>CM076582.1:474243152-474955025 GCA_034641835.2 Pinus albicaulis | reverse complement strand
AGAATATATGGGTGTGAGCTATGTCCTTTCAAGTTACCAAAGTATGTCCCAATGAGGCTCTTTGCATTATAATATTTTAGACATATGATAAATTTAGACATAGTCCATTTTTGCAATGCAAAGAAGAAAGCTCGGCTCAGAATTAAGAGTCAATTAGGTCCTTTTGTCTGCAATTCTAGGGATGCAGGAAAAGAAGCTGAAAGAATCCTAGAAGATTATCTCAAATTGAATTTTTTTTTCTATTGGGTACCTTATGACCCAAACAAATTAATTTCTGATAGGAGAATGAAAAACAAATTGTCACCATACCTTCACCATAGAATTCCAGAGATTGAACAATTTTCTTATATGGATGAATGGATGGAAAGGACCTTAATAGAATAAGATAGTTAACAGGTCGGTGTTGAAAGTATTATGAAAGATCTTGAGAAAATACTCTACCTGGATTCCGTTGGACAGGTGCAAAGACCAATAATTGGTCCTTCCTTTGCTGGAACCTCTCAGCAAAATTTGCAGGAAATCAGTGCATTAGCCACAGTAACATCCAAAGGGAAGGAAAAGGAGATTGATACACAGGTTACAGAGAAATTAAAAATGAAAAAGCAGCCTGAAACTTCCAAGGAACAGGCCCAAATACATACTTCTCCTACTCAGATTAATGTGGTAGAGATTTCAATTTTGCAAACTCCTCTCAATAAAGAAAAAGGTAAGAAGAGAAATGCATAAAAATCTACCCCTATCAGTGGATTTTCAGAACAACCTGATATCAAAAAACAAATATTAAATCCTCTTTCAGAAGTAGAATTTTTTCAAGAAACCCCTGATAGTCAGAGGAGAGAAGAATTAGATAGTCAGCAAACTTGCACAATTAGTGGAGCGTCCACTAGTTCACAGAGAAAAGAGCTACAAAGGTAGCAAAGTGCAGACGTATCTTCCTTCAAACCACCAGTAAAGGATGCCTAGGTTATTAAGAAGATATTTATAAATACAAAGGCTAGAAATGATCCATTAAGACTTCAATTCTATAATCAATATTTGAAGATGGCTCCTAAAAATCAACAGAGATTGATGTCAGCTTATGAAATCCAGCTGGGTAAAATGGCGATGAGTAATTTTAAGCCTAAAGTAAAACAGCCTCAAATAGTTGCAGATTATGTCAGAACCAATTTTGAAGTCATAGCAAAGGATATTCATCCTTTGGATCAGATTGAGCTGCAGAAAGAAACTGGTGAAATGATTTACTCAACTTTGACTAATAAATCAATGGTACCCCAAAGATTACAGATTTCCTTGGAGAATACTACTGCTTAATTGCATCTTGAAAAATCATCTTCCTAGGCTAAGGATAACACAATAAAGACTTTGGAAGAAATAATTATTGGATTGGGTCATAATCCCAAAGATGTCAAAGGTATAGAAGCCTTGATCAAGAAGAAATATGATGATATTGCAGCCTTATGGAAACAACTGAAGTTGCCATCTTCAAGGCATCCACAAACTGAAAAAATTATAAAGCAAAACTCTCAAGAAGAATTGATGGATTTTCTCTTGAAACTGAATGAGAAACTAAATGACACTGAAAAAGAACTTGAAAAGGCATTAAAGGACAAGCAGGAAAATATTTTAGCATCTACAATAGAAGTAATTACAGGTACAACAACAACAGGTCAGTCAGCAGAATTATCACAAAGAAACACTTCCAATTCAAGCACTGAAGAATTAATCAAATCAATGGAGGGATTGAAACTCCAGGTGACAGAGCTCTAGAAAACAAAGTTACAGTTTATCACCTTAGAACAAAAATATGATCTCTCGAAAATGAGTGTTGCAGAAAAGACAAGAGAGATCAGCAGATTAAATAAATTGGTGAGAATCTTAGAAAGGGATCTCACATTGGAGAAACCTTTGGGAGAAATAAAAGAAATTCTTTGGACCAACATCATTTAGTCAATAAAATATGTTTGGCCATCAATCCAAATAATGTATGAGAAGAATGATTTAATTAAATTGGCTTTGGAGGAAATTCTAAAGGCAAGAGAAGAATTATGAAACATGCCTGAGGAAGCCAATGAGCTTATAAAATTTTTGAATACAAAGAACATATATCAACTTGAAGAACTAGGCATCCAAGAAATAATAGGAACAATTTTGGAGATAAAAAGAGTTTTTACTAAAAGAACTCTAATGCAAAATCTAGAAAGAAGATGCTCTGATATGCAGGAAGAAATCAATGCCTTTACAAAGAGATTTTATGCAGAGTAAAGGATTTCCAAGTCCTTTAGTTTCAGATGATAAACTAATGAGCCTGGAAAACTATGTTGATAAATTGAATAAGTATGCTGACAACCGGGCCAGTTCATCGACCAGTTCACCAGTATCAAAAGCATTGCCTAGAGGCAAGATTCTTCATGACAGTCTCGAAAATTTGTTTTATCTCGAACATGAGGCAAAATACTTATTCCCAGTTCAGCCTACTTTTTTTAGATATACAAAGACTGATGAAACTCTGAGGAAGCTTCAAAGAACAATAATACCAGAAACACAATGGTGGGAAGAGATGTTAGACTTTTTGTAAAAATTATCCTAACATGAATTTTGATTATTTACTACTGTAAGTCATGATAAAAAGGATAAATAGAGATCAAACAGGTCAAAGTGTATCAGTAGAGGTAAAGAGTATCAGTAAAATAGAACAACCAACATAGAGTTACTAAAGAGGACAACAGAAAGCCAAATTATAGGGCCTGCCTCTAGCACATTCATAAAAAAAGGGAACATCACAACATCAATTATCATTTCTCTTATCTACGAGAACATCTGTCTCTATTTTATTTTAAAATATTCATGAGTCATCCTAAATTATATCTCACTTTGTTATGAGATATTTATTATAATTTTTTGTATAAATACTGCCTCAATTGGAGTATTGGGGGGTGGATTCTTAGACTTTGTTGTTATATTGATTATTTTTGAATAAAGTGTTGTTGGACAAATTTCGTATGGGTAGCTGGATAAGGAATTGATGCAAAATACTTTTCACAGGATTCTTGAATCATACAACGGATCAATAAGTCATCTATCTCTTTTGTTTTAGATTTTATACTTGTTTATAATACCATCTGTGTTTCATATCTTAATGATAAACGAAAAGGAATAATTCAGAAAGTGCTTAAGTGCAATCTGTTTTCAATCGTTGTTATTCTTAATGTTTTCTTCTGAACTAGTTTAAAAAGTGAATTCTTAATTGCTCCTGTTTTCTAGTTTATCCATTTTGATTATTTGATAAAGAATTCTTAATTTCTCTTTGTTAATAATCATTCAAGTTCCCTCTTTCGAATATGTTGAAGGATTCTTAATTTCCCTTCACCCATTTCGAGTCCATTCCACTCATCTTAAATCTATAATTGTTCCCTATTTGATTTCCTTGCCCTGTGAAACCATCTCTTGTTAAGAAACTTAATCCAGTCAAGCCATATTTCTTTGACTCCATTAGCCCAATGGCCTAAACTACCTAGTCTTACCCTCTGCTATATAATTTCATCACCCAAACTCAATCAAAATCCTTGTACTTTCATAACTAGCCTAATATCTTTCAAAACAAAGCTAAAAATTATAGAGAGAGCCCTCTTTGGGTACAAATTGGATAGATTCTGTACCTAAAAGTTGGTTTGTGGTTACCTCGGACCCCTTTCCTTTTCCCTACAACTTCAAGGAAAATCTGAGTGATAACAGAGTGTTTTGAGGTTGATAGACAACTTGCTGTTGAGGATATTGCTAATATGTTTGAGGATACTACTGATATGGCTGATGATATTGTTGGTATGTTTGAGGATATGGTTGGTATGGTTGAGGGTATTGAGGGTATACAAACATACATCTGATCTTGTGCAAGAAATTGCAAATTTTGGTTTGGAAATATACCTGGAGGTGGAGGTCTTGGTTGCCATGGTATCTTAGCGCCCATGAAATACAAATTCTCCATATATACATTGGCTTCCAATTTAAAACTATGCAAAATCTTGATTTTAGAGTAATGAAAGATATCATGATTTTCAGTACAAAAGGCACAAACTTGAACATTTTGAACATTTTCTAAAGGGCAGTCTTTCAAAGCATGTTTCTTCCGGCACTTTGGGAAAAAGACCACCATTAATTGATCTTCCTCTTCCTGTATTTTCTTTACTTTCAAAGTGTCAATTTGGTTTCCTAAGGTACTTAACATGTCTTTTTTGAATTCTTGTAATAAGTTTCCTATTTGAGCCCTTGTCACACTAGCTGAAGCAGATGTAGTGGCTTTGGATGATATGGTTCTTTTTCCGTTCCTAGCTTTGCTCCTAGAATACTTTTCACATAAATCGGAAATCTCATCAAAAGGTAAGGTAGAAATATCACCTTTTCCCATCAAATTAAGATCATCTAAGTACTCTTCTCAGATGCCCTTCAGAAATATTGTTCGGATCAGATCAAGAGACATGGTTCTACGTTTTGATTTTTGTAGATTGTAAACAAATCGTTCCAAATATTCCTCTAAGCTCTCATCCTCTTGTTGATTCATTCTAAAGATATCATCTTTAGAATCGCTTGATCTACAATAAGGTTGGTATTTCTTTAAGAATATTTTTCTCATTCCATCCTGTTAGGAATCTATAATTTTAGTAGATTGGTGAGACTAAAACTGCAGAACCAACATTATTTCAACCACTTTGGGATTATAGGATCTAGCCCTCCTGAATCTAGAGAGGGATCTCTCCAATAGGTGCAAAGATGGATTTATCTTTGAAGTTTGGGGTAATGATATTAGGCTAGTTATGAAGGCCAAGGGTTTGTTTTTTTTTTGGATGGTTGAGTACGATTACTGTTTGAGGTGGAAAGTCCTAAATGTAAAGAGTTTCAAAGGTGTGAAGTTGCAAGCAAATAGAACAAGCTTTGGCCAGGAAAGATAGATAATTGTAGGTTTTAGTCCATTGGGCTATGGAGTCATAATAGGGTTTAATTGGAACAGCAAGAGGCAAGAGTGGTCCATGGAGCAAGTCATCTATGTCTAAGGATCTCTCTAAATATTGATTTATGGAATGAAATGATACAAAAAGAAGGAAAATTAAACAGATGCAGAACAAAGATCAGCCCAGGATCTGGTAAGTACTTTTAAACTAGCCAGCCTTTGACAGACACTTAAGAAGAACATAAAAGAAAACTAGGATCTAGTAAGTACTTTTAAAATAGCCAGCCTTTGATACACTTTCAACAGAAAACATTTTAAAACAAAGGGAAACTTGAAGGCAACTGTTTGGAGCAGAAAATAGCGGGTCGGGCTCACCACAAATCCTCTCCTAGCTCTACTTTACTTGGTTACTTTCAAGACAAACACAAAGATAACGCAGAATGGCCTAAGATCCGGTAATTACTTCTAAACTAGCCAGCTTTTAACACATTCCAAGGGAAACATTCAGACATCCTTTGGGGATAAAACTAGGACCAAGGCACACCATATCTTCCATAGTTCATCTCTACTTAACTAATACTGAGCATAACATTCAAGAATAATATTCAGATAAGGTAATAAGACGAGGGAACGCCAACATTCCTATGCTTAAACTGAATTAAATCATTCCCAAGTAACACATATTGGAAGAAAACATTCAAATAAAGATTTTAAGTCAGAGAAGGTTACTGATATATAGTAGGTCCTAAATCTATGCATGTTGTTCTTTATAAGAGAAGATGAAACACAGTGAAAACAGAAAAAAATGACAAGCTACAATGAGAAAAACATCACCGTCAACATAGACTAGGATCCCATAAATCAGCTTGTATTGATTCTCCAAACCAGTTACAGCTTTAAGTCCAATGCTTTAGTTTAGTAATCATCTACTCATCTCAGCCTAACTTATCTATCACAAGCAGAGCTCCAAGTGCCAGTGAACACTATTTACAATTAGAATTTTAAGCTCAAATGTATTTCAAAGTTCTGCAACTAACCCCTTAGTCATCTTCTGCAGAAGTATATATAGAAAAATGAGGAGGTGAGATCTCATAAAATATCTCTCAGGACAATTAATATAGAGTGATGAATTCTAGGCCTTTGAGGGGCTCGATGAAGAATTTTACAGGTGTTTTACTGTATTAATTGATATACATTAAAGATTTTAAGCTCGGTGGGAGATTTTGTTGACTTTTGAGGCTCTGTGTCATGTTGGAGTAACTCTGCGGATATTTTTGCATTAAGTTCCTTGCAAAATTAAGTCTCTAGCTGCGCTGAGGCGAATATCTTCGTTTGATCAATAACTATGGCCTCTGTTTGAATGTTTTTAAGGCACAAGTGGATTTGTGGTAGCTAGGAGGAATAAATTCACCTCAGATGTGGCGGTGGAGGCCTTTCTGTCTGATAGATCTTTTGATTTACCTTTAATTCTGTTTTAATTTGGGGGATTAGGCTTTTGATAATCAATATTATTCGTAATCCCCGCAAATCTATCTTCAATATTCTGTTCTACTGTGCTCTGTCTTTAAAACTGATACTCTTTTAATTGTGATTAAAGTCACAGTGTCTTGTTGATGTGCAGGCCGCACAGGGCTCTCAAGGCATCAATGTTTATGAAGCACTGACGAAACGTGGATCTTGAACCCCCCGAATGGTTTTATTTTGATAAATCAAGGGCATGGGAATTGTCACTCCCAGCCCTCGGCCTTTTCTTTCAACATAATGGAAAACCATTAATCTTGCAAAACACACAAAATATCAAGAAATCCTGTGTTGTGGGTTTAACTGCTGCAGAGGATGTGGGGAGGAGCGTAGCCATTGGATGGTGGCATCGAACGGTTGAGATAAGCCAAGAGAAGGTAAAAAAGAGAGTGGAGGGAAGAATAAGACAGAATGATATGGGACCGTCCGATCTGGACACATGGACTGTCCAGATCGAATTGGATGATTGCAATCGACGGAGAAACAATGTTAATGCGCTCGACAAAAAAATTACGATGTGATTAAGCGGTGACCGTCGATATGAAGATCAGATCGATGACGGAAAATGAATCGGAGGGGTTTTAAAAAGGCGGAGGAAGGGTTAATGATCAGAGCGAATTAGAGCCTTTGGATCTGAGGAAGGTGGGGAGGAAATCAACGGCTCTCGATTGATCACGGGATGACCAATTGGGGGAAAAAATAAAATGCGCCAGATGAAACTTGCGATGCGATTGAGCATGGGCCATTTGATTGGCTTACGATCAACGGTCGAGATTTTTTTTACTTATGCACCAGCGGAAAACTTTTAAAACATAGGAAAACCCAACATTTTAATATAAACAAAGGTTTTATGGTGGGTCGGGGCGAAAAATATATATAACATGGTTAGGCGCCCGACTGCGGGGCCTTGGTCTATATGGAATGATAATAAGCCCGAGACATATACAATAAAGGGCCAATCGCAATCGGAGCTTTGGGCTCGGGCTTTTCAATCTACCCATTGGAATTTTGCGATGCAATTGGCGCCTCGGGACTTAAACTCTTGATCCCGGGCGTAGGTTATATGGAATGGAAAGCGGCGGGGGCGGGGTTTATATATGTGGGACTCAATTGCATCGGGAAGTTTGATGCGGGTCTTTCAATCAACCCATTTTGAATTTCCCCGATGCGATTGCGCTTCGAGTCTTTTTGATCTAACCATTTTTCATTTAAAAATCGTTGTATGGGCGCGTTAGACCAAACTTTGGATAAGTGGGTTTTTTATGTTTACAAAGGAAAAAATGGATCGGAGATGGATTTTCACAATGATTTAGCGCCCAATTGCGGGCCCATGGGTTTCATGGAAAAATAATATGATCGGGGGTTATGAAACAGAGGGCTAATCACATCGGAGTTTGTCTACAACAAAAATACTTGTGCTCGCTGTGTTTTTCTGATGCGATAAGAGCCTGGATGCCTAGCACTTGTTTCTAGCACTAGGGCACATGGAGGGGAAGTGGTTTAAGGCTTAGCCCAATGGGGCTTAAGCCTTTATGCAAAAAATGGGTTTTTTATATATTTTCAATGTTTTTTCAAAGGAATTTGAGGGTTTCGGTAAGGCTAAAACGTGAGTTCTCAACCTTGTAAAAATGATTTTCATGAAGGGAAAAAGAGGGATCATGAAAATAGAGGATTTTTATGGAGAAAAAGGGGAGAAAAATGAAGGTTAGGTTTGAGTGGAGGGAGGGGAAAAATGATGATTTTGCAGCAGTATTTTCACTTATGGAAATAGCTGAAATTCTGAGTATAAAAAAGGGAACAGAAGTGAAGATTTGGACAGAGGAGAGGCATAAGACCTTCAAGAGTCTTCAAGAGCCAACACTTTTTAGCAATAATTTTTTTTCCTTGAAGGCTCAAAAAGTCTTAGCCACCTTTTGCTATAACAAATTTTATAGGTGGCTAATAGTGGCTCCACTTGGGGATGGTGCCTTCTTGAAGGCATCAAGAACTTCAGACTTGTATTCTCTGGGAGGCTGACCTGTGCCTCATCCATTGGGCTGCCCTTCCTTTGCTGGGATGATATTGCTTTTAAAAGTATTAGCAGTCATAGAAATAATGGATCTTCATCAATACAAACTTTCTACCTACCCAATCCTACTAATCTAGCATTTTTTCTTCATAAGAGTGCACTTGGATTGGAAAACTCTTTTACAACATTTGATTATTTTGAAAGTAGGAAATTTAATCTATTTCTATTCCTTATTTCTCCATGGACTCAGGTTAAACAGTTGAGCCCATATGATTCTCTACCTATTATATCAATCTATTTGGATTAAATAGTCTAACAGACTTTACTCTCTACATTCTACAACAAAAATTTAAAAAGCAATCAAGTCAGGATTGAACAGTCTAACTTGTTACTGATCTATGGCATAAAAACAAGTTGCACATACACATTATTTTTCACAAAATTTAAAACAAAATGGAAGGCTTGAGATCGGAAATTTTCTCATCATGGCCTTCTCTTTTCTTTACAGCTCTGTTTTTACCTTTGTTTGAGTTGTTCCTCCTTTGTTCTCTGGTTCATATTTTGAGCTAATTAGAACCGGATTTACATATTTTTTGACTCAGAAAATAAAATAGATTTGAGTCATCTCTTTTTGGAAACTTAGGTTCAGATTCTGAGCTTGTTTGAACCTTCAATTTCTATCCTAAACTATCTACTGATAAGTCAAGACTAAATATTTTGGCAAATCGAATTCACTACCCTATCAACAGAAAATTTAAAAATAATTAGTCAAGTTTAGGCTGTTTGACTAACTAGAATTGTGTTCATTAGGAGTGGCATTTGAGCTTGCACACTTTCAGATTTGTTTCTGTTTTTTGGTATGGGGCTGTACCTTTCTTGTTTTCACAATCTACCCTCTTTTCTTTCTTTCACTGTTTTTGTATTTTTTATTTTTCTAACTTTGAATGCAATGGGTGATGAGATATTTATAATGAGAAAAAATATAAAAATACTTTTGAAACATAACATGGATCAAGATAAGTAATTCTTAAGCATCCTACCATTGACACGACCCCCAAACAGTTCTACTCCATTCAACTCCTGCAAGAAAAATGCATTCTTACCAGCAGCTGAATGAATAGAGTAAGGTCCAAGCCATAATTTGTCAAATTTTCCATGCTTTCCCTTTTCTTCCCTCCTTGAGTCCCACTTGAAAAAATTTTCCCCAATTTTGAAATTGCTGGTCTTTGTTCTTCTGTCAAAAATCTTTTTAATGTTGTCTTGTTTTTGCAATGCTTTGTTATAAACTTCCTCTCTGGTTTGTTGAAGATGGATGCTCTGATTTATTCTTCTAACCATGTCATTATCTTCAGTTTGCAATTCTTGAAACAACTTCATTAGTGGTACACCAAGGCTGTTTGGAAAAATTGCATCAGTACCATACACCAGCTGGAAAGGTGACATGCCAATAGATTTCTTCAAAGTCAATCTGTCAACCCACAACGCATGAACTATCTTTGTGTGCCAAGAATTTTTGTTGTCCTCCAACAGTTTCTTGATTATGTTCACTAAAATTTTGTTTGAGGATTCTGCAATGCCCCAATGTTATTTGATACCTATGACAGAATTCAACCATCTTATTTGATCTAAATGCTGATGCATTATCAGTGATGATCTTGGTAGGAAAAGAAAATATGGAGAGAATGTTATTCTCCATGAATTTTATAATAACAGAATCATTGGCCTGCCTACAAGGTATGGCTTCTATCAACTTAGTGAGATAGTCTGTGGCAGTGAGAATCCATCTATGCTGGGCAGAATATGGTGGATGGATTTTTCCTATGAAGTCAAGTCCCCATTGTTGAAAAAGGGCTTCAACAGTGATTGGATGCAGAGGTAGGGGTAGCAGTGTTCTTTTTCCTTCAAAAATTTGACATTTATGATAGGCTATGATCATCTTGTGCACATCATGAAAAAGAGTAGGCCAATAGAAACCAGCCCTAAAAATTTTTTTGGCTATTGTCTTCCAGTACAAATGACCTCCACACTCTCCTTCATGTAATTGGTGCTTAACCTTCTCTGCATCAAACTCATGCAAACATTTAATCAATATATGACTTGCATTTTTCCAATAAAGACATACATCTATAATGCAAAAGTTTACGGCTTTTAACTTTAGGAACCTTGCCTTTGTTTTTGTCAAACCGGGAGGTGTATTTAAATTAAGCAAAACATAAATAATACCAACATACCAAGAGGAATTCATAAAATGGTCTTCAACAATGGGGGTTCAGATTTCCTCTTGATCATCTAAAGAATTAATCATATTAATATCAAGAACTTCAAAATTTGATTCATCCATTAATCTAGCCAGACCTTGGCCTTTGATCAGCTTAGTGGGTTTTATCTCTAAATCATATTCAAGAATAACAACAATCCACTTACCTCTCTTACCATCTAGGTCCTGTGTTAGAATGTCTTTAACAACTAAGTTTGGGACAAAGGAAATTATGTGTGAGAGAAGGATGTACACTGTGAAGTCTTTCAAAGCTTTAACCAAAGAAAAGGCTTTCTTCTCCATAATGTTATACTTCAGAGGGGCATCCCTCAATGCCTTGCTAAATAATGTAATAGGCTGCTCTTGTCCTTTTGGATTTTTCTGTAAAAGGATAGCAGCTATGGTATGCTCTGATGCAAATAAAAAAATATAAAAATCTTTTGAAAAATCAGGACTTATAAGAAGTGGTGTTTTGGTTAATGCTTGTTTCACCAGCTTAAAGGAATTTTTTGCTTCCACGGTCCATTTTACCCCTTCATCCTTCTTCAACATGTTTGTTATATTCTTAAGAACCTCAGCTAAGTTGGGGATGAACCTTCTCAAAAAATTATTCTTTCCAATGAAAGATTGCAACTCTTTGATGTTCCGAGGATGAGAGATTTGCAATATGGCCTCAATCCTCTTTGGATCTATCTTATACCCTCCTCAGAAATAATGTGCCCAAGAAGTTTACCTTCTTGGAGACCAAATAGTGTCTTCCTAGGGTTTAAAGATATTCCAAACTTTCTGCATTTCTCAAAAACTTTTCTTAAATGTTTTAAGTGCTTTTCATTTGTTTTTGAAAACACAGTGACATCATCAGGGTATATAATGATGAAGTAGCCCAGTTATTCCAAGAATCCTATGTCCATGGCTCTTTGAAAATTTTCTCCAGCATTCATTAGACCAAAAGGAATTTTCACATACATGAAAGTGCCCCATGGTGTAGTAAAGGTTGTCTTTGATTGATCAGCAGGGTGAACTACGATCTGATTGTACCCTGAATAGCCATCCAGCAAAGAAATTCTCCTAGACCCTGTTGTAGATCATATCTGCATATCCTTTTCAATTTTTATTTCAAATATCAAAAATACAAAAAAAATTAGAAAATCAAAAAATCATATGTTATAGTATAAATTTTTTATACTATATCATAAAAGAAGCATTTCAAAGCTCGCTAAATATTAACCTTATTGAAATATATGTTTTGATTTAAGCTTAAGCTCTGAGAAATTTCTTGAGTGGAAGCGGTGATCATAGAAAAGTGCTTTCGGATAAGTTATTGCGGGGGAAGAAGTAGCTTGTTGTTTATCAAATCCCGACCCCCCATAGTCGACTAGTCAAATCTTGGATGAGCCGTGATCAATGGCTTGGATTCATTATGGGGGGTGCCAGTCAAATTTCGCTGCCATACTCCAGGACCCCCCACGGTGATGTCATCTGGTGAGGTGGATGACAGCTGTTCCTAACGGATTTTTCACGTCATGTTGGCATTTATTACGGATTTTAAAAGCTGTTAAAAGGGTTCTTTATTCCCGTTTTCATCTATTCGTGGTTGTTTTTACCTTTGAACCGTGTTCTTGCCACCTTTGCATTGTTTGCTATCTCACGAATTGTTTCTATCCCCTGTCAGCCATGGCAAAGTGAGTCTCCCTATCTGGTATTTCAAACCTCAGTCCCCTCCTGGACAGCGAAAAAGACGTCCACGACACCTTGTCCTCTGTTAATCATCCCTTATTGTGTCACCAAGTGACCCTCAATGCCGAGAAATCCCCAGTGTTTTCCGCCATGAGAACTTCCGGTGTTTTGGCAGCCTGTATCCCAAAGACCCACTTTTTTCCCGAATTCATATCATGGTTAGTCTCATCAATGTACCCTAGTAAATGTTTCGTCATGAATTCTTAGGGAGAAAATGTCCTGCAGGTATCAACACAATTAGTTCGCCACGCATTGTGCTTTCCAGAAGATAAGTCTCCGTTACAATTCTCCGAAGATTCATTGGTTCAGTATTTTGAAGACCTTTCAAACGAAGAGTTCAGTCGTTGTATGTCATTTTTGAAATCAAATCCAGAAAAAACTCAATTTGGAGGAGAAGAGTTCAGTTTGGAGGCGTTCAATGTTCAGTATAGGCCAGTTCTTAGCTGCATTACGGAGATTTTGGGGAAAGACGATGACCACAAAATTGATAAATCAGTCTTGGGGATGTTTGCACTGATGATGAAACCAGGGGTGGTCCTTGACATTCCGTCTTTTTGGCAAGAAATAGTAAATTCCCAATTGATAGCTTTTCCTCTAACAGGTTTCTTCAGATTTCCATCATTGGTTGTTTACTTATTTTTGTATCAAAATGTTGAAGAGTTCATGAGTTTGGGTTTAAATATAGTTGATAGTAATAAAAATAAGCAATTAGTTTTATTCTGGACCTACATGATTAGAAAAGAAGAGAATGAAGCAGGGCTGTTTGAATTTGCTAATCATTTCATGTCTATTGCTTATAAAAATTTTAATGGAACTCTTCCTCCATGCTTTCTACCAAAAGCCCGGGAGTTCCTACAGATAGGACCCAATTGCAGATTTGGAGATTGGTTTGTATTCGAAGAATACTCAGAGATAAGGTGGTATGGAGTTAGCATTGAGCCCTATAGGCTCCCAACTTTTGTACCCATGCGACTTTTCGCCCTGGAATTCATAAGGCAAAGTCTTAATGTAGACCAAGTCCACTTTCTTCCCATGAAGAAAGGTTTGATGTACAAATTGCCAATGAGTGTGGGACCTTTTGTGGTCAACATGAGACAAGCTTTTGATGAAGTCTCAAAAATGTTGGAAGGGACACAATTGTTGTTGGGAGAAAAATGGCCTTATGATCCGCATGGAATAATTTCTCAGAAAAGGGTTGAGAACGGGTATGCTGCATTCTCCCATGTAAGCAAGCCTGATATAGAGAAGCTGGCAAATCCAGGTGAAACAAGTGCCTCAAAAACCAGCATTCAAACACCTGCCATTATGGAAAGGGCAAGAAAAAGAAGTAGAGAAGATGTTATTGAAATAGATAATGAGGAACCCAGAGAAGAAAAGAGAACCAAACTAGCAGAAGATCATTCTCCCAATTCGCCTGGTTTTACCCTTCATATCAATGAAGAATCAAGTGTTCCCTCTTCTCCTAGAAGACATGAATTTTACTCAGAAATGATGCCGGCAGTCAAGCAAGTATTCACGCAAATTGAAGAAAGAAATCAAAGAATAAAAGCCAATGTAGAAGCGCAAGCAGAACATCACACAGCTGTTGATCAGACCAGATTATTGACTGTAATGGATATTGAAAAAGATCAATTTAGAATGGCTCTGTCACATCCAAAGGGAATGTCCCTTGGGTCTTTGAGCAACTTTAATGAGGTAAACATAATCATGGATGTTAAAAAGATCCCATTGTGGGACAAAATGAATCTTCATATGTAGACCGGGCAGTTGATTGTAAATGATTTGAGCAAGACTAATGCCACAGCAGTCAAGACTGAAAACATGCTTGCAAAGGTCATCAGACAATGCAAAATGGAGAAAGCTAATTCAAGGGCATTAACAACTCAAAACAAAGAGTTGAAGAAGATCATTATGAAAATTTGTGTGGATCCAAATGATAAAGCTGCAATTCAAAAACTCATGAAAAGTGCAGAAGTAGAAATATCCTCACTAAGGAAAAAGTTAAAATTACCAGCTACAGAGCACTCAATGGCTGCAAAAGTAGTTGAGGTGGAAAAAGAAAAGGAAGAGTTACGTCTGAAATTGTTATGAAAAGATGAAGAGTTGTCCAAAGTGAAGCAGACTGCTATATCTCTGCAGAATCAAATTCAAAACCATACTTGCACTTTTGTTGTTCCTACAGGTGACAGTGATGCGGATCCTCAAACCCAAATTGTTCAGCTCAACACAGAACTGAAGATAGCCGAAGGTGATCTTAAGCAGGTTCAGTTAGATTTGGAAACAGCTACTAAGATGACGAGAGGATGGGAAAATAAAGCAAATGAAAATAAGCATCAATTACAAAAGGCTGAGGATGAAATTAAGGAGCTCAAGGAGAAGCTAAAAGGTAACATCTCACTTTTAAGAGCTAAATATATTATTTCGTCTGAAATTATATCTGAAATGAAGTCAAATTGGGATTCCTTAAGTATAATTTCTATACAGAAATGCCTCATGTCAGACCATGAAGAGGAGATATCATCAGAAAAAAAAACGCTCATTAAAAGATAAAATTGGGCTAGGAGGTTTTTAAATTTTATCAATTCCAAATCAGATGAAGAGCTAGAATAAATTGAGATACAAGACAGATACTTTTATGCTGAAGAAGTCAATAAAATGATAATTAAGAATAATCTACAAAAATTTGCAGAGAAAAGGTTGCTGAGAATTAAGGAGGTGGTAAAGAAGTTTGATATAACTTTTTATAAATTGATCCGAACAGGTTTGCCTTCATGCTGGACAGAAAAGGGAAATATTTTGACATGGAAGTTTTATGAAGATGCATTAACACTGGCAAAGAGCAGAGCAGATAGCAGACACGAAAAGACACAAGTTTTAAAGGGAGAGACAGTGTTTAACTTTTTACAGAGGCACTTCAATTTGCTATGGAGGGTAAAGGCACTCCTCACAGAAAGTCTCACTCACAATCAGGCAGTTTCATTTAGATTGGAATACCTCAGCTACAGGAATGATCCTACAACTCAAAGTGAACTTTGGAAAAAATGCAAAATCTTCTCCATTGACATAGCAAAGAAGATTCCAACGGATAAATCAAAAGTAGATGTTGATTCCGCAGCCACTTCAGGACTAGTTGTTCCTTTAGATTAAAAGTTATAAAAATTCTCATTATGTCATTTCCTAGGATTATGCAAATGTAATAGGACTTTTCTTGAGGCATGTACCTCCATAACAATTAATAGTTTAGGCAGTTAGAGTTAGTTAGAGAAGTTAGAATTAGTTTCATTACTGGAAACTGTTTTGTGATAATGTATTTAAGGACAATTGGAAGAAGGAGTGAGGTTCCGAGTTTTGGACCTTGAAGCCTAATTTTGTACTGAAAAATATTGAATCAATGAAAATTTTTGCAAGTTTCCTTCAGTCTATCTATGTTGAATAGTTTTCCAGTTTTCATTTCGTTTCCATATCTATGAATAAAATAGAGTGATTTGAGCTGTAGGTCTGTTGATATCTATGTATCTAAGAGTTAAATATCCTTAATGGGCGCTCCTCTATTTTAACTTTATTGCTGCTCACTTCCTCAGGGTTTTATGATGGTAGATTTTGTTTTAAGCTGCATATCAAATTGAAATCCTTTTCTTTCTTTTTCTTCTATTCATTCACTTCAACATAAAGAGAACATGGCATTGCAGAACTTGTAGGGGTTTGATATTTGCAGATTATATTATTAATATTTGAAGGTTTAATAAACAGAGACAAATATACACTTGTTTGTGACATAATCTTTAATGTCTTGAGCACGGATTCCTTTACACAGCAAGGAATTGTTTCTCAAAGAACAACAGACCCTACCACCCTTTGTAAAATATGATCCATCTTAGGTAAAGGGTAGTTGTCCTTTAATGAAGCTTTGTTTAGGTCTCTAAAGTATATACAAAGCCTCATCTCTCCAGTTTTCTTCCTAACTAACACCAGATTAGACACCCATTCAAAATATCTAATAGGGATAATAATACTAGCGTCATACATTTTCATGATCACCTTCTGAACCAAAGGCAACTGAACAATGTTTATTTTTCACAACTTCTATTTGAATGGTTTTTGGTTTTCTTTGAGAGGGATTTTATGCTGTATTATCTCAGTGTCATAGGATTTAAGATCTTCGTAAGTCCACGCAAAAACATCAGAGAATTCTCTAAACATCTCTATGTATTTGAGCTTAATGTGAGCTGGTAAAGTCTTAGACAGTTTAATCATCATGGGTTTGAGTTCACTGCCTATATTGCACTCTTCCACTTCAGTATTTACAGTTTCCAGTTTTGGTTTATTTTCCACATCGTTAAAATCAAACAACTCTTCTAAAGGGGTCAGACCCTTCGGCAAACTTTCATCTTTAAAGTGCAGAGTTTCTAACTCCTCTGTTTCTAACTCTGCATTAAATTATGTTTTGTTTTTTAGTTTGCTTGACAGAAAGTTAATATTAATAGGTTCAGGAGACGGTTCTTCTTCACCAAGGAAATTTTCTTCACTACAGTCTATCTCATAATCTGAGTCCGAACTGTGTAGTTCGAATTTATTTCTGAGTTTCATGAAGTCTTCTATTTTTTTATCCCCATCGAACACTTGCTAGTATTTTTTCTTATCAGGCACGGCTGGTCTGAATTTTCTCTGAGTTGTGCAGTCTTTGGTTTCATATGGCATTAAGCATATTCTAGCTGTAAAGCCTAAATTGTGGGCTGCAATATTTCTTTTTCTTGGGACAAAAATCAGTTTGGACTCCTCGAATGTTTTTAAAAGGTCCATGACATCGTTGCGGTAGGCCCTAAGTCTTCGGTGATTTGCATTATACTCCCCACTGACTTGCCTAATGACTAACTCTGAATCCCCGTACACATTGATTCTTTTGGCTCCTAACTTCTTCAACAATCGTAAGCCTAAAAGCAGGGATTCATATTCTGCTATGTTATTTGAACACTGGAAGTTTAATCTGCAGGAAATGCTTTCTGTGTGGTTGTTTTTAGTGTTACAAATCCAGACACCTGCACCAACATTGGTCTTAGTGCAAGACCCGTCGAAGTGCATACTCCATAGAGGACTAGTTTTGATTTCATATGTTTGGTGAATGTCCTCTTCAACTACTGTTCTTTCTGATTGTTCTTGAGTATCAACACTCAGTTGAATTTTTTTAATTTCCTTAGATATATTATTGGGTTGAGGACTGCTTTCTTGACTCTCAATGTTTAAAAGCAAAGGACACATAATTTGTAGCTCAAGACCTGTGTTTTGTTTGCTATATTTTACAGGTTCAGCAAACTGTTCTGACACACCTACATTATCTTGTTCCTCCTCTCTATTTGTCATTAATTCTATTATAGTGACTTTTTCACTAAATGTTTCATCATTAAACGTAATAAAATAATCAAGGGCTGTATTTATAGAATAGAGAGGAGAGTTTTGTGGTCTGTCTTGGCTTGTAACTGTGTATTACATATGGGATTCCCTGTAAAGTCTTCTAGTCTGATTGAAAACAGGGATGGTCACATAGGTCATGTCCATCTGCATAGTCCCTTGTAACTTAGCCCCCCACGATCTTGATAACAACATTCCATATTTGGGGGGAACATCAGCCACAAAAATATCCATTACTAAGCTTTTGGCTGGAATTTGGGCTAAGTTAACTCAGAGGTTTTTGATTAATCCTAAACATTTTACTCTGTTTGATTGAAAGGAGTACAGGTCCTTGTAAGGTCTGGTGATTTCTAAACCAAGGATCTCCATCACAGTTTTAGGCATTAAATTATGAGAAAACCCGTAATCATGCATAGCGTTGTGCAAGATTTTGTCATGAATGTTTAAACTCACATAAAAGGGAGGAACAGGTCCCTCTTGATACATACCTTCAATCTTTGGACCAAAAATAAGCTCTGATTGGTCATCATTAAGATTGACAGTGTCCTCATTCTCTTCAATGTTTAAAGCCTTCAAAATTTGGGTCCTATATACATGTTGGGAAGGTAACTCTGTCAGGGGAACAAAGATTTTGATCTTTTAAATTTCCTGCTCCAGGCTGAAAGGAATTTGACTATTTAAATCACTTTTCTCAGCCTTATTAGCTGTCACTCTATCAGCAATATTAGCTTGCTGATTTTTTCTATTTACATTTGACAAGATGGTTTTAACAGGAGTACTAGCTGAAGTATTAGTACTGCTAAGGTCTGCACTCTATTTTGTAACATTTTGAGTGCCTTCTTTATCATTACCAAAATTTACAGCCACTGTTTTGTCCTTTTGTTTGACAATTTTAGGCTTGGTTGTAGTGTTTTTTTGTGAATATTTGTGGAGGTTTTTTTGTTGGGAGTTTGTTGACTGGTTTTGCTTCTAAGGTCATATTCTTTTTGAGATTCTATGATGACATTTTCCATGTCTTGATAATAATTTTCATCATCATCTCTTATGTCATCATAAGGTGTGTATAGACCTTGTTTTCTATCATAATGAATCTCAAAGTCATCATTATCTACCCCCAGCATGTTGATATCATCCTCCTATGTTATTTCATCTGTTTCCTCAACCTCACTTACATAGTTTTGATGAAAGGGCGAACTGATCTGCTGATCATATTCCCTGGGTCTGTTTGGAGGTTGATTCCTTCTAAAATTCTGGTTTTAGTTCTGGTTTATATTTTGAGGAGCAGTTTGGTCTTGATTGGCTTGTGCCCTCTTAATTATGCTCATCTATTTCATCATCTCTTCCATCATTCTCTCCATCTTCGAGTTGGAAGTAGAGGGTGTAGATTCCTCTCTAAAGGACACTCTCTTTTCATTTTTCATTCTTGCTCTCTTTTCCATTAAGTTCGCTTCCACAGAAAGAGCACCCTTTTTCATCTCTTTGAGAGTTTCAGGATCTCTTTCCCTCAGATGACAGGCCATATGAGGGTCAAACCCTTCAGGAAACTTGTTTAAAGCTGAGCCTTGTGGAGGTTTTAGTACTGGGGAAAGTGCATTATACACACTGTTAAATCTAGTGCAATAAGCTTGCACACTTTCCCCAATGTTTCTATGGAGGTTCTTGTAGTCAAAAAGGACTTAGAGAGTGTTTTTATTTACTTCCCATTTGTTTAAGAATGTTTTATGGAAGGCTTGGACATAATTAATACTATGGGGGGTTAAACCTTTAAACAATTTTCTTGCTTCTCCCCCCTAAGCTCTAAGAAAATATTCTAAGCTTGACATAATCATCATCAATTTCATTTCTGTCAAAGTATTCATTCATCTTATCCACATGTTGTGATGCAATTGTAGCATTGCTAGCATCATACAATGGAATTTTGGACTGATAGTCCTGTGGAAGAGTGACTAATGGAAGAGGAAGGACTAAGGGAGCATACCATGCTGCCATGATATGTGGTGGGGGTGGATTTACAAGGGGTGGATCAAGAAAAGGGAAAGTGGGCTAAAATGGGGTGGTTTGAACAGTGGATGTAGGGTGAGCAGAAGTCGATGGACCAGGAGTACATTGCTGAGCTGATCTTGGATGAGAGACACCTAAATTGTGAAGGAAATGCAAATAAGGAGGTGTTGTTTCTCTACTACCAGGATGTTCACTTGTCTCTGGGGGTGAAAGTGAAGACTCAGAGTCTAGTTGGATTATATCATCAAATGACCTAGCTCTAATGGAATTACTAAGTCAGCTTGTGATTTTTGTAGAGCTGTAAGATTTTCGAGAACTGAAGTAGCTCTCAAGGGTGATGTGAAAACAATTGACATTTAATCTTATGAGAGTTCCTAAGGATACTTTCTGGGTTACCAACTATTTCAGGTGGATCAGGGTCTAGATAGGCTCTAGTATGAATCTTTCTAGAAGCCACTATGTTGTGTTTTAGACCCAACTTTAAATAAGAAAAGTTTAACCAGATATGACAATATTTAAGAGGTTAACTAGTCTATTTTAAAAATTCAAATCCTACAGTCCTCTAACTAAGTTTGAATGATATTTATGATCACAAAGGTTCTTCCCAGTGGAGTCTTAAGGTCTGTTAAGGATTATGGAGTCGCCAAGTGTAATTTTTTAGCTCCTAAGGAGATAAAAGGTTTTATGGTCCACCACCATGTTTATTGAATTCCAATCTGAAATATTTTTTTCGGTCTTTTCTGACTTATTTTTTAGTTGTGTGGTTTCTAAGAATATTATAACTCTGTTTCGAAACTTAGCTACAGTTATGAGACAAAGACAGTCTACTCTTATGGCTAAGCCAACTGATTTTTCAAGGTTAGATAAAGTCTTACGAGAATCCTAGGGTTTGCCTAGTTTGTCTCTGATTCAAACAAGTTTCATCATGATTACCATTTCTTGGTAGTTCTTGAGAAGGCTACTTCTGACTCACAAGGTTTATATGAAATTTTAAGGGGAAATAGAGATTCTGGGTTCGATCCCCAGTGGAGTCACCAGAAATGTTAGGAATATGTAATTTTAGCAGATTGGTGAGACTAAAACTGCAGAAGCAACATTATTTCAACCACTTTGGGATTCTAGGATCTAGCCCTCCTAGATCCGTAGAGGGATCTCTCTAATAAGTGAAAAGATGGATTTTTCTATGAAGTTTGGTGTAATTATATTAGGCTAGTTATGAAGGCCAAGGGTTTTTTTTTGTTTTTGGATGGTTGAGCATGATTACTGTTTGAGGTGGAAAGTCCTAAATGCAAAGAGTTTCAAAGGTGTGAATTTGCAAGCAAATAGAACAAGCTTTGGCTAGGAAAAATAGATAATTGCAGGTTTTAGTCCATTGGGCTATGGAGTCATAATAGGGTTTAATTGGAATAGTAAGAGGCAAGATTGGTCCATGGGGCAAGTCATCTATGTCTAAGGATCTCTCTGAACATTGATTTATGGAATGAAATGATACAAAAAGAAGGAAAAGTAAACAGATGCAGAACAAATATCAGCTGAGGATCTGGTAAGTACTTTTAAACTAGCCAGCCTTTGACAAACACTTATGAAGAACATAAAAGAAAACTAGGATCTGGTGAGTACTTTTAAACTAGACAACCTTTGATACACTTTCAACAGAAAACATTTTAAAACAAAGGGAAACTTGAAGGAAACTGTTTGGAGTAGAAACTAGCGGGCCAGGTTCACCACAAATCCTCTCCTAGATCTGCTTTACTTGGTTACTTTCAAGACAAACACAAAGATAATGCAGAATGGCCTAAGATCTGGTAAGTACTTCTAAACTAGCGAGATTTTAACACATTCCAAGGGAAACATTCAGACAGCCTTTGGGGGTCAAACTACGACTAGGGCACACCATATCTTCCATAGTTCATATCTACTTTACTAATATTGAACATAACATTCAAGAATAATATTAAGCTAAGGAGATAAGATGAGGGAACGCCATCATTCCTATGCTTAAACTTAATTAAATCATTCCCAAGTAACACAGATTGGAACAAAACATTCAGATAAAGATTTTCAGTCAGAGAAGGTTACTGATGTACAGTAGGTCCTAACTCTATGCATGTTGTTCTTTATAAGAGAAGATGAAACACAGTGAAAACAAAAAAAAATGACAAGCTACAATGATAAAAACATGACCGTCAACATAGACCAGGATCCCATAATTCAGCTTGTATTGATGCTCCAAACCAGTTACAGCTTTAAGTCCAATGCTTTAGTTTAGCAATCATCTACTCATCTCAGCCTAACTTATCTATCACAAGCAGAGATCAAAGGGCCAGTGAACACTATTTACAGTCAGATTTTTAAGCTGAAATGTATTTAAAAGTTTTTCAACCAACCCCTCACTCATCTTCTGCAGAAGTATATATAGAAGAATGAGGAGGTGAAATATAATAAAAGATCTCTCAGGGAAATTAATACAGAGTGATGAATTCTCGGCCTTTGAGGGGCTCGATGAAGAAGTTTACAAGTGTTTTACTGTATTAACTGATATACATTAAATATTTTAAGCTCGGTGGGAGCTTTTGTTGACTTTTGAGGCTCTGTGTCATGTTGGAGTAACTCTGCAGATATTTTTTGCATTAAGTTCCTTGCAGAAGTAACTCTCTGGCTGCACTAAGGCAAATATCTTCGTTTGATCAATAAATACGACCTCTGTTTGAATTTTTTTAAGGCACAGGTAGCTTTGTGGTAGCTGGGAGGAATCAATTCGCCTCAGATGTGGCGGTGGAGGCTTTCTATCTGATAGATCTTTTTATTTGCCTTTAATTCTATTTTAATTTGGGGGATTAGGATTTTGATAATCAATATTATCCGTAATCCCCGAAAATTTGTCTTCAATCTTCTATTCTTATGTGCTCTGTCTTCAAAACTGATACTCTTTTAATTGTGATTAAAATCATAGTGTCTTGTTGATGTGCAGGCCGCGTAGGGCTCTCAAGGCATCAATGCCCAAAAAGCACTGACGAAACGTGGATCTTGAACCCCACGAATGGTTTTCTTTTGATAAATCAAGGGCATGGGAATGATCATTCCCAGCCCTGAGCCTTTTCTTTCAACATAATGGAAAACCATTAATCCTACAAAACACACAAAATATCAAGAAATCCTGCTTCGTTGGTTTAACTACTGTAGAGGATGTGGGGAGGAGCGTAGCCGTTGGATGGCGACATCCAACGGTGGAGATAAGCCAAGAGAAGGTAAAAAGGAGAGCGGAGAGAAGAATAATACAGAATGATCTGGGACCATCCGATCTGGACACGTGGACAGTCCAAATCCAATCGGAGGATCGCAATCGGTGGAGAAACAATGTTAATGCGCTCGACAAAAAACTTGCGATGCGATTAAGCGCTAACCGTCAATTTACAAATCAGATCGACGACGGAAAACGAATTGGAGGTGTTTTAAAAAGGCGTAGGAAGGGTTAATCATTGGAGCCAATTATAGCCATCAGATCTGAGGAAGGCGATGAGGAAATCAATGGCTCTCGATTGATCACGGGATGACCAATCGAGGGAAAAAGTAAAACGCGCCCGATGAAACTTGCGATGCGATTGAGTGCGGGCCGTTTGATCGACTTACGATCAATTATTGGGATTGTTTTTACTTACACACCAGCTGAAAAATTTGAAGACATAGGAAAACCCAACATTTTAATATAAACAAAGGTTTTATGGTGGGTCGGGGCAGAAAACATATATAACATGGTTAGGCACCCAACTGCGGGGCCTTGGTCTATATGGAATGATAATAGGCCCGAGGCGTATACAATAAAGTGCCAATTGCAATCAGAGCTTCGGGCTTGGGCTTTTCAATCTACCCATTGGAATTTTGAGATGCGATTGGCACCTCGGGACTTAAACTCTTGGTCCCGGGTGTAGGTTATATGGAATGGAAAGTGGTGGGGGCGGGGTTTATATATATGGGACCCAATTGCATCAGAAAGTTTGATGTGGGTCTTTCAATCAACCCATTTTGAATTTCCCCAATGCGATTGCGCTTCGGGTCTTTTTGATCTAACCATTTTTCATTTAAAAATCGTTGTATGGTCACGTTAGACCAAACTTTGGATAAGTGGGTTTTTTGTATTAACAAAGGAAAAAATGGATCAAAGATGGATTTTCACAATGATTTAGCACCCGATTATGGGCCCACGGGTTGGATGGAAAAATAATATGATTGGGGGTTATGAAACAGAGGGCTAATTGCATCGGAGTTTGTTTACAACAAAAAGACTTGTGCTCACTGTGTTTTTTTGATGCGATAAGAGACTAGATGTCTAGCACTTGGTTCTAGCACTGGAGCACATGGAGGGGAAGTGGTTTAAGGCTTAGCCCAAGGGGGCTTACGCATTTATGCAAAAAATGGGTTTTTTATAGATTTTCAATGGTTTTTCAAAGGAATTTGAGGGTTTCGGTAAGGCTAAAAAGTGAGTTCTCAACCTTGTAAAAATGATTTTCATGAAGGGAAGAAGAGGGATCATGAAAATAGAGGAGTTTTATGGAGAAAAAGGGGAGAAAAATGAAGGTTAGTTTTGAGTGGAGGGAGGGGAAAAATGATGATTTTGCAGCAGTATTTTCACTTCTGGAAACAACAGAAATTCTGAGTATAAAAAAGGGAACAACAGTGAAGATTTGGACAGAGGAGAGGCATGAGGCCTTCAAGAGTCTTCAAGAGCCAATACTTTTTAGCAATAAAATTTGTTCCTTGAAGGCTCAAAAAGTCTTAGCCACCTTTTGTTATAACAAATTTTATAGGTGGCTAACACATCCCAATCAGTTATTGCATGTTCACCAAGTCCCATGAACCACCTAAGTGCTGATGCTTTTAGTGTTGCTGGAAAGATTCTAAGCCTATGGGAATCATCTATGTAACCATATGTTCGACATACTATGTCAAATTCAAACAAGAATGAATCTGGGTCTTTTTAAGCCATACCATAAAATTTTGGTAGCACAGATGGAGGTATGTTTTTCATTTTTATTTCCTCATCATTGTTTTCTCCTGGTTCTTGAATAAGAAATTTAAAGGTTGACTCTTCCTATTCTCTTGGTGGATTTCGATGTTGCTCTTTCCTTTGTTTCTATTCAACTTCTCTTTGTCTTCTTCTTTCCTCTTTCTGTCTATCATATTCTCTAAGTTGTTCAGGAGTGGGTCCTCTTACTGATCCTCCTCCTTCATCAATCATTTTGATAGGTTCTTCTATTGATTCAATGTCTTGTTTAGTGTCACTTGTTTCAAAGAAAGGTAGGTCTGGTGATTTTTCTTCCTCTTGAAATTTTTCAAAATCAGTAGGTTCAAGGAGAGGTTGTTGGGTTGTTTTGCTACTCTCTCTTGTTATAGAGGATTCAGGGAGATGTTTCTTCTTTGCTTCATATGCCAATAAAATTTGTCTTTCAATGAGTGTGAGTCTCTGCCCTGATTTTTGTTTTTCCTCTAATTCTTGTACAGTGACTTTCCTGGCTAGAGTTGTGTGTTCAATCCTCTCTAAAGGGTCTGCTCCTAGTGGTGGATTAGTTCTTGGATGGGGGGTTTTTATGAATCTACCTTTATCATCTCTAGGTCTAGACATAAGTAACCATGAATTATAAAATGTTGAATTAGAACTAAATCTGTTATTTTGTTTGTTTGTTTTTTCTTTTTCTATTTTTTTTTTTTCCGTTGTTAAAATCCTCTAGTTGCGCCTCCCCGACAACGATGCCAAAATGTATAGACCAATCTAGTGTTCTAGATTAGGCTGAATTTATTTTCAAACTACGTAATCTTAGAGGCACATGTCTAATGTTTATAGACATAAAAGGATCTGTTTGCCTAAGTAAATTTTTATTGTGGTAAGCTCCAGCACTCTTTTATAAGAGATTGGGATATGGTTCCTCACACACTTTAAACACTTATGTAATTAAATCTGATCTATTGTTTTAAAAACAGAGTGCTACTAATTGTCTGAGTTTTCAATCCTTTTACAAGGTTATAGTTCACAAAAACTCTTTCAAAGTAACACACTAAAGCATACTAAAAATCAAATACATTAAAATGGAGATCACATAAATGATTTGGAATTCAATACTCAATTAAACTTCTTACAATGACTGTTCATTAATTTTGTAACCAAATTCTTCAATTATAACTATCAATCATGAAATAAAAATATTGAAAAAAATCACAAGCACTCCTAATCAAAATCGATGAACTCAAAAGCATGAAAATGAAATAAAATACTAATCAGATCTGAATACTAAATCTAATAGAAATGTAAAGAAAAGTGTACCGACTTCACATGGGGACCCTTCCACACTTTGAAGGCACACTTGGGAAACATCAAATGATGAGAATGCTAACTTAAAACACCATAAATGATGAAATTATGTCTCTGATTAAAGTCTAGGAATGAGTTACATTAAAACAGAGTTCTAACGCACGTACACAGTCTCAAGTTTCCTCTTACATTCAGTAATATCACTAGCATCATCATTAGCCTCTTACATGCTTCCTTTCACTTATTTATCAAAAATTACAATCAAAAGAGGCTATTTTCGTTCCTTCTAATCCTAACTGATCTCCAAAATAGATCTAATTAGTTTGGAATTCCTAATCATAGGCAAAATATCAAGCTCATTCATTATGACTTCATATTTTTCTGCTAGATTAGCTAGGTTTGACCAGCATTGACCGGCTATTTAGGAACTTTAAATCTGATGCTGGATAGATTTTTCATCATGTGTGTATGTTCCATTTCAAGTATTTTTCCTTTGTTTTGATCTACCAGCTCTGCCACGTGTCAGAACATAAACTATTTACAGGAAGTTATCACATCCTGTAATTTTCTTGAAAAAATTCAATTTTTAGCACAAAAATTACATAAATTAAATTTAATGTAAAAATAACAATTATAATGCTATATTAATCAATTTCAATAGACTATAAGAGATTTATGGAAGAAAATAGTGGATAAATGATGGGATTTTAGAAAAAAAAGATATCCATAAAATAATACCAACAGGTAGCAAATTTCAAAATCAACCCTCTGCATATTATTTGACATTTTTTACTATTGCATGGTATTATTTGAGATTAATGATTTAAATACATCCCTTGATCCATATTGTTTATTGAATTTTAGCAAATGTTTACCTCCAATGAATGATACAACACTTTCGTAGCAAATTTCTACCTTCAAGCCTCAAAGTTGCTATGGAAGTAGCTAGTTTCCTGCGATTTTGGATTTTCATCATTATTTTTCCTCAAAAAAACTTCTAAAATCCTATGTAAACCTGTATAGTACCATTAGCAATAGCATAAGAAAAAATTGATGATTTTACCATATTCATGGAACATCATCAGTTTGGACCATCATTGTGAGGCCTTTTTTCAACAATTCAGCCTGCACCATTTCCATATGTTCTTCTAAGTCCTTGAAATGACCCTACAACATTCTCTATGAAACCTCATTTCCATGGGATTGTACCTGAAAATAAATCCTCCATTATATTTCTTCTTTTGTGATGAAATGGCTCCAAGGTGTATTGAACAACCCCTTCCATGACACATGCAAAAACGTTTTAGGGACAACACACCGACCTTTGACACTAATATAATCAACCCTGATACAACAAGATAGACTCCAATACTAACATATTTATACTAATACAACTAAAGTAGCTCAAAAGGATGATATAAAAGCATATTTGAGACAAGAAATCAAAATGAAAACATGAAAAGGGAATATGATGACCGAGTATAATGCATTTCACAAATGATAGAAAATGACAATATGGAGCAATCATGCGCCAATATGCTCTAAAAACATTTGACCAAAAAATTATTGATACTTTGTATTTTTTTCCATACCATTAGCAGAAAAACGAACTTTCATAGAAAAATCTATGTTGGGGAAGGAAAATTTGCTACGAAAGTTTCAGGAATTTTCGTAGAAAATCATGAGCTGTTTGAACTAGATTTGTTGGGGAAGCGTATAAAACTATCAAACTCAACTAATGACTAGATAAAATCATGGAGAATTAAACTTTGGAGATTCCCTTGATAATTACTCACATAAAGACTCATAATGGCATTTCAAAATCACTAAAACACCTTTATAGATGTGATTTTATTTATTAAATCAAAAAGTTAAAAATCCTATTAAACCCTAACTAAGTTAATATAATTGAATGATGACTCAAAACAAACCTAATAGCTATCTTGGATAATAGTGGCTCTAATGGGGATGTTGTGTCCCCGTGGTGTAACAAGGAACCAACAGACCAAGTTCCTTATCCATTGGCTTGATCTCGAACTCTTGTCATATTCTTTAACTGCATTCATCCCTTTAGATGATCTTGAAGCAAAACATTGGAAAAAAAAAAACTTAGAACTAAAATCTTCAATGTAAATGTTGAAAGAGCTTCTTTCCCAACAAGCTTATTTATGTACCGATAACCCTACTCTAACAATTGAAAATACACATGCTTAACTTAAGAAATATGGAGCCTGCAGTATAACCAATCAAAAATTTGATCCAACATCTAGGCTTCTTTATTGCACTTGAAAAAAATCAGAAGTGGAACATCTATTGGAAAATCAGAATGGAAATTGAATCCATACTCTATAAAAAACACCAATATTTTCTTGACAGATGACTACAACAGACTTACCATTGGATCTTGGAAACCATGAAAAATATCCTCTTTTGATGAAATGACAAAATCAGGAAAAGGATCCTTAAAAAAACTAAAAATTATGATGTCCTATGATCCAAAGGATAGTTTTCATTCATAACTGCAGGTTGTCTTTGTTTTATGCCTTCATTTCCAAGAACATCATGAAATAAAAAGGCAACAATAGAATTTTCTTCCCTTTCATGTAAATCAACAAAACCATCCATGCATCCTTGAACACCATCAAACATGACATCCATATTATGTGGACCAAAACTATTTTTTTTTTTATCAAAAAAATCAGATATAATATTTGGTAGCTTTGCTAGAGGATTGTTATCTTCATTTTTAACACTAAAAACTCCTATACAAACAAATTTATGCATATCATCCATGTAATTTTGATGATCCCCAAATAGAATAGGTAAAACATGTATATTAGGCTCTTTATGTAGCTCATGTTTACCTAAAAATTAAATTTCATCTCATGTTTACTTCAATGTTCAGAATTTTCATGCATGTATTTTTAACAACCCAATCTTGAGCAATTTCTTCCTGACATAAAATCTCAGAAAATAAATGGACAAGAAAACAATTTGAATTATGTGCTCATACCTTTAACTGCATATGGATTGACAAGGCTATAAATCCTCATAAATTTCATGTAATATGGATTGACTATCAAATTGCTGATCTATTTCATCTTCAAGCAAAGAAGACACATTTGCTTTCTGGAAACTTTCTCGAGCATCATGACAGCTAGCTTGTGAAGAGAATTCATAAAGTACCTCTAATATCTCCTCATCATCAATACATTCTACATCATCATCAATACTTTTAATATATTGAATAAAACATTTCCAAAGATTACAATGGTCTTGAAATAGTGGCGATGCAGGGTGAGACTTCCCATAATGTCCAAAAAATATTTTATGGAAATCTGTAAGATAACATAAGATTCTTGATTTCAACCCTTCATACCATGTTCTATCTTTGTCCTCTAAGGTGGCCATCCACATTTTCATGAGACAATCCTCAAGAAACTCAACCCTTAGTCCACATAGATGTATATGGAATTTAACCAAATGCACACCAACATCATCTTTCTTTTAATATTTGAACATGGGAATATGGGTTGACCAATAAACACAAGGAATTGGATATGGAAAACCATAGATGTGAAATCAATCCATAGGAGCATTCCTGGGATTTATTGTTGCAGTATAACTCATATTGGACCTTCTTCAACCTACTAATCTTCAAGTAGTGGAGTCACCATGAAGATTTTATCTTCTGCATCATTTGAGATTTGAGTTTCCAGGGTAATACTGCAACCTTAAAAAAACCCTAATTTCTTGTTACCCTGAGGAATCCGAATGAAGGGACTGAAAGAAAATCCAAGAAGTGGAGCTTTTTGGTTCCCGACAGACGCACCAAAACGTTATCACTAGGTTGAAATCAATTGCATTTTTCATCTGTCAACCTAGCACAACTGTTTCAAACTAATTTGGACTCGAATTTAGCCCTTCCAATAAGAGAGAGCTCTCTCAAATAAAAACGATGGATTACACAAGGTAAGATATATATGTAGATGGCTAAATATTTTTATGACTTATGTGTTTTTTTGTAGGTGAAAGAATGTATGATGACTACTATTCGGCACAGAACCAGCTAAAAAAAATATCAATTTACTATCAAATACATGTTGGGAAAAAAACTGAGAGGGGGGGTGAATTAGTATTTACTGCATATTCAAAACTTTTACTTTTTCTTGCTTCTAAAACCCATACGCTACTTTCCTGAAACAGACTCGCGTATATACGCGGATACCCTTTATGAAACTCGCGTATACACAGATATCTAATTATGCCATCAGATCTTCACTTAAATCATTCCATCATTCATTCATCAGATGTTTAATAAAAAGTAAAAAGGAACAGTAAGAACAGAGTAAACCATCACACAAAGCATCACACATGAACACCAGGATTTTTAGGTGGAAACCCAAGTCGGGAGAAAACCACCGCTACCGTTGCTCAGCCTTCAATATTTTATTATAGAGAAAAACATCTTACAACATGTGTGCTGGTGCAGACTCCTACTAGCATGCAGGCACCCACCTGCGCTCGTTTACCAGCCTCTCCTGGAAGGGAGCTCCAACCCCCTGACTCGTTTACCAGCCTCTCCTGGAAGGGAGCTTCGACCCCCTGATATCATTTACCAGCCTCACCTGGAAGGGAGCTACAACCCACTGACTGAAGGCTACAACCCTCAACACCTCTATGGACCACGTTTCATAAATTTTCACACTGGATCCAAAGCTTCCTTTAGGACACCACTTGCAGGCCACATTTCATCATATTTTCAAACTGGACCCTTTCCATACTTTTAAGCACAGTCAACCATGAAACAGATACAAATAACTCACTGACAGATATTAGTAAACCAGCAGAACAAATCAGACATTTCTTACCATAGACTTCAGCAAACCCTAGTTTACATACGCGCTTTCCTTTCTCTGATGTCGCGTATATACGCGCTTCAGTTCACATAAACCCGCGTATACTTCAGTATAAATTATAGAGCCAATTTTATTGCGCATACGCGCTTTCTCTTCTGCGAAGCCGCGTATATACGCGCTTCCTCTGCGGCGAACTAGCGTATAGATATTCAACTATTATAGAGCAGCATACTTCTTCAGATCATATATTCAGTTCAGATTTACCCTTTTGCTTCAGACAGATGTTCGCCTCATCTCAGATCTAGGCCTTCCATGAATAGATCTAGCAGATACAAGTACAATACAGATCTAGATCCCCTTCTTCATCACTCCTTCATTGGTGCATCATACATTCAGATCTATTATTCAACTGTAACCCTTTCCATTCAGATCTACTTCAGAGAGAAGTATTCATTCAAGCTCAGACATCTTGCACCCACACTCATAATTTGCACAATGAATTTCTTCTCTTTATATAGGTTTACCCTTTTTCAATACCATGATCCAAAACCACATTCCTTCTGATGGTATTCCTGGACGGGGTCATTTAGACGAATCATTACCCAATACAATGGGTCAATACCATGGTGGTTACCCCTGGTTTTGCACTTTTTGAGCGCTTTTTCCCATACGCGACTTGACACGTTATTTCCCGCGTGCATACGCGACTTCCCCTGGACATATCCGCGTATGCCTTGAGACATACTCTTTTCACCATAGATTTTGCACAAGCTGAATTCCTTTCTTCATTATCTTCTGTACTCACTGTAGATACACCAGATTTAGTTCATCAAACCATATTCTATCAAGCACAACTTCATCCAGTAAGTTGCCATTATCTTTATCAAATGGGTTGCCATTCAAGGACAACACTCAGCGTCATATTGCTAGCAAACATCTTTTCATATCAGATTTACATCATTTACCAAGTCCATCAAGTCAAGAATAAATTCATCAGGTGGATTGCCATCAAGGACAACACATGTCAACATTATCATGTCTTCATCTTCATTCAATGGGTTGCCATCAAGGAAAACACTCTGCATCATATTTCCAACAATCTCCCCCTTTGGGCTTGATGGCAACCACGCAACCACGATGGTGTTTGGTTACCTCAACAGATAGGTACATTAAAAATACAATGACACCATGTCACTCTCTCCATTTTTTTGACACCATTCAAACACATTCAAACACCATGTCACTCTCCCCCTTTGACATCAAGGGCAAAGGGCGGACCAAAACCAACATACTCTCCCCCTTTTCTCCACATGTGGAAGAAGCGTTCTGCAGATCTGATATATACTGAGGTGATCAAGCTCCCCCTGAGTTCATGCTGAATCTTCAAACAAATTTTCCAATGAAGTACATAACTCTATGAACTTCCTATCACCAAAGACTCATGCTTACATCAAATAACCAAGTGGATTTACATATGAGACTCAAGTACCCTACCAAGTGGGTTTACACATTTCAACTCAGCCTACCCAACCAAGTGGCTTTACAAATTTGACAAGTCCTTACAAGACTAAATATTACAAATTTTACATCATGGGTCTCAACTTGACCTTTTCATCAAACTACACATATAACATTAAAACCAACACCAGAAAGTCCTCAAGAAAGAGAAAATATTTCAGAACCATCATAATGCCAACAATGCATAATGCTCCCCTTGAAACTGTGTATCCAAGCATCCTTTTCATAGGACTAAAGCTCCCCCTTAGTTTGTGCATCCTGAACACTTTCACCAACAAATCATCAAGGCATCTTTATCAAAAACAATAGAAATAGAATTATGAGAACTGGAACACCACCAGAGATACCAAACAGTATCAGTATTACACGGCAACTAGCATTTGTCTTGAAAGAAAGCGACTCCAAACAAAGGGACATAATGTCAGACATACGCGGTTTTCTGTGCATGAACTCGTGTATATACGCAATTGTGTTTCAGGAAATCCGCGTATCCAATGCCATCTTCGAAATTTATGCGATTTATGCTTTTATTGGCGAGAGAATACTCCCCGACACACTGAGATACTAAAAGCAGCTTCCACAGGCGAGAGATTTGGTAAAAATATAAACAACTTGTTCTTTGGAGGGAACCATACTCCAATTTCACCTTTTCTCAAGCACTTGTTCACGTAAGAAGTGATACTTGATGGGAATGTGCTTGGTATTTGAATGCATAACTGGATTCTTTGAGATATTGATGGCACTTGTATTATCACACATAATGGAGATAGGAGATGTACATTTGATTTGAAAATCTTGCAGGGTTTGCATCATCCAAAGAAGTTGAGTGCAACAAGACGCGGCAGCCACATATTATGCTTCTGCTGTAGATAAGGCAATATAATTTTGCTTCTTGCTGAACCAAGACACTAACCGGGGTCCCATATAGAATGCACCACCACTAGTGCTTTTCCGATCATCAACATTTCAAGCCCAATCTGCATCAGTGTAAGCATGAAGAGTAAGATCAGCATTCTTTGGATACCATAGTCCAAAGTCTTGAGTTCCTTGAAGATATTTGAAAATTCTTTTAACGGCCTGAGGTGAGACTCTTTTGGTTAGCTTAGATTATCCGCAATCAATAAGCATGCATAATGTCTGGTCTAGTCCCCGGTGAGATAAAGTAGACTTCCAATCATCGTTCTGTATTCTGGTTGATTCACAGTGGGAGAATCATCATTAGAACTGAGACTGCATCCGGTTATCTTTGGTGTACTTACAGGTTTGCATTCTTCCATGCCATACTTCTTCAGAATTTGCTTAAGATATTTCGCTTGTGATAGAAATATACCATCTGCAGATTGATGCACTTGCAAGCCAAGAAAGAATGTTAGTTCCCCAAGTAAAGACATTTCAAATTCTTGCTGCATGACAGAAGCAAATTTTTGACTCATAGATTCTTTGTTACTCCCAAAAATGATATCATAAACATATACAACCACAATCGATAGTTTATCATTTTCAATTTTTGTGTATAAGTTTCTATCAGCAGATCCCTTTGAAAAACCTTGTTGATGAAGATATTTGTCAAGACGATAGTACCATGCCCTTGGAGCTTGTTTGAGACCATATAAAGCCTTTTTAAGTTTGCAAACAAGTTTTTCATCATTTCCCAAAATGAATCCTTCTAGTTGTTCTATATAAACTTCTTCTTATAGATCACCATTGAGGAAAGCAGATTTAACATCCATTTGATGACTTTGATTTGTTGATAACTTGAAAAAGCAAGAAACATTACGATGGCTTCAATTCTAGCTACGGAGAAAAATTTTCTTCGAGAAGTCTATACCTTCTTGTTAGTGTACCCTTGTAAAACCAATCTAGCTTTGTTTCTTACAACATCCCCATTCTCATTTAACTTGTTCTTGAATATCCATTTGGTTCCAATGACATTTTTGTTATGTGGTCTTGGTACCAATTCCCAAGTGTGATTCTTTTCAATTTGATCAAGCTCTTCATTCATGGCTTGAATCCAACATTCATCTTTGCTAGCTTGATTGACATTGTATGGTTCAATTGTGGATAGAAATGCCAGATAGCTAGAAGATCCCACAAGATTCCTCCTTGTTTGTACTCCTGATTCCTTATTTCCCAAAATTTGAGATTCAGGTTGATTCTTTTGAACATATCTGGATGGAGCTTTTCCAGATAAATCATCTTCTAGTTCTTCATTGGATCCATTGTCTATATCATTTCTATTTGATGCAGAAGGACAATAGTCACCATCATCTTCATCTGTTCTGTGTTTTTCTTCTTTAGGAGCTGCAGGAAACTCATCAATAACAACATCAATACATTCAACAATCTTCCAAAGCCTTTTATTGTAACATTTGTATGCTCTGCTTGTAGATGAGTAACCAAGAAATATTCCTTCATCTGATCTAGGGATTCCAGAAACTTGCCAAGCTTTTCATCATTATTTTTGATAAATCATTTACTTCCAAAAACTCTAAAATGCTTCACAAAGGGAGAATTACCATACCCGAGTTCATAAGGAGTTTTGTCACTATTTACCCGAACATCTGCCTTGTTGAGATTGTTTGCTGCTGTATGTGCTGCTTCTCCCCAGAAAATGTCAGGTGTTCCAGAATCATCAAGCATAGATCTAGCCATTTGTTGAATTTTTCTATTCATTCTTTCTGTTACGCCATTTTGTTGTGGGGTGCCTGCTACAGAGAACTGTCTTTCTATGCCATGTTGTTCACAAAATTCAAGGAATTCATTTGATGTATATTCTCCTCCTCGATAAGATCTAAGACACTTGATTTTTAGATCTAATTCATTTTCAACCAGTGCTTTGAAGATCTGAAATTTCTCAAATGCTTCATCTTTGTGTTTAATCAACCCAATCCAACACATTCTAGAGAAATCATCAATAAATAAGATATCGTATTGTTCACCACGTGGTGACTTTTTCCTCACAGGTCCACATATGTCAGTATGAATGAGTTCAAGAGGCTTACTTGATGCCCAGAAAATGTCAGGTGTTCCAGAATCATCAAGCATAGCTCTAGCCATTTGTTGAATTGTTCTATTCATTCTTTCTGCTATGCCATTTTGTTGTGGAGTGCCAGCTACAGAGAACTGTCTTTTTATGCCATGTTGTTCACAAAATTCAAGGAATTCATTTGATGTATATTCTCCTCCTCGATTAGATCTAAGACACTTGATTTTTAGATCTAATTCATTTTCTACCAATGCTTTGAAGATCTGAAATTTTTCAAATGCTTCATCTTTGTGTTTAATTAACCCGATCCAACACATTCTAGAGTAATCATCAATAAATAAGATATAGTATTCTTCCCCACGTGGTGAATTTTTCCTCATAGGTCCACATATGTCAGTATGAATGAGTTCAAGAGGCTTACTTGATGATCCTTCTTTGGCATTAAATTTTACTCTGGTCTGCTTACTGAATTGGCAAGATTTGCATATGATACTCTCTCGTAGAGTAATATTGGGAAGACCACGAACAACATTAAGTCTACTTGATTTGTTGATTTGAGAGAAGCTTAGATGCCCCAACCTTCTATGCCATAGCCAGTTTTATGAAGATTTACTCAAGTAACATTGTTCTTTGCAGTTCTTTAATACATATAGGTTGCTTGGAGTTCTTTTTCCTTTTATAATAGTTTTACCTGTATCAAGATCACGAACCACACATTCTTTTGAACTAAAGACAACTTCAGTTCCTTGATCACACATTTGACTTACACTTAACAGGTTATGCCTTAATCCATCCACATACATGACATCATTAGCCTTCACCTTTTCTTTTAAAAACACAGACTCTTTTCCTTTAATTACAGCAGGGGTATCATTTCCAAATGTAACTTTATTTTCCTTTTCTAGAGCATTATATGCAAGAAGTTTGCTTTTGTCACCTGTCATGTGTCTTGAGCATCCACTATCAATGTACCATTGATTTTATTCACCTTCTGCAAATAACGCTATCCCACAATTTTGCACCCACTATCGATGTACCATTGATTTTCTTCACCTTCTGCAAATAATGCTATCCCACAATTTTCAACGGGCGGTTCTTTCTTTTTCCACACTTTAGAGCTTGAGGGAACATGTTCTTTTGGCTGGATCTTGTTCCTGCATTCAGATTCTTCATGGCCAAAGTTATTGCAATAAGTACATTCAACTTCACTTTGAAGAGGAGAAAAGTTGTTATAGGTATTCTTCTTTGGTTCAGTATCCAAAATTTTCTTTCTTGCTTCTCTTATCATGATGGTTTTATATGAAACACATTGAACAGCTTTATGACCAAAATTGTGACATGTGAAACATTGCCCATTGAAGTAGAAATTTCTGCGATCATGGAATCTTCTATTTGAATTTACCTGTTGGGTGTAGCGTCTTTGAAAGCTATCCCTATTAGTGTTCCTTGAATTGAGATGGTCCTGCTTTCCCTGTAGAGATCCTTTATTCCCTTGCTGAGTTGCTGAATGTAGTAAACCACCTGTAGCTGCTTTTAGATAGTTTGGTGCTGAAGCTTGAGAGGATTCTTCGGTATATCCAAGACCTGTCTTTATAAGAGGAGAACGTTGTACCTTGATAATCTCATCTAAGGTTTCAGATCCTTTAGCAAATCTAAGATTCAAGGTCTTTGCTTTCTCAACTTCTTTTCTTTGACTTACCACTTCACATTCTAATTTTTCAATATGTTTCTTTGCTTCTTCAAACTGCTTTTCAATGGTCTCTCTGATTATCTTTTGTTCTTCTAAGAGAATTTTATAATCTTCTAAGCGTAGTTTGAGTTGATTGTTTTCTTCAAGAAAATCATTTTCCTCTAGAGCATCCATAAAATTATCCTTTTCTTCTTTTTGTTCAAATGCCATGAGAAGTCTAAGATCTTCTTCACATTCTTCCTCACTATTAGATGACCCATCACTATCTTCATTAGTATAGTAACTTTTCTTAGAGCTAGATCAGTTATTATTCCTTCTTACTACTTCTTTTCCTTTATAAGGACATTTTGCAGCATAATGACCAACTTTTCCACACTCAAAACATTTGAAGGGAAGCTTACCTTTGAATCTTCCAGTACCTAGTTGGAGCTTTCTCACGAAATTCACTTCTTCTTCATCGGATATATAGCTGGATTCTTTGACAACTTCCTTTTCCTTTCCTTTTGTAGATGCCTTAAAAGCAGCTTCTCTTATTTGAGAAGGACCTCCTTGTCTCATTTCAAAAGCAGTCAGAGTACCATGTAATTGAACAATAGAAAGAGTTTGCAGATCTTTCCTTTCTTCAATAGCTGAAACTTTAGAGTCAAATTTTGAAGTCAAGGATCTTAAGACTTTTTCCACCAGAGTAGTATCAGTTATGGTTTCACCCAAATTTCTCATTTGATTTACAATATCGTCCAGACGTAAGAAGAAATGGGCAATACTCTCATCACTATGCATCTTCAAATTTTCATATTCAATTCTAAGAGTTTGGAGTTTTGCACTTTTTACCTTTGTATCTCCTTCATAACTCAAAATGATTTTGTCCCATATTTCTTTTACTGAATTTAGCTGCATCACTTTAGAAAATTCTGGTTCAGACATGCTTCCTAATAAGACATTTACTGCTTTGGCATTGATTTCATACTTCTTCCTTTCTGCTGCATCAGTAGGAATACTTGCCGGGTATTGATAACCTTCTTCCACGATTGCCCATACATCTGCACCTAGACTTTGCAGATATGCTTTTGTTCGTACCTTCCAGAATATCAGATTGCTTCCATTGAATAGAGGTGGCTTCATAGACATCACTCCTTCTTGACTTCCCATTGCGACGGATCTTCTTCAAGCGATCAAGCTTCTGCAGAAGAACCTAGCTCCGATACCAATTGTTGGGAAAAATACTGAGAGGGGGGGTGAATCAGTATTTACAGCATATTCAAAACTTTTTACTTTTCTTTACTTCAAAACTCATACGCTACTTTCCTGAAGCAGACTCGCGTATATACGCTGATACCCTTTAATAAACTCGCGTATACACAGAGAACTAATTATGTCATTAATTCTTCACTTAAACCATTCCATCATTTATTCATCAGTTATTCAATAAACAGTAAACATGTGCAGTAAGAACAGAATAAACCATCACACAAAGCATCACACATGAACACCAGGATTTTTAGGTGGAAACCCAAGTCGGGAGAAAACTACCGCTGCAGTTGCTCAGCCTTCAATATTTTATTATAGAGAAAACATCTTACAACATATGTGCTGGCGCAGACTTGACCAGCACGCAGGCACCCACCTGCGCTCGTTTACCAGCCTCTCCTGGAAAGGAGCTACGACCCCCTGACTCGTTTACCAGCCTCTCTGGAAGGAGCTACAACCCAGTAGAAGGCTACAACCCTCAGCACCTCTATGGACCACGTTTCATCAATTTTCACACTGGATCCAACAACTTCAATAGAACACAACTTGTAGGCCACATTTCATCATATTTTCAGACTAGACCCTCTTCATACATTTAAGCTCAATCATACAACCAAACCGATACAGACAACTCAGCACTGTAGAAAACAGATAGTAGAAACACAGCAGATCAGATTAGACATTCCTTACCACAAACTTCAGCAAACCGTAGTTTGCATACGCGCTTTCCTTTCACTGATGTCGCATATATACGCGCTTTCGTTCACAGAAACAAGCGTATACCTCTGTACAAATTACAGAACCAATTTAACTGCGCATACGCGCTTTATCTTCAGCGAAGCCGCGTATATACGCGCTTCCTCTTTTGCGAACTAGCATATGGTTCTTCAGATATTTTAGGTCATTGCATTTCTTCAGAACAGATTCTTCACATAGATTTAACCCTTCACTTCAGACAGATGTTCGCCTCTTCTTGGATCTAATCATTCCATAAACAGATCTAGTAGATACAAGTACGTTTCAGATCTAGATCCCCTTCTTCATCATTGGTGCATCATTCATTCAGATTTTTCATTCAAGTGTAACCCTTTCCATTCAGATCTACTTCAGAGAGAAGTATTCATTCAAGCTCAGAGATCTTGCACCCACACTTATGATTTGCACAAAGAAATTCTTCTCCTTATATAGGTTTGCCCTTTTTCAATACCATGAGCCAAAACAATACCATGAGCCCAAAACTACATTACTTCTGATGGTATTCCTGGACGGGGTTATTTAGACGAATCATTACCCAATACAATGGGTCAATACCATGGTGGTGACCCCTGGTTTTTCACTTTTTGAGCGCTTTTGCCCATACGTGACTTGGCACGTTCTTTTCCGCGTGCATACGCGACTTCCCCTAAACAAATCCGCGTATACCTTGATACATACTCTTTTCATCATAGAATTAGCACATGCTAAATTCCTTTCTTCACTGCCTTATGTACTCACTGTAGATACATCAAATTTACTTCATCAAGAACATATTCTATCAAGCACAACTTCATCAAGTGGGTTGCCTTTCAAAGACAACACTCAGCATCATATTGTCAACAAACATCATTTACCAAGTCCATCACGTCAAGAATAACTTCAACAGGTGGATTTCCATCAAGGAAAACACATGTCAACCATCTCATGTCTTCATCTCCATTCGGTGGGTTGCCATCAAGGACAACACTCTGCATCATATTTCCAACAATCTCCCCCTTTGGACTTGATGGCAACCACGATGGTGTTTGGTTACCACAACAGATAGGTACATAAAGAATACAATGACACCATGTCACTCTCTCCTTTTGACACCATTCAAACACCATATCACTCTCCCCCTTTGGCATCAAGGGCAAAGGGTGGACCAAAGCCAACATACTCTCCCCCTTTTCTCCGCATGTGGAAGAAGCATTTTGCAGATCTGAAGAGACCAAGCTCCCCCTGAGTGCATGTTGAATCTTCAAACATATTTTCCAATGAAATACATGACTTTATGAACTTCCTATCATCAAAGACTCATACTTACATCAAATATCCAACCAAGTGGATTTACAGATGAGACTCAAGTACCCCACCAAGAGGGTTTACATATTTCAACTCAGCTACCCAACCAAGTGGGTTTACAGGATGTGACAAGTCCTTACATGACTGAATATAACAAATTTACATCATGGGTCTCACAAGACCTTTTCATCAAACTAAAAATATGACTTTACATGACCAAGACCTCAAGAAAGAAAACATATTTCAGAACCATCATAATGCCAACAATGCATTATACTCAGCAAAGCTAGGGCTCCCCCTGAAAATGTGCATCCGAACATCCTTTCCAAATGACTAAGGCTCCCCCTTAGTTTGTGCAACCTGAACACTTTCACTAACAAATCATCAAGGCATCTTCGTCAAAACATTAGAAACAGAATTATAGGATTCGAGAAACACTACCCTCATGCCAAAGCTGATGCTCAGGAGTGCCAAACAACATTGTAGGCGTGTGAAGAGAGCCCTCCCGACCAAAAAAATGTATCGACCAATCAGGACATACGGGTTTTACGTACAGAACTACGACGTATATCTGCTTGTTGTTTTCATGAAACCCACGCGTGTCAATCTCTGGTCTGAATTTATGCAGATTTGTTCTTTTGACTGGCAAAGAACACTCCCATCTTCTGTCTTAGATACTCGAACACTTCCCTGGGCAGAGGTTTGGTAAAGATATCAACAACTTGTTCTTTGGAGGGAACATACTCCAACTTCACCTTTTGCTCAAGCACTTGTTCACGTAAGAAGTGATACTTGATGGGAATGTGCTTGGTCTTTGAATGCATAACAGGATTCTTTGAAATACTGATGGCACTTGTGTTGTCACACTTAATGGGGACAGGAGGAGTACATTTGATTTGAAAATCTTGTAAGGTTTGCATCATCCAAAGGAGTTGAGTGCAACAAGATGCGGCAGCCACATATTCTGCTTCTGCTGTAGATAAGGCAATAGAATTTTGCTTCTTGCTGAACCAAGATACTAACCGGGGCCCCATGTAGAATGCACCACCACTAGTGCTTTTCCGATCATCAATACTTCCATCCCAATCTACATCATTGTAAGCATGAAGAGTAAGATCAGCATCCTTTGGATACCATAGACCAAAATCTTGAGTTCCTTGTAGATATTTGAATATTCTTTTAACAGCCTGAAGATGAGACTCTTTTGGATTAGCTTGGAATCGTCCAACAATCCCAACTGCATGCATAATGTCTGGTCTAGTCCCAGTGAGATAAAGTAGACTCCCTATCATCGATCTGTATTCTGGTTGATTCACCGTGGGAGAATCATCTTGAGAACTGAGATTGCATCCGGTTATCATCGGTGTACTTACAGGTTTGCATTCTTCCATGCCATACTTCTTCAGAATTTGCTTAAGATATTTTTCTTGTGATAGGAATATACCATCTGCAATTTGATTCACTTGCAAGCCAAGAAAGAATGTTAGTTCCCCAAGTAAGGACATTTCAAATTCTTGCTGCATGACAGAAGAAAATTTTTGACTCATAGATTCTTCGTTACTCCCAAAAATGATATCATCAACATATACAACCACAATCAATAGTTTATCATTTTCAATTTTTGTGTATAAGTTGCTGTCAGCAGACCCCTTTGAAAATCCTTGTTGATGAAGATATTTGTCAAGACGATAATACCATGCCCTTGGAGCTTGTTTGAGACCATATAGAGCCTTTTTAAGTCTACAAACAAGATTTTCATCATTTCCCAAAATGAATCCTTCAGGTTGTTCTATATATACTTCTTCTTCTAGATCACCATTAAGAAAAGCAGATTTAACATCCATTTGATAAACTTTGATTTGTTGATAACTTGAAAAAGAAAGAAACATTCTGATGGCTTCAAGTCTAGCTACAGGAGAAAAAGTGTCTTCAAAGTCTATACCTTCTTGTTGAGTATACCCTTTGCAAACCAGTCTAGCTTTGTTTCTTACAACATCTCCATTCTCATTTAACTTGTTTTTGAAAATCCATTGAGTTCCAATGACATTTTTATCATGTGGTCTTGGTACCAAATCCCAAGTGTCATTCTTTTCAATTTGAACAAGTTCTTCATCCATGGCTTGCCTCCAATGTTCGTCTCTACTAGCTTGATTGACATTGAGTGGTTCAATTGTGGATAGAAGTGCCATATGACTAGAAGATCCCACAAGAGTTCTCCTTGTTCGTACACCTGATTCCTTGTCTCCCAAGATTTGAGATTCAGGATGATTCTTTTGAACATATCTAGATGGAGCTTTTTCAGATAGATCAGTTTCAGGTTCATCATTGGATTCACTGTATATATCAAATGTAGAAGGCCATAAGTCATCATCATCTTCTTTTGTTGTTTGTTTTTCTTCTTTAGGAGCTGCAGGAGACTCATCAATAACAACATCAATACATTCAACAATCTTTTGAAGCCTTTCATTAGAACATTTGTATGTGATGTTTTGCTTGAAGATATGAATGTAGATGTAGCGAGAAAATTCACTTTACTACGATGTGAGTTCGAACTTATGATTTTCATCATTATTTTTGTCAAAATTCAAAAGCAAAATGCTGGGTTGCTAAAGAGAGGCTATGATCATCCAGTTCATATGGAGTTTTATCACTATTTACCCGAACATGAGCTTTGTTGAGAATGTTTGCTGCTGTATGTGTTGCTTCTCCCCCGAAAGTGTGAGGTATTCCAGAATCATCAATCATAGCTCTAGCCATTTGTTGAATTTGTTCTCTTCATTCTTTCTGCTACGCCATTTTGTTGTGGAGTGCCAGCTACAGAGAATTGTCTTTTTATGCCATGTTGTTCACAAAATTCAAGGAATTCATTTGATGTATATTCTCCTCCTCGATCAGATCTGAGACACTTGATTTTTAGATCCAATTCATTTTCAGCCAGTGCTTTGAAGCTCAGAAACTTTTCAAATGCTTCATCTTTGTGTTTAATGAACCCGATCCAACACATTCTAGAGTAATCATCAATGAATAAGATATAGTATTCTTCCCCACGTGGTGTCTTATTTCTCACAGGTCCACATATGTCAGTATGAATGAGTTCAAGAGGCTTACTTGATGATCCTTCTTTGGCATTAAACCGTACTCTAGTCTTCTTACCGAATTGACAAGATTTGCATATGATACTTTCTAGTGGATTAATATTGGGAAGATCACGAACAGCTTGAAGTATGCTTGCTTTGTTGATTTGAGAGAAGCTCAGATGCCCCAGTCTTCTATGCCATAGCCAATTTTCTGAAGATTTTCTCAGGTAACATTGATCTTTGTAGCCCTTTAGTATATACAGGTTGCTTGGATTTCTTTTCCCCTTTATAATAATCTTACCTGTATCAAGATCACGAACCACACATTCTTTTGAACTAAAAACAACTTCTGTTCCTTGATCACACATTTGACTTACACTTAATAGGTTATGCCTCAATCCATTCACATACATGACATCTTTAGCCTTCACCTTTTCTTTTATAAATACTGACCCTTTTCCTTTAATTATAGCAGGAGTATCATTTCCAAATGTAACTTTCTTTTCTTTTTCCAGAGCATTATATGAAATAAGTTTTCTTTTGTCACCTGTCATGTGTCTTGAACACCCACTATCGATGTACCATTGATTTTCTTCACCTTCTGCAAATAAAGCTATCCCACAATTTTCAACCGGTGGTTCTTTCTTTTTCCACACTTTAGAGCTTGAGGGAACATGTTCTTTTGGCTGGATCTTGTTCCTGCATTCAGATTCTTCATGGCCAAAGTTATTGCAATAAGTACATTCAACTTCACTTTGAAGAGGAGAAATTTTTTTATAGGTATTCTTCTTTGGTTGAGTATCCAACATTTTCTTTCTTGCTTCTCTTGTCATGATGGTTTTATATGCAACACATTGAACAGCTTTATGACCAAAATTGTGACATGTGAAACATTGCCCATTGAAGTAGAAATTTCTGCGATCATGGAATCTTCTATTTGAATTTACCTGTTGGGTGTAGCATCTTTGAAAGCTATCCCTGTTAGTGTTCCTTGAATTGAGATGGTCCTGCTTTTCCTGTAGAGATCCTTTATTCCCTTGCTGAGTTGTTGAATGTAGTAAACCACCTATAGCTGCTTTTAGATAGTTTGGTGCTGAAGCTTGAGAAGATTCTCCGGTATATCCAAGACCTGTCTTTATAAGAGGAGAACGTTGTACCTTGATAATCTCATCTAAGGTTTCAGATCCTTTAGCAAATCTAAGATTCAAGGTTTTTGTTTTCTCAACTTCTTTTCTTTGACTTACCACTTCACATTCCAATTTTTCAATATGTTTCTTTGCTTCTTCAAGCTGCTTTTCAATGGTCTCTCTGATTATCTTTTGTTCTTCTAAGAGAATTTTATAATCTTCTAATCGTAGTTTGAGTTGATTGTTTTCTTCAAGGAAATCATTTTCCTCTAGAGCATCCATAAAAGTATCCTTTTCTTCTTTTTGTTCAAATGCCATGAGAAGTCTAAGATCTTCTTCACATTCTTCCTCACTATTAGATGATCCATCACTGTCTTCATAAGTATAGTAACTTTTCTTAGAGCTAGATCGGTTCTTATTCCTTCTTACTACTTCTTTTCCTTTATAAGGACATTTTGTAGCATAATGACCAACTTTTCCACACTCAAAACATTTGAAAGGAAGCTTACCTTTGAATCTTCCAGTTCCTAGTTGGAGTTTTCTCACGAAATTCACTTCTTCTTCATCGGATATGTAGCTGGATTCTTTGACATCTTCCTTTTATTTTCCTTTTGCAGATACCTTAAAAGCAGCTTCTCTGATTTGAGAAGGACCTCCTTGTCTCATTTCAAAAGCAGTTAGAATACCATGTAATTGAACAATAGTCAGAGTTTGCAGATCTTGCCTTTCTTCAATAGCGGAGACTTTAGAGTCAAATTTTGAAGTTAAGGATCTTAAGACTTTTTCCACCAGAGTAGTATCAGTTATGGTTTCACCCAAATTTCTCATTCGATTTACCACATCATCTAGACGCAGAAAGAAGCTGGCAACACTTTCATCACTATGCATCTTCAAATTTTCATATTCAATTCTAAGAGTTTGAAGTTTTGCATTTTTTACCTTTTTATCTCCTTCATAGCTCAGAATGATTTTGTCCCATATTTCTTTTGCTGAATGTAGCTGCATCACTTTAGAAAATTTTGATTCAGACATGCTTCCTAACAAGACATTTACTGCTTTGGCATTGGTTTCAGACTTCTTCCTTTCTGCTGCATCAGTAGGAATACTTGTCGGGTATTGATAACCTTCTTCCACGATTGCCCATACATCTGCACCAAGACTTTGCAGATATGATTTTGTTCGTACCTTCCAGAATATCAGATTGCTTCCATTGAATAGAGGTGGCTTTATAGACATCACTCCTTCTTGACTTCCCATTGCGACAGATCTTCTTCAAGCGATCAAGCTTCTGCAGAAGAACCTGCTCTGATACCAATTGTTGGGAAAAATACTGAGAGGGGGGGTGAATCAGTATTTACAACATATTCAAAAATTTTACTTTTTCTTTACTTCAAAACCCATACGCGACTTTCCTGAAGCAGAATAGCGTATATACGCAGATATCCTTTATTAAACTCGCGTATACACAGAGAACTAATTATGTCATTAATTCTTCACTTAAACCATTCCATCATTTATTCATCAGATATTCAATAAGCAGTAAACATGTGCAGTAAGAACAGAATAAACCATCACACAAAGCATCACACATGAACACCGGGATTTTTAGGTGGAAACCCAAGACGGGAGAAAACCACCGCTGTAGTTGCTCAACCTTCAATATTTTATTATAGAGAAAGCATCTTACAACATATGTGCTGGCGCAGACTTGACCAGCACGTAGGCACCCACCTACACTCGTTTACCAGCCTCTGATCAAGCTTCTGCAGAAGAACCTGCTCTGATACCAATTGTTGGGAAAAATACTGAGAGGGGGGGGGTGAATCAGTATTTACAACATATTCAAAACTTTTTACTTTTGTTTACTTCAAAACCCATACGCTACTTTCCTGAAGCAGACTCGCGTATATACGCGGATACCCTTTATTAAACTCGCGTATACACAGAGAACTAATTATGTCATTAATTCTTCACTTAAACCATTCCATCATTTATTCATCAGATATTCAATAAACAGTAAACATGTGCAGTAAGAACAGAACAAACCATCACACAAAGCATCACACATGAACACCAGGATTTTAGGTGGAAACCCAAGTCGGGAGAAAACCACCGCTGCAGTTGCTCAGCCTTCAATATTTTATTATAGAGAAAATATCTTACAACATATGTGCTGGTGCAGACTCCTACCAGCACGCAGGCACCCACCTGCGCTCGTTTACCAGCCTCTCCTGGAAGGGAGCTCCAACCCCCTGACTCGTTTACCAGCCTCTCCTGGAAGGGAGCTACGACCCCCTGATCTCGTTTACCAGCCTCACCTGGAAGGGAGCTACAACCCTCAGCACCTCTTCGGACCACGTTTCATCAATTTTCACACTGGATCCAACAACTTCAATAGAACAATACTTGTAGGCCACGTTTCATCATATTTTCAGATTGGACCCTCTTCATACATTTAAGCTCAATCATACAACCAAACTGATGCAGACAACTCAGAACAGTAGAATACAGATAGCAGTAATACAGTAGAATAGATCAGTCATTTCTTACCACAGACTTCAGTAAACCCTAGTTTGCATACGCACTTTCACTTCACTGATGTCGCGTATATGCGTGCTTCCATTCACACAAACCAGCGTATACTTTTGTACATATTACAAAACCAATTTAATTGCGCATACGCGCTTTTCCTTCAGCGAAGCCACGTATATATGCACTTCCTCTTCGGCGAACTAGCGTATGGTTCTTCAGAGATTTTAGGTCATTGCATTTCTTCAGAACAGATACTTCACACAGATTTAACCCTTCACTTCAGACAGATGTTCGCCTCTTCTTGCATCTAATCATACCATAAACAGATCTAGCAAATACAAGCACATTTCAGATCTAGATCCCCTTCTTCATCATTGGTGCATCATACACTCAGATTTATCATTCAAGTGTAACCCTTTCCATTCAGATCTACTTCAGAGAGAAGTATTGATTCAAGCTCAGACATCTTTCACCCACACTCATGATTTGCATAATGAAATTCTTCTCCTTATATAGGTTTACCTTTTTTTTCAATACCATGAGCCAAAGCAATACCATGATCCCAAAACTACATTACTTCCGATGGTATTCCTAGACGGGGTCAATTAGACGAATCATTACCCAATACAATGGGTCAATACCATGGTGGTGACCCCTGGTTTTGCACTTTATGAGCGCTTTTGCCCATACGCGACTTGGCACGTTCTTTTCTGCGTGCATACGCGACTTCCCCTTGACATATCCGCGTATTCCTTGAGACATACTCTTTTTATCATAGATTTAGCACATGCTGAATTCCTTTCTTCACTACCTTCAAGTCCATCAAAACAAGAATAACTTCATCAGGTGGTTTGCCATCAAGGACAACAAATTTCAATGTCTTCATCTTCATTCAGTGGGTTGCCATCAAGGAAAACACTTAGCATCATATTGCCAACATCAACCTTGTAGTTTGTGGAAGTCTAGGAGTAGCAAAAATTCCATCTTTATAGATGTGAGTGGTAGGCTTCCTTGTCACCATAGTTTTACATTCAATTTTTCTTGCCAACCTGAATTCCTTCTCCAATGAATCAGGTTCCCAAAGTCCAACCTCATGTTGGATGTTATCATTTAAAGTCCCTATGAAGACAACAATCATGTTATCCTCTGGAATATCACTTACCCTTATATTAAATTTTTGGAACTCCTCAATGTGCTCCACCAGTGAACCCTTTTGTTTGATATTTATCAATTGGCTAAATAATGTGTTGCTCTTTTTACCCTCATAATTTTCTATCATTTCCTCCATAAAAATTGACCAAGTGACAATTTTTTTACGGGAGAAAAGCCATCGATACCATACAAAAGTATTTTGTTCCAAATATAAAGTTGCAATGCGTACCTTTTGTGTGTTTTACACATTATCGAGATCAAAATATTGCTCCATATATAGTATCCATGTTACGATATGCTTTCCATCAAACTTCCTCATATAAATCTTTGGAATATGGTGGGTCTTCAATCCAACGTTAGAGTTTAAGAAATCATGATTAATGTTTATTTTGTTCTCATCATGAGTTTCCACTACAACCTTTTCACCATTAGGAATCATTTCTTGTAGCAAATTTTTCAAACCTTCCTTCAAACCTTCCATGTCTGATTTTAGTTTTTCCTCTATACCATCGATCTTAGCTTCCATGCCATACATGCCATTTTGTAAACCATCCATATTAGCTTCCACACCATTCATATTAGCTTCCATTCCATTCATCTTATCTTCCATTCCATTCATCTTAGTTTCCATGCCTTTCTTCAAACCTTCCATTTTAGCTTCCATGCCATTTATCTTAGCTTACATGCCTTTCTTCAAACCATCCATTTCATTTTTGGTTACTTTTTATGAGAGTGAATTTTGTTGCACTTGCTCTTGTAATTTTGATATATCATGCTGCACTTCTTCCTCTTCATGAGTCATAGTATAGCCTGTTGAGGGCTTAATGGGTGTTGAATTATTTATAGTGGGGATTTTAGAGCCCAATACTGATATCTATGCTTCAATATGCCCTTAGAATCACTTCAAAATGATTTTTCAAACAAGACTTATGCAATTTGAAAAAAAAATACACACCTCTTTCTTTATTTTGAGGAGCTTGATATTGAAACTGATGTATCTCTGTAATTTCGAATCCTCAAGATTTTATCTTCAGTCCTTTAGTATCCCTTTGAATCTTCTTTCCAATGCCATATGTCTGACCTGATTTGGATTCTTCAATACAAAGTTATGCCCAATCTCCCACAATGACCTAATTATGGACTCATTCAGTATAGAAAACTTGTACGACATGCCACATATCATTGTTTCCTCCTTCGGCTTTAAAAATTGATACACAAGAAACTAGAGTCTGTGTGATTTTGGCCACGTTTTACATAATTCCAATCTGATGCTCAGAGAGATAGCTATGACTATTTTCCCAAGGTCACCTCCTTAAGATTAAATTTGGGATCCTGTAAAAACCATAACTTCCACAGATCATATCTCTTAAAATGTTATGAACTAAGATTTAAAATTTGTACACAACGTTCCTTGTGATTTCTTCTCAAATGATTTTTTTTTTTAGCTTATGAACCTTTATAGAAAAAAAATTATAGAAAAAATTCCACGATGACCTTGTTTGAAGCAGCAAAACCCTAGAATCCAAAGCTCTCATACTAAATGTTATGAAACTAACTCCCAAAATAGAAGAAAAGAGAGATCAATTCCTTAGAAATTAGACACTTCGAGGGTGAAACCTCCTTTACATAACATAAATGAACAATTCTTGGATTATACAAATGATAAAACCTCCTTTCTATATATAGGAGTCCATGGGGTCACAATATAATCCTAGATGACATAACAATAATAATGTAAGGGCACAACAATAACAATAATGGATTTTATGGGTCACAATAATAACAATATGGGGGCTACAGGGGTACAAAAATAATAGTAAGGGGGCCACACTAACAACAATAAGGGACTATATTAGTATTATAGGAACCTAACTGAGAGGTCTACATGAGAAATAACATCTCACCATAAAGGTCAATCTGGCATGAATTTTGTTTCCCTTTGAACTCTACTTTTAGGAATTGTTTAATTAGAATTCTTAGTGTTCTTGTGCATGTCATGTATGCCCATCTTATTATGAGCTAACCATTACTAGATTTTTTATGGTTTTGATATTCTCCATGTCTCTTTTAGGCCATAACTCCACAAGGACATGTATTGGAGAAAGTAAAAATCACTTCATGCCAATTCTACTTATATGTATATACAAGGAGTTGAATTATAACAATATTATTTTGGGCTCTTATACCAAAAATAGACATGTTGGAAACACTTTGTTCTATAAGCAGGGAAATAATTCACTAGGCTTAAATCCATTTCCCATTGTTTATGACAGTTCTTAGAGATATAAAAATGGTATAAATAGGTTACAATATAGTCAAAATGAGTGCAAAAATGTTGGTCATATAGTAAACAAGGGAGATCCTAATCAGAGTGAAAAAGTTGGAAGTGATTACATTAGGAAAATTCCTCAAAGGGAAGATGATTTAAAATATTTAAGTAATATGAATCACTAGGGATATATTCAATTGAGTAAAATGAGTACTGGTTTAAGTGAAATTTTTGGAAATGATATGTTGAAAATATCCCCTAGGCACATTCTCTGGCAAGCAGTAGGAATGAATTCAATAAAATAGTGGCATGCAGAAAGTGTTAGAAAAGACTCATCTCTAAGAGGAATAATTCACATGAATTCTCAAGGGAAAAAGGCTCTTGAACAGGAAGAATTTGCGCAATCAAAGGTGGTTAGGATAGACTCAAAAAACAACATTGCGAACACAAGAGAGGTATTAAATTTATTTGATGTATTTGGACTCGAATGAAATATCTAATCTATGAATACTGTGGAACCTTGTACGATGTTCAATTTGTCAGTATTTTTCATCCTTTTATCCCAATTGAAAATAATTAATGCTTATATTGATATCATATGCTTGATTTGTTTGTAGCCATTCTATAGTAAGAAGTTGTTTCTTTTGTAGGATGTTCCGAATTCAAATTTACAAACCAATTTAAGATAACTATTAGGAGGAGGACATCCTAATTTTTTTTTATAGGTTATGCTTCTACAAAATCATCTTTGTTTCAAAACCGTACAAGCATATATGGTTCAAACAAACGAACACATTTATTAAGGTAAGGTTTTGGTTCATGTTTTTTTATTAAGTAACTTGTCTATTTGTTGTTCTACCAACTTTTACTAGTTTTGTATAATATAATATACTAATATGTTTAATGTTTTCTTATAATTTTTTTATGTCTAGCCAAAACATTCTTGACCTTCTAAGAAAGTCAAATAATCCAAATGAAAGTGACACATTAAATCACACTATATTTAGTGGTCAGAATGCATCTATTGATCCCAACAAATCTTCTTCACCTGATGTTTGAGGTACTGATTTTGGTCATAACAAATCATCAAGCACTCTCTCTTCTTAGGGATTTGGATTTAGACTGGGTTCACCAACCCAACTATTGAAAAAAATGAAAAATTGATATTCACAAACAAGTGCATCTATGCAAACTATAAATTTAATATTAGATAGGCAGATCCATCCAACAAAAGGATAAAGTTACCACAAGAGTATAGCTTTAGCAGCTCATTAAGATTCTTTATCAGAGGTAGGTGATGCTGCCACAATTGAAGTAAAAATCTTGCAAGTGACCACCTCAACAATTCCATTAAGTGTAACCTATAGATCATCACTAACATGTGTAAAAGAAAATTGTTGTAAATATGGAAAAAATTCCATACTTTGTAGCCTATGATATTCATCCTTCAACTCAATTATAATATATTCAACACGCAAATGCCACTGTAAAAATTATATCAATTTCTCAATCAATAGTTCCACCTGTAGTCACCCAAATACATGCAAACATGCAAGGTAACATGATCACAACTCATCAACTTCAAGGCTCACGGGATGTAGTTGTTGTAGGGAAAACAATACTAAGGTGTCATATAGTAACACTGTCTATAGTTTCTTCCTTAAATTCTGCTATAGAAAGGGAAATTAAAACATAGGGCTCTCTCACCCACTCAAATTTTCCTTTTAGTTTAATCAATTATCAAAATGTTTTAGTTGTCTTCAGGAGGCGTGATAGAAATCATTTCAATCAAAAAATTATGAATTCCAGATTATTGTAGTTTTGGTGTCATACTAGTGAGAGCCTCTTAACCTTGCAAGTTGATACCATGTATAAGAGTTTGGGTGAATCTAGAAGGCATGGAACTTTAAAATCTAAACATGTTCCTTCGGGGAAAAATCTTGAGAATTTGTTCCCTAGCTCATGATTAACACTAATAATTACCAACCACACTAGTCAGTCAGACATGAAATACATTGAATCTGCAGTAACTATGTGAACTCCAACACCTGTTTCATTCCTAATGGAGGCCACATTCCATATCAACACCAATAATATTTATCTAAAGCAAAAATTGGAGCTCTAGTTTCAATTCTTCCTAGTAAACATAAGAAACAAGTGTCATAACTCATTCCTTGGCATGTAGATATTACTCAATCTTGAGTGCATCTTCCAACTACAAGGTTTTGAGCTACAACCTAGCAAATTCACTTCTTCTTTTATTGTCAATATTATATGAATTTATATCAATGGTGTTATTTTTGTTTATTCCTTGTTGTTTGAAATTATTTATGTTTATTTATGAAGACTAAGCCAATGTTCACACTAGAAGATTTTTTTTTAAATTTTTGTTGACCATTTATTTCAATGGTGTTGTGCTAGCAAGAACATATGTAACAAACTGCTTCAGAGAAAAGGTATGGTTATATTTAAGGTCTTCCTAATACTTTTTTACTAGTAGTTAAATGATAAAAATGCATCCTTTCAAATTTTAAGACGTCATATGAATATATTTATTCTTCCTGAACCCAAATTATTCCTATAGCTACATGAGAAATATGAGATTGATAATCAGAATAAGGGGATGTATTAATACCTCGAGTAAAGAGAAATTTAAAGTTTAAAACTCGGTTGATGTAGCAACTAAATGCTCCAATACTTGCTACAATTGTTCGTCGAAAATAAAGTGTGGAAAATGAGAATGAAACATAAAATCCTTCTAAAAAAACCTTCTCAGATGTATGCAAGTTAGGTTCCACCTCCAATAAAGATATGGGAAAGAAATATGAAAATGAAAACTTGTATGTATCTAGTTGGATTCACTTAGAATAACCAATCAATTGTATTGCAATTAGGATTTTGTTAGTTCTACCTATAGTTTTATATCCATTCTATTATTTTATAATATTGACCATATTTATTAAGCTGCTTTTTCTATCCGAAATATGAAAGTTTTCCTTTTAACATGAAGTCTTCTAAGAAATAATGTACACCATTTTTTATTTGATTGAATTTTTTATCACATGGTCAAACTATATTTTTTTAGTACTATAATAATTTTATGAAAATCAATGAAATTCACTGCTTCATTTTGCAAGGCCTTTCAGCAACTTCAGAAACCTAAAATATTAAATTTTAATTATGTTTTGAGGATAAGAGAAAGCTTCATGGATAGAACAAAGAATTTGGAAGATGAGTTCTCTAGGTAGTATTGCTATTTGAACAAGACCACTAGTTGCAATGGATTGTCAATATTTATAGTTGTTTATCAAGCTTAAGCAAAAAGATTATCCTTTTTTGTTTAATTATTAATTGATGGATTTGTTATTTCTACTTGTTTCTCTTTCTTCATTTTTTTGTGATAACTAGTTTTAACTAATTGAGGATCAAACATTGGTGGTATTGTTGTAATATGTTAAATTCTTGTTTGTATTGAATCAAGTATTTGCAGTAAAAGATTAATTGATGTGTTATATCTTGGAAATCACAAGTATGCTAAATATTTCGAAAACTATTGGTGCTTTGCATGTAAATATGCATAAAAAATCAAAACTAATATTATTTTATGTTTTCATTATAAGGATCACTAATGTTTTGAGTTTGACTGATTGAGGATGGCCACAGATGTTCCTTGAAATTGGAAGTTTGGTGTAGGAATTCAGTGTGGATTTTCCATTCAAGAATCATATATAAAATGCAATTTGAAAGTTACATTCCAAAATAATCATATTTGGGGGATTACTAATGGGGATTGTTACATAGTTTTGATGTTGGAAGTTTTCTCCAAATCACAGCTAATTTATTGTACCACAAGTCAGGAACACAATTGGAAGAGAATTGTCGTTGCAATTTATCCACTTATACTATAAAGATCCATAAATATAATAAAAACACTAATAATTTGATATAGACTAGTTGGCTTATTCATATGTGATAATGGACCCAATTAGTAGTTCTTACATGAAGAAATGATCATCAGACTTGGGCATTCTTGACATCATTGATCTCCAACAGTAGACTTATTCACTTAACTTTCTACATTATTCTGTTGTATAAATGTATACGATGCTATCTTAGTATTGTATCCTTTTTACTTCATTCCATTTTATTCTAGACTTAGGTTTGACATTTTCTAAGAGTTTTGTTTACACTCCCAAATTGTATAAGTAATCTACACCTTGAGCTTTTTAGCATTTAATTTAGTTAGCATGATTGTGCCTAAGCTTTTCTTGAAGGTTGAATACTAATTTTACTAAGGTGTTATTTTCTATGGTGATGTTTTATTTGTTTCATTTATGTAGGTCATTTGGCCACATAGTGGACACTATTGCTGAATTGAAGAGAAAATGTTCGAGTTTCTTGCTTTTATCGTGAAAAATGGCATCGAAAATATTGCTGATGTTGAGGTTTATATAGTATAAATCCCTTATAGTATACTTTAGTTTATATTCCAATATTCATCATCTTTCATGTCTTATACTCTACATTGTATTTTCTTTCCTTTTTAGAAAAGTAACTTAGTATTGATGGTAAGAAGAAAGAATTCAAGAAATAGGAGAAAAAAACACTCGAGCAACAAAATGAAAGTTAACGAGTGTTGGGCCTCTATTTTTCCTTTCTCTGTATCACGTGTTACTCAAAATCCCTCATGATATTGCTTATTTTCAATAGTTATTTTCATATTTTTGTGCATTCTCGGAGAAAATAGAGTAAGTATTTACAATTCCCTTGTTTTGATGAGATTTAAACATTAAAAGCATCATTAATAATAATTTGTGAGCTTAAACATTTAAAACTGAGTTGATTATATTTATTTATGGATATTCCAACAGGCTTTGATCCCGTATTCACCTTCTTGTACTATGCAGCAGAATCCTGTACCAGTTGGGATTCCTGCACCACACATTAAGTCCTTGTAGCACACATTCCTGCACCACGCATCAAGTTCCTATACCATGCATTCTTGCACCACACATCAATTCCTGCACTAGAGTCAATGAATGCATAGACTACTTTAATTATTGAAATCTGGTTGACATCACTTAGATGATTGTTTGAATAGAATTTCAATGATATTTTGGGAAGTAATTTTTTGGTCGACATAACACTTAGTTAATCATCAACTTCAGACCAAGAAAAGTGGAACCATTTACCAAGACAGGCCCTCATGTAACAGATTCAAATCCTCTGCTCGACATTCAGTTTCATAAGAACCAAATCTAATTTCATCCATGGAAGACTGTTATGATTTTTAATATTTCCTTTTGTATTTTGATTGGCTTGTTAATATCTCAATCTGTAATTTCAATATCTATATAAACTCAGAGACCTCCTCGAGAAAGGGAATAAAGACGGAATGACAAAGTGAAAGAAAGGAGAGGAGGTGGTCCCAATGTAGCACCACATAGGATTAACCAGCAGATCACTCCCTCTATTGCTGGAGTCTGATATTTGCTTGCACCATGTAAAGAATAATATTTCAAGATCAATCAAAGATTTTTCAAGCTATGTTTTCTTTAATTAATTTTTATAATCTCTATGTGAATTAAAATTTTGAAAGAGGATGCGAGCTGGTTCAGTTGGCCACTAGACCAATTCGATGCTAATCTAGTTTGATGAGATTAGGATATGATATGATTTTTTGAGTGAATATATTGAATTCATCATGGCATTCTGAGGTTAATGTTAGATCTGTAGGGTCCTCTAAAGTGATTCTCATTCTGCTCTTTTTTTTAGTTTACTTGTAGAAGTCATCACCTGGTATAGAATGAGTTTATATGATAAATGTTAGTCCAATGATCTATCGTTCTTCCTTTATACATATTCACAATGTGTGATATTCAAGTATTTGGTGCAATTTGAATTTCTCGTTCTCATCTATACTTTGAGTCTCTTCTTCTACATATTTTAATTAAGTTAGAACTTGATTTTTTGTGATATCGCACTAATGAAAGCAATGAAGGATGCACGAGGTATTTGATGTCAAGTTGCAGGGGCTGATGTGCTTCTTTTCCATTTTTTTTTTTTAATTTTGAATATTCACATTGGTTTCAAAACATGTTTGAGAATTCGATGTTCCTGCACTATTCATCACTATTGGAAGAACCTTATAACTTTGAAGCTGATAGTAATGCATACACTTCTTGATAATTTGTAAACCATGAATTGACAGATTTCTCTTTTGAATGTCCATCTCATGCATTATCTTTCAGGTGTCATTTAATTCAAAGAAACGATAACTGCAAAATTATGAGTGAGAGTGTTTTATTTTGGCCTTGTCCACACAATATGCTTATATAGCATTTAATAATAATCGATGATGCTTTTAGCAAATCAGATCTTAATTTCTTAAAGGGTTTTGTTACATAGAGATAGACTAGGCGAAATTAGTGAATTCTTGTTAATTCTCTTTCTTAAAGAATGGTTTTTAATTGATCTTGAATTCCTTTCAGCATTTACAGTTATGATTTTTAATGTTGTTTAGGCATTGCTTGAATTCTAGTCAAACAATAGTTAGGATTTACCTTATTTTTGTCGATAACTAGGATTTATTTTCGCAATTTCCAATAGTTTGGGTTTTCCTTTCATTTTCCTAATGTTTGATCAAAGCTTGTTTTCCAGCATGAGGATTGGTGTTTTCTAAAGTTTCCTTTGAAGTAAAGGATTCAATTTAATTTTTTGAGATTGATTCGCAAGGTATACTAGAGTTTCATTTGCAAGTTGTCGGGGGCTCTCTCTGGCATTTGCAGCGCTGTGCCTTGAAGTTCACGAACTCCCAAATTGATAATTAAATGTTGGTATATTAATATGCCCTATACTACGCCCAAAATTTTGGCATCGTTGTCGGGGATGTGCTCAAGGGATAATTGACCTTGGTGGCTTGTTTCATTTGGAAGAAAAAGAGAAGGATGAAGAAATATTATTAATATTTTCCACCAACTGTATGAAGAAGCACTTCCTTGCAAGGTGTCCACTTAGTAGCTTGAAATTTTGAAAATTTTTTGAGGATGTTCATTCAACTTAACATTACCCATCACTACTAGGATTACTAAAGGTACTCTGGAAATCAAGTAAGGAATCAAATCAATTTCCATGTATAAATAAAAACTTACCACATTTATACTTGGAATAATGATTATTTTCCTGAGCATATTCCTTTGCATGCCATATAATCCTATAGTTTCATGGAAAATTTTTAATGCTCCTCTAATTGAACATCCTACTTCATGGACATAGTGGCCCCCTCCTTGGCCCCCTTCTTCGAGTCAAATACCCCCTTGTTCTCAAGAATGGTTTGGATATTTTTCTCTATAGAATTATTTCATGCAAAACCAATTATTTAATCAACAACAACAATCACAGTTTTTGTTAAATGCATTATCAATTCATTCTCCTCCATGGTCCCAGTTACCTGTGCAATCTTATCATAGTCCTACTCCATACCCCATTCCTTATCCTTACCCATACCCTAGTCCTGATTTTAACCCTAGTCAAAATATTAATTGAAACCCTAAACCTAGCCCTCATTCAAACCCTATACCTAACCCTAGTCCAAACCTAATTCAAATCCTAAGCCTAGTCCAAGCCTTAGTCCAAACCATCGCCCCCATAATCCAAACCAGCAGGTTGCACTACAATTTGAGACACCTATTACTTTCATTGATTCCCATATCAATCAAAATGTTACATCTTCCATACTTGGGAAGCGAGTGAATTTGGAAACTTCCCCCATTACCATAGAACCTTTACCCTGGGAAGAAGCCTTGATTCAAAGACCATTAAAGGAGAAATAAATAATTCACTACAAGGAAAAGACCCTCTAGAAGATGTTTTTGAGGAATCCCTTATAAAAATACCCTAGACATATGTTTCTAGCGGAGGTTACTAGAGGAGGTTGGCTGACAGATGTTTTTCATCCGGTGCGCTTATCATCCTAAACCGCACTGGTGCGTTCAACAAGAGAAAGCACTGGTGTGCACAAAACATTGGCACACCGGATATCATGCACTCTATACACATCCGCCCAGTGTGTCTTATTACTATAGCACACCAGTGCTTTACAACTCTTCCACACCGGTGTGTCATAAAACACCGTGCCAAAATAGAAACTGCCCGGTGTGGTCTTAAGCAACCACACCGGTGCACTTATAAAACCCCGTGCATCGAAACAAGGCTAACTAAACAAAAATTATGGCCAAAAAATTGCATTTTTCACTTTTCTTAGTGTTCCAGAGCTCTCAAGCATTGGTGTAATTTATCCTTGTCTGAGATGTCCTGACATTGGTGCTCCCATTGCACCCATTTCACGCATTGCTACTGTGAATTTCCCACCAATCTCCAGCTTGAATTTCGCAAAACAGTGGGAAAATTTTCTTTTGAAAATTCTACAACCAATATGCCTCCTTGACGGCCAAATGTATAGGTATTTTTCTTGTTTTTCCATAATTAAGCCTTTTAGCAGATTATAATTTCAAATAACCTTAAAATTAACCATTTAAAAGAAAAAAAATGTCGCGCGATGTGCTCGAGCTGTTCGGCTCAGACCGATTTTCGGTGCTACCTGTAAATTTACAAGCTGCACCGCAACAGGTGCTAATGGTATCCACACCAATTCTGGGGTGGTACCAAAAGGCACACCGTCTTATTTTAAAATTTTTAAAAAAGTGTGGTGCTGTCATTTACCCGACCGCACCATTGACCATGTGGAATAGCGGCAATGCAGAGCACTGACTTAAATATCCGCTCCGAGGCGGGTATTTTTTTTAGCGCGCCGCTTTCCACATTCCAATAGGGTCAACGGTGTGGCCTGGTAAAAGACCGCACTGTTGACTATGTAATGATGTCAAGAGGTTGATGCACTGACCTAGCTATACGCCCCGAGGCAATAGAGTTTAGTCAGCGCACCGCACTCTTGACACTATACATAGTTAATGGTGTGCTGAAAATTTCTAGGTGCACCGCCTCCGGTGCGTTGAATATTATCTGGTGCATTGTTGTTCGTGTGCGACAAAAAAAAGATGCATCGAGACCGGTGCATGCCTATTTTTTGTGGTGCACCAACTGGTTTGTTTTTTCCAAAACAAATTATATATGTATATTCCTAAATATGTGTCTCATTTAATAAAAAAATTGTATTTAATATCTCAATCATTCAACGACATGGAAGGAGAGAAGATGGGGAACAACAACAACAACAAGCAGACTAGTATAACATGGTTCACCTGTGGGAGGAACGAGAGAGGGAGAGAGATGCGTACCTGCGCCCTATTACAACAGCTGCCTAGGTGCTCCTAAGGCAGGTAGGCCTCCTCAAGTTCTATGAGGAGGCTACTTCGCTAAAGGGCCATGGTGTTTTTTTTAGACATCTTATCCGCAGGTGGAATGCCCATTGACACACTTTCCGTGTTGGTCCTAACCAGTGGTACATGCCCATTGAGGAGGACATATATTTCATTACAGGGCTATCAAGGAGAGGGGTGGATTTTTCCTCTTTACTAGAGGTTTCAGATGGCTATGCAATAGGGAGTCAGTTGGTGTACTCCTAGAGATACATTAGCATAGATATAATGTCTCCATCATATTTTTAGGTCTTCGGAGGTTAGCTACGTATTGGTGCATTTGGTATTCAGGAGGTGAGGTGCCTCTCACATCTAATTTTAACCATTTCACACAACACTAGTGACAGGAAACACATTATTTTATCGCTTCTATATTATCATGATTCTTTAGTACATGAGCCACGAATTGTTAAGCGGTCTGCCATTTTTTTATGAAAGTTCTGTACAAACTTAGATACATGTCGTGCTCATGCACAAGGGACGGTCAACTTCCCTTTTTCTTCAGAATTTTTTTGTTTATTTTTTGAGAGGTTTCTAGAGACAAGGCCTACTTTTGCTCGGTAGCCTTGTAGGCTGATGTTTGAGGCACAAATGCACATGTGGGGACAGATGATGCCCAAGAGGGGCGAGACTATGTTTTCCACGAGGATATCGCATGATGCACTAGAGTTTCTAGCCAGTGTTGACGAGCATCCCTTCGTTATGGTTCCCTGTCCTTATGATGGTTTGGATTGGCAAGGGTGCGTGAACATCCTCTTCATAGATGATGAACCACCAGATGATAGAGGTAATATTACTGTTTTATTTAAATTTATTCTAACATGTTCTTTAAATTGTTTTTATTAAATTATGTAATGAAATTGTATAATCATTGTTGTGTACTTGTATATATTTTGAATACATTGGGTCTTTTGATGGCGAGGACATGCCAGCACCACCACATGATGTAGGTGTAGATCCTGATGATGACCAGTGTATGCTAGATATCAAGGGTCATCAGAAAGCCGGTGCAGAGAGACCTGCTCCTGCTAGTGTGTCGGTACCACCTTTTTCTAGGCGCGGTCGGCTTGATAGGAGATATAGGATGGAGTTGGGAGACCAAATGACTACATTGATTGTTGAGGCGGGCATTAGGCCTGCTACTATGAGAGACATACATGTCGATGGTAAGTTGTTACATATGTGGAAAGGCATGTCGCGTGACATGTGCAACCTGATGCGGCATGTCGTAGGAGCTACGACCTTAGTTACGAGTCTAAGGAGGACCTTTCCCCGTTATAGGTGTCGTCGAGACGTAGCATGTGATTGACAGTCCACAAGTAGCAACACATCATATGATGATCGTTCACCTCACACCACGCCAGATGAGCAACCTCCACTAGCATCGAGCAACTGTCATCATGGAGAGCAGGCTGGACCATCGGCCACGTCCAGTCAGCAACCTGTAGCATCTAGCAGTACTCATGATCATGAGCAGGCTACACCATCAACTATCGAGGCTGCACCATTGATTGAGCAGGCCTCGACTAGTACTGCTATTGATGATGTACCACCAACTGATCCATGACATTTATATTACAATTGTATATTTTTGACATTATTTAGTGGGAAAAAATATACAACTGTAATATAAATGTCATGATGATGTTAGTGAATTTGAATGTGGCTTTTAGTCGAATATGATGTTTGTACAATGGTTATCATGATTGTGATGTTTATTAATTAATTTAATATTAAAATACCATGATATTTATTAAATATTATGTCGTGATTGTAATTGAAATTTTAATTGTAATTGTATGTAAAATTGTAAAATTGTATTTGTATTTGTAATTGTAATTTTAACTGTAATTGTATGTAAAATATTTGTAAAATTTAAATTGTAATTTTAATATTTAATTTATTGTGAAATGATTGTGATTGTAATTGTATATATGAAAAATTGTAAAATTGTAATTGTGTTGGGAAAAATACTGAGAGCCGGGGGGGTGAATCAGTATTTAGTGTTGACAGAAAACTTTATACTTTTCCTTTCTTTTAAACCCATACGCTGCTTTACTGAACACAACTCGCGTATACACGTGGATATCCTTAAGGGAACTTGCGTATGTCCAGAGATCTAATTATGCATTTAATTCTTAACTTAGATCATTGCATCATTCATTCATCAGATTTTTAGTAAGCAGTAAATAGGTGCAGTAAGAACAGAATAAATCATCACGCATAAGCAACACACATGAACACCAGGATTTAAGGTGGAAACCCAATTCGGGAGAAAACCACTGTTGCCGTCGTCTCAGTCTTCAATATTTATTATGTAAATAAAACTTCTTACAACATTGTATTGGCACAGACTCATAACAGCACACAGGCACGCACCTGCAGAAGGCTACAACCTTCTCTCGTTTACCAACCTTTCCTGGAAGGGAGCTACAACCACCTACTCTCGTTTACCAGCCTCTCCTGGAAGGGAGCTACTACCCCCTGCTGAAGGCTTCAACCCTCAGCACCACTACAAACTACGTTTCATCAATTTTCAAACTTGATCAAACAGCTTCAACACAACCCTTCACTTATCAACAAACATGCTTTACCCAATACTTCAAATAGAACAGTGAGACCACTGTAACCAGAATATCAGAGATAACCCAAACTTCATAATAGATATGCAGATGTAAGCTCAACCCTGAACATTCATTAATTCAAATATCATACGTTGTTTTCCTTTATGTAACCCGCGTATATACGCGCCTTTATTCACTCCAACCTGCGTATGCTTCAGTGTATAGTAACTTTGTATACGCGACTTTTCTTCACCATTTCCGTGTATGCACGCGATTTCCTTTTCACCAACTAGCGTATTCTTCTATTTATGCTTTCTTTTAGAATTATTTCAGACTCATATTCAGATCCGAAATCGGATTTCTGTTCAGACAATCTATCAAACATACAGAACTGTTTATACAGTCATTCTTTCTTCATCAATTTAGTCATTGAATCATCAACCAATCAACCAACAACTTGATCTTTAATCAAAATAATCAACAACACAATCAACATTTAAACAACCCAAATCTGTATGAATACATCATTGACAGATAGCAGTAAAACAGCAAAACAGATCAGACATTTCATTCCACATACTTCAGCAAAACCTTAGATTCCATACGCACTTTTATTTCACTGAACCTGCGTATATACGCGCTTTCATATAGACAAACCTGCGTATACTTCAGTGCATTTTATTTTTGGAAACCCTGACTGCCATACACACTTTTCTTTAAGCGGACCTGCGTATATACGCGCTTTTCATGAAACGAACTAGTGTATAGATCTATAAAAGATAAAAATTTTAGAACAGACCAGATCTATAAACTTACCAAGATTTCTTCAATTTCTTCATCAGACTTGCGCCAGGTCTTCATCATTTCTTTTCAAATCATCCTAGAGATTCATCATTTCTAGATCTAGAGATCTTGAACCTTCATCATATCCATAGATGCATCATAGATTTAGATCTATCAATTAAGAACAGAGTTCCACCATGCAGATATACTTCAGAGTGAAGTATTCATTAAAATCCAGACACATGCACACCCTTGCACTATGATCTTCTTCTCCTTATATAGATTTAGCCTTTTACCAATATCATGAGTCAAAACCACTCAACTACTAATGGTATTCCTGGATGGGATCAAATAGATATTCCAGCGCTCAATACAACGGGCCAATACCATGCTAAATTCCCTTGGTTTTATGAATTTAGAGCGCAAATAGGGCATACGTTACCTGGGACGTACTTTTCCGCTTACATATGCTACTTCGCCTTTACAAACCCGTGTATGCTTTGTGACATATCATATTTATAATTTATCTGGCCCTTATAGGAATTCCTTTCTCCATTACATCTGAACTTCTCTGTAGATACATCAGATTTACATCATTAACAAACTCATCAAGTCAGTTTTCATCAAGGACAACTTTATCAAGTAGGTTACCATCAACTTCATCAAGTAGGTTGCCATCAAGGACAACACTCTGCATCATATTGCCAACAATCTCCCCCTTTGGACTTGATGGCAACCATGATGGTGTTTGATCACCATAACATATAGATACATTGAATATAACCATTATGCAAACACCATGATACTCTCCCCCTATTCAAACACCATGAAACTCTCCCCCTTTGACATCAAGGGCAAAGGGAAAATCAAAACCAAAATAAGGTTTTTCTTCTCATGTAGAAAGAAGAGCGCTATAGACCTGATGTGTACTGAAGTTACCATGCTCCCCCTGAGTTCATGTTGAATCTTCAAACATATTTTTCAATGAAGTACATGACTCTATGACCTTTCCTATCACCAAGGACTCATACTTACATCAAAGATCCAACCAAGTGGATTTACATATGTGACTCAAGTACCCAACCGAGTGGTTTTACACATTTTGATCAAGTCCTTTCATGACTGAAAAATACAATTTTACATCATAGGTCTCATCATGAACTTTTCATCAAATTACAACAATGACCTTTTGTAACCAATACCAAAAATACCTCAAGAGAGAGATCATATTTCAGAACCATCATAATGCCAACAATGCATTATTCTCAGCAAAGCTAATGCTCCAACTGAACCTGTACACCTATTCTTGAGCCATTTGACTCCTTCATCTCCCCCTTAGCTTGTGCATCCTGAACACTTTCAATAGCGAACCATCAAGGCATCTTCATCAAATATCAGAGAATGAAATAGAAATATGAGAGCTAAAACATCACCAAAGATACCCAACAACACCATAGTTGTGCTGAAGAATGTTGTCCCAGAAAAATTTGTCAACAACCACCCATACACAGTTTTCTTTGTATAAACTCGCGTATCTACGCGACTGTCTTTTAGGAAACCCACGTATCCAATTTAATCTTCTGAATTTAAGCAAATCTGATCTTCTACATGGAAGAGACTACTCCCAACTTCTGTCTGAGATATTCGAACGCTTCCCTAGGCAGAGGTTTGGTAAATATATCAGCAACTTGTTCTTTGGAGGGAACATACTCCAACTTCACCTTTTGTTCAAGCACTTGTTCACGTAAGAAGTGATACTTGATGGGAATGTGCTTGGTCTTGGAATGCATAACAGGATTCTTTGAGATACTGATGGCACTTGTATTATCACACATAATGGAGATAGGAGGTGAACACTTGATTTGAAAGTCTTGTAAGGTTTGCATCATCCAAAGAAGTTGAGTGCAACATGATGCGGCAGCCACATATTCTGCTTCTGCTGTAGATAAGGCAATAGAGTTTTGCTTCTTGCTAAACCAAGATACTAACCGGGGCCCCATATAGAATGCACCACCACTAGTGCTTTTCCGATCATCAACATTTCCATCCCAATCTGCATCAGTGTAAGCATGAAGAGTGAGATCAGCATTCTTTGGATACCATAGTCCAAAGTCTTGAGTTCCTTGTAGATATTTGAATATTATTTTAACAGCCTGAAGGTGAGACTCTTTTGGATTAGCTTGGAATCGTCCAACAATCCCAACTGCATGCATAATGTCTGGTCTAGTCCCAGTGAGATAAAGTAGAATTCCTATCATAGATCTATATTCTGGTTGATTCACCGTGGGAGAATCATCATGAGAACTGAGATTACATCCGGTTATCATTGGTGTACTTACAGGTTTGCACTCTTCCATGCCATACTTCTTCAGAATTTGCTTAAGATATTTTTCTTGTGATAAGAATATGCCATATGTAGTTTGATGCACTTGCAAGCCAAGAAAGAATGTTAGTTCCCCAAGTAAAGACATTTCAAATTCTTGCTGCATAACAGAAGCAAATTTCTGACTCATATATTCTTCATTACTTCCAAAAATGATATCATCAACATATACAACCACAATCAATAGTTTATCATTTTCAGTTTTTGTGTATAAGTTGCTATCAGCAGACCCCTTTGAAAATCCTTATTGATGAAGATATTTGTCAAGACGATAGTACCATGCCCTTGGAGCTTGTTTGAGACCATATAGAGCCTTTTTAAGTCTACAAACAATTTTTTCATCATTTCCCAAAATGAATCCTTCTGGTTGTTCTATATAAAATTCTTCTTCTAGATCACCATTGAGAAAAGCAGATTTAACATCCATTTGATAAACTTTGATTTGTTGGAAGCTTGAAAAAGCAAGAAAAATTCTTATGGCTTCAAGTCTAGCTACAGGAGCAAAAGTTTCTTCAAAGTCTATACCTTCTTGTTGAGCATACCCCTTGCAAACAAGTCTAGCTTTATTTCTTATAACCTCCCCATTCTCATTTAACTTGTTTTTGAATATCCATTTAGTTCCAATGACATTTTTGTCATGAGGTCTTGGTACTAATTCCCAAGTGTGATTCTTTTCAATTTGATCAAGCTCTTCATTCATGGCTTGAATCCAACGTTCATCTTTGCTAGCTTGATTAACATTGTGTGGTTCAATAGTGGATAGAAATGCTAGATAGCTAGAAGATCCCACACGAGTCCTTCTTGTTTGTACACCTAATCCCTTATCTCCCAAAATTTGAGATTCTGGATGATTCTTTTGAGCATATCTGAATGGAGCTTTTTCAGATAAATCATCTTCAGGTTCTTCATTGGGTTCACTATCTATATCATTTCTATTTGATGTAGAAGGACATATGTCACCATCTTCTTCATTTTTTGTTTTTTTTCTTCTTTTGGGGCTGCAGGAGACTCATCAATAACAACATCAATACATTCAACAATCTTCCGAAGTCTTTTGTTGTAACATTTATATGCTCTACTCCTAGAGGAGTAACCAAGAAGTATTCCTTCATCTGCTCTGGGTTCAAATTTGCCAAGTTTTTCATCATTATTTTTGATAAAGCATTTGCTTCCAAAAACTTTAAAATGCTTCACAGTGGGTGGATTACCATACCAGAGTTCATATGGAGTTTTTTCACTATTTACATGGACATGTGCCTTGTTAAGAATATTTACCTCTGTATGTGTTGCTTCTCCAAAAAATGTGTCAGGTGTTCCAGAATCATCAAGCATAGCTCTAGCCATTTGTTGAACTGTTGTATTCATTCTTTCCGCTACGCCATTTTGTTGTGGAGTGTTGGCTACAGTAAACTGTCTTTTTATGCCATGTTGTTCACAAAATTCAAGGAATTCATCTGAAGTATATTCTCCTCCTCGATCAGATCTAAGACACTTGATTTTTAGATCTAATTCATTTTCAACCAGAGCTTTGAAACTCTGAAATTTCTCAAATGCTTCATCTTTGTGTTTAAGCAACCCAATCCAACACAGTCTAGAGAAATCATCAATAAACAAGATATAGTATTGTTCACCACGTGGTGAATTTTTCCTCATAGGTCCACATATGTCAGTATGAATGAGTTCAAGATGATGATCCTTCCTTGGCATTAAACTATACTCTGGTTTTCTTACCAAATTGGCAAGACTTGCATATGATATTTTCGGGTAGAGTAATATTGGGAATATCACGAACAGCTTCAAGTCTACTTGATTTGTTGATCTGAGAGAAGCTTAGATGCCCCAACCTTCTATGCCATAGCCAGTTTTCTGAAGATTTACTCAAGTAACATTGTTCTTTGCAGTTCTTCAATACATACAGGTTGCTTGGAGTTTTTTTTCCTTTTATAATTGTTTTACCTGTATCAAGATCACGTACCACACATTCCTTTGAACTAAATACAACTTCAGTTCCTTGATCACACATTTGACTTACACTTAACATGTTATGCCTTAATCCATCCACATACATGACATCATTAGCTTTCACCTTTTCTTTTAGAAACACAGACCCTTTTCCCTTAATTACTGCAGGAGTATCATTTCCAAATGTAACCTTCTTTTCCTTTTCTAGAGAACTATATGCAAGAAGTTTGTTTTTGTTACCTGTCATGTGTCTTGAGAATCCACTATCAATGTACCATTTATTTTCTTCACCTTCTGCAAATAACGCTATGCCACAATTTTCAACCTGTAATTCTTTCTTTTTCCATACTTTGGAGCTTGAAGGAAAATGCTCTTTTGGCTGAACTTTGCTCCTGCATTTAGATTCTTCATGGCCAAAGTTATTGCAATAAGCACATTCAACTTCATTCAGAAGAGGCGAAAAGTTGTTATAGGTATTCTTCTTTGTTTCAATATCAATCCTTTTCTTTCTTGCTTCTCTTGTCATGATGGTTTTATATGCAACACATTGAATAGCTTTATGACCAAAATTGTGACATGAGAAACATTGTCCATTGAAGAAGAAATTTCTGCAATCATGAAATATTCTACTTGAATTTACCTGTTGATTGGTGTTTCTTTGAAAGATATTCCTGTTAGTGTTCTTTGAATTGAGATGATAATTATTTACCTGTAAATATTCTTTATTCCCTTGCTGAGTGGTAGAATGTTGTAAACCAGTTGTAGCTACTTTTAGATAATTTGGTGCTGAAGCCTGAGAAGATTCTCCGATATATCCAAGACCTGTCTTTATGAGAGGATAACGTTGTACCTTACTAATCTCATCTAAGGTTTCATATCCTTTAGCAAATCTAAGATTCAGAGTCTTTACTTTCTCAAGTTCTTTTCTTAGACTTATTACTTCACACTCCAATTTCTCATTGCATTTCTCCTTTTCTTCAAGCTGATTTTCCAGAGTCTCTATGGTTATTTTCCTTTCTTCTAAGCGTATTTTACTTTCTTCTAAGCGTATTTTGAGTTGATTGTTTTCTTCAAGAAAATCCTTGTCCTCTAGAGCATCCAAAAAAGTATCCTTTTCTTCTCTAGATTCTTTTTCAAATGCCATGAGAAGTCTAAGATCTTGTTCACATTCTTACTCACTATCAGATAACCCATCATTGTCTTCATTAGTATAGTAACTTTTTCTAGTGCTATGCCGATTCTTATTCCTTCTTGCTACTTCCTTCCATTTTGCAGATGTTTCTTTATGAGGACACTTAGCAGCATAATGACCAACTCTTCCACAATCAAAGCATTTGAAAGGAAGCTTACCTCTGAACCATCCTGTGCCAAGTTGAAGTTTCTTTACAAAATTTACCTCATCTTCTTCTAAGATATATCCTGATCCTTCTGCTTCTTGTACTTCTTTCCCTTTTGTAGAACCTCTAAAGACGGCTTCTTTGACTTCAGATGGTCCTCCTCTTCTCATTTCATATGCAGTTAGTATGCCATGAAGTTGCACCACAGTAAGATTTTGAAGATCCTGTTTTTCTTCAAGAGTAAAAACTTTTGACTCAAATTTTGTTGTTAGAGATCTTAAAATTTTCTCAACCAAAGTAGATTTGGTTATTGTTTCACCCAGATTTCTCATACGATTTACAACATCATCAAGATGTAAAAAGAAACTGGCAATACTCTCATCACTATGCATCTTCAAATTTTCATATTCAATTCTGAGAGTTTGGAGTTTTGCACTTTTTACCTTTGCATCACCTTCATAACTTAGAATGATTTTGTCTGATATTTCCTTTGCTGTATTCAGCTGCATGAATTTGAAAAATTCAGATTCAGTTAAACTTCCCATTAGAGAATTAACTGCCTTTGCATTTCATTCATAATTCTTCCTTTCTCTCGGATCTGTTGGTACTGCAGCTGGATATTGATATCCTCCTTCAAAAATGGCCCATACATCTTCTCCCAGAGACTAAAGATAGGATATCATCCTTATTTTCTATAAGATTAAATTGTTTTCGTTAAAGATGGGAGGCCTGATAGATGCTATTCCTTCTTGATTGCTCATCTTTCTTGATCTTCCTTCTAGCAGTTAAGCTTTTTCAGAAGGACCTGCTCTGATACCAATTGCTGGGAAAAATACTGAGAGGGGAGGGCGTGAATCAGTATTTAGTGCTGACAGAATTTTTTTTACTTTTCCTTGCTTTTAAACCCATACGCTACTTTACTGAACACAACTCACGTATACACGCGGATATCCTTAAGGGAACTTGTGTATGTCCAGAGATCTAACTATGCATTTAATTCTTAACTTAGATCATTGCATCATTCATTCATCAGATGTTTAGTAAGTAGTAAACAGGTGTAGTAAGAACAGAATAAATCATCACGCATAAGCAACACACATGAACACCGGGATTTAAGGTGGAAACCCAATTCGGGAGAAAACCACCGCTGTCGTCGTCTCAGTCTTCAATTTTTATTATGTAAAGAAAAATTCTTACAACATTGTACTGGAACAGACTCATACCAGCACGCAGGCACCCACCTGCAGAAGGCTACAACCTTCTCTCGTTTACCAGCCTTTCCTGGAAGGGAGCTACAACCCGCTGCTCTCGTTTACCAGCCTCTCCTGGAAGGGAGCTACTACCCCCTGCTGAAGGCTTCAACCCTTAGCACCACTGCAGAACACGTTTCATCAATTTTCAAACTAGATCAAACAGCTTCAACACAACCCTTCACTTATCAACAAACATACTTTACCCAATACTTCAAACAGAACAGTGAGACCACTGTAACTAGAATATCAGAGATAACCCAGACTTCAGAATAGATATGCAGATGTAAGCTCAACCATGAAAATTCATTAATTCAAATATCATACGCTGTTTTCCTTTATGTAACCTGCGTATATATGTGCCTTTATTCACTCCAACCTGCGTATGCTTCAGTGTATAATAACTTTGTATACACGACTTTTCTTCACCATTTCCATTTATGCACATGCTTTCCTTTTCACCAACTAGCATATTCTTCTGTGTATGCTTTCTTTCAGAATTAGTTCAGACTCGTATTCAGATCTGAAATCAGATTTATATTCAGACAATCTATCAACCATACATAACTGTTTATACAATCATTCTTCCTTCATCAATTTAGTCATTGAATCATCAACCAATCAACCAACAACTTGATCTTTAATCAAAATAATCAGCAGCACAATCAACATTTAAACAACCTGGATCTGTATGAATACATCATTGACAGATAGCAGTAAAACAACAAAATAGATCAAACATTTCATTCGACATACTTCAGCAAAACCCTAGATTCTATACGCGCTTTTATTTCACTGAACCTGCATATATACGCACTTTCATAGAGACGAACCTGCGTATACTTCAGTGCATTTTATTTTTGGAAACCCTGACTGCCATACGCGCTTTTATTCAAGCGGACCCATGTATCTACGTGCTTTTCATGAAATGAACCAGCGTATAGATCTATAAAAGATCAACTTTGCAGAACAAACCGGATCTATAAACTTACCCAGATTTCTTCAATTTATTCATCAGACTTGCGCCAGGTCTTCATCATTTCTTTTCAGATCATCCTAGAGATTCATCATTTCTAGATCTAGAGATCTTGAACCTTCATCATATCCATAGGTGCATCATAGATTCAGATCTATCAATTAAGAAGAGTTCCACCATGCAGATATACTTCAGAGTGAAGTATTCATTAAAACCTAGACACATGCACACCCTTGCACTATGATCTTCTTCTTCTTATATAGATTTAGCCTTTTACCAATACCATGAGTCAAAACCACTCAACTACTAATGGTATTCCTAGACGGGATCAAATAGATATTCCAGCGCTCAATACAATGGGCCAATACCATGGTAAATTCCCTTGGTTTTATGAATTTAGAGCGCAAATAGGGCATACGGGACTTGGAACGTAATTTTTTGCGTACATACGCTACTTCGCCTTTAAAAACCTGCGTATGCTTTGTGGCATATCATATGTATCATTTCTCTGGCCCTTACAGGAATTCCTTTCTCCATTACAGCTGAACTGCTTTGTAGATACATCAGATTTACATCATTAACAAACTCATCAAGTCAGTTTTCATCAAGGACAACTTTATCAAGTAGGTTGCCATCAACTTCATCAAGTAGGTTTCCATCAAGGACAACACTCTGCATCATATTGCCAACAAATTGTAATTCTAATTGTACGTGAAATTCTAAAATTGTAATTGTATTTGTAATTGTAATTTTAATTGTAATTGGATGTAAAATATTTGTAAAATTGTAATTGTAATTGTAATTCTAATTCTAATTCTAATTCTATGTAAAATATTTGTAATTTAAAAAAAAAAAACTGAAACAGGTATGCATTTTATTAGTAGAGAACTCCGGATGGGCGCAACCTTACATCTTTCAATGCAATTCTTTTACATTTTCTGTTTCCATCAATTTTATATTCTCATGGTATACAGATTGTTTCTAGATCTCCGCCATTTTTGCTAAGGTCTCCTTGGGCCAAGAGGCAGCCTTTGTTGGCATAGAAATCTACCACTTTGTTTGATTCTCTGAGAATTTGATAGCATTTGAAGGAAGTGAAGTCTTGGAGAAGGTATCTCAGCCTTTGTAGGTTCTTATGTAAAATAGCTTCATTGAATTGGCCTTGCGTATGTGTTATTTTGATAAGGAATTTTGAGTCTTCGAATGCTTGCAGCTCCTGATGTCCTCTTTCTTTGGCTATTTGGCATACTTTTATCAAGATAAGGATTTCTGATTGATTGTTAGTTCGTTGTCCTAGACCCCAACTGAAGGTTTCTTTGATGCCTCCATCAGAAGAGTATATGAGTCCTCCAGCTCCTGCTGTCCCGGGGTTGCCTTTAGAGGCACCATAAAAAAATGTTGTTGTTATTCCTTGCTTCCTCCACCAAGTCTGCAAAGCTTCATCCTTTTCACTTAGCCTCAACTTAGGATTTCTGAGGGGTTTTTCCGTGTTGTGTATCCGTTGGATGAAATATTGAATTCCAAGCCAATTCTTTTCCTCTTGCTGCACTGAATTGTCCTCTTTGATTTTCTGAGAATTCAAAATTTCTAGAAGGAGTCCTTTTGATTTTGCTGCTACCATGTTGGGGGTCCAAGTTACATTGTTAAATATCTTCTCATTTCTAGCTAGCCATAGCTTCCAACACACTAGCTTGGGAAGAGTGATCCAAATTCTGGCCCATGATGAGTTTAGGGAGAGCGACGGGTAGCACTCTTTCCATGAGAGGAATAAGTCCACAACTAAATTTTTAGTGGGGATTACAGCCTTTAATCCTTGAAGAGTGTGGGTCCAAACTCTGTTTGCATATGGAAATTCAACAAATAAATGATCCATGGCTTCTTTACAAAGTGTGCACCTATGCGGACCTGCAATGTTTCTTTTCATAAGGTTTTCACAGGTCAGGATCTTTCTATGCATTAGTGTCCAGAAGAAGAATTTTACCTTGGGTAGCACCATTGGATCCCATACCTCTTTCCAAAACATTGCTAGATGAATTCGGTCTCTATGTGTTTGCATCAATTCATAGCCTTTGACTGAGATGTATGCTCCTGTAGGTCCCCATCCCCATTTTTCCTTTTCTGATTTATGCATCGGGGCAGCCTCACAAAGTTCCTATTTGAGAATTTCTATTTGCTACATTAGTTGAGCTGGGATATCTCTGAAATCCCAATCAATCCAGAGCCCAGACTCGTTCCACTTTGAGATATCATAGAGCATCTTGTCCCCTATGTTTTCTAAAAATGCACATATCTCATGCAAGGTGTCTTGTGTGGCTAATGGCGAGTGGCCCATTATACTATCAGTCAGGATCTTGACGTGTTTCCCATTCCCTGGGATACGATATAAATTCCGGGTGAAAAAACGTTGCCCTTTTATAAATCACTGCCTTAACAGCGAGCTCTTTTTGCTGTTTGCATTCTACAAGTTTCTTGGATTTGAATTTGGAAGGTATTTATACCTCAGAGCTGTGATGACGGGATGATTAGGGTTGCTGTGAAGTTTCCAAAGTATTTTACATCCCAGAGATACGTTGGCAAAGTCTTGATCTCGAATTTCAAGGCCTCCTTCCTTCAAAGTTCGCTTTGCTATCTCCCAATTCACCAGATGAAATTTTCTCTAGTTTCCTTTGCCTCCTTGCCACAGAAATTCCCTCAAGATTTTATTAGTCTGTCCTGAGATCGACTTAGGTGCCATTAGGTATGACACTTGATAAATTGGCAAAGATGACAACACTGGTTTTATAAGGGTTGATTTTCCTCCATGAGTTAGCCATTGGCCACCCCATGCAATGATTTTTCCTCTGATTTTTGTAATTACTCCTTCCCATAGATTGACTCTGTTTGTGCCCAGTGTTAGTGGCAAACCAATATAGTTGATTTTTTCGCATTTTCGTATCCATTAAACCTCAAGTTGCTTGCTATGTTTTGAGTTTCTTCCTCCTCTATATTCTAGATATATATTGCACTTTTCCTTTCACTGATTAGAGCTCTAGATGCCTTGCAATATGCTTGAAGAGTATTTTTGTATGCAGAGCCTATTCTAGTTGAAGCTCCTCCCAGCATGAGGGAGTCATCCACAAACAGTGCATGGTTTATTGCTTTAAGGTCCTTTGTTATTTTTAAACCTGGGGCTGTTCCTGTTATCATATCAAGCTCCAAATTTCTGCTCAACGTATCCGCCATTAAGATGTAGAGGAATGGAGAAAGGGGACATCCTTGTCTCAATCCCCTCATGGCTTGGAAGAAATCAGCTGGCCTCCCATTTAACAAGGGAACTATCCATGGACTACTGGTGCATGCTTGGATCAGATTTACAAACTCTTGATCAAATCCAAAGGAGATTAAAACTTGATATAGATAGGACAACTTGACGCTATCGAAGGCATTAGCCATGTCTAACTTGATCAGCATACCTTTCTCCTTTCTAAGATTTCTGGAATGCATGGCTTCCTGGACTTGGATTACATTGTCCATGATATGTCTCCCATTGACGAAGCCCCCTTGCGAATTTGATATGAGTTTTCTTAGTAGTGGCTTTATTCTATTTGCAAGAATTTTTGCGATAATTTTATATGAGGCATTGCACAAAGAGATTGGTCTGAACCTATCAAAGGAGGACGGGTTTGTCTCTTTCAGGATTAAATCGAGGATTGTTGAGTTGGTGCTACCTCCCATTTTTTCTTTATTCAAGAATCATTTTATCATTTTAATTAGATCTGTTTTTATTATATCCCAGCATATCTCGTAGAAGTGAATAGTGAACCCATCTGGCCCAGGGGCTTTGTCTGGGTTCATGGACCAAATTATATTGCTAATTTCTTCTTCTTCTTTTTTCTTCAATAATGTTGTATTATCCTCTGCGGTGACCAATGCCAGAATTTTCTTCAGGAATTCTTTTTTATCTTCTTCACAGTCCTCTTTCTCTTTGCTGTAAAGATGATGGAAATGTACTACTACAACAAATTTTGTCTGTTCTATTCCTCTACAGAGCCTCCCATCAGAGGAAGTGATCTCTGAGATGTGATTCCTGGAGAGTCTAGCTCTACATTATCAATGAAAATATGATGTGTTTCTATCTCCAACTTCCAGCCAGAGACTCCGAGACTTTAGTCTCCAATACTCTTCTTCATTTCTGAAGGAGAGGAATGTTTTGCATTGGGCTACTTGCTCCTTTTATAATTCTATTTTGTTTATATCAATTGTGTCCATTTCACTTTCCAGAATTTCCAAGTGTTGCACTGCCTCGATTCTTTGGTCTTTGGGTGTATTTGTTGGAAGTTTACTCCATTCCTTGAGTGCCTTTTTTTTTTAATTTTAACTTTTGTTCCCATACATAATTGGAAGAGCCATTGACTGAGGTGTTCCATGCCATTCAGACCATCTCTACAAAGTTTCTCTTTCCATTCCACAGTGGGCTAAATCTGAATGGGATTGGCCCCAAATTCTCTTCCTCCTTAAGCATTAGTCGGATCGGTTTATGATCCGAGGTGAGCTTTGGAAGGATGGCTGATGATATAAGCTTCATTTCCATTAACATTGTGCTTTGGACCAAGAACCTGTCCAGTTTGGCAAATACATGGTCTTCCCCTGTCCTATTATTTGTCCAAGTATGGTGCCCTTTTCTTGGTTTAAAGTCCAATAGATCCCATTGTTGTATCATGTCTTCTACTACCTAGATCATCTAATCCTCGTTTTTCCTACCCCCTCTCTTTTCTTTTTCATTCATTACTAAATTTAGATCTCCAGCTATGATTATATTGTTTGGAGAATTCAGTTGCAAAAACGCATTTAATGTTTTCCAACAATCTTTCTTTTCAGAATATTGTATTAATGTGAAATGATTTTATTAAAGTTTTTAAATTTGTAAATTTGTAATATTGTAAATAATTGTACAATATTAAATGTAGAATAATATGAATTTTTGTAACATAATAAAGTTTAGAAAATAATGCAAATAAATTCATGTACTTTAGAATTATCATTATTTTTTTATGATCTTACATACCAAAAAAAAAAAATTTATACAATACACCACTTTTATTGAGATCAACATAATTGCAAATTATCAAGTGAAATATTGATTTTAACATTAATGCAAAATACATATCATAATGTTTCAAAAAAAAGAGTCTTATAAGGTATAAGATAATTAAGTCCTCTTCTTTAGAAAAACCCATTTTAAAAAGTATAAAGATTGATGAATTAATAACACATGTACCATTTCACATATACTAATTCCATTGAACAAATTTTAGAAGAATTCTAGTATATTACCATTGCGTTGCCTCTTATGGATGCTAATTCCATGAACAGATTTTAGAAGAATTCGAGCGTCAAGAATGCAATGGAAAAAAAAAATTGGACTATTTTGCATTTTATTAAATGGTTTTTGGGATATTTTGTGGGGTTTATGGGTTCATGGGACAATAGACAATACCAACTGTATCGTATTGGTATTTCAGTTGAATTTTTTCTAGCAACGATATGACTGAATCTTGTAGCTATGGATTTAACAAAGAACCCATATATTTTCAAAATATGATTGAAGACTGTTGTCATATACTTGAGAACTATCTCATTTATTCACCATAATAGCACAAAATAGAAAGAATAATTTCTTTCACCATAATAACACACAACTTTCAAAAAAGAAAACACTCCATTCTGTGTTTCGAGGCATTTTACGCAAATGATAGGAATTTATATGGAGTTTTATCCACATTCTGCAATTTAATGGGGGTTGGAGGGAGCTTATAATATTGTATCTGTTAGTAACTACACCCTTCGGTAGAACCAAAGAAAATCCAGAAAGATTCCTCAATGAATTAGACTGGCCATAATCAATTCCTTCGAGACCTCAATAGAAGAAATAGCTATGCATGTCAGAGGCTCCTGTTGGCACCTTTTCTTGTTGCAGGTTGTGGAAAGGTTCAAGTTTCTTTTTCTAAAAGAATAAGAGGTGTAGTTTTAAAAATGAAATGGCCCAAATATTTTCACAGCAAATGTATATTTCCAACGTGTCTAAAAACTGAAATATCTCCAACTTCAATAAACTACTCAGAAACAAAACTTTCCCAACCATTTGTGAAAAATTCCCACGTGTTAGCATACCACAGGTTCACATGCCACAATTTCCCACTTGGGCCCTATCGTATTGCATCTTCACACGCCCCACATTGCGTTCTCTCCACATAATCAGTGGGGACCTCTTGCAATAAACAAAATGCATTGGAAGAATAGTTATTTCCATCAAGGATTTCTCCAATTCTAATTCTCAGGAATAAAAAAAAATCTAATTCTAATTGCATATTTCCATAAAGAATAAACAAAATTCTAATTCTCAATTTCTATGGTTGGAGTTCACAAAATTTTGGTGTACACGCCTAAAACTAATTTCGGTGCCTTAAATACAAATCGGTGCTAATGTACACATAACTACACCTGTGCATTTTAGTTACTGCACATCGGTGTGTTTTAGTGACTATGCACTAGTGCCATGTTACCAATGGATGCATCGGTGCAGTGCTATTAAGTGACACACCGATGAAGAATAACCACAAATAAAAAAAGTGCAACTCTATTTTCTTTAAGTGAAAAAAAAGAAGTGGTAATTTGAAAAATGGGTGGCAAAATTTTTGAAAATCTAATTTCATAAAAAAATTCCTTAAATACTAAACACTTGCATTATTTCAGTGATTTTTGCAAAACTTTTCAGCCAGAGATTTTTAGGAGACACACCTGGAGAAAGAGAGCAAGAGAGCACTGTGAAGTAGTGAAATACATTCAAAAAGAAGTATTCAGACAATCACAATTCCAAACCTCTGGTGATTCAAACCTTGTAGCATAGAATTTCAAATGATCTCGTGATTAAATTTGATCATTTTTTTTATTTTTTTCTGTAGTTTTTTACTAAGTAAGAAAAAAATTCAATTTGTTTTTCATTTTCAGAAACAAAAGAAAAAAAATCCATTTCTACCCTAAACCCTTCATTCTTTCGGTTTCCGCCCTTTCTTCTCCCTATTTCTGTGATTTTAGAATAAGGGTTTTTCATTTTAGATTTATAGGGTTTGTATTTTTTAATGAAATTGCTTCCAGATCCATCACATTGAGTGGGTTTTTTTTCTTCCATCGACGTTTCAAACCCGCTTCCAAGGTTCATCATCAAGATAAGATTGACATCCAACCTAGGAGATGACTTGCATAGTCGGATCCCAATCCATGTCGGCCCTTGCGTGAATTTTTGAAAAAAATATTTTTTTTTTATCGGTGTGCCCTATGTAACCTAGCACACTCGTGCGTTGTATTATCGCAGTGCATCGCGAAAGTACCGTGTAATAAAAAATTAAAAAACAATTTTTTTAATCAGTGCGCCATATGTAAAATAAGGCACTGGTGCGCTATGTCATTATGGCGCACCGTGAACATGTTGTTTCGTAAAAAAATTGATTATTGTGTTAATCGGTGCACAATGTAATATATAACTTACTGCATAGGGTCTCCTAGTTGATAGAGAGCACCATATGGTGGTCCCTTGCTTGCATGGCGAGTTTATGATACAAAAACTAACACTCAAAGATTTTTATTATTTTCTTAGTGTTAATAGGAGTGGTGGTTAACATGTAACACACCAGTGCTCCTTGTTTACATAGAGCACTGTACGGTCTATTATAATGTTTGTGCCATGCATTTATAAGACCCTCACGCACCGACGTCAGTGCGTACACCATGAATGGCGCACCGATTTATTGAGATTTTTTTTTACCTAAAAAGTTGACAATTTATTTATAAATATATTGATGAATGATATGGTACAAGTTTTAGATTGATAAAGAAATGACTAACAAGAGATCAATTAAAAAAAAATATCGATAACACATCAAGAAAAGAAAAACAGGCAAGTTCTTTGTAAATTATTTACAAAAAATATTATTTTTGAACTATATATAAGTTTAACTAATATGTATTGTTTACTATGTATCATGAAGAGCCACAAAGTGATGAAGCTTGATAAGATTATTTCTGATCTAGGACCAGGAGAGCGTAAAATCTTGATGGAAAAATTGCAAGAGGATGACTCAGGTGAATGAAAAAATACTATTGATCCAATATGATTTTCTTTTTTTAATTTTCATTAATAATATACTTAAAATTATTAGATAAAATGTGTCAAATAATCTATTAATTCACATCTGTTTAATGTTCTACAGGGATCAAGAACTCAGAAAAGGAATTTTTTTCTAAGAAAAGAAAAAAATAGAACATGCAAATGAAAATGAATTGCTCCTTGGCTCATCTAGAGTGGTGATGGAGGTTAATGAAAGAGGGAAAAAATTTTACAAAATTTTGAGGGATCAAGTGGAACAAATGTATAGATGTTCATTCCACTTACAATACAAAAATCAATCCAATGATTTCAAGAACCAAATTTTATCTAAACTATAGGAAGAGTTTCCAGAGAATTGGTCAATAAGACATGTCATACTTTTAATAGAAAAATGTACAACAACAAAAAAGAAGGAATGAAAAAGTAATATTCCTTTAAATGTTTGTCTATAATTATTTATAAATATCACTTTTGTTATATTTACTTTTCATATATCAATATAGAAATTAAATAGTTTATTATCATGTTACATTTTTAGGAAGATTATGAAAATATCAAAAGATGAACGAGCTGATATCAGAAATATGCCAGTAGGAAAGTCCAAAAAGGTGTACAAGGAGATGGTCAAAGAAATGGACAAAATTGCATTGTAGGAGGAGTCATCTCAACAACAGTGTGCTTCAAAGGTAATATGTAATCATTGGATTTTTCAATCATTATGTACAATAAATAAACAATTTAGCATTAAATATTAGTTTTCAAGTATTTTTCTTGCAGAAAAGAAAAGAAAATGGAACCCATTCAACACATAAAAGAGGACGACAAGGAAGAAAAGGGTCGATATCTAAGTTTTTGAGTAATTTTTACTTCCTTATAACAACTTATCTAGATTTCATTTTTGTATTTTTCAAGTTTTTTTGCAAAAATCATCATTAAATGTATTCAAATAGGTGCTAACATACAAAGAAGAACCATGAGACGAATTGATTGAGATTGGGTTAAATATGGGTTGTGAGTATATGTTGGCATATCAGAAATTAATTGTGTAATTTGTAAGCATCTATCGATCTTGTTTTACTTAGCTCCGTCTATAATTAATAGAACAAATTTTTTTTTTATATTAAATATATTATTTTTTATGGGGTATAAAACTTGTAGGAAACAAAGTATGGAACTGCTCCAATAGATTAAATCTTGAAATATGGCATGGTACATGGTTTTGAAAGAATGTGTATAGTTTATGAGTCAATTGTTGCTATGGTACGTCATTTATTTTCGATTTACATTGATGTATATTATTTAATATTGCAATTTTAATTATTCTCACTAATGTATATACACTCATTATATTTTATTTTTATGTTTGTAGATGGAAGATGAAGAAGAAGGAAACAATCAACACCTCCAACAAAAATTTTATGAAAATAACCCAAGTCATGTAAGTAGCTCTAGCAGTGACAACGGTTCAAGCGAAGAATGATGATCACTATGTTTGGATATCAAAGAAACGCGTTGTATTTTTTGAAATATTTGTCTGTGAAATCATACATTTTGTTTAATGTAATGGACATAGTGTCCCATTTGAAAGATAAAGGGATACAATAAGTGTCCCATTTTGTATGGAAAATACTATCTTATTCATATATATATATATATATATATATATATATATATAGAATAATAATAATAATAATAATATTAATATATGTTTTAATTTATTCTATTGCATTCTCCATTGTTGCTATGAAATGTAACACCAGTGATTAAATTCATGGATGATTAAATATTATAATGAAGAGATGTGAAATTTGATGATACGATATAACAAATTAATCCAAACATCACATTGAAATGCACTAATAAAAATTTAATCCATATGAATATTTTTATAAGATATATATGTGTCGACTTTTGATGAATAATGAATTTTAAAAAATCACAATAATTATGATATGATATAACAAATTAATCCAAACATCACATTAAAATGAATTAATAAAATTTTAATCAATATGAATATTGTTATAAGATGTGTTGACTTTTGATGAATTTTGAATTTTAAAAAATCACAATAATTGCACTGTTACAGGTCTATGTTTCTAAAAAATACAAAATGAATACTGGTGCATGTCAGTTACTGTACACTGGTGCGTTTGTATGTTGTAGCACACTAGTGCATTTCTACGACCTATGGGCACCATAATAATACCAAAGCCAATTAAAAATATTAGTTCGTTTGTGTGATATTGTGCACCAGTGCATTTATGTGAGACTATGCACCGATGCATTTGTACGATGTATGGGCACTGCAAAAATACCAATACAAATTATGAATCTCGGTGCGTTTTTCTATATGGCGCACTGGTGTGTTTCGAAAATTCTACGTACTGGTGCGTTGAGACGACCTATGGCCACCGCACAAATCCCAAGACCAATTAGAATGGTCTTGTGCATTGTATCACCAACACTACGCCCAGTGAGGTTTTAAATCTTGATGGCCCAGTGTTCACCTTCGACCACCTCGGGGCCACTGTCTAGATGACACGCACCAGTGCATTGAAACTTTATTAGCGCACCAATGGAAAAAACATCCATAATAGCCTCCGGACACCCAATTTTTTAAATTGTGTTTTATTTCCATTAAAATATCCACCAAAACCTCCGTAACCATAAACGAATGTTGTAGCAAATGTTTTTTTGACAATTTTGGCTAATTTTATAACACTAAAAACCTCCTTTATAAACTCTGCTAGAGGATCTTTTCCTTGTAGTGATTGGAACTTATTCTAAAAATTTTGTTGAAACTCAATACCCTATAATTTCCCTTAACCATTCGTATCAATTTGAAAAGAAGATATTTGAGCCCGAACTTGACGAGTTTGTATTTTGTCCTTCACCCAATTATGTACCCCTGCAAAAGAGTGATTATCAAGTCGTGGAAGGCTTGCATCAGTTGGAGAATCATGAATATGTGGATCCCATTGAATCATGGTATCAATCAGTCATGATTTCACATTATTCCCTCATCATTCGACAACTCTTGAACCATCTCAATTAAAGCAACTAGGTTATTACAATTTGGTATGTATCAACGTTTATTCTTTAAAACTAAGTGTGAGTATATTTAGAATTCTATTATGCACATGGATACATTGGAAGTAAGCCTACAATTAAAAGCGATTTTCCTCTCTTTCAAATATGGTAGGATAATGAATAGAGATTCCATTTGAAATAAATTTGCACAACATCACTCTTGAAACTATAATTCCCTAAAGTTAAACTTTTAGAATTTCTATTATTATGCACTTTCGTGGTAAGACTTGTAAGAAGAAATTCACTCTTAATGCCTCATGTTTTATAAAGTGACTTTGATTATCGACCAATAACTATCATCCAAGAAATTTTTTAAGTTCCTGTTTGAAGGCATTGATAAGAATCCTACTATGGTGGACCACACCTACAAAATTATAACATTTTTTGTTAAGAACCCTGGAATGATTAATTAGAGGAATTTTTAGTCATTGTCTAAGATTTTTTATTTAAAATGAGTCTCAATGGTAGAAGGAACAACTATTAAAGATTATTAATTTAAAACTTTTCATGCCATCTCATGCTCTTAAGGAGAAAAACCACCTCCCTAACTATTATGTAACCTGTTTAAGGTTGATCATAATCATAGTTTTTCCATAAGACAGATTAATTGATGGATAGGAGGTCCCATTACGAGCCAACCTACCATGGTCATGGTTTCTAACAAGAATGAAATTACCACAACTAGTTAGCAAGCCATGGTAATGGATTTCAGTTGAAAATTTGGAAGACAAGAGGTTTCATCATGAGTCGACTTGTTCTTTCTTGTTAATTCTTGCAAATGGAATTGTCATTAGCTAGTTACCAAGCCGGGACAATGGCCTTCAATTAAAAAATAAATAAATTCTTTAAGATGACTATGAATCTATATCTAATAAATGGGGCACATGCATTTCGTGGGTTAAAAGGCATCCTTGTCGAGGCTAGTAATGCTTGCTGGTAGCAGGGTCATGCCTATGGTATTAAAGTTAAGTTTACACTATGATTCACTTGGTTGTTTTTGTCTCTCCTAAATTCATTATTATATCTATTTGAGAATGGATTTAAGATCCCTCTGGTCTTATACCTTGGATTACTATCGTTTTTTGTGTTTCTATGGACATGGGACCCTTAGTGCAGGTAATTCACTTTGTCTAGAAAACAAGAGCTTCAAATATATGTGGATAATGGTAAGATGGTCACTGTGGGAATGCATTATTATGACTAATTTTAACACCATGGATTTAAAACCGTGTCAATCATATTTACAATGAGGATATTAAAGTAAAACTTCTGATAAAGGGTGCCCTAGAGATGTTTGTGGAAATTTTAATAGTTGGCAATTTTATTGAAGTAATAACATCGTCCTTGCAATTTGGTATTCATATGGTAGCCCTTGTGTTAGATTTTCTTGAAATAATTATAGATAAAAAAAGAGTCCAACAAACACTCTGTTTTTGGAACAAGCTCTATCTAGTGAAGGAAATATTGATCACAAAAAATTGCAGGAACATTATTACGACCGTCCATAAATTTTTTAATATTGTTTTTTGCAAGGGAGTGACAATACAACAATGGATTTTCTTGCATGAGGGCATGCAAGAAGGTCAACATGGGGGGATGTTGGGCCTCTTTTTTTCCTTTATATGTATCACATTTTACTTGAAATCCCTCATGATTTTTTTTAGTTTGAATAGCTATTGTCATAATTTTGTGCATTCTTAGAGACAATAGAGTAAGTATTTACTATTCCCATGTGTTAACAAGACATAAACATAAAAACCATCATTAATAATATTTTGTGTGTTTGTAGGTTAGAAACTAAGTTGATTATATTTTTAATGCATATGCCAATAGGCTTTGATCCTGCATTCACATTCTTGTACTATGCAGAAGATTCCTGTACCAATTGGGATTCTTGAACCCGTTCACTATGGGCTTCCCACACTCTGAAGAGTTCTTGCACCATGCATCAAATTCCTGTAATCTGAAGACTTCCTGCACCATGTGTCAAGTTCCTGTACCACACATTCATGCACCACACAACAAGTTCCTGTACCACACATTACTGCACCACGCATAAAGTTCATGTACCACGCATTCCTACACCATGCATCAAGTTCCTGTACCAAGCATTCCTGCACCATGAATCAAGTTCATTTACCACACATTCCTGCACCACGCATCAATTTCTTGTACCAAACATTACTGCACCACACATCAAGTTCCTATGCCACACATAAATTCCTGCACTACACTTACATTCATGCACTAGAGTCAATGGATGTGTAGACTACTTTAATTATCAAAATCTGGTTTACATCACTTAGCTGACTGTTTGAATAGAAGTTCGAGGATATTTTTGGAAGTAATTTTTGGTCTAAATCTCACTTAGTTCATCATCAACCTCAGACCGAGAAAAGAGGAACCATTTACCAAAATAGTCCCTCACGTAACAAATTCAACTCCTCTTTTCAGCATTCAGTTTCACCAGAACCAAATCCAATTTTATAAATGGAAAATTGTTATGATTTGCAATATTTCCTTTTGTATTTTGATTGTATTGTTAATAGCCTGATTTTTAATGTCAATATCTATACAAAATTAGATACCTCCTAGAGAAATGGAATAATGATGACATGAAAGAGGGAAGAAAAAAAGAGAAAACGGTCCTAATGTAGCACCACACATGATTAACCAGCAGATCACTCCCTCTATTGTTGGAGTAAAATATTTTCTTACACCATGTAAAGAATAATATTTCAATATTAATCAAATAATTTTCAAGCTATGTTTTTTTAATTAATTTTTATAATCTATGTGTGAATTAAATTGTTGAAAGAGGGTACAAGTTCGCTAGGTTGGCCACCAGACGAGCTCGACGCTACCCTAGTTTGATGATATTGGGATATGATATGATTTTTTGAGTGATTATATTGAATTATTCATTTACTATGTGGTGTGGTGAGTTTAATGTTAGATCTGTGGGGTCATTTAAACCAATTCTCATTCTGCTCTTTTTTTTAGTTTACTTGCAAAAATTGTTACCTGGTATAGAATGAGTTTATATGAGAAATGTTAGTCCAGTGATCTATCGTTCTTCCTTTATGTGTATTCATGAGGTGTGATATTCGCGTATTTGGTGCAATTTGAATTTCTCGTTCTGATCTATACTTTAAGACTTTGCTTCTGCAGATTTTAATTCAGTTAGAACTTGATTTTTTGTAATATTGCACTAATGATGGCAATGAAGGATGCATAAGGTATTTGATGTCAAGTTGCAGGGGCCGAAGCACTTTTTTTCCATCGAAATTATTTTAAGTTTGAATATTCGCACTGGTCTCAAAACTTGTTTGAGAATTCAAAGTTCCTGCACTATTCATCACTATTGGAAGAACCTTATAACTTTGAAGCTGACAGTAATGCATACACTTCTTGATAAATTGTAAGCCATGAATTGAAAAAATTATCTTTTGAATGTCCATTTAATGAATTTTCTTCGAGGTGTCAATTACTTCAAAGAAATGATAATTGCTATAGTATGAGTGAGAGTGTTTTCTGTTTTGACCTTGTCCACACAATATTCTTATATAGTAGTTAATAATAATCGATGATGCTTTTAACAAATCAGATCTTAATTTCTTAAAGGGTTTTGTTACACATAGATATACTAGGCAGAAGTTGTGCATAATTGTTAATTCTCTTTCTTAAAGAATGGTTTTGAATTGATCTTGAATTCCTTTCAGCATTTACAATCTTCCTTTTTAGTGTTGTTCATGCATTTCATGGTTTCCAGTCAAAAAATAGTTAGGATTTACCTTTTGTCTATCAATAATTAGGATTTCTTTTCGCAGTTGCCAATAGTTCAGATTTTCCTTTAATTTTCTGAAATTTTGATCAAATCTTGTTTTCCATTGTTAGGTTTGTTGTTTTCTCAAGTTTCATTTGGCGCACAGGATTCAATTTAATTTGTTGAGATTGATTCACAAGGTAGACTAGAGTTTCATTTGCAGGTTGTTTAGGTATCTCTCTGGAATTTCCACTACCGTACCTTGAAGTTCACGAACTCCTAGATTGACAATTAGATGTTGGTCTATTAATATGCCATATACTATGCCCAACAAAGAGAGATAATAGAATTGGTCTAATGGTACCTATAGATCCAATATCCCACATAAGACACACACATAGAGATTGATGGTCAATTCTTCAGAGTTGGTGAATTCACCCGCACTTCATTGGAAACACAATGATAATATTTTGAAGTGATAAAAAAATATTTCATGTGTAAATTGTACTCCAAGAAATATTAATTTGGAAAATCATATTGTAATACTTTATATTTTATATATTATAATTTGTGGTTGAAATTATTTATAGTTGCACTTGATATTATTTAGTATTATAATTAACATATGTGACTTTTTGTTTTCATATTAGGTGAACATATACATTGTATGCCATTATTCTTTAATTTAGATGAAAAATCATACTAATTCTTTTATGTGGATTAATAATGAACACATAAAATCAGTCTAAAACTACTAAATTAGTAGTTTATGTTTATTAATGATGAACACAAATAAAATGAAAATATAACTTAATTAGTTTCTTAGAATGTTTGTTAATGAAAGTAAATCAAATAGATATAAACTACACAAGTAGTCATTTATAAATTAAATATGAAACTACCAAAAAATGATAAATGACTACTACAAATAATAAGTTTATGATTACAAATGATGACTAAATTTAGCATATATATGACTATTAGTAGCTAATTTACAGTATCTTATAACACGATCAAAATTTAATCATATTTCTTTGGTCATTAATTGGTTTCAAATGATGACTAAAATTTGCATATATGTGACTATTAGTAGCTATTTTTAGTATCTTATAACACGACCACAATTTAGTAATATTTATTTCGTCATTAATTGGTGTCAAACGATGACTAAAATTTGCGTATATATGACTATTAGTATCTAATTTATAGTATCTTATAACACAACCAATATTTTGGTCATATTTATTTGGCCATTAGTTGGTTTTCTCAAGTGATCATTTAGTAATATATTTGGTTGTATATTTGGTCATTAATTGTGGAAATTAATGACTAAACCAATGACTAAATTAAATACCAAATTTATGACTAAATATACTACTATACAATAAATTTGAAACAACTAATTAATGACTAAGCTAAAAACAACTAAAATTTGGTTGCATTATAAGATACTGTAAATTACCTACTATTGGTCACTGACCGAAAAATAGTAGTTTATAGGCAAATTTTACTCATTTTTTTAGTAACTAGTTGGCCATTTTGTACTAGTGTAGATACATGTTTTGACCTAGCTATTGATGGTCATAAGTCTTAGGGTTTAATATAAATCCTTGTCTAATATTATAGGATGATGATATTTGGAAATATAAGGTTTTGTAGATAAACCCTAGCAGTAGTTAAATTCTATAGTATGTGTGATATAACAATTTGAGATATAATTATGTAACGATGGTTGAGGTTGTGAAAATGAAATTCTAGAGTTTTGAAGTTGAACCTTAGTAGAGGTGAAAATATCTGATTAATAATGACAATATGATGATTTCAAATTTGTGTAAGATTGATGAAATATGAGTTTTGATTGGATTTAATGGTTGATTGAAAATATAGGGTTTACAACTAACCCTAATATAAGCTCGTCATGACAATTATTAAGTTGTGATTGGTTTTGATTGATTCTTTTGTATGAAATCTAGGACTTGTGTGAATCCTTTGTGGAAAGTCTAACATATGAATTCTGGAAGTTATTAGATGTCTTGTAGATCTATTTTTAAATTGTTTCTAGGGTTTTATATATGTTATAGTAGGGTGTGTTACACCTTTGAAAGAAACATTTAAACCCTAGATGAAGTGAAAGTTGTTATGAAGTAGCCTAGGTTTTATGACAAAGTCCCTAGAAGAATGTGGAAGAATATATGTCTCTTATTTGGGTATCTAATATGCATAAAATTGAAACGCTTCCTTGATTTTAATATGAATAACTTAATGCTTCTATATATTTGGTTGTACTTGCTATATGGTTTGTGTAGGTACACAATATTCAATATGGTGAAGATGCTCGTTGATGTGATAAGAAAAATGAGGATGATGACAACTCTGATGAAATGGTTGGAAGCCACGAAAGATTCTACGATGAAAAAAAGAAGAAGTTAATATCACTAAAGAAGCCAAAATAGAAGATCTCTCCCTAATATTAAGAGTGAGTATGTATAAATAAATCCTCTCTGGTTGAGAGGGAGGGAATAACTTGGTTTTGATTGAAGAATTAAATTTCACCGGATATGTTGTTGCATAAGGAGTAGGAGAAGGAAATTATAATGAAGGAATCTTCTATCAAAGATTCGATTGATAGTCTTGCTATGAATTGTTCAGAAGAAACATCAAGTTGGATGAAATATCCCAAATTTTTGTATTTGTTTATGTACATGCGAAATTCTATTATTGATTGGGGTTTTGTTTGTACAGGAAAACCTCTTGAATAATTTTGATAGCATGTTGGTTACTAGTTAGTTTGATTGGGAGATATTGGTCATCCACGATATATTGGATAAAGGGGTGTTGAGGCTTTGTGATTGAAGCATTTCATGGGAGGACATAAGGTTGAAATTTTGTGTTTATTTCTTGGTCCCAAAGTTCGGAATGGTGGTGTGCGTCATAGATATTTGACCATTGATACACACCTAGGTCCCTGGGTTGATGGTTAATAAGTAATCCTGATGGTACCTAAAGAGGTTGAAAGCTTGAGTCCATCTTAGTCCCACATGCATAGATTTCCTTGGTCAGGAATCTAGTCCATGGCATTATGATGCCTATATTGTTGAGAAACCAATGGATAGATTTCCCTGGTCAGGAATCTAGCCCATGGCATTATGGTGCCTAAAGTTCTTCATTGTTCATATAATGTGAGATCTTCCATTGTATTTGTATATGATGAATACCTCCCTAGTTAAGAAGGAATGTTGGAAAATGTAACTACATTTGGTCTTCATTTAATATACTGGAGTCATATTGCAATTTAGTTGACAAAATAATAAAGAAAAATATTTTTATTATCGTTATTGTGACTTGTTAAAGCATGGGTTTCATGCTTGGGTCACCATGTTTTAGTTAAAATTCCCCATTGAGGAATTCTAGGATTTATTATGAGTTAATAGAGTCATTTTATATTTAAAGATACCCTTCTTGAGATTTTGAATCATGTAAAAAGGTTTAATGTTGTGTAAAATATGAGTTATGTGACCTCCACACCAAGTTGGCCTAAATGGGATCATGTCAGCATAAGAGACAGCTGTTAGACCTCACTTGGAGCCTATAAAAAGAAGGAAATAGAATTCATTTGGAACACACTCTCTCATAGTAAGTTTGATATCTCTTGTAGTTGGGAAAAAGTTCTAAGTCTATTGTCGGGAATTTGAAATGAGAGTGAGTTGGGGAAGTCTAAGGAGAAGAAGAAAAATGGAAAAATTGGTGCCTCTCTCTCTCTATTTGATGCCCTATATTGGGAGATCTAAGTCTTCCAATTTTTGAAGTTGTTGGAAGCTATCTACTGCTAGAAGTTGCTGCCTAGTTGAATTTTTTGTAAAGGGGTCAAAGATCTGGGAGCCTTACTTGGTGTGGAGGGAAGATCTGGTATATATGTCTAGGGTGAAGAGTCTCACAGAATACTATTGAAAGGAGTAATTATCTTGACTGAGTTTTCCCCTCAAGGGTGGTGTTTCCTTGGCATAGTGCCTACATCTAGTGTCTATTGTTTTATGTGTTGCTTCTTTGGTACTTTGATTTAAGAACTAAAATAAAGAATATATAAAGAATCATAATAAAAAGAAACATCACAAGTAATTATCAAGAATAAGAAAATATTTCTTCCTTTATGATTTTCTAACATTTTCCCCCAAGGAAAAATCGTAAATTTCATTATATAATATATTGAAAATAACATGTTGTAGATTCTTCAAAGGAGCATATTTCAAAAGGGTAATCATCGTTGATCACACCACTGCCAACATAAGCCAAAAACATATGATGGAGCTTGTATCAGTCCATAAAGGGAAATAAATAGGGAAATACATAAACGATGATCATAATAGTAATATATGTATAATAAAAATAAATTAAAAAGTTCCTAATATGATGAGATAGATCATGAAGGATTTTCATATTAAGGTTGATTTTTGTTAAAAGGTCAATGATAATATTGATAGAATTTATGTCCATTCTATTAAGATATCATCCAAGAACCCAATATTTATTGTGTTACTTAATTGGATAAGACATTGGAAACTTAATTTCTTTCCTTGTAAATATGACGATAGATCACAAATTAAAATTGGGTTTTTAAGGATAAAACTTCTTCCAACATATTTCTGAGTGTGTGCGCGTGACAATTTGACTATTGATTGAACAAATTTATAATGATTTTAGAATCTCTGATGATCTGAATTTGCCAAAAAAAATTCTCAAGGGAAAAGAGGAGAAAAAGCCAAAGAATGTTTAGCTCTGCATAATTGTTTGTACCCCTTCCTAATCCCATTTTCATTTTGAAGAAATGTTCTTCATTTAAGAACAAAACTGCACCACCTCCACATACATCGTGTTGCACTGTCCCATCAAAATAAGCCCATGAAAGATATTTATATATAGATTCAATGTGGATATTACGAGTCCTATGATTTTTTTCATCCTCAGGAATCATATTATAGATAGCCACTAATTGTGCACCGATAATGGTCCAGGGCTTATTTTTTCCTAAAAATGTGTTTGGTTCCTTCCTAACCAGATTCCCCCTAGTAGACCAAAAGAGGAGATTCATGAGTTTTGGAGGGTGAGCCACATCCCACCATGATTCCCAATCTACATCTAAATTACCTCCATCCCTTCCACATTATATTAATTTCCTGAGCTTGATATAATAGGTTCCAAATTTGAGCAGAGAAAGAGCATTGTAGAAATAAATGATTTATCGATTCTTCATTATCTGAGCACATAACACACCATGACGATCCTTGAAAATCTCTGTGCTTCAAATTCTTCCCCATTGGGACTATATTTTTCATAAGACACCACATGAAAATATATATATATATATATATATATATATATATTTCTAAGCTGTTAAGCTTCCATAATGGATGCCACCTCCATTAAGAATTTTCAGGCTTGTGATCTCCAAAAATAAAGGATAACCTTTTTTTTGGGAATATCTACCATCAGTGGATGCAGACCATATGAGCTCATATTCACCATCCTAAATTATAATGTGTGATGTAGAGAGAGAATGGGTAATTGTTTTCCATACTTGGTGTCTGTGTTCAGGAATATGAATCTCTTATGCAGATAACCATTTTTTCCCAAAACTTAGTAGAGTTGACCCTTCAACAATTTGACCTAGGGTATGATTCTCTGGGTCAAAAAGGAATTAGATCAAATATGGGAGGAGAATGTGTGAATTTCAACTTCCAAACCATGCATCTGTTCCAATATGAACCTTCAATCTAGATCCAACTCTCTAGGCCAATCATTCTCTAATGTATCCAAAAGAACTTCAGACCACCCTCCATATCATCTAGACAACTGATTTGTTCTAGAATGGTAATCATATCCATTCCTCAATTGGAAGAGGGATAATATATTTCTTAATTACTACATAGATGTAGTCAACTACAAACCCAATTTATCTGCCAACACTTTAGAGAAAAAATAAATATTTTTACTCCCCCATCCCCCCATTTTTTGGGGAGTGTAATGTGATCTCGTTTGACCCATGAAAAGAGTTCGCCTTCCTTTTTTCCTCTTCAGAGGAACCTACAACAAATTTGTTTAATTTTGTGAAGAATTCCATTATGGAGCCAAGATAAGGACATCCAATAAATAGGGATGGCCTCCAACACCAATTTGATAAGCACCAATCGACCCTCTCTTAACAACCATCTATGATATAGTATATTTATCTAACTCTATTTTTTCCACGAGCCACATCCAGTCAGTTGATTTGTAATTATTTGGCTTAATCCTGAATCCAAAATATTTCAATCCTTCCTCATTCTCTAGATGTTGATAGAGAAATCGATTATGCACATATATTAATTCATACTCAGAGAAACTTGTAGCTTATAACATTGAATTCTCTTGATTGATCCCGATACCCCTTGCTTTAAAAAATATTTGAATGATGCTATTAAAGGAAGAAGAATCATTTATAGCTCCATTCAGAAAAATTAGGACATTGTATACAAAAATTAGATGATTCAGAATAATGTTATCAAAAATATTTACTCCTTTTAATCTCTCTTGGTTCCTTTCAGCAGATATCAGTTTTCTTAGGCCTTCCATTACTAACAAAAATAATATAAGATATAGCGGATATCCTTGTCAAAGACCACATTCAACATGAAATAAATTTCTTGTAGAACCATCAATTATTATACTAAAGGAATCATATGTTATACAACACATAATCTAATTAATGAAAGAATTTTGATATCCTCTGTGTGTCAGCAGCATCCGAATATACAACTAGCTAGTAGTGTCATAGGCCTTTGTTAAATCTATCTTAAGAATCATACCTTTCAACTTGTTTACTTTTAAGGAGTGGAGGCCCTCTGATGAAATGCCTATGGCATCGTGTATTTGACGACTCTCCAAAAAGGAAAACTATTCTTTGGATATATGGTGAGATAAAATGAGCTTAATATTATTTGCAATAATTTTTGCAATGATCTTATAAATGCAATTACATGAAGAGATAGGCAGGAAATCATTAGAAATCCTAGGATTATCTAAATTTTTTTACTAAAAAATTGACGTACATGATATTATTGGTGATATTTTAAGTTGAAATTATGCTTAACTTTGTATTTATGAATATATTTTCATATTTATATATATGTTTCAAATTAAATGTATGTGAAAAAGTGCAAAATAACTCTATTGTGCAGAGAGGTCTACATTTCTATATCAACCCATGTTCATTCCGCGTTGCTTTCTCTGCACAACAATTTATACATAGCTTCTTCCATACATTGTTCAAAGAGGTCTGCATTTTATCCAAATAACATTTCATGGTACTTACAACGATATCTACACAAATTAGTACATACATGTTATATGTGGAGCAGTGCGAGTATCTATTTTAGTAAACATTTAATGTATACAAATTTATTAATAATATTTTAATTGTAAATAATACTTATTTTTCGTATTTTCGAAGATTTCGAATATCTATATGTTTAGTATCTTGTGCGTATTATTTTTTTTGTCGTGATGTCTACACTTTGCACTAATTATTAATATTATTGCTAATATTTTACTTATAAATAATGCATATTATTAGTCAATTGAGGAAACATTATGTGGAGTGCACACAAATTTGTGTGAAAATGATCATTTCATTGAGGAGAAGCTTTGTTTATAAGGCTTGCAGAAATGGGGAGAATTTTCATTGTGCAGAAGAATCTTTCAAGTTTGCATTATGCGGATAATAAAGTTGTTTATGTTAATGCCGATAATAACATTGTGTGAGTGTATTTTTTGTGTGGATATGTGTACTTTTCAATAAACACTTTTATTGCTAATATTATTGTTAGTTGTGAACGGTGCACATAAAGTTATGTACAAAACCCCATTTCATTGAGCACACACTTTGTTTATAGGGGATCCCGAAGCACGAAAATGTTCATTATTGCGGAAGAAGCTTTAAAGTTTACATTGTGTGGATAATATCATTGTTTATTCCCATATTATTGATGATATTTATATTATAAATCATGTATACTGCTACTATTTAAGCAAACAACGTCTCATTCCATAAGAGCATTGTTTTATGGATGTGCAGAGTAAGATTTTAGGCTTTCATTGTGTAGATCTTTGCATTTGGCATTAAAGGATTTTTGCGAATATTTTAGTATAAAAACATAATCCATATTTGTTATATTAATTATAATATTTTAGCTATATATAATGTGCACTATTGATATTTAATTGATTCATTATATAAAAAAATATTTGAAACATTCATTGTGTGGATGTCCACAATCTACATTACAGGCTTATGCTTATATTATTGATAATATTTTAATTGTAAATAATGTACTTGTTTGTATTTTTTAATATTTTAGTATCCTGTAATTTACAGAATATCAAGGTGACTGATTATTTCTATTCAGATCGTTTATATTGAAAATAATATTTCATGACTATCATCTATTTTCAAGAAGGTACTTCTGGCAATAAAGAGGGCAAAGGATGGTTGTATTCACCTCATTTCCAATATAGTCAAAACTAAGCCTAAATGACTTCTCTAGCACTATCCATCTCATCAAACCCTCCAAAGCCCACATATAAAGAGTTTGGGACTTATTATTAAACCCCCACACCTCCATTTCAGCTTTGCTCCCCACATTAGGATGTTGGATATATATATATATATCATATCTTATGTATATGATATAAACTGCAAAACACACTCATATTTCCTTTATATCCTAAGTTTGACACTACCCTCACATTAATTTATCCCCGACCCCACTGATACATCCCATGTCACATTTATTGAGTTCAGCCATATAACCTGCTAAATCAGCCAACGCTGCATCAGATTTGATTATCTAACATATGTTTTCTGAAGAAACAGGGCCAGATGTTAGGTTTATTTTATCATAGCATTTTCATAATCCCAAGAGGCAATTTCTTCCTCATTGTGTAATCAATAACTGACTGCTAAAATCACTGTTATGGCCAAACTTGTCTTATCAACGCCTGCATCGTTCCACTTGGAAAAAATTTAGCTTGAATGTAATTAATGACTATCATTGAAATAAATAGAGGAACTGACTTAAGTTTTTATATAAATATTGTATGCATTAGCATTATGAAAAGGGGACCGAAAGGGGAAAAACCATTGTAATAGGCTCATCTAGTTGTAAACACTCTTTTTTTGGATATATGAAAGGACATTGTTGTTTCTAGATTCTTGTGTTATGATTTGTGGTGAAGTGCTCCTTTTCCTGTAATTTGTCATTCTCTAGTTTCACAGATTGTTCTTCTTTCTTTACTGGGGATAAGAAATTTTTTTGTGGAATTTACCATGGGGTACCTTGCTCAGTCTTGAAGCAGTATCTATGTTTTCCTCTAAGATCTAAATGTAGAATTCAAAGGTGATCTGCTCTGAATTCACATTGAACCTCAATATCCTCCTTTCCATTTCACAAGTTGTTAAGATCCATTGGCATGACTAGCTTGTGTGGTTTCACCTTATCTCAGTTATTCATCCATTTGAATTTGCTTACACCTGTTTGACTCCATAGCCCAATGGCCCTCTTTTACTGCCTCAATGATAAACTTTCAAAAAAACCCCTATGCACTAATAGATAGCCTAAAATGCCCCTATAAACAAAGCTATATCTAACAGAGAGAGCCCTCTCTGAGTCTAGGAAGGCTAGGTCCTACATTCCAAAGTGGTTTGATGTTACCTCTATATTTTTGCTTCAACCTCGAAATTATGGAGTGATAACATAATATATTTCAAATTAGCATATGTGTGGAAGTGGGAAGTAAGTCCATTGTGCATAGAAAGCCCTCAACGGGGGAATCACTACACTTGGTACTAACGCATTTTATTTTTAATATTTTAGTATTACATAATGCATGTTCGTTTTTTGCAATAACATTGAAGTAAGCACTAGACTTATACAATTGTAATTTTCTGGGGTCTGCATTTCATCGACATTTTTGTATCTGCCCATGCTTTCTCCACACAATGACATCTCCACATCTTCCTCCATACATGTTATCTCTAGAGACACTTCCTCCATAGACGTTCTGAGAGGGACTCGACCAATTATTATGATAGGCTAAAACATGATTGCTATTATTGTAAGTATTAAGACTATTTGATGGTGGTTGTGATTATTGTTATAAAATTCATCCAATCCATTTCTTTCTCCAAATTCGTAGTTTATTAATATTACAACAAAAGAAGATCATTAATGATTGTAGTTAATAGAGTTAATATGTATTAATCATTAATCATTACAAGCATTAGGACTGTACATTCATTTATGCTCTTCCTTGTAATTATATAATAGAGGAAAAAAAATATCTCTAACATTATAAAAATTTAAACATTGTATGGAAGATTGATGTGCAGAGGTAAATACAATGAGTTGGAGACAATGAACTTCTACACAATGGAAATGCAAATGTTGAGGACTATGTTGTGTAGGGACCACTAATTGGAAGTGAGCTAGGCAATATTGAGTTGAATTCAATGATATTTAATAATCCATATTTTCCATTCATAATATTTTAGTTATAAATTATGAAAATTTATGTATTTCCAAATATCACTACTCAAATGAGAAAATGTTGAATTGTTTTGCAATGCAAACAACCTTTAATGACATGAATTATTGGAACAAAAAGTTAAATTTTTATGGTTATTTTGTTTAAATTAGGCACGTGTGGAAGAATTCCATTGAAACGAGGAAATAATTATGTGTATCTCTCCACATAACATTGAAGGATTTTATGGTTACTAAGGGAAAATAGGAACTCCGAGAAGGCTCTGCTAGGGTTTCGCGTCTCCTCTGCTAGGGTCTGTCGCCGCCCCTGGCTCTGAGCCGTCTAACTCTGCTACCTTCTGCACATCTTCGACTGCCGCTCTGCCTATGCGTGATTTGAGGAAGGTCTTCACACAATGACGGACCCCACGGGGGGGGGGCACTCCGTCTTCCCCCTCGGGACTTAATCTTTCTGCTACTGCAGGAAATTCAATGAAAAATGCTCTGGATCCGCAGGCTTCGAATGTCCAGGACAAAAGGACACAGGATCAACCAAAAGGCACAAACGACAAAACTACAGAAGAACAGGCGGGGAAAGCAGGTCAAAACGACATCCCTACAGTGAAGTTGGCGACCTGTAAACCTATAGCAACGGAAAGACCGAAAATAGAACTCCCAAGCCACAGAATAAATGGACGCATACAGTTCATGAAAGACCACGCGCTCATTGGAAAATTTATAGGAATCTGGCCAACAGAAAAGGTATTGCAAAGCTGGATAATGGCAAAATGGAAACCAAAAGGAGACATCACCCTCCAGCTTGGAGCAAAGGGATTCTTCACGGTGATTTTCATATGCATTGAGGATCGAAACAGGGTACTCGACGGAGGACCCTACTTCCTCAACTCTGCGGGTCTTTATCTGAGAGATTGGGTGGAGCGGTTCAATCCTGATAACGAAGACCTAAGCTGGGCACCAGTCTGGATACGTTTGTACTCGCTACCGCTGGAGTACTGGGATGAAGAATCCCTGCAGGACATTGGCAGCGGACTCGGAGAGTTTATAAAAATAGCGGAGGAAACAAAGCTGAGACGATACACGTCGTACGCCCGCATCTGCGTCTACATGCGTCTGGACCAAGCTCTTCCTGACTCGGTAAGCATCTTTCACGATGACTATGAATGGATTCAACCCCTAGATTTTGAGCATGTACCATTCCGATGTCGTAGGTGCGACCTTCATGGACACCTATACAGAGACTGCCCGCTCAATGCCTCCTCAAAGAATAAGGATTGCCCTGCCTCGTCTTCTCCTGATGGTTTCACAAAGGTGACTAATCGTAGAAGATCCAACAAGAAGACTCCTCAGGGAAGAAAACCCACCTCTACGGTCAACCCCGCTCCCCTCTCTAGCAACAGCTTCGAAGTCCTCAACTCCATCCCGGATCAAACGCCTCAAGCGGAAGCCACCTCTACCCCTGCTGACAGCACCACCATCCCCATCATTTCTGAGGTTTCTAAATCAATGCCTCTGGATGAAAATATACAGTTTGGATTAGTGGAAGATCCCTTCAACACTGGAGAAGGGAAAACTATTGGCATGGAAGTGGACGGCCATTAGGATCATCTGGAGGCAGGGAGCAGTCAAGTTCAGCTTATGGATGAAGAGCCAGAAAGCATAAATCTGGAAGGACTTGACTTATTAGAGCTTGAAAGAGCATGCAGAAAAAAATAATTTGATAAGATACAAGCACATCAGCTAGAAACACTGGAGGTGATAATAGCAAGAGCCTTCCAACAGAAAGAGTTGGGGATCCAACCAGGTAGCAAATGGGATGGTAACACAATCCAGAAAGACTCCAAGAAAAGAGGACGGAAAACAGATCTGGAGAGAACCATCACAGTTGGCAAAATACTGGTTGATTCTGGAAGATATGCTAAGTTGACTAAGTTCTATAAGCCCCTCCCAAATAGTGAATCATGAAGCTCACATCATGGAACACTAGGGGACTCAACTGTCCTGGGAAACACAGAATGATAAATAACATGATAAAGCAGGAGAAACCTCAAATATTCTTGATGCAAGAAACAAAATGTAATAGCAGTGCAATTGGAAACATTCTTTCCAAAGCTTGGCCCGGCTGTCATACAGTAGCGGTTGACGCACAGGGAGCCTCAGGGGTGTTAGGGTCCCGTGATTTGGCCGATTGGTTAGCCAAATGATGATGTAACATCAAACCAAGCTTTGGAGCCCAAGGACCTAGCCTTCCTGGACTCAGAGAGGGCTCTCTCTGTTATATGCAAAAGATGTCGGTGTGTTTACTTGCGATGTTCTGATATTAGGCTAGTTATGAAGTATGTTTTTGGTTTTTTGGTTTTTTAAGTTTGTGAGGGATGAAACTGATCAAATACATAAACTGGATAACAAGATGTAGATAAATTGGGCTATGGGGTCAATCAAGTCAAGGAAGCTAATGAGGCGATGATGTAAAGCTGCTGTAGGGCCGATTTGATTCACAATAGAAGGGATCTCTGGGCAAAATGGATTAAATGAACAATAAGTTGGTGAAAAACAAGGGATTTCAAGTGCAAACTAGTTAATAGCAGACATAAACATGTAATAGCAAGCCATTTATCATGCTAGGAATAACTATAAGCTAATCAATACATAGAAATCAAACATTCCAGCCATAGATAGAGGTATAAGACCCTCTAACTTCGGGAAAAGGCTATCAGACTTTGGGGAAAACACATGAGACAAAATAACAACTCATGAACTATGCCGGAACGCCTAAACATAGTCTCTAAGTCATTGGGCACTTGGACAAATAAGTTTTCATAGTTTTAGGCAAAGGGCTAGATCGGGACTAGGCCTCCTTGGTTCAACAAAATGATCAACAAATCAGTCAGAGAGAAAGTTTTATGGACAGAACTATGGGCAGCTGATAGGTAGGTAGGGCAAACCATACATCCTACTCAACATACATGGAACTGATGAATAAAACTTAGCAACAACACCTTAGGTTACTAAAGAGCAGCTAAGAATTCTTTAGCATAACTAAGGGAGAAGAAAACATCAAGCTATGAAGATTCGGGGATTTTGAGGTGCCTCCATGGGCATGTCTCAAAATAAATCTTTACTGATCTATAGCAGCAAGAAAAATGAAATATGAGTGAAAACTAGAAGACAAAACAACATTAAGAAGCACTATACCATTCTACCATGTCAAGGAATCCATCAACAAGCCTTCAACATTCCTCAAAAGCATCCAAGAGGCAATCCAAACATCATAACTCAAGTGTATTCTTCAAAGCTCATATGACCAATGCATTATTTCTTCTCTCAAGTTCAGCCTCCTGATTTACAATGAGAACCATGGGATAAATAGGCTAGAAGGAGGAAAACCTCATGGAGCAACTAGCTATCCCATTGGCCAAGTCAAATATCTAAACTTGTCCTTGAGGCTTTGCAAAGCCCAAGGCACAAAATATCTAATAAAATATCTAAAAAACTGCTAAAAACAGAAATTATATTGACTTTACATGATTTTCCTATGATAAAAATAGCCTAACGCACATTTGGGAAAAGCAGATTTTTGGAGTTCAAAAATTGCAAAAATACTTCATATTTATGCCTGAAAAAGGTCCCCTGACTTTCTGGATGCAAATGGAAGCCTTCCCGATGTCGAAATGAGGCTCATGATGGCTCGTTGGAAAGCTCTCTATGTCTGCTTTCCAATGCAAGTGGAATCATCTCAATCTGATCTCTGAAAGTCCTTCAAAACTGTACCTGTGTACAAAAACCCAGAAAATAGCAGGCTGCTGATAGGGCGGGCAGAATGTGCAAAATGAGGCTGTTTTTCGCCAATTTGGAGGGGCGAATGATTTTCAAATGCCCTGAAAATCGCTGGAGAGCTGCTCATGAAATTATGGAATCCATTGGTATCACCCTCCTCCCTTGACGACTCTTCAAACTGAAATGGCGCGTTTATGAGTTTTTGGCGAAAACCCCAAAAATGCCAAAAAACAAAAAGTTTTCGAAACAGGCCCAAAATTGGCATGTATGACCCTCAAGGGTCCATAGAAACATGTTCCGAAGCTGAAGCTAAAATATCGAGGGCTTTATGATTTTTGCCTCTTTCCGTGCTAGGCGCCTCTCCTTCAATTTCTTCAATTTTTCTTGTGCCACCTTCAATTTGCGCCTGGCGAATTGGTTTAGCTTCTGAAAGTGAAGAGTTCTCTTTCTCTGTAGCTCAAGATCCCTGTTTGCCTTCTCAAGCTTGGTCTCCAAATGCTGGTTAGCCCTCTCAAGCCAAGCTTCCTTGTTTTCCATGGTAGTGAGAGGAAAAGCTTCGAATTGAGCTTGTTCTTCAGCTTTCTGTTTCTCCAAGGCTCTCCTAAGCCCGATGGTTCTAGGCCTCTTTCGCCTAGGCTGGTCCTCCTCCTCTTCATCATCAAATTCGCCAATAAGCTCTTCAATTCTTACTTGTGCCTTTTCTGCCTCTTTCTTGTACTTGATCGCCCTTGTTTCATGGATAGCTACATGAAACTTCATTTGTTTGTTATCAACCTCCAAGAAATGATTGAAATTCCTTGCCCTTTGGAGATCTTCTTGTAACACCTCAATTTTCCCTTCTTTGTGAATGAGGAGGTTTTCAAGGATGCGTGCCTCATTGTCGCTGTCATCGCTTGGGATAGGGATGACAGCTGATTTACCTCCATGCTTGGTGCTTTCTCCAACTGTACTTTTGCCTTTGAAGGCCAATCTAGCGCTCTTTCTCCTTGGCAAGCTAGGAGTTGTCTTTTTGGGCAATTTCCTCTTCTTAGGGACAGTTTTAGTCACTGTCAAGGAGGCAGCCTCAGCTTGCTGTCCTCCCTCAACATCCTGTCCAGCTTGTGGCTCAAAAGATGTTTCAAGTGTTTGCTCAACCTGCTGCTCTTCAACCTCTATCTGCTGCTGTCCCTCTTCCTGAATTTGATGCTGTTCATCAACCTCTAGCTGCTGTCCCTCTCCCTGAATTTGATGCTGTTCATCAACCTCTAGCTGCTGTCCCTTGATATCCAACTGCTGCTGTCCCTCTAAATCTGGCTGCTGCTGCTCATCATCCTCCTTTTCTCCCTGTGGCTCACTGCCCTCTCCTTCTCCTTGTGTACTTGGCTGCCCAGTGATCATCTTGAGTTTTTTAAGGGTAGGCCTACTAGATAAAGGCACTGGGCGATGGACAGGCTGACTAGGAGACACATGAACAGGAGGGACAGTGGCGAAATCGTCATGGCTAATGAATGACTCCCATGAAACCCCTTTCTTCTCCAACTGGTGCAAGAAGATGATCTTGATCAAGGAATGGTGAAAGAGAGAAGGGATTTGCTGAGGTGGAGCTTTCTTTTGGACAGTAGCTGCCATTTTCTCTATGCTCTTGGACAAAAAGTATGGAAGGTTTAACTTCCTGCTCCTGTTAAAATGCATCAACAAGCGAACATGATAGGCAAATATTTGGCTAAACCTCCCTTCACAAGTGAAATATCTCATTATGGCCTTCATCAGTGGAGCATAACTGTCAAGAAGATAGGAGAAAGGAAAAATAGCAGTGATGGTCTCCCTATGTTTCGGCTTGATGAAAGGTTTATAATCCTCCAGATCAAGATGCGCTTGTTTAAACCACTTTTCACCATGATATGGGATCTTGGTAGCTTTGGATACATACCTTGGAGAGATTTTGAAGTCAAGACCTGCTAATTGGAAGTGTTTGTCTTTGAATCTCAAAGCGCACAAATGTGTAAGTGGCGAGAAACTCTTGACTTCCTCTATCCTTTGACAGAAATCAAGACAGCCTACCTCATGGAAATTGAAAAGTACTGAGGGATGAGCATTGATGTCTTCTATGGATATAGGCTCATATCTCTTATGTTGTCCGCCTTTGTGATCTCGTTTGGGAGGCATTCTGTCTTTGAAATAAACCTTGGAAGAGGTAAACTGCCTTCACTGTATGAGGACTGCTCTGCTGGATATGAGACAGGCCACCAAACTGCTTGGACAGATATGGACACTGTGGTTTGGATGAAATGTAACAATGCTTCCTTGAATAAGCCCCCCTCAACACTTATTTACAACAATTCTTCAAATTTGGATGCACTTCAGCTATGTATCCTTCTTAACAATGGCACTATATGTAAGAGCTGCTTTGTAGATTCTTTGTGCACAGTCTTGAACAAATCCCCTCTTGTGATTTTGCTTAGAGGCCTGTTTGCATTTGTATTTTTTTCTTTGAAACCAACCTTCAAAATTATAACCCTGCTCTTTTAGGTCATTTACCTTGAAACATGCCCCTGTCAGCAGACTTCTGTGGAGACCACACAGTGGGAAAAGAAAGAGACCCTGTGGTTAGGTGAAAAATAGCCCACTGTGTTAAGAGAAGAACCTTTCACTTGTGATTTTTTTGAGAAGTCAATCACTGCCTTTATAACTCTGCCCTTGCTGTTTACTTGATCATCAATAAATGCCTAATCATCTACAAATTCCCAATCATCAACAAAATACCCTGTTTCACCTTCAGAAAACTCTGTCCAAAGCTTCAGAGTGATACAATGTAGTGCAATGAAGAAGGCAGACTTAAGTTAGATTGTAAAATCAGTGCATAGTGCTTTGTGAAGGACACCTTTGCTTGTAGTTTCAAAAATCGATCAATTCCTCTATGTTCCTGTCTCTGATGTTTGAACTCAACCATCCAAAGCCCCTGCCTTCAGAAAAATGGCCCTGCCCACCCTTAAAAACTCTCTGCCAACAAAATTACAGTAGTGAAATCTAGTGAAATAGTGGGGTCAGTTTGTTACAAAGGTGCGTTTGTGAGATAGGCAGCAGTCATCTGTTCTTGAAACCATCTGCTGTCAATAAATACAATGTTTTGAAAACGACACAAACTAGTTTTCAACCAAAAAAACCGGTATTGCAATCACCTCATCTCACTGTATAGAAAAACTGCCCTTGTTTTTAGCTATAATGGCAATGTCTGGGTTTTTCAAACATTTCGGTCACTTATCAACACTTTGCATTTGATGGGGTATTCGTAGAATACCTTAAACTTGATGGATGTTTGCTTGAAAGGAGGAAATAAACCTTGGACAGCTCGAAAAAGACGCGCGGCAACCTTGATAACAAACCCGTCGCGCAGAGGAAACTCTTGTCGGGCCTGTCGGGTCGACCTGTCGGGTGGTCGGGCGGGCACCTATAGGCACGTCGCGCCCGCCTACAGGCACGTCGCGCCGACGTTAAAACTCTTCGCAAAACGACGCCCAGGCACGTCGCGCCACTTTCCAGGCCCGTCGCGCCGCCCTAAAACAATGCAGAAAACCTCAATTCCTTTGAAAACGCGTTGTGATGCTTGGGAGCTGCGGCAATTGGTTTTTGAAATTCAGAGGTGACTTACTTATTTCCCTATTCCATTCTTTTGACATTTTCAACCTCATATCATTTTCGAATAAATATCAAACGGTCACTTTGAATGTATATATCCGCCCCTTTTTAAATGATACAAAACCGTGTTTGTATCAAGTTGCTTTTTAAACAGTGATAATCCTTCAAATCTGCTTTGCCTACTCACGAAGTTACATTCATGTTCTCATAAGAGAGACATTTCAAAATTTCGACTTTCTCCCTCTTTTTGGCACTTTAAGTGATAATGTAAACAAAAGAAAGGTCATTCAAAAACTGTCAAAGGCATTTGAAAGCTGCTTTACCACTTACAGGAGACCATTGGTGCCTTTGCAATTAGTTTGACAATCTCGATCCTTAGGTGATTTACAGGTTTCCTTCTGGACTGTAAGTGCTAGTCTACTAGCTGTTTCTTTTTATAACAGGATTCTCTGCTCGACAACTCACTGTGTCACTTCCCTGCCATTGTTTATTTGATACTATATCCTTGTGCTAAGTCTGCCTTTTAGGATGATGACTATTGTGTCTGTTTGAGGGAATATAAACAGTGATAGTTCATCAAAAACAAATTCCTTTCTGCCTAATCATAGGATCATATACCCATTCGCCTCCTCATTTGAAAAGACAAACTTGTAAAATATGAAACCAGGGTTTTTGGGCACACAGTCTTTATTCTGTTCTGATCAGTATATTAGACCCCTTTTTGTTAATAGCACCATTTCATGACTGGACTATGCTCACTGCCTCCCTCTCTTGGTGATTGCTAGCAAAGAAGGGCTATTTCATAATGCACCAAAAATATTTGAAAAGTTGTAAACACCCCTTCTTGGAAGGCGCCTCTTTGGACTTTTGATATATGATATTGTTTTGCTGCTTGACCATTTCCTCAAGGAGGAAATCTTCTTTTTTGATATCAGTGGCACACATATGCTCAAAAATTGTCTCTTTGTCTATTCATAGCATTGCATACCTGTCATCATGCATTTTATGACTCAACCTTGGTCACTGTTTTACTTTCTCAGTGATAAATTGCTGCTTCTAGGTGTTTCACAAGTTTTTCTCTGGACTGTAAATACACTTTTTTAGGTTGCATCCTTTCACCCCAGACTTCTTTGTTTGCTCAGAAAGGATTTCCTTAGATTTCTGGATAGGTGATCATGGAATTTCTTTAACCCCTTTTAAATCAACTGCTCCTTTGGCATTCATAGCATACAATATGTTCAATACCTTCTCCTTTCAACTAGATGTCATGTCTGACAGATAGTTCTTGAAATAGGAGTATCAGTATCTTTACATTATTAGAACTGTCATTCATCTATGTAGTGACCTTGTTTCAGTCCTTGGTATTCTTCCACTTCTTTCTTGCATCAATCAGTTTCAGCACCTTGCAGTAGTTTTGGCCCTCTACTCATGCATGGAGGAGGCTCTTCATTAGATAAGGTGTTTGAAGGTTTTTTAACAATTCTTTTTCGAGACAGCCTTCTCTGAAGGTGATGTTAAGTAGACCACTTGGAAAACATCAGTCTAAGCATGTTCACTTGCAAGCATCATTGTGTGTCAACAGAAACCTAGCCAGAGTAATACTGTCTCCTGGTATTGTCCTAAGGGTGAATTGAACATTTGGCTTGTTGCATCTTATGATTGATCATTTTAACAAACAAACTTTGTGACTATGAAGGTCAGTGTTTCCTTGAAAAAACCAAGCACTTTCTCCTGCCTGTGTAATAGCATTGGTTAACATCTGTCTTATTTGATTTTGAACCAAAACAGGCCTCTTATGATTTGGATGTTTACTGATGACAGGTCCTTCTAGAGTTCAACAATCCATATGGTTTGCAAGTTTGAAATGAGCTCTTTTATCAGGCCAAACTCCCCTTTCCTTTGAGCTTATCATATTTCCACTATATTCCTGTTATGATCATTAGCCATTTTCATAAAACCTGGAATCCTTGTTTCATTTGTTTCAGCTCAAGACAAACCTGGATCTTTGCCACCTTCTGAGTCAATACTGGCCTGCGCCCTCTGCTTATGGATGAAGGAGGCGCCCTAACCCTCTGCTTGTAATGAAGGAGGTTCTGGGCCTTGACAATTTTACCATTTGCTGCGACAGTGGCAACCCTTTCTTACTGTTATTTTTATGTTGGAAAGAGCTTGTAAGGTCCTGATGAGTGACTGTTGTTTTGCAGCTTCATCTTAGGCTCATAATACACTTAGAAGCAGTTGTTCTTCTAACTGTAAACTCAAACACTTACTCCATGAGATGAAATATATTTCCTGTCTTTGTAGAACCATAGAACACAATGAAAAACCTACTAGTCAGCTTGAGATTGGGCTTTATGCAGTGCTGAGATCTAGGGGGTGTGAGTGGCGCGACTTAAGGCTGTTTGTTAATTTCATTTGCAAAGTAAGGGATCAGTCATGGCAGGTTTGCTGCAGATGAAGGCTTTTTTGGCTTTTTTGATGATTGCCAAAGGTGAGGTGTCTTAAAACGCCACTTCCTAACATAGGGGAGACCTTTGAAACAGATGTGGATTTGCCTTTTAAGGCTGATGGGCAGGTAAATAAGGCTGAGGTTAGATAGGATTGTTGACAAGGAGGTTGTGGTTTTGCTAGGGGTGGACTGAATAGGTAGAAAGGCAAAAAAGGTTTTGGGAGGGTTTTCTGGATGACATATTGACATAAGGAAATCAATTTCTAGAAAACTCAGCTGAAGATATAGTCATCACTAACATGTAAAAAATATTGATGGCTAACAGTGGCTCCATTTGGGGAGGGCAGCTCCTCGTCAGGAGGTATCCAGAATTCAGATTTTTGGCTTATGAAGACCAGTGCCTTATCCATTGGCGCAAAATTTACCCTTCTCTTGATGTTATTTCTGAAAAGTGTCAGCATGGTTAACATTAATGATACCTCTACCTACCCTACTATCTTTCCTAACATTTTTTCTTCTGTTTGGCGCATTTGAACTAGCAGCCTTTTGACAATGCATATTTTTCTTTTTGCAAAATGAGTCTATCTATTTCTACTCTTATATTTGCCGGGAGTTCAGATTAAACTGATGAACTCCTTCATTTCTCTACCTAACTAGATCGACTGTCAAGATTAAGAAGTTTGACAGGATTTCATTCTCTAATCTACAACATGAAATTGAAAAATGATCAAATCAGGATTAGGCAGTCTGATTTGTCATGCATTTGCGGCATAAAAGACAAGCTGCACACAAATGTTATTCTGCAATAAAAGGAAACTAGACAAGCGGGGTTAAGATGTACAATGTGTTTTTCATCCCTCGCTTCTCTCTTTGGTTCTATTTTAGGCATGTGGAACCAGAATCTCTCCCTAATCTAAGCTCTGTGATAAGACAATCTTACACAATGTTGACTATCTTGGCACTCACTAACTTATCAGCAAATAAATTTAAACATGCTCAGCTATGATTAGGCTAGATAGCTGAACAAGACTTTGAAGCACTAGTAGCGGCATTTAGACTTGCTCGCTTTCTGAAAGACTATTTTTTTGGAACATGGGGCCTTTGTTCTATCTTCACTTGCCCTCTTTTCTGCTTTTTACTGTTTTTGACTTTCCTATCTTTTACTGTTTTTGATTTTTCTATTTTTTCAATATTTCAACAATGGTATGTACAATGACTGAAAGTGTCTCAAACTCAAAAATATTGGAAATGACGAAACTTCAGCATCTTATCCTCGTAAGGATCTCCTCTCATCCTAGGCCCACTTAACTCCTGAAAAGAAAAATTTGGGAAATTTTCTCTCTCTAACATGACATAGGGATTCATGCAAGAATCTCTAAACAGCCCAGTATCTTCCCTCTGTACCTCTCTGAATATCTGATTTCCACTCCTTTCCTTACTGTATGCTTTCTTCAGGTAATGTATGTACTCTTGATAATTCTTGAAATAGATAGTGATATCATCAAGGTATGCAAAAAAACAGAAATTTAAAACTGGGAACATGGCTTTCATGAACAGATTTCTGATATTGGGTGGTTTAGCAATTTTGAACTTGAAATCAGTTTTACCTCCCGCAAACTGGAAAAAATATTTAAGTTGTTTACTTTGCAAAGGAATCTGATGATTATGATCTGAAGGGTGATTTTGCAAGAATGCATGATTAGAAACATTTTTATTTGGTGAATCATGATCTTGAGTAGAAAAAACCTGATTTTTGTTATATGGAGATACAGTATTATTCCTAAAATCAAAGCAGATTCTATGGCCACTAGTTTTCTCCTTGATCATTTCAGTTGGTTTCAGTTTGTTGTGTTTGCTTCTGTTAAAGTTGTTCTTTGGGACAAAGGTGGTGATACAATGTTTTCCCTTGTTTTTTCTGTAGAAACTAGTATTTTGCATGAGATTCCTGATTTTAGCCTTTCTAAGTTCTTCATGAAAAGACAAAATATGAGCCAATTTTAGTAGTTCAGGTATGGCGGGATTATAACTGTCATCCTTGCTCATAAAAAGTTTATTTGGCATTTTCTCAAGATGTTGAGCTACTGAGGTTATAGCCAAAGTTTTATTTGCAGTAGGAGGGTCACATGATGGTAAATCTTTGAGGTATGGTAGAAACATTAAACTCCCTTTCTCCCGGGTTCCAAATAGGTTTATGATGTGCAGGTCTTCTAAAGCTTTTACCCGGAAGAAATTTCCACAAGTTACTGCTGGTGTTTGATTAAAGCTAGAGCAATTTTCTTGATAGTACATGAGAGTTTGTGCTTCTTGCTCTAATCCTACTTGGGAGATGGGAAACTTACTTTCTTCAAGACACAGCTGTTCATGGTCATGGTAGTTTTGAGTGTCCAGTTCATCATAAGGTACCAGGGACAACTGATGTGGTGAATCTAAGTCTATGTCAGATTCTTCTGATTCTTTTTCCATGTTTACATCAATATGCATAATGAAAGAGTTTAGGTCGGAGCGCAAGGAACACATTGGAATGTTATCTGGCCTATCTTGGCTGCTAATCATGTATTTCATATGTGATTCGCGGTAGAGTATCATGTTCTGCCCAAACACAGGAATGGTGGCATATGACATGTCCAGTTGAATATTCCCTTGGAGTTTGGCTCCCCAAGATCTAGATAGAAGCATCCCATATTTGGGAGGAATGTCTGCCACTACTATATCCATGATTAGATGTTTCGCGGGTATTTGGGCCAGACTAAAGCAAAGGTCTTTGATCAAACCCAGGCATTGGACTCTGCTTGAATCAAATGAATACAAGTCTTTGTATGGTCTTGTGATTTCCAAGCCTAATCTTTCCATTACTACCTTTGGCATAAGATTATGAGATGCGCCGGAGTCTAGCATGGCATTGTGGAGGATTTGGTCGTGAATGTTTAGGCTAATGTAAAATGGAAGAGTAGCTCCTTCTTGAAATTTTCCCTCTATCTTTGGACCAAACAATACTTCAGGAATGTCATCAGTGAGATTAACAGTGTTTGCATCATTCCCTAGATTTAAGACCTTTAGTACTTGGGATTTATAAGAGTTTTGGGCAATGAGTTCGGTAAGAGGCATGGTAATTTTGATTTTAGTGATTTCGCCTTCAAAGCTAAAAGGCACTTGAAGTTTAGATATGTTTGTTTCAGCTTTTTCAGCTGAGACCTTGTCTATGTTCTGAGCTTGTTGGCCTTGTTTAGGGATTTTGTTTGCCATAGTTGTTTTGGTGACCTTTGTAGAAGTATCAGGAGTATATGTGATAGGACTAGTTTGGGTAACTTTAGCTTGGCTTTGATCAGCCTTTTCAACCTTGATTTTGTCACTGCTTGGTGCTTTTTTGAGGATGGTATCTGGAGCTTTGGCAGTATCAGAGTTACCTCTCTTGACATTATCTTGGTTTCTTTTGCTTCTAAGGTCATATTGCCTGTGGGCTTCTTCAATAGCATTTTGAAACTCTATGGCAGGGTCATCAAGATCTTCATAGTTGGTCTCATCTTGATCAGGCGAAAAGAAGGCTTGTTCCTCTTCGGTGAGGTACACCTCACCTTCATTGTCAGACCCTATGAGGTTTAAATGATGTTCATCAAGAGGTTCTGAGTCCCTATCATCTTCTTCCACATAGTTTTCATTGAATGGTGGCCTGATCTGTTGGTCATTTTCCCTTGGTCTGTTTTGGGGCTGTTCCCTCCTAAAGTTTTGGTTTCGGTTTCTGATTGGAGGGTTTGGTTGGTTGTCCCTAACAGGATCTTTTTCATTGATCTTTTCCCACATTTTGGCCATGGATTTGACTAGGTCATCTATTCTGGGATCTAGGGAAGGTGATGAAGTAGGAACCTCATCTCTATATGTGACCTTTCTTTCTGATCTGGTTCTAGCCCTTTTTTCAGCTAAGTTGGCATCTGCTTTTATGGCTATTTGTTGCATTTCCTCCAAGGTGGGGGGATCCTTATCTCTCAGATGATATGTCATGTCCGGATCAAAACCCTCAGGAAATTTTGCCAAAGCTAAACCAAGTGGAGGTTTGGAATGAGGTGGGAGGGAGTTATATACACTGTTAAACCTAGTACAGTAAGCTTGGACACTTTCCCCATTTTCCCGTTTTAGGCTATTATATTCTGACAGAATTTGAATGGGATTTCTTCGGATTTCCCACCGGTTTCTGAAAACTTGATGTAGTTCTGGGATATCATGGATACTGTTTGGAGCTAAGCTTTTGAACCATGCTTTGGGTTCACCACCAAGACTTTGGGCAAATATTCTCATTCGGACAGTCTCGTCTTGTACCTCTAGGTATTCATAAGCATCAGTCATTCTACTTATATGTTGTTGAGGTGTGGTGGTGTCTTCTCCAGTAAAGTGTGGGATCTTGTCCTGATATTTGTTTGGGAGAGGAGCTAAAGGTGGTGGCAACACCAAAGGTGCGTACCAGGCTACCATGACTGGAGCTAATGGATGATGTACAAGATGAGGACTAGTAGGCTGAAATGAAGTGGTTTGAACAGGTGTAGCGGATGAACTTGGACTAGTGATCTGGTTTTGAGCAGATCTAGGATGATAGGAGCCAAATTGATAAAGAAGCTGGAAATCAGGCAGAGTGGTGGGTGAAGCTTCTCTAATAGGACTATGTGGTGGGTTTAGGGGTTCAAGATCGTCGAAGTTTATCCTACTATATGATTTGCTTCGGGGAAGAGCTTGTGATGACTCTAGTTCCGAAGGTGGATCTCGAAGGATATTGTGAGTTTTAGGTACAGATCTTGTTCTACGGATGGATCTATCGGTAGCTAGATGATTAGTTTCAGAAGCTTGCCACAGAATCTTTTCTGGGTCATCTACTATGATAGGGGGATTTGGGTCTGGGTGGGATCTGGTATTGATTCTTCGTGAAGCCAGATTTTAGATCCAGAGCTTGGAGAGAGTGATATTGGTGAATGTTTTTTGGATGAGTGATTCTTCTAAAGTTATACTAAGGCGAAGGATGGTCAAAAATAGAAGAGATGGATTAGTGGAGTCGCCAGGTGGAAATGATTTGTTCTTGTGAAGATAGCTGTGGTCCACCACCAGTAACTAATCTGAGAATGTTTTGGATTTTTTGAATATATGTGCAGCCTATGGTTTGTTAAAGTATCCCAGACTTGTTTCAACACTTTGCTAGGGTGATGAGAACAAAAAGAGTTTACTCTAAAAAATGAGTCTATGGACTGCTTGCTTGTTTATGGTACCTAAGAACCAAAGAGTCTGTAAGAGTTTGCTGGATTTATTATATACTCAGTGTCTTACCATCTCCCGCTATATTAGTGAGTGATGGGAAAGGTCTATCGGATAGTAGCCTAGAGTTTGGTGAAATAGTAAGGCTTACTAGAAGTTAGTGGAGTCGCCAGGTGGAAAATCAGTTGTTTTGAGGTATATTTGTATGGTCCACCACCAATACTAACAAAAACCAATCTAAGGGAGTGTTTTGGGGTTTTTCTGAGTTTTTTGTAGTCCTGAGGCTTGGAAGAGTTTCCTATAACTGACTCATCATTTTGCTAGGATGGTGAGACAACCAGATTCTACTCTTCTAAGTTTGACTGGGATTTTGAGATTTCCTAAGGGATACCTAGGATGTTTTGACTCAAAGTCCCACCGTGATCGCCATTATGTTAGGGTCCTGTGATTTGGCCGATTGGTTAGCCAAATGACGATGTAACATCAAACCAAGCTTTGGAGCCCAAGGACCTAGCCTTCCTGGACTCAGAGAGGGCTCTCTCTGTTATATGCAAAAGATGTCGGTGTGTTTACTTGCGATGTTCTGATATTAGGCTAGCTATGAAGTGTGTTTTTAGTTTTTTGGTTTTTTAAGTTTGTGAGGGATGAAACTGATCAAATACATAAACTGGATAACAAGATGTAGATAAATTGGGCTATGGGGTCAATCAGGTCAAGGAAGCTAATGAGGCGATGATGTAAAGCTGCTGTAGGGCCGATTTGATTCACAATAGAAGGGATCTCTGGGCAAAATGGATTAAATGAACAATAAGTTGGTGAAAAACAAGGGATTTCAAGTGCAAACTAGTTAATAGCAGACATAAACATGTAATAGCAAGCCATTTATCATGCTAGGAATAACTATAAGCTAATCAATACATAGAAGTCAAACATTCCAGCCATACATAGAGGTATAAGACCCTCTAACTTCGGGAAAAGGCTATCAGACTTTGGGGAAAACACATGAGACAAACTAACAACTCATGAACTATGCCGGAACACCTAAACATAGTCTCTAAGTCATTGGGCACTTGGACAAATAAGTTTTCATAGTTTTAGGCAAAGGGCTAGATCGAAACTAGGCCTTCTTGGTTCAACAAAATGATCAACAAATCAGTCAAAGAGAAAGTTTTATGGACAGAACTATGGGCAGCTGATAGGTAGGTAGGGCAAACCATACATCCTACTCAACATACATGGAACTGATGAATAAAACTTAGCAACAACTTTAAGTTACTAAAGAGCGACTAAGAATTCTTTAGCATAACTAAGGGAGAAGAAAACATCAAGTTTTGAAGATTCGGGGGATTTTGAGGTGCCTCCATGGGCATGTCTCAAAATCAATCTTTCTTGATCTATAGCGAGAAAAGAAAAATGAAATGTGATGAAAACTAGAAGACAAAACAACATTAGAAGCACTATACCATTCTGCCACCATGTCAAGAGATCCATCGACAAGCCCTTTAAGCATTCCTCAAAAGCATCCAAGAAGGCAATCAAACATCATAACTCAAGTGTATTCTTCAAAGCTCATATGACCAATGCATTAATTCTTCTCTCAAGTTCAGCTCTGATTTACAATGAGAATCATGGGATAAATAGGCTAGAAGGAGGAAAACCTCATGGAGCAACTAGCTATCCCATTGGCCAAGTCCAAATATCTAAACTTGTCCTTGAGGCTTTGCAAAGCCCAAGGCACAAAATATCTAATAAAATATCTAAAAAACTGCTAAAAACGGAAATTATATTGACTTTACATTATTTTCCCATGATAAAAATAGCCTAACGCACATTTGGGAAAAGCAGATTTTTGGAGTTCAAAAATTGCAAAAATACTTCATATTTATGCCTGAAAAAGGTCCCCTGACTTGCTGGATGCAAATGGAAGCCTTCCCGATGTCGACATGAGGCTCATGATGGCTCGTTGGAAAGCTCTCTGTGTCTGATTTCCAATGCAAGTGGAATCATCTCAATCTGATCTCTGAAAGTCCCTCAAAACTGTACCTGTGTGCAAAAACCCAGAAAATAGCAGGCTGCTGATAGGGCGGGCAGAATGTGCAAAATGAGGTTGTTTTTCGCCAATTTGAGGGGGCGAATGATCTTCAAATGCCCTGAAAATCGCTGGAGAGCGGCTCATGAAATTATGGAATCCATTGGTATCACCCTCCTCCCTTGACGACTCTTCAAACTGAAAGGGCGCATTTATGAGTTTTTGGCGAAAACCCAAAAAATGCCAAAAAACAAAAAGTTTTCGAAACAGGCCCAAAATTGGCATGGATGACCCTCAAGGGTCCATAGAGACATGTTCCGAAGCTGAAGCTAAAATATCGAGGGCTGATATGCTTTTTGCTTCTTTCTGTGCTAGGCGCCTCTCCTTCAATTTCTTCAATTTTTCTTGTGCCACCTTCAATTTGCGCCTGGCGAATTGGTTTAGCTTCTGAAAGTGAAGTGTTTTCTTTCTCTGTAGCTCGAGATCCCTGTTTGCCTTCTCAAGCTTGGTCTCCAAATGCTGGTTAGCCCTCTCAAGCCAAGCTTCCTTGTTTTCCTCAATTTCCCGCTCAAAGAGGGTAGTGAGAGGAAAAGCTTCGAATTGAGCTTGTTCTTCAGCCTTTTGTTTCTCCAGGGCTCTCCTAAGCCCGATGGTTCTAGGCCTCTTTCGCCTAGGCTGGTCCTCCTCTTCTTCATCATCAAATTCGCCAATAAGCTCTTCAATTCTTACTTGCGCCTTTTCTGCCTCCTTTTTGTACTTGATGGCCCTTGCCTCATGAATGGCTGTATGAAATTTCATTTGTTTGTTCTCAACCTCCAAGAAATGATTGAAATTCCTTGCCCTTTGGAGATATTCTTGTAACACCTCAATTTGCCCTTCTTTGTGAATGAGGAGATTTTCAAGGATGCATGCCTCATTGTCGCTGTCATCGCTTGGGATAGGGATGACAGCTGATTTACCTCCATGCTTGGCGCTTTCTCCAATTGTACTTTTGCCTTTGAAGGCCAATCTAGCGCTCTTTCTCCTTGGAAAGCTAGGAGTTGTCCTTTTGGGCAATTTCCCCTTCTTAGGGACAGTTTTGGTCACCATTAAGGAGGCAGCCTCAGCTGGTTGTCCTTCCTTGACATCCTGTTCAGCTTGTGGCTCGAAAGGTGTTTCAATTGCTTGCTCAACCTGCTGCTCTTCAACCTCTGTCTGCTGTTGTTCCTCTTCCTGAAATTGATGCTGTTCATCAACCTCTAGCTGCTGTCCAATGATATCCAAATGCTGCTGTCCCTCTAAATCTGGCTGCTGCTGCTCATCATCCTCCTTTTCTCCCTGTGTCTCACTGCCCTCTCCTTCTCCTTGTGTACTTGGCTGCCCAGTGGTCATCTTGAGTTTTTTAGGGGTAGGCCTACTAGATAGAGGCACTGGGCGATGGACAGGCTGAGTAGGAGACACATGAAAAGGAGGGACAGTGGCGAAATCGGCATGGCTAATGAATGACTCCCATGAAACTCCTTTCTTCTCCAGCTGGTGCAAGAAAATGATTTTGATCAAGGAATGGTGAAAGAGAGAAGGTATTTGCTGAGGTGGAGCTTTCTTTTGGACAGTAGCTGCCATTTTCTCTATGCTCTTGGACAAAAAGTATGGGAGGTTTAATTGTCTGCTCCTGGTAAAATGCATCAACAAGCGAATATGATAGGCAAATATTTGGCTAAACCTCCCTTCACAAGTGAAATATCTCATTATGGCCTTCATCAGTGGAGCATAACTGTCAAGAAGATAGGAGAAAGGAAAAATAGCAGTGATGGTCTCCCTATGTTCCGGCTTGATGAAAGGTTTATAGTCCTCCAAATCAAGATGCGCTTGTTTAAACCACTTTTCGCCATGATACGGGATTTTGGTAGCTTTGGATACATACCTTGGAGAGATTTTGAAGTCAAGACCTGCAAGCTGGAAGTGTTTGTCCTTGAACCTCAAAGCGCACAAATGTGTAAGTGGCGAAAAACTCTTGACTTCCTCTATCCTCTGACAGAAATCAAGACAGCCTACCTCATGGAAATTGAAAAGTACTGAGGGATGAGCATTGATTTCTTCTATGGAGATAGGCTCATATCTCTTATGTTGTCCGCCTTTGTGATCTCGTTTGGGAGGCATTCTGTCTTTGAAATAAACCTTGGAAGAGGTAAAATGCCTTCACTATATGAGGAATGCTCTGCTGGATTGAGACAGGCCACCAAACTGCTTGGACAGATATGGACACTGTGGTTTGGATGAAATGTAACAATGCTTCCTTGGATAAGCCCCCCTCAACACTTATGAACAACAGTTTTTCAAATTTGGATGCATTTCAGCTATGTATCCTTCTTAACAATGGCACTATGTGTAAGAACTGCTTTGTAGATTCTTGGTGCCCAGTTTTGAACAAATCCCCTCTTGTGATTTTGCTTAGAGGCCTGCTTGTATTTGTATTTTTGTCTTTGAAACCAACCTTCAAAAAATTATAACCCTGCTCTTTTAGGTCATTTACCTTGAAACATGCCCCTGTCAGCAGACTTCTGTGGAGACCACACAGTGGGAAAAGAAAGAGACCCTGTGGTTAGGTGAAAAATAGCCCACTGTGTTAAGAGAAGAACCTTTCACTTGTGATTTTTTTGAGAAGTCAATCACTGCCTTTATAACTCTGCCCTTGCTGTTTACTTGATCATCAATAAATGCCTAATCATCTACAAATGCCCAATCATCAACAAAATACCCTGTTTCACCTTCAGAAAACTCTGTCCAAAGCTTCAGAGTGATACAATGTAGTGCAATGAAGAAGGCAGTCTTAAGTTAGATTGTAAAATCAGTGCATAGTGCTTTGTGAAGGACACCTTTTCTTGTAGTTTCAAAAATCGATCAATTCCTCTATGTTCCTGTCTCTGATGTTTGAACTCAACCATCCAAAGCCCCTGCCTTCAGAAAAATGGCCCTGCCCACCCTTAAAAACTCTCTGCCAACAAAATTACAGTAGTGAAATCTAGTGAAATAGTGGGGTCAGTTTGTTACAAAGGTGCGTTTGTGAGATAGGCAGCAGTCATCTGTTCTTGAAACCATCTGCTGTCAATAAATACAATGTTTTGAAAACGACACAAACTAGTTTTCAACCAAAAAAACAGTGTGCAATCACCTCAATCTCACTGTATAGAAAAGCTGCCCTTGTTTTAATATAATGGCAATGCTCTGGGTTTTCAAACATTTCGGTCCTTATCAACACTTTTTTGCATTTTGATTTTTAAAACGTAGAATACACTTAAACTTGATGGATGTTTGCTTGAAAGGAGGTAAGAAACCTTGGACAGCTTGAAAAAGACGCGCGGCAACTTTGATAACAAACCCGTCGCGCAGAGGAAACTCTTGTTGGGCCTGTCGGGTCGACCTGTCGGGTGGTCGGGCGGGCACCTACAGGCACGTCGCGCCCGCCTACAGGCACGTCGCGCCGACGTTAAAACTCTTCGCAAAACGACGCCCAGGCACGTCGCGCCACTTTCCAGGCCCGTCGCGCCGCCCTAAAACAGTGCAGAAAACCTCAATTTGCTTGAAAACACGTTGTGATGCTTGGGAGCTGCGGCAATTTGTTTTTTGGATTTCACAAGTGACTTACTATTCCCCTATTTCATTCTTTGACACTCCTTCAACGGCTATATTCAAAAGATAAAGACCCTATGGCTATTTTGAACATAGTGAAGCTTTTCGTTTCAAACAGTGGCAATTCACTACATGATACAAAAAAGTGTTTGCATCAAGTTATTTTTTAAACAGTGATAGTTCATCACATTTGACTTGCCTATTCGTGGAGTTACATGCATGTTCTCATAAGAGAGATATTTCAAAACCTCGACTTTGTCCCTCTTTTTGGCACTTTAGGTGACAATGTAAACGAAAGAAAGGTCATTCAAAAACTGTCAAAGGCATTTGAAAGCTGCTTTATCACTTACAGGAGACCACCGGTGCCCTTGCAATTAGTTTGAAAATCTCGATCCTTGGGTGATTTACAGGTTTCCTTCTGGACTGTAAGTGTCATTCTACTAGCTGTTTCTTTTTATAACAGGATTCTCTGCTTGACAACTCACTGTGTCACTTCCCTGCCACTGTTTATTTGATACTATATCCTTGTGCTAAGTCTGCCCTTTGAAATGATAACAAGTGTGTTTGTTTTTAAAACATATGAACAGTGGTGATTCATCATAACCAACTTCCTCTGCCTACTTATAAGATTGAATATCACCCGCCTTCTCCATCAGAAAAACAAACTTGTAAAATATGAAAACAGGGCCTTTGAGCACACAGTCTTTATTTTGTTCTGATCAGTGTATTAAAACCCTTTTGGTTAATAGCACCATTTCATGACTGGACATATGTTCACTGCCTCCCTCTCTTGGTGATTGTTTAGCAAAGAAGGACTATTTCATAATGCACCAAAAATATTTGAAAAGTTGTAAACACCCCTTCTTGAAAGGCGCCTCTTTTGGACTTTTGACATATGATAGTGTTTTGCTGCTTGACCCTTTCCTCAAGGAGAAAATCTTCTTTTTGATATCAGTGGCACACATATGCTCAAAATTGTCTCTTTGTCTATTCATAGCATTGCATACTTGTCATCATGCATTTTATGACAACCTTGGTCACTGTTTTACTTTCCCAGTGATAAATTGCTACTTCTGAGTGTTTCACAAGTTTTTCTCTGGACTGTAAATACACTTTTTAGGTTGCATCCTTTCACCCTAGACTTCTTTGTTTGCTCAGAAGGATTTCCTTTGATTTTCTGGATAGGTGATCATGGAATGTCTTTAACCCTTTTTAAGTCAACTACTCCTTTGGCATTAATAGCATACGATATGTTCAATATTTGCCTCTTTCCTACTGTAGGTATAGTCAGACAGAGAGTTCCTTGAAACATGGGTATCAGTATCTTTACATTATCAGAGCTGTCATTCATCTGTGTAGTGACCTTGTTTCAGTCTTTGATATCCTTCTACTGCTCTTTCTTGTATCAATCAGTTTCAGCACCTGTAGTAGCTTTGGCCCTCTACTCATGCATGGAGGAGGCTCTCCATTAGATAAGGTGTTTGAAGGTTTTTTAACAATTCTTTTTCGAGACAGCCTTTCTCTGAAGGTGATGTTAAGCAGACCATTTGGAAAACATCAGTCTAAGCATGTTCACTTGCAAACATCATTGTGTGTCAGCAGAAACCCTAGCCAGAGTAATACTGTCTCCCTGCATTGTCCTAAGGGTGAATTAGACATTTGGCTTGTTCATCTTATGATTGATTATTTTAACAAACAAACTTTGTGACTATGAAGATCAGTGTTTCCTTGAAAAAACCAAGCACTTTCTCCTGCCTGTGTAATGGCATTGTTTAACATCTGTTCTATTTGATTTTGAACCAAAACAGGCCTCTTATGATTTGGATGTTCACTAATGACAGGCCTTCTAAAGTTTCAACCATTCACCTGACTTGAAAGTTTCAGATGATCTCCTTTATTAGATCAGACTCTCCTTTCTTTTGAGCCAGCGTATTTCAAGCTCCATTCCTGTTATGGTCAGTAATTACATTCATGAAACCTGAAGATATTGTTTCATTGTTTCAGTAAGGGCAAACCTGGACTTCTGCAACCTTCTGAGTCAACACTGGCCTGCGCCCTCTGCTTATGTATGAAGGAGGCACGCTAACCCTCTGCTTGTAAATGAAGGAGGTTCTGGGCCTTGACAATTTACCATTTAGCTGAGACAGTGGCGACCCTTTCTTACTGTGATTTTTATGCTGGAAAGAGCTGTAAGGTCCTGATGAGTGACCTTTGTTTTGCAGCTTCATCTCAGGCTCATAATACACTTAGAAGCAGCTGTTCCTCTAACTGCAAACTCAAACATTTACTCCATGAGATGAAATATATTTCCTGTCTTTGTAGAACCATAGAACACAGTGAAAAACCTATTAGTCAGCTTGAGAATGGGCTTCATGCAGTGCTGAGACCTAGAGAATATGAGTGGCGCGACTTAAGGCTGTTTGTCAACTTCATTTGCAAAGTAAGGGATCAGTCATGGTAGGTATGCTGCAGATGAGGGCTTTTTTGGCTTTTTGATGATTGCCAAAGGTGAAATGTCCTAAACGCCACTTCCTAACATAGGGGAGACCTTTGAAACAGATGTGGATTTGCCTTTTAAGGCTGATGGGCAGGTTAATAAGACTGAGGTTAGATAGGATTGTTGACAACGAGGTTGTGTTTTTGCTAGGGGTGGACTGCATAGGTAGAAAGGAGAAAAAAGTTTTGGGAGGGTTTTCTGGATGACATATTGACATAAGGAAATCAGTTTCTAGAAAACTCAGCTGAAGATATAGTCATCACTAACATGTAAAAAATACTGATGGCTAACAAGGGGGACTCGCAATTGCTTGGAACCCTCAAACTATTTCCCTTTCAGACTTTCATGCCTCTCACCATCTTATTCAGGCCACTTTTCATATTGTGGGTACCAATATTCATGGCCATCTCACCAACGTCTACTTTCCTCAGGACGCGATGAGTAAATCTGCTCTGTTAAACACTATAGCAAGTCTCAACCAGAATAGGATACACCCCCTATGGCTCATTGGAGGCGACTTCAATATGATCACTAGGCTGGAGGACAAGAGGGGAGGAAGACACAAATTGGAAACAGAAAGCAGCTTGTTTAAAAATTTCATACAAAACCAACAGTTAATAGACTTGCAATTCTGCAATGGCTCGTTCACATGGAGCAATCGACGTATAGGCAGACAGCACATTGCCTCCAAGCTGGACAGATTCCTAATATCAGACAACGCAATTCACATAGGGGGTGATCTCTCTGCTGCTATCCTCCCTCTACAGGGTTCTGACCATTGGCCAATTTCTCTTCAATGGCTAAGAATGGGGCAAACTTCACGTCGCCCCTTCAGATTTGAAGCCTTTTGGCTAAATCATCATGCGTTCAAGGACCTCATCACCTCAACATGGAAAAACTTTGTCTCGCCTGAAGGGTCAGAAATGTACAAATTCCAACAAAAACTAAAACACCTGAAAGGTCAAATCAAGCAATGGAACCACTCCACTTTCGGTAATATCTTCCAAGCTCAGCGGCAGCTTCACCAAGAGATGGTCGACCTCCAGCAACAAATTATTCTAGAAGGATGCACAGATCAACACCTGGAAAAAGAACAACATCTTAGAATGCAGATGGAGGAAAGAGCTAAGCAGGAGGAAATCCTATGGAGGCAGAAATCGCGCATTCGATGGTTGAAAGAGGGAGAGCGAAACACTAAATTTTTCCACAGATCAACCATTCAAAGACGCATGAATAACAACATCACCTTCATCAAGAATACAGAAGGGGAGCAAGTGGAAGAACATGAGCAGATAGAACAGGTTCTCCTCAATCATTTCCTAGCAATGCATCAAGAACCCCAACAGGACAGATCACAGGCCATTGAAAAGATCACTAAGAATATCCCTAAGCTAATTACTGAAGAGCATAATCAACTCCTGCTCCGCCCTGTTGATCACTTGGAGGTTGACACGGCAGTTCAACAACTCAAAGAAGGGAAGGCTCCGGGGCCAGATGGCTTCACCACCACTTTCTTCCACAAATTCTGGGATCTGATAAGGGAAGAAGTCTGGAGGGTTGTGGAAGAATCGCGCTCAATGCATTGGCTCCTCCCATCGCTGAATGCTACCTTTATTGCTTTAATACCAAAAGAGGAGGATTTTTGCACTCCGGACAAATTCCGTCCTATAGCTTTATGCAACATAATATACAAGATCATCTCCAAAGTTATAGCCAACAGACTCAAACCGCTCTTGCCTCTTCTCATCTCGCAGGAGCAAGCTGGATATGTGGAAGGACGGCAGATTCTGGACGGCATTATCCTTACGCATGAAGTCATACACTCCCTGAAAACAACTAAACAAGCAGGTATGATGCTTAAGATTGACCTATCTAAAGCTTTTGATAGATTAAGTTGGACATACATCCAGAAAATGTTATTTGCATTTGGTTTTTCTCCAACTTGGATTAGATGGGTTCATAATCTTATCTCTTCTGATTTTTTCTCCATTTTAATCAACGGAATCCCCTCTCGTCCTTTCTCTCCCACTAGGGGTATAAGACAAGGGGACCCCTTGTCTCCCTTCCTCTTTGTTTTAATGGCAGAAGGCCTGGGGCGCCACCTCAAAAGCGCCCTCCACTCCCAACATCTTCAGGGCCTCTCTGTTCACCACTCCCCTGCTATCACACACCAACAATTCGTTGATGAAAATATGGTCTTTGGATATCCTTCTGTGCAAGAAGCCACTCGCCTCAAAGCTCTTCTGCTCGACTTCTCTGATGCTTCGGGAGCATGCATAAATATTGCCAAATCCCAGCTTTTCTTCTTCAATACACCTCCCTACACTCAAAAAGCTATTGCCCGAATCCTTGGCTTTTCCATTGCCTCTTTACCTTCGAAATACCTTGGTGCGCCCCTCATAGACTCAGCCTTAAAACATTCCTCTTGGCGAGATCTTCTAGACAAAATCGATGCCCGCCTCTCCTCTTGGACCTACAAAACTCTTAACACTGCTAGTAGAATTATTCTCATAAAATCTGTGCTACAAGCCCTGCCTCTGTATCTCTTCTCTATCTTGGCTGCTCCCAAGTGGGTTCTAAAACGAATCAAAACTCTACAAAGGCAATTTTTATGGGGATCCAAGGGTTCTCATAACAAATGGGCTCTTGTCAAATGGTCTCTGGTTTGCAAGCCTAAGGTGCAAGGAGGATTAGGATTAAGAGATCCGGCCCACAGCAATGAGATTATGGGAGCGAAAATATGGTGGAATTGGCTAAAGTCCCCTAGCAAACCTTGGGCCACTATCTGGACAGCAAAATATGCTAACCACAGACCTCCGGAGGAACTAATACGGCTCACACCCATGGAGAAAGGTTCTCTTATATGGATGGCAGCTAAACAACACTTTCTTTTGATCCAGAAGCACAGCTTCTGGGAACTGAGAAATGGGAAAAATGCAAGATTCTGGACAGATGCTTGGGATCAATTCCCAAAGATTACTAACACTTACAGCCCCCCCCCAGGACCGGATTGGGACAGACAGCAAATAGAAACGGTTCACCAATATTGGGAAGCTACTGAAATACAGGGATATCGACAATGGAAATTGGCGGAACACATTGTGGGACACATTGAGGAACAGGATCAGGCAGCTCTAAATACAGAGCTCAAACGCCGAAGAACCAGAGTCTCTCCTCATCAGGATATTTTAAGATGGGGATACATGCCCAGAGGTACCTTCTCCTCACAAGAAGCTTACAGGTTAATAACTCATGATCCAGGACCCAATGATCCTATATGGGATAAAATTTGGAAACCCTGGATATGGCCAAAAGTCTCAGTTTTCCTATGGCTTCTTGGGCATCAAAAAATTCTTACATGGGATAACCTTATCAAAAAAGGTTTTCAAGGCCCATCTATCTGTCTCAATTGCTGGGCCCAAGAGGAAACGCAGAAACATCTATTGAATGAATGCCCTTTAGCAAGGCAATTATGGGAAAAAGCAAGCTTTAGATGCCAACGCAGCTGCAGACCTTCAGAAGATCTAATCAAGACCATCAGAGACTGGCATCAGCACCCCTACACCAGTGATCTAATCAACCACCTTTGGAGCCTTATCCTGAGGCTACTTCTATGGTTCATCTGGAAGGAGCGCAATAAAAGAATTTTCAGAGACCAAACCACACCTCTGGAAGCTATTTGGAAAACCTTCTGTCACAACTTAGAAGAATCCCTCAAATTGCACTCCTGGGATATAAATGATCTCCCCACCACGGCCAAGGAAAAAACCATCTGGGACAATTGGGGATTTAACCTTCACTATTCTGAGCCAAGAAGTAAAACACCTCAAGATGAAAAAAGCAAGAGAATATGGATTCCCCCTCAGTAGCACGCCTTCAAACTCAATTTTGATGGAGCCTCCAAAGGTAATCCAGGAAAAGCAGGGTACGAAGGCATTATCAGAGACCACAAAGGCACTCCCTCAGTCATATATTGGGGCCAGATCGGTTGGGACACAAACAATTCGGCTGAGCTTGAAGGTCTCCATCAGGGTCTTATTCTATCACAACAATTAAACCTTCATCCTCTGGAGATTGAAGGGGATTCTCAAATCCTAATTAACATGGCCAAAAAGCTTCTCAACGGAGCCCCTGCGCAGAAAATTGCCCAAAGTTGGAGATTGGAAACACGTTTGCAGAACATTAAGGATTGGATCGTCAATAACAGGGCTATCACTTTCATGCATACCAGAAGGGAAGGGAACAGAGTGGCCGATCTTCTAGCCAATGCTGGAGTTGACAGTGAACACTACCTTATCACAGGGACACCTGAGATTTTTCAAAATGAGGAACAACGACAGGAATACTACTCACTGCTCCATCGTGATGCAGAAAACCCGGATGCGGGTGATTAATTCTGGAACAAAGTGGGAGCCAGACGGCACTACGGCATGTTGCTGGCCTCATGGCATTGCAAATGTCCGTTGGCGACTGTACTCCGGCATGAGACATTTATGTCAAACCTTAATGGGCGCGGTTCACAATTCTCCAAATGCAACTCGAGATCATTCTCCGAAAGGTAACAAAGATATGGTTATTACTCCTTCGATGGCGCAGTTAATATCCTGGGACGGCAACAGATTCGAGGTCTTTGATTGCAGAATGGAGATCGAGCACGCTTATAGCAGCTTCCCTCGGCCTTCTGCTGTGTATTGTTCGCCCACAGTGAGGCTCTCCTCCGAGCGCACTGTTACAGGCAAGCGAACCAAGCTTCATGGCTGCCTTGAACTGGGCGACAATATTCATTTCTCCATTGCTGGTAATTGTATGCGTCAGTCCGGGATTTGGTTTGAGAATCTGCTCAGCAATCCCATAGCTTCCCCGCTTTCTCACTCAACCAACGCTCAGCTTGGGTCTCAGCATTCCTTCAGCTTTCCTGCAACGTTTGACAGCATGCCTCGTTTAAGGCACAGAATGAGATGTCGTCGGGGTCCTTCCAGGAGGGTGTACAGGCGCTCCTCCCCGTCCTCTAGTACCTCGGCTGCGGACTTTACTGGCTCGGCCAGCACCTCTCATGTTGCTCGTGGTCGTATTCTTAGGTCTGAGAACTAGAACACCAACCGCCAGAATGCTCCGGCTCACTCTCAAACCAGGCATTTCGTCTTTCAAAGTGCTTTGATTCGCCCTTGTATAACAGCCACTGTCACCATTTTGTTCCGAGAGTCCCCTAACGATGAGGGGCGGGTTGGTCTTGGTGTGCAGAATGATGATGGGAGGGCTGGTCTTGGTGAGCAGAATGATGAAGATATGCCCGAACGGAACAGAGCCAGTACCGAGGAAGTTGAAGGACAGGGCAATGGCATGAATGTTGATATTGAGATGATACAGGAAGAGCAGCATAATGCAATTCAAGACCGGGATAATGCAAACGCTCAGCACCAGCAACATTCGGTCGATGGACTGCGCACCCCTGCTGCAGAAAAGATCATTCACTCAACTGCGGACCTCTACAATTCTGATGGAGAACCAGATGAGTTTTGGTGTAGGGTCGAGGAAGAGGAACCAGATGAGTGATCTTACTCAGCCCCAGGTTTTTTTGCTATGGCACTGTTTTCAGTTTGCAAAATGTCAATGTATGTTTTTTATGGTTTTGGTAAAGGTTCTAAAGGCTATCTTTAGATTAAGACATTGACCCTGTGCGGGTATTTTTTGTTGGATTTTTGTTTGCACTGGTTTCCCTCGACGGGCAGTGCTAAGTTTTTGATTTTCTGCTCTATAGGCCTCCTCAGGCCCAGACCTGGTTTACTCCTGATGTACATATCTGTTTCTGATTATCAATAGATTAAACTTATTTAGAAAAAAAAAAAACATTGAAGGATTTTATTGCTAATATTTTAGTATTAAATAATTGATATTTTTTCTTCAAAATAACACCGAAACAAGTGACAGACCGATACAATATTATTGATAATATTTTAATTATAAATAATCTTTTCTTTTCTTGCTAATATTTAGTATTAAATATTTTTTATTTTCCTTTCCAATATTTTAATTATAAATAAAATGTATCTCCATATTGTCAAATATCGATAGTGAGTTGAGTAAAGGTTGTGCAAAATCCGAAGAAAATTGAATTGTTGAACACAAGATTTTTTTATGGTTTTGTTGTTGAAATGTAGAAAATGTGTGTAAGTATGGATGTAGTCTATTGTGAAGAGGAAAATTTCAAGCTTGATTCTGCAAAGCCCTAAATTTTGCATTAAATGCTTTTGTATATTTTTTTCTCGGAACTATTGCGTAAGCGCTGAGTTTGGCTGCGAAAAAGTTCAAAGCTAATGTGAAATACCAATTTTCATTGATCAAATTTGATATCACATATTATAGTCTTTTTTTGTGTAGTGTAACACCAGCATAGATCCATCTTAAATATGGATCTAACATGAGTTGAGAGGGATCAGATTTCTTCACGTGGAAACTTCTTTCGAGTGGAAAATACAATGTGTAATTTTTTTGGCAATATGATGCAGAGTGTTGTCCTTGATGGAAACCCACTGAATGAAGATGAAGACATGAGATTGTTGGCATGTGTTGTCCTTGAAGGCAATCCACCTGATGAAGTTATTCTTGACTTGATGGACTTGATAAATGATGTAAATCTGATGTGATATGATGTTTGTTGGCAATATGATGCTGAGTGTTGTCCTTGATGACAACCCACTTGATAGAGTGTTGTTCTTAAATGGCAACCCACTTGATGAAGATGATGGAAACCTACTTGATGAAGTTGTTCTTGATAGAATATGTCCTGATGAACTTGTTAAATGATGTAAATCTGATGTATCTATAGTGAGTACAGAAGCTAATGAAGAAAGGAATTCAGCATGTGCTAGAACTATGGTGAAAAGAGTATGTCTCAAGGAATACGCGGATTTGTCTAGGAGAAGTCGCGTATGCACGCAGGAAATAACGTGCCAAGTCGCGTATGTGCAAAAGCGCTCATAAAGTGCAAAACCAGGGGTAACCACCATGGTATTGACCCATTGTATTGGGTAATGATTCGTCTAAATGACCCCGTCCAGGAATACCATCAGAAGTAATGTGGTTTTGGCTCATGGTATTGAAAAAGGGTAAACCTATATAAAGAGAAGAAATTCACTGTGAAAATCATGAGTATGGGTGCAAGATGTCTGAGCTTGAATGAATACTTCTCTTTGAAGTATATCTGAATGGAAAGGGTAACAGTTTGATGATAGATCTGAATCTATGATGCACCAATGAAGAGAATGATGAAGAAGGGAATCTAGATCTGGAATGTATTTGTATCTGCTAGATCTGTTTATGAAATGATTAGATATGAGATGAAGCGAACATCTGTCTGAAGTAAAGGGTTAAATCTGAACTGAATATCTGATCTGGAGAAGTATGCTGCTCTATAATGTCTGAAGATCTATACGCAAGTTTGCCGCAGAGGTAGCGTGTATATACGCGGCTTTGCTGAAGAGAAAGCGTGTATGCGCAATGAAATTAGCTCTGTAATATGTACAGAAGTATACGCGGGTTTGTAAGTAGAAAGCACGTATATACGCGACATCAGTGAAAGGAAAGCGCGTATGAAAACAAGGGTTTGCTGAAGTCTGTGGTATGAAATATCTGATCTATTCTGCTATGTTTCTGCTATCTGTCTGGGTTATCTGAATTGACAAGTATTTGTTGGTGATGTATGTTTGAGCTTATAAATGTGTGGAGTGGGTCCAGTCTGAAAATATGATGAAATGTGGCCTGCAAGTTGTGTCCTAAAAGAAGCTTTGGATCCAGTGTGAAAATTGATGAAACGTGGTCCATAAAGGTGCTGAGGGTTGTAGCCTTCAGTTAGGGGGTTGTAGCTCCCTTCCAGGAGAGGCTGGTAAACGAGATCAGGGGGTCGGAGCTCCCTTCCAGGAGAGGCTAGTAAACGAGTCAGGGGGTCGTAGCTCCCTTCCAGGAGAGGCTGGTAAACGAGCGCAGGTGGGTTCCTGCGTGCTAGTAGAAGTCTGCACCAACACATATGTTGTAAGATGTTTTCTCTATAATAAAATATTGAAGGCTGAGCAACTGCAGCGGTGGTTTTCTCCCGACTTGGGTTTCCACCAAAAAATCCTGGTGTTCATGTGTGATGATTTGTGTAATGGTTTATTCTATTGTTACTGCACATGTTTACTGATAACTTAACATCAGATGAATGAATATTGCAAAGAACTAAGTTAATAAATATATGCATATTTAGATCTCTTCAAATACGCGAGTTGTATGAAGGATATCCACGTGTATACACAAGTTTACTAAAGGAAAGTAGCGTATGGGTTTTAGAGAGTGAAAAAGTAAAAAGTTTTGAATATGCAGTAAATACTGATTCACCCCCCCTCTCAGTATTTTTCCCAACAATTGGTATCAGAGGAGGTCCTTCTGCAGAAGCTTGATCGCTTGAAGGAGATACGTCGCAATGGGAAAAGAAGCAAAAGAAGAAGGCTACTCGAAAGCAAGAAGATGTCTCGAGAAAACATGTGTGAAGTGAAGATGGAAATCGAGATAGTGATTGGGGTCACGATGTCTTCTGCAGTACGGAAACAATGGTGAAGATAGTGAAAATTATGCTATCGACTTAGAAGAAGTTATCAAAGATCAACAAAGAATATTTAATGAGAAGCTTTGTTTGCCTCCAATGATTTGATCTTTGGGCGAAAGGATGTTCGATGATGTATCTAATCGAAGTAAAGGTCTTGAAGCAGATCTGGAAAAATCAAATAAGAAGAATGAAAGACTTGAAGCTGAAATCATCTCGCTTAGGGAAGATCCGAAAATATCAAAGAAGAAGATTGTAGGACTTGAAGCAGAGAACAATTCTTTAAAAATAGATCTGGAAAAATCAAATAAGAAGAATGAAGAACTTGAAGCAGAAATCTTTTCCCTCAAAGAAGATCTGAATAAAACAAATAAGAAGAATGCAGGACCTGAAGAAGAAATCATATCTCTAAAAGTAAATCTTGAAGCGTCGAAGAAGAAGAATGAAGAACTCTTGCAAGCTTTTGAAGAACAAGAAAAAGGGTTGAAATAAGAGATTCTAAATCTGAATGATCAAGTAGAAGATGGAAGAAGGAAAGAAGAAAGCATGACGAAGCAATTTCAAGCCTTGGAGGTTGAGGTAAACATTCTCAAAGGTAAATTAGAAGAGAAGATTAAACTTTTGATGTTTCAAGATAGTACTAAGATTTTGGAAAATATTCTTAGTAGCCAAAGGTCTCCTTCTATCAAACTTGGTCTTGGTTTCCATGAAACTTTTAAAGGAGAATCTAGCTCACAAGGAAGTGCTAAAAATTCAGAGGAGGTCAAAGAAAAACCTGAAGTGTTGAAAGAGACAAAAGGTCAACCAACAATGATGAAATCTCAAAGGAAATCAGTCAATAATGTTGAATGCTTTAAATGTCATAATTATGGGCATGTTGCAGCAAATTGTAGGAGCAAATCATTTCAGCCTCAAACAAACAGTTCCTACATAGAAAGATACTCTGGTTTCTTCAAGGGATACTGTTTCTCATGTAACAAGTATGGACATAAAGCAACTGATTGTAAAAGGAGGAACATTAGAAATAATCATTATGATTCTTATGCTTATTTCTCTGGACACATGAGATGTTATTCTTGTAACAAGTATGGACATGTAGAAAAGGAATGCAAGATGAACAGATCTGAGAAAGTGGACAATTTTCAGCACACAGTTAGGAAGTTCAAGCAAATTTGGAAAACGAAGGAGGACTAGTCAGAAACGTAGGGAATTCTGACCCTACTGCAGTCATCTGCTTCTGAAGCCTACTTCTCTTACTGACTGCAGGAATGATGTGGGATACATTATGAGATTTAGTAATGTATCGTTACAGGGAGAGCAATGTATGATGACTCTCATGGTTGATTTGATTACTCTAGTTATGTTCATTTCTGACAGCGCATCTGATGTGGAAAAGATAGGTACAGGAAGTAAAAGTTCAGGGGGAGATGAAGGAATGTGAAAAATTTCTATGCTTCACTTTCCATACGTGGGTTCGATGAAAAAAATTCGCATATACACGTGAGTTCCAGCAGACACAGTCGCGTATGCATTTATGATAAGAGAATTGGGATGACAGCTGAAGATCAAGAGCAGAGGTTCAGGGGGAGCATTAGTCTGACTGCTGATGATTGCACTGTTAGCATTATTCTGGTTATACTCATGCTAATGAAATGATACATGGCTTCTTATGTTGAAGATTATGGATGAGTCTTGTGTAGTCAATTTAGCGTCCTAAATTGCTAACATAAATTATCAACCAGGGCTAGTAAACTGATGAAGTGTGGTGCACTATATGTGCTTAAGTGACCTCTTCCTTACTTCGTTGTATGTGTTTTTTTTGTATTGTTTTTATGTAATCTACCTCCGGAGTGCTCTAACTGAATTAACATGCAACTAGTCTATGGAATTCTACAGTCTGTTTGTCCATCATGATTGGTATTTTGGAAGAGTTCCTTCTTTTTGAAGAGTTTTTAGAACAATCCTGACTGTGTAATTGAGTGCAAATGCAAGCATAAAGACTGAAAGCAATGAAAAACTAAGATATCATAGCCATCTCCCACTCGTCATTATGATGTTTTGGGCAAGCGTTTAAGAGCAAGAACAGAGATGATACTTAGTGCAAACACACAACTAAATCATTCATTATCACGGTCATGTCTTGAACTTCTTAAGAATTTCTTGGAAGAGTTTCTTCTTGTGGAAGAGTGATTAGAACAAGTGTAACCGTGATAGTGAACAACAAAAATTACAACTAAATCCTACAGTACTATAGCCATTTTCATTCATCATTATAATCTTTTGGAAGAATTTCTTCTTGTGGAAGAATTAGAATGAATATAACTACAGTAGCTAATTAAAAACAACTATGAATTCAACTCCTAATCCTACAATACTATAGTCATTTCCCATTCATCATTATAGTCTTTTGGAAGAGATTCTTCTTGTGGAAGAGTTAGAATGAGTACAACTACAGTAGCTAATAAAAGCAACTACGAATTCAACTTCTAATCCTACAATACTATAGCCATTTCCCATTCATCATTATAATCTTTTGGAAGAGCTTCTTCTTGTGGAAGAGTTAGAATGAGTATAACTACAGTAGTTAATAAAAACAACTAAAAATTCAACTTCAGAAACGTAAAGGCAACTAAGATACTCAACATGATACAACCAAATCTTTTTCATCTAATAATGATATTTTGGAAGAGCATTTTAAGAAAAAGAATGATTGTAAGATAATGAGGATCTTTTAATCTAATTGCAAAACATGAATTAAAAACTACTTATCTAGAAATCATGTAGAAGCCTCCTTGGATAGCATGGGCCCTCTGCTACCAATTTGGTGAAGTCCTTCAGCTCCTTAAAGTTGTAATCAAAACATCATCAAAGAACTGAATTTCTTTATTCAAAAACTCATAAATCTACATCCCATTCCATCTTGAACTTTGTTACAAAAGACTCTCTCTAATCCTTTCTCCTATTCTCCTACTTTTTTATTACTTCCTCATTACCCATGATAGGAGAAAGCTTCTCCTATTTATACAAAATATGAGGAGACATCTAATTAATGGGAGTCCATGAATCTCTCCCTCCAACTCTAGAGTTACAATCAAAATAGGAAATGATAAGACACATGTCTTTCTAGAATTTCAACACAACTTAAGAAAGGAGACACATATCCTCTTAGAGTTTCAATACAACAAGGAAGTGAGACACATATCCTCTTAGAGTTTCAATACAACAAGGACGTGAGACACATGTTCTCATGATCCCATGATCTTCTCCAACCAAATTCGAATTTGGCCTTAGAGTGCCACATAAGGGTCTTCTAGAAATCTCCTTTTTGACCTACACATGTCACAAAACTCACAACACATATATAGATATATGAAAATATGTTAATTTTCTAGTTTCTAATCATAAATTCACTTTAAATACATAAAATAAATAACTTTGGAAAACAAGGATCCTAACCCATATATTTATGAAAAATGGTTATTTGATGCAGGGCTTTAGGTCAGATGGCTATGAAATAAGGGCTAGATGGTTATGACATAATGGAAATATGTATGAATATGGAAAACACTTTTGAGACTCAACAAGTCCTATTTGCCTTTTGATGAAGAGTATTCATTGTTGAGATGAAAGTCTTATAATTCAAAGATAAGGACAGTTCATACAGAGATTGTTGCTGATGACTTGCTGATGAAGGTGTTCAGGTTGCACAAGTTAAAGATCTGGAGCACTGGTTCAGGGGGAGCAACAAGTTGAATACTAATGATTGCATTGATTGGTACTATGACTGCTTATTCTTTGGTTATTGTGATACTCATGCTCAAATGATGATGGCTTGATACATGGTTTATTATGATGAGACTTTGAATGAGCCCTGTTTACTGTTTGTTGAAGTTTATCTGTTGGATGAGATTGGAAGTATTATGATTCAGGGATAAGAATAGATCATGAAGAGTTTGTTACTATGGTTGAGATATTTTTCTTACATATGCTACTTCATGTTAAATCTTAAAGATCATGGTGATGTTGGACCACATGGATGATTGCTTGGCACTTATGTGAAGATGTTGTTCTGGTATGATAATTTCTCTTGGAAAGAATGTATTGATTCTACAAAGAATCTGAAGGCTTGGTTACTAATGTGTTTATGCTACAACCATTGGATGATGCTTGAAGACACAACTACATTGTTCTATCTATCTATATTCCACGAAAGTATTCAAATATCTCAGAAAGAAGATGAAAACTGTCTCTGCCTCACAAAGGATCAGATCTGGCTAAAATATAGAAGATGGTATTGGATACGCGGATTGCATGAAACATAGTCGCGTATATACGCGAGTTCATTCACATAAAACCGCGTATGTCTGATTGTTGACAAATTTCTGTTTGGGGTCAACTTTCTTCAGCACAGCTGCAGTGCTGTTTGGTATCTCTGATACTGTTTGGTATCTCTGGTGGTGTTCCAGTTCTCATAATTCTATTTCTAATGTTTTGATAAAGATGCCTTGATTATTTGTTGGTGAAAGTGTTCAGGATGCATAAACTAAGGGGGAGCCTTAGTCATATGGCTTGAATGCACAGATTCAGGGGGAGCATTAGCTTTGCTGAGTATAATGCATTTTTGGCATTATGATGGTTCTGAAATATGTTCTCTTTCTTGAGGACTTTCTGTTGTTGGTCATAAATGGTCATATTTTTAATTTGATGAAAAGGTATTGTTAAGACCCATGATGTAAAATTGTAATATTCAGTCATGTAAGGACTTGTCAAATTTGTAAACCCACTTGGTTGGGTAGCTAAGTCAAATTTTGTAAACCCACTTGGTTGGGTAGCTGAGTTGAAATGTGTAAACCCACTTGGTTGGGTACTTGAGTCTCATATGTAAATCCACTTGGTTGGATATTTGATGTAAGTATGAGTCATTGGTAATAGGAAGTTCATAGAGTCATGTACTCCATTGAAAAATATGTTTGAAGATTCAGCATGAACTCAGGGGGAGCTTGGTCACTTCAGTATACATCAGATCTGCAGAACGATTTTTCTAAATGAGAAGAAAAGGGGGAGAGTGTGTTGGTTTTGATCCGCCCTTTGCCCTTGATGTCAAAGGGGGAGAGTGACATGGTGTTTGAATGAAGAGAAAGAATGGTGTCAAAGAATGGGGAGACTGACATGGAGTCATTGTATTCTTAATGTACCTATCTGTTGTAGTGATCAAACACCATCGTGGTTGCCATCAAGTCCAAAGGGGGAGATTGTTGGCAATATGATGCAGAGTGTTGTCCTTGATGGCAACCCACTGAATAAAGATGAAGACATGAGATTGTTGGCATGTGTTGTCCTTGAAGGCAATCCACCTGATGAAGTTATTCTTGACTTGATGGACTTGATAAATGATGTAAATCTGATGTGATATGATGTTTGTTGGCAATATGATGCTGAGTGTTGTCCTTGATGACAACCCACTTGATAGAGTGTTGTTCTTAAATGGCAACCCACTTGATGAAGATGATGGAAACCTACTTGATGAAGTTGTTCTTGATAGAATATGTCCTGATGAACTTGTTAAATGATGTAAATCTGATGTATCTATAGTGAGTACAGAAGCTAATGAAGAAAGGAATTCAGCATGTGCTAGAACTATGGTGAAAAGAGTATGTCTCAAGGAATACACGGATTTGTCTAGGAGAAGTCGCGCATGCACGCAGGAAATAACGTGCCAAGTCGCGTATGTGAAAAAGCGCTCATAAAGTGCAAAACTAGGGGTAACCACCATGGTATTGACCCATTGTATTGGGTAATGATTCGTCTAAATGACCCCGTCCAGGAATACCATCGGAAGTAATTTGGTTTTGGCTCATGGTATTGAAAAAGGGTAAACCTATATAAAGAGAAGAAATTCATTGTGCAAATCATGAGTATGGGTGCAATATGTCTGAGCTTGAATGAATACTTCTCTCTGAAGTATATCTGAATGGAAAGGGTAACAGTTTGATGATAGATCTGAATCTATGATGCACCAATGAAGAAAATGATGAAGAAGGGAATCTAGATCTAGAATGTATTTGTATCTGCTAGATCTGTTTATGAAATGATTAGATTTGAGATGAGGCGAAAATCTGTCTGAAGTAAAGGGTTAAATCTAAACTGAATATCTGATCTAGAGAAGTATGCTGCTCTATAATGTCTGAAGATCTGTATGCAAGTTTGTTGCAGAGGAAGCGCGGATATATGCGGCTTCGCTGAAGAGAAAGCGCGTATGAGCAATGAAATTAGCTCTGTAATATGTATAGAAGTATGCGCGGGTTTGTAAGTAGAAAGCGCGTATATACGCGACATCAGTGAAAAGAAAGCATGTATGCAAACAAGGGTTTGCTGAAGTCTGTGGTATGAAATATCTGATCTGTTCTGCTATGTTTCTGCTATCTGTCTGGGTTATCTGAATTGACAAGTATCTGATGGTGATGTATGTTTGAGCTTATAAATGTGTGGAGTGGGTCCAATCTAAAAATATGATGAAATGTGGCCTGCAAGTTTTGTCCTAAAAGAAGCTTTGGATCGAATGTGAAAATTGATGAAACGTGGTCCATAGAGGTGCTGAGGGTTGTAGCCTTCAGTCAGGGGGTTGTAGCTCCCTTCCAGGAGAGGCTGGTAAACGATATCAGGGGGTCGGAGCTCCCTTCCAGGAGAGGCTGGTAAACGAGTCAGGGGGTCGTAGCTCCCTTCCAGGAGAGGCTGGTAAACGAGCGCAGGTGGGTGCCTGCGTGCTGGTAGAAGTCTACACCAGCACATACGTTGTAAGATGTTTTCTCTATAATAAAATATTGAAGGCTGAGAAACTGTAGCAGTGGTTTTCTCCCGACTTGGGTTTCCACCTAAAAATCCTGGTGTTCATGTGTGATGATTTGTGTAATGGTTTATTCTGTTGTTACTGCACATGTTTACTGATAACTTAACATCAGATGAATGAATATTGCAAAGAACTAAGTTAATAAATATATGCATATTTAGATCTCTTCTAATACGCGAGTTGTATGAAGGATATCTGCGTGTATACACAAATTTACTAAAGGAAAGTAGCGTTTGGGTTTTAGAGAGTGAAAAAGTAAAATTTTTTGAATATGCAAGAAGACATTCACTCCCCCCTCTCAATATTTTTCCCAACAAATTTTTCATTGTTTAAATTATATTTTTGAATGCTATATAGAGAATATATAGGACCAAATAAACATTTTAACCATAAAAACATATTTTTTCATGTTATTTACATGAATTTTTTAAAATGATATATAGTATATACATAATTGACATTAAAATATTTTACATAACATGCACAAAGAGACATTTTACCAGTGAAAATTAGTTAACATAAATCTTAAATAGTCTATTTAAATATCCAATTGAAATATTTTTGAAAAGTATAGGGTTTAAACATCTTACTCACACTTGTTTTTCTTCTAATCACTTTACCAATTATTCATTCATTCTTAATATACGTGACATTATTTTTCTATTTAGAGCATGTTTCAACTCGATGGACAAATGGAAGGATGGAAAAACTTACAGATCCCCCTCATACTAGGTTGTAGAATGAGACTCTCAACTCAATTAATGTTTATAACATATTTTATTACCGGGTTATTGTAGATTATATATTGGTATTTGGAAGTGACAATGCGGCATAAATGAGACATAATCATTGAAATCCCATGTCCAGCTATCTAAGTAAAAAACACATTGAATTGGAAAATTGACATCTGGGATTTGAAATTACTTTTGCAAAGTAAAACTTGGCCAATAGCAAGGCAAGTCTACAAAATAATCTGCGAGATACGTCTTAGTTTGGTGAATAATTATGGAAAATAATTTTATTTATTGAAAAAAGAGATTTAGTTAATGAAAATAGAATGTAGTTTATAATTTTACTAAAATAGTATCTCAAAATTGATTACTAAAGCATGTAGGGAATATTAATCATGAAACATAATCAGGTTAATTGCACTATGTCAAATTGGAATTTAATTAAAACATATATTATTTAAATTAACTATTTTACAACAATATTTTCTGATTAATGATAAGGAAAATCAATACTATCCACATTGATAATGATTACCGGTTAGTGGATACTGTAATGACCCATGTCATGAGATCACTTCACATTGTACATAATTCAAATAAGGAACTTGGCTAACACTTTTTTTAACTACCCCTATTAATAATAAATAAGATCTCATGGGTCAAGGCCTTAACCAATTACCAAACCCTCATTTATCGACATAATATTTTCTCTTAGAAGATCATATAAATAAATTAATCGCATTAATCCATGGGAATTAATCTTCGAAAAGGGACCTAAAAAATCCATGAACAAAAGTGTTGGAAAATTAGTGAAGGAAATAAGGAAAAAAAAATGGAATGCACCTGATAAACCGAGAATTATCAAATCAAATTCAAAAGAGATGGTCTAAACAAAACCCATGAACATGGGGAATTCTGGGAAACAAAAGAAAGGGCCTTGTGGATAAGGGAGTAGGGAGGAATTAAATGATTCAGGGAGGATAAGATATATTTACAAAATTTAGCACATGGAGGAGAAGATGTTTTTTTATCCCTCGCCTCTTTGGTTCTAGAACAAGCCTAGGAAGAGGGAAAATGGAATGAGAGTGGAAAACAGGGAGGTAAATTGGTAGAGAATGGAATGGTAGAGGATAAATAACTAACTAGATCATGGGGAGGGAAAATAGTATAAAAACGAAGAAGGAGGAACTAAGAAGGACATGGAAAAATGAAATAGTATTGAGCTGGAAAGGGTGACGAGAATAGTGGAAGGAAATATAGGATAAGTCAGTTGATTAAACAACACCTAAAAAATAGTAAGTTTAGAGTAGCTAAAAATAGTAAGTTGTTCTGAAAGTGAAAAATTGAGAGAACTGATGGTGCGGGTCCAAATGGAATAGGTGGGTGGCCACCAATATCCACCTAGATCATGACACCCCCACAAATTGGTCATATAAAACCCAAACTTAGAATTGGGACATATATCTGAGGTTAAAAGATTTAGTGAAGGAATATTTAGTTATTTCTAACGTGACTAGAAAAAACTATGAACCATCCTTAACATCTAATTCCAAAACAATAGGATCAAACTTGAGCTCGGGGCATTCATTGTAGGTAAGATATTTGAACTCTTAAATTGTGTCACACCTTTAGCATTGTGTAGAAAAACCATAACCATAATGTCCAAGGCACACAAATGTAGAATTCTTCATTATTGCAATATTGAGTAATTGTAATTCTTGTTTTTTTCAACATTTTTTTCTCCAATGGTTAACCATAATGGTTAAAATGAGTAACTATAGAACCCTTAATCACTAATTCTATTTACTGAAATATTTATTTGACCTTGTGTAGTACATTTGAGATTTTTTCCTCGGCTCTACTTTCTCTTTTTCATAAGTTTGGTGGTTCAACCTTCATAACCTAGGTATTATACAATAATTATCATGACTTAACTAATAACCCTTATCTGAGTGTACATTATTAATATATTAGTGGATAAGGTTTCTTCGCCATGTCAATTTGACTGAGAGAGTGGCCATTTCCTACATGCATATATTTCTATAGAATGAGGACCCTCTAACTATACTTCTCTAAGAACATTCCCATTGCAGTATTGACGGTTTAATTTCAGGAATTCCTGATGTCTAAAGGGTGTAGATATTAATCTCTAGAGCTCCATTTTGATAAACATGATGGAGACGTTGATCCTTGGAGCCTATTGTTGATCAATCGGTGGGGATACACATCTTTGGAATCCATAAATTATTAGAGGGTGGAGATATACATCATTTGAATCCCTTTAAGGGTGGAGAAATTGATCTCTAGAGTCCCTTTATGATCAAAGGGTGGAGACATTTATCTTTGGAACCCCTTGTTGATATATGCGGGGGGTTACACATATATGGAATCCCTAACTAACTAGTGGTTGAAGATATACACCCCTGGAATCCCTTACCAATTGGTGGTTGGAGGTTCACATCTCCGGTGTCCCACATGGATTAGAGAGTGGAGGAAAAATTACCTCTGTAATCCCTATATTGTCAGTAGGTGGGGCAACCTCTAGGGAAACCTTTGGGATCCTTGGTGTTGATAAAAATATTGAGACAGGGGGTGAATCAGTATTTACAAGAATCACAATCTTTTACTTTTATTCTACTAATTTCTATACGTGACTCTGATTATTCCAACTAGCGTATGTACGCGACTATATTAAATGAAACTTGTGTATACCCAAATAAATTAATGTTCAGACAAATATTTAGAAGCATTACTTAGCCCAATTCATTAGTTATGCATCAAACATTGAAGCAGTAAACACGTGTAGTAATAAAAGAATAAATTATCAAACAAAGGCATCACACATGGACACCAAGATCTAAGGTGGAAAACCAAGTTGGGAGAAAACCATCGTTGTTGTTGTCTCTATCTTCAATATTTATTATAAAGAAAACTTCTTACAATGTTGTAATAATGTAGACTCATATCAGTACGTTGGCACCCACCTGTAGAAGGCTGCAACCTTCTCTCGTTCTCTAACTACTACTGGAAGGGAGCTCCAGCCCCCTGATCTCCTTTACTAGCCACTAATAGAAGGGTACTCCAATGCCCTAAACTAATCACCAGCTTCTATTGGAAGGAAGCTTTGACTTCCACACTGAAGGCTTCAACCCTGAGAACCACTACAGACCAAGTTTCATAAATTTTCACACTAGATCCAACAGCTTCAACTCAATGAAATTAGTATATCAACACCAATATCCATAAACCAATCTTCAAACAGAACAATGAGATCATTGTAACTAGTTTACAGGAATAAACCCAAACTTCTGAATTAACATGAAGAATCAACTTCAACCTTGATCATTCAAAAAACCAAATGTATACTCTACTTTACTCACTACAACCGGCATATATACGCACTTTCCTATGGAAAAACCTGTGTATAGATATTTATATATTGAATATTAGGAATTCGATCAGACTCAGAATAGATAAAAAAAAATCAAGCATACTTTGTCAGATTTACAGAACCCTTATTCAGTCAGTATCATCCATCATATTCAATCACCCAGTCACTGATCATATTTATGCATAATTGAATAGCAACATTTACATTATTCAAAAAATCCAGATCTACATGAAGACTTCATTGTCAAACAACAGAAATATAGCAGAAATGATCATACAGTTTCTTCACCAATCTCCAAAAAAACCCTAACTTCCATACATTCTTTTTCTGGAATGAACCCATGTGTATACGTGCTTCCACTATGACAAACCAGCATATAGATCTATAAATATTCAGGACTGCATAAAATTTCAGATCAACATACTTACTCAGATCATACCCTTCACTTCAAAAACATGCGCCAGATCACATATCTAAACATCTCACAAACATATCAAGAAAATACATAGTCATTTCAGCTATAGAGATCCTGATCCATAATTGCACTCATAGGTGCATCATTATTTTAGATCTATCAATAACCTATAATCCATTCCATGCAGATATACTTCAGAGCGAATTATTCAATCAATACACATACACATGCACACCCATGCACAATGCGATTCTTATCCTTATATATTTTGAGCCTTAGCCAATACCATGAGCCAAAGCCACACAAGTGATGATAGTATTCTTGGACAAAATCAAATAGATGACACATCACTCAATACTGTGGGATAAAACCATGGTAAGGACCCCTGGTATCATAAACTCAGTGTGTAAGTGCATATGCGACTTGGCTTCTTTGTACCCACGTGTATACGTGACTTTCCTTCACAAAAATTGTGTATACATTAATTCTGGATGTATACTCAGGTTGACTTCATCAAACCTGCAAGTATACATGGGTTTCCTTCTTCAAACCTACATAGACATTTTGAAGATTTATCTTTATGATTCTTTTGTCCTTGACTGGAATTCATTTCTCTGTTACTTTTGAACTAACTTGTAGATACATCAATTTTACATCTTCAATACATCAAAAATGCAACTCATCAAGTAGGTTGCCATCAAGGACAACATATTACATCATAATGCCAACACCTGGCCTAAATATTGGGATTGGTTTCCAACTAGGGGTAACATCTACACAATAAGCATTTTTCAATGGTTGGGAGGTAATCAGGAAACCTATCCCTATGCCCATTTCTATGAAATTCAAGATCTATGATGTGAAAGATTTAAGATCCAAAATGGAAAGTGGTGTCAGAATGGCATGATATATCTTATGATATTTGTATCCCCTGCATCTTGACTAAATCCATGAAAATTGAACAATGTTGTATAGTGGTTATGAACTTCTCAAAGTCATGTTATGGATTGGTCCTCTTGTCCATATATAGTGTTGTTTCATGGTTATGGATGCCATGGTATGCCACAATAAAAATTTGTGTAAGTAAGATACATAAAAATCATAGGGGTACCATGTCTATTCATATGCATGCATGGATGTGCACTTATGCATATGAATCTATCATATTAAATATCCTTAAATACACATGTATGGAGCCCAAGTAAGGTAGGTCCAATCCATGAGGTAGAAAAATATAGAATTTCAACGTTACTAATGGGTAATCTATTATGTTCTTATTTACAAATGCATTTCACTAAATTATATGACTATTGATTATACATACCTTCAACCCTCATGAGTTTTGGAAGATCCTTAGAGTTTGAAGCAAGTTCTCAATAAGAATATTTGCATCATCTTAAGGTCCACCCACACACTAGTTGGGCTCATTATCTCTCCTACATTATGACCATATGATGAAGACTTTCAATTATACCTACTACTGGGTGAGTACAATACAATACCTACTGCACTTCTATTCTATTCCTTTAGACAATCATATAAGCCTTAATGCAAGGTCACATGATGCCAAATAACATTTTTGGCATATTTATTAGTACTATTTTTTTACATTTGGGCACAAGGTCTCTACTCTTTTGAATATAGAATGGTCAAAATAATTTTAATTACTCATTGTTGATGATATGGATTTCCCCTTTGATGTATCGTTATACATATGGTAGCCTCTATGGATACATTGGAAGTTTCACTTTACATGACCCAAAATTATATTTTTTATGTTAGGTTAGCATAGGTTTCATGTAGTTAGATGCATTGCATTATTTTTGTATGTTTCATCTTTCATGTTTCAATTTTATTCCTTTAGTTTTATTTTTATTTGAATAAAGTATGTTTTGAGCTTTGATATGATGTAGCTAATATTTTGTAAATGGGAAGTTGTAGTCACATGAAACCATTGGATTATCTATTACCCTCTCCCTTGATTTGGTTTATCACTCTCGAGTCGATAAATTTTCAATGTAAAATATGATCCTTCAGTCAGGAAGTTCTAAGAAAACCATGATGCTAGCATATATTTAGGATTTTGTTTCCTATCCTCAGTCCAGTTATGAAGAAGTGTGTTCTTGCTTATCTATATGTGTAGATTATGATAAGGGGAAACCTTTTAGTGAGTAAAGCATTAGAGTTATAAAACATGTCACTGAAGGAGGAACCTCCTCTTGTTTTAATAAGTCGAGATCCATCTTCCGCTCATTGAAAAAACATTTCTATGCACAGTCTTATGGAAAAGAAATAAAAAACATAAAGGGTGATTGAAGATAAAGGCTTCCCGTGCATGGAGATGAGGCAAGAGACTTTGTTGGGGTACTATCGAGGCTCACTAGAAGTGAAGCAACTTTTGTGTTCCTGAAGTGACTCCATTAGGGTACTGTCTAGGCCTGCTGGTAGTGGAGCAATGCCATAGATGAAAAAATCACAGTTTCATTATTTTTAATTTGCCATATTATATTACCCTTACTTACAATGATAGGATAATGATATTGCTTGTTATATGTTTTGTTACACCGAGTAATGGAATAAGGGAAGACTATATCTCTAACTAGCTAAGAATGGCGAGCTAACGTAGCCCATTGATTGAATCTATAATTCCTAAAGAAATGACATTTTGTACTTATAATGAAACCATTTCAAAGAAGTCGAGGTTCTCCCAATTTATCTCCAATTGTTTTTGGTGTAATAATGACCCTCCAAAATTTTTTCCTATGTCAATTTTAGAGCCTACATCAACTATTGTTTCAAGCTCCTTTGTCTCATCACTTCATTATATTTTTTATTTGTTTATTTTATCCTAGTGTCACATCCTCTTAAAAAATGTTTCCTTAGTGTCATCACCTAACCGATAGAAGTGATTGTGTTATCTATCCCATGGTTAGGTGGACTCCCAAATTTTCTTTACTTCAAAACTAGCCTTTTCACCATGCATGCACGTGAAAAGCACACAAAAGAACAGAAAAAGAAAAAAAACTCAGGAAAATAATCCTTTAAGGAAAATTCATGCTTTAATTTGACAAATACATGCTCTTGTGTTGATCGTACTCCTTCGTGTTGAAGAAGTGCACCCTCCTTGAGCACACTCCTTCCTGCTTAACAAGTGTGCCCTACTTAAGCATATTCCTTCATGCTGAATACATGCACCCATCTTGAATGAATGCATGGGATTTTTTTTTTTTTGGTGAGCACACTCCTAGAAAATAAAATACCACATAACTTCCCTTAACTAATCCTTTCACTTGTAAACAAGTGGCGATCATGCATGAAATAGTTTTGCATGTAAATTATTTTAAATTAACCCATATAATCATTCATCTTCATACCATTCTCATTTAGGTTGGGCACACATCTATGGAATCAAGAGACTCTTGATTATTAATTTTTCATGTTGTTTTGTGTTGTATCAATTACTTTATCCAAAATTACTTTTTCATTAACAATGCATCCAAATATTAGTAGTGTACATAACGATAAACTATAACTAAAGATAGAACAATGCATGCAGTGACAAAGAAGACAATAGTGCAACCATAAGAGATAGCATATTGGTCCACGAATGGGGAAAAACCCCACTATGGGGGAAACCCTTTAAAATGTTCTTCTTCAATAGATCATCATAAAAAAATTTCAGCAAAGAGTACAATGAGCCCAATATATATATGCAGTGGAAAAAAGTATATCAAATCTTCAGATCTGCAGATCTCAAACATCAAAAGAAAGGATCCGATGTATCACCAAAAACAAGTGATCTTGTCTACGTAGTCCTAGATCTAAATCCAAGATGTTGTCAATGGTTGTTCCGAAGCAACTATAACTCAACGAAGGAATAATGAAGACACTGCGCAAGCAACTGACTATGATCCAAATCAAATATTCCCATAATATTCCTTAACCATAGCCTTAACATAGTGAGCCCATAGTTATAACAGCCCTGACTATGACCTAAGCACTATGTACCCACAGATGAGATCCAAAGCAACCCCATCTAACTTAGAAACCCTAGTTGTGCCCTGAAAAATGTATTCCTATGGTTGTACCAGCTCAGGCGTGACCTTAACATGGTTTTCCCTCAACACTAGCTCGAAAAATTCATAACTGTGCCCACATCTTAGGCTCGAAAAATTTAGAATTGTGCCCGTTACTTAGGCCCAGAAGACCCAGGTATATGCGAGCCTCTCGTCTGCAATCTCAAACCCTTGTGCGGGCTTCCCCTGACGCACCTATCGAACCAATATAGAAAATGTGGACCAATACCAAAGGAACATGAAGAAAACATCGTTAGCGAATGTGTGTAAATGATATTATGGTTGCTTCTACTTGTAACTTTATGAGGGATAAATTGGGGCTTTGACGGAATGCACATGAGCTGAGGCCAACCGATAAAAATAATTAAATAATTCTTAACTTATTGGGGTAATATATAGGTTGATTTTTGTCCTCTCGAAAAGAGGAATGTAATTAAATTATAATCTCAACCATCTGAGTTGTCTAATGTGGAATTTGACTCTAGTTGAAAAAATTAACACTCCCTCTGAAATATGAGGAATTCCACTTGGTAATATCTAGTTGTAGATATTTACATCAAAGTGTCATCATGGCTCAACTCCATCTGTTGAAACTTTCTTTGATCTAGAAGAAGAAGAATCAGGGAGCAATAATTTCCACCCATACCTAGCAACAGGATAATCCATCACATAGGGGAGAACATATCCAACCCTAGGATATCACTAGGGAGCTCAGTCTCAACCCAAAATCATGAAAGGGGATCAAATCTCAACCCAATCTTGTTTCCTATCGATCTTCCCATCAATGAATCTCACCAGTCAAGTAGTAGAACACCTGTATCATAATCAACTTGGGTTGTACACCCCATGTAGACTCCTAACTAATTGGCCAAATGAGGAGAGATATTCCCATCAAGCCTTTCTTTAGGGTATGATGCCAACTGGGGTATACTATGCATAGAATAGATATGGTAGAAACATCTCCAACCCTATGAAGATAGGGGAGCAGCATCTCAACCCTGGGTAATAGATAGACAAGTGCCATATTGTCCAGAGATCCCTCAACCCTAGGAGTGCTTTCTCTCAATTCCTCACCCCGAGAGCTCAAGTAGGGTAGGAATAGCTTTCTTAGTGTCCTTGATCAGTGCTGCCCCTTATCCAGAGGGGCTACATCCATTAGTCCAAGTTGTTATTTCAAGACCAATAAATTTCCTTTCGGTAGTGCCTTGGTGATAATATTTGTTATCTACTTGTCAGTCGATATGTGGTGGAGGCTAACAACTCCTCTCTACACCATGTCATAGATAAATTCATATTGAATATTGATATTCTTAGACTTGTCATGAAATACAAGAATCTATGCCAAATAGATCCCTCTCTTGTTATCACAGTGTATCACTGTATTGTATAATACTTGACCAAAGAGCTCACCTACTGAATTCTGATTCTTTCTCATCCAGGATATCATGGCTGAACCAAGACTGAAACAACATCCATATGTCCTCTTTTTGTCTGTGATATTACCTGCCCTATCAACATTAGTATATCCATGAAGTTGGATATCTCCCAAATAATATCTTAGAACAAGTGTGATTGATCCATGTAAGTATCTTAATACATGTTTTGCCACAATCCAATGTGCAAGAAGGGGATCAATCCTCAATTGACTCAGTGTGTTAATTGCATAACATATATTTGAATGGGTGTTCATGAGGAACATCAGGGCCCCAAGCACCTATCTATACTTGGATGTATTTTCATATCAAATCCGACATCTTTTCCACACAGCTTCTTGAAATTCATCTCCATCGGAGTAGTCATGGATTTGCACTTGGTCATACCAAACACTTCCTGCAGCATAACTACATAATTCCCCTATCAAATAAAGAGCTCACTAGTTCTTTGCCACACCTTAAGGCCCAAAACGTAGAGCATGAGAGCGAGGTATTTCATCTTAAATTTAGAGGATAAATTCCTCTTGCATTTGATCATCATTGGTTCACTTGTGGTTAAGAATAGATCGTCAACATATAGAACTATAATCAATGGAAACCCTTGGAAAACCTTAAAATAGAGGTTGGGGTCAACATTGCTTCTTATGAAACCCAGTTTCATTAGATAGCTATCAATGCGAGCATGCCAAGCTTGGGGAGCTTTCTTCAATTTGTATAATGCTTTCTTCAACCTGCAAACATATGTTTTTTGATCTTCCACTTCAAATCTCTGTGGTTGTTCAATGTACACTTCTTCCTATAACATACCATGGAGGAAAGTGGTCTTCACATACATCTGATGAAGGGTCCAATCTTGACTAGAAGCAAGGGAAACTATCGAACAAATAGTTTTATATTGAGATATATCAGAAAATATGTCATTGTAATATTCTCCCTCTTTCTGAGACAAGCCTCTAGCTAGAAACCTCATTTTGTATTTCTCAATGCTTCCATCGATTGCATGCTTGATCTTAAATAACCTTTTTGAAGTCACAATAGACTTCCCATGCGGTATTGGCACAACATCCAATATATCATTTTTCGCAATAGATTTGTATTCCTCAGCCATAACATCTCTCCAAACTTTTTCTTTAACTGCTTCTTCAAATGAGGATGGTTCAACTTGAAGCATAGTTGCCATAACAACTAGATCTCCCTGATACCTACAAGGTTCCTTCCTTTTTTGAAATGATCGACGAATGGGAATACTTCTTTCACTATCATGTAGAGTTTTGCGAATCCAAAGAGGTCTTTTATTTGTAGAAGGATCATTGGGAGGTGGATCTAAATGATCCATATGCTCCATGGGAGTATCAATATCATCTGACTTAGGCATAGAAGGACCATCTAGAATATATATGCCATCATCATATTCCTTGGGAGGCAGAGGAAAGTATCTTTATTTACAAAGTGCACCACTTTCATCAAAGGTTATGTCCCTGCTAATTTCAACCTTCCTTTGATGAGGAATATATATTCTGTATGCCTTAGATTTTCACAATAACCCACAAACATATATTTTCTGCTTGTGGATTACAACTTGTTTCTTTTGTCTTTCGGCACATGAAATAATACGGGAAATCCAAACATACGAATATGACTAATATCAGGTTTGTTACCTATAAATATTTGTTATGGAGTCTTGTTTCTCAACACTTGATGAGGCACCCAATTTTGAACATACATAACAACATGTGTGGATTCTTCCCACAGAAACTTTGGTACTTTCTGATCATGAATCATAGCACGAGCAACTTCCAATATTGACCAGTTATTCCTTTCAACTAAGACATTTTTTTCAGGTGTATAAGATACAATAGTTTCCTTCCTTAGCTCGTCTTTCTGGAAGGATGATATGAATTCTTTTGACATGTATTCTATTCTGTTGTTAGACCTGAAAACTTTGATTTTTTTCCCTAGTTTATTTTTGACCAATGCTTTCAATTCTTGGAATCTTTGCAAGGCTTCATCCTTGTGCTTGAGGAAGTACAACCATGTATTTCATGAGAAATCGTCAATGAAGGTGATGTAATAAATACGAGAACAAATAGAATGTGCAGGCATCAAACCACATATATCTGAATAAATGAGATGGAGGATGTCGGTAGATTTTTTATTACTTGAGGGGAAATTTCCTCTTGTTTTATTTCCACTTTTGTAACCCAGACAAACTCCATCATGCTAAGCTTGAACGTCAAGAATAAATGAGACAATTCTCTTCAATTTCGGAAGAGCATAATAATGTAGATGAGCCAGCCTACAGTGCCATAATTAATTAATATGATTGGTGTTATGAACCAATGCTAAAAGTGGCCTTCTTGTGACTTTGTAGAGTCCCTCAGATCTCAGAACTAATGTGAATGCATCTTTCATATATGAATAAATAGGCCAAGATAAGACCTTTCTAATTAGGAAGGAAACCCTCATCCCTTTATCTTCTAATGTGGATATAAAAATCGAACTCTTCATTAGACCTGATACATACATAACATCATGTAGAAATATTGATTCCCTAGTGTTCAACTGAAACTTAATAGATCCAAATCCTTTTATGGGATGAGTGGAGTTATCTCCAAGAATTATTTTCAACTTATTTTGTGTCTCTTCTAGATTAGAGAGGACCTTATTATATCCAGAAAAGGGATGAGTGGTTGCACTGTAAACTAACCAACTATCCCACGAATCTGGTGGACAAGAACTAGTAAGTGCAGAAATGAGTATATATTCAGATTCATTCACAACATTACTTTCATACTTAGGAGCCATTGAATTCTTTTGAGAATGATGTTATTCTTCATGATCACTTGAAGAATCTCTTCTCCTTTCATATTTTCCGCCATGGTTATACCTTTGTTATCTCTTCTTCTTTTATCATTATTGTTACTTCTGGTGTTGGATCATGGCCTCTTTCTCTTATGGGGACAATCACGATCATATTGACCTTTCTTGTGCTAGTTTTAGCATTCTATATGAGATAGTGATCTGTCATTCCTTCCTTTTGGGCTTTGAGGAGTAGGTATTCTAGAAGGACCTCCTTTTCATCTCTTTCTTTTGTTATGGGAAACATATGCAACATTATCTCCTTCTTCATGCTTTTGAATTCTTCCTCTTGCGATCATCCTCAATTCTTCTTGAGTAAGCTTTCCAATAGTTTCATCAAATGACAGGAGAATGTTGTTGTTGTTAATTGTAGTGATGAATTTTTCCCAAAAAGAAGGGATACCTATAAGAGTCATGAAAACCAGATCTCTATCTGCCACATTCCATCCAACCCCCTGGAGTTTATCTCTAAGATGAGAGATCTTCATAATGTAAGACTGAAAAATTTCACCTCTTTCCATATTCACTTCCTTGAGTTTATCTTTCAAGGTGATAATCTCATTTATATTGTTGACTTCATACATGCCAGATATATTTTCATACATGTATTTATAATTTCTTAAATTCCCAACATATGCAAGTAAATGATCTTGTAAACCATCAAGTATGATTTTTATTTTGACTTTCCATTTAGAAAAGTTAGAAGCATCACCCAATTTGTCATGCTCCTTGAAGGTATAGGAATACATCTTGACCTTGTCTTATAGATTTTATTTCTAATAATGAGGAATTCATTGATTTTCTTCTCTTGGAATTTTCCTTCAACTTACGTTAATTTTTCATATCGTTCTATGTGGTATTAATTAGTTAAGCCCAAATTACTTTTTCATTAACATTGCATCCAAATATTAGCAGTGTAAATAACCATAAATTATAACTGAAGGTGGAAAAATGCATACAGTGACAAATTAGACAATAGCACAACCATACGAGACAAAATATTAGTCCAAGACCTGGCAAAAACCCCACTATGGGGTAAACCCTTTTAAATATTTGTTGGAGCGAGTTCCATTGAGGCACAAGTTTCGAAGACATTTTTGTACAATTTTGTATATGCGTGCTATGCAAAGAGATTCAAAGGGCTTTGGGGTGGGTCAAAGTCCCAAATTTTTATGTAAATGGACTTAAATGTAAAATTTGGGCCTCAAAGCATGGTTTGAGACCATAGTATCTCTGCACTACGCATATATAAATAGATAGAGTATCTCTAAGCTAATTAGAAGTTAATTCTAAGTTCATGATATTGTTGTTCTGATAAGTGTATGCATCTGTAAGGGTTGTTGGGTTAGGTTTAAAGCTCCTACTGGCTATGTGCCCAGAGACCTAGTCCTGGCTATGTGTGGACTCCACTGGCTATGTGCGCAAAAGAGTTTGTAAGGGTTTTGTAAGGACAACTGATGTATTGGTTGACAGATATGAAAGATAATAGAAAGGAAAGTTTTGGCAAAGTTCGCTATTTTATGCATATGAATCATTTAATATTATGTTATGTTAATATCACATTGTCTGTTTACCTATTAATGATTTTACAAGGATATCTGATATGATTATGCATGATTACTGGCAGTTAATAGTTTTGTTAAGTATTACATTGGTTAAGATTGTGATCGATTTCTGTTTTGTTTATCTGCGTTGAGGAGAACATTAGCTCTGTGTTATTCTATTAATGACTGCACATTTTATGTTATATATTAATTGCGTGAATCTTTATAAGTTTTATAATATTCCAAAATGGAAAATATGGGAATATAGAACATTTATAGCATTCCAAATAAGAAAAACAGGAATATAACACTAAAATCTGGAAAATGCCTGAAATATGCTGCAACATCAAGACATTATAACCATGAGCAGAAATAGCTGAGTCATATCATTATAAACAACAACAAATATAAAGTACAAAGTGCTCCAAAGAAGATGCACTCAAGCCAACAAGAAGTGGCTGAAATACACTAATGAAAACTAGCACTGGAAATGTGTGTTGCTACTACTGCCTCTGCTAGAAACTGTTGCTATTGGGAAGAAGAACCATGTGTGGGAGGCTGCTGGAGTACTCATAATGATCTGGTATTTTAAGCATGGAATCTACTCCCAAAACCATAAAAAACACAAAAATGGTTTGGCCAGATTGTAACTTTGGATTTTCAGACCTTTTTGGGTTGCACACTGCACCCCTACTAGCTAAGTTACGCACTCCCTGAAGACAACTGTTGATATGGAGCTGAAAGAATGATATATCCGCTACAATAGCACCCACTCATCTCACTAACTGAAGGGTTGATCCCTTCTCCTAATCAGCTAGAAGCTTGAGATCTAGCTCCTCCTTCCTCTACTCAAGTTGCAGCTGCACACTACACAATTGCTGGAATGAACTGTGTTGTCAAGAGGGCTGAAGCTGCAACATATCGCTAGATGATGGAATATAGCTCACATGTGATGGAAATAATCTCACCAAGGTCAGCGAAAGAACCCTCATAGGATTCCAAGATGAAATACTTGGAACTTCTTTCCTCCCTTAGATCTGCCTAACTGGACTGTGCAACTCCTGAAGGAACTACTGCTTCATGGAGGTGTAATATCATGTCCTGATGCCTGATATCACAATGTTGATCCTGGAAGATTGAAATGGAAGCACAAGGTGAAAAAATGAATCCTCCACTGGTTTCATAGCTGAAATGCTAGAAACTACCTTCCTCCTCTCAAACCCTAAGACAAAATGGGTAATTCTTGAAGTTGTGTATGCAGAAGAGAGAGACTGAATGTGGCACCAATGATGGATGATGAATAACAGCTCAAAATAATCTTCCCATAATAGGCACTCAAAGTCCTCCATGGGTAAGGGTGGTATTCCCACTCGCATTAGGGGAATTTTGAGGTCTAAAATGAGCCTCCTAAGGAAATTATTAAATAATCGTGGAAATAATAAAATAAGATTTGATGACATCATCAAAATTTAGAGGGAAAAAGGAAAAAACTACCTTTTCAACTCGTATTTTCAACTTATCTCCCAAATATTTTACTCAAATTTCAAGCAGGAGTACTTGTTGGATGCAAAATTTAATTCCTCATCCAACGACACGACATGGCAACTAATGGATCATAATATGTTATATGAAAAATGTGATTGCAATCACGTTTTTTCATGTATTTCCCATTTTCCGCATAGCAGGGTCCATAAAAAGTATGCAACATGGGTACCCCTTTGATGAGGAATTAAATTATGCATCCAACGAGTACTCCGGCTCGAAATTTGAGTAAAAACTTTGGGAGATAAGTTGAAAATACGAGTTGAAAAAGTAGTTTTATTATTTTATTATTTTTTAATATTCTTACCCTTTTAATTAAAAAATGGTGAATCATCGCCCATGGTTGACATCATCATCTTGAATCTTATTGGTTCTTAAAAATTTTATTTTAGTTGTAAATTTTTCTTAGGAGGCCCATTTTAGACCTCAAAATTCCCCTAATGGGAACACCCATGTGCTAAACAACATAACAAACTTAGCTAAACAGCTGAAGTGTGTAAAGAAATGTCAAAAGACAAAATAATATCAAATTCCAGACTCATTTTATTTCCTGCCCTCATATTCCTTATATGGTTGTGATCCTTCCCTAGCATTGGCCCACCTCATACCTACGTTGCACATGTGGCCATTAGTCTCCATGAAGACTACATTGTCTCTCCATCATCTCCATGATCTCTGCAATTAATCTCCACTCCCTCCATCATGTGTGTATTTAATGCACCACTTCCTCCATCACTGCATCATTAATGCTCTATGATCTTACTTTTATTCCTCCAGTATCTCCATCATCTTCCTCATTATCTCCCATGATCTCCATTCTTCCTCCATTAATGAGCTGATCCACTACTCCATGATGCTGATCTACTATATACTAACCCACATTCACACAAAAAAATTGGATTTTATTCATCTATGTGGTTTATGGGTCCCTCCACCCTTTTATTTACTTAATTAATTGAGAAAAGTAAGAACTCTAATATTATAATTAATTGATGGAAAATTGGGAATATTACAGTCCTCCCCATCAAAATGTTGCTTGTCCTCAAGAAACTACAAAAGTGAATGCTACAACGATTGTCATCCCTCCAAATGGAATCCTCATATGGAAGGTATCCCCATTTGCTCTAATGTGTAATGAATGCCTAGCTCCATAGCTACCTCTCTATAATGTCTATAATGGCTTCCAATTCTATAGCTAGATGCCTCTCCTCATCACTGAACCTCCAAGTTGCAACCAACTGTTGTTTGAGAGCCTCTTCTTTGCATGAGACATTTGAAGTGAATTGGTTCCTCCCCCCAAAGGAAAGTCCCAACTCATTAACTATCTCTCCAACCCATGCTACATGGATTAGGATGTACCTCTCCATGCTCCCATCATTAGCCTTGTTGGTTGTGCTTTCTCCAAGAATCATCTTATCACTGCAAAAAATAGGAAACAGAGACATATGGGTTGACATGTGAAATGTTGAACCATACTCTCTCAATAACATCCACCACATCAATGTCTGTTGTTGTCATACCACACCATAATCATACCAAGTATGGTGGCCATACTCTCCTAACAGAAGCCAACGCAGTAAGGTCTCATGTTTCCATCCTACATCTTCATCATGCAAAGTATGGGATAATGTAGCCCATATTCTCCCAAGAGCAACCAAAGCAACAAGGACTCTTGTTGCCACCTCATATCATCATGATGCAAATTATAGAGAAAAAACATACTGATTGACATGTAGAATGTCACATCAGACCAACATAACCAAGCTCTGTTCTGCCACATCATGTTAGTTCCATGCAATGTCCCAAAAAATAACATACCCATTGACATAGGATATGTCATGTGATGGAAAAACTCTCTCAAGAGTAACTGGTGCAATCATGCCTCCTGCTACTGCATCTCACTAGTAATATACAAAACATGGATCATATAAATATGAGATGTTGGGTAGTAACCATACTCACCCAAAAGAAACTAACACAACCATGATTCTTCTTGCCCCATGTAATAGATCTACAAGTAGCTCACCAACCACTTACTCATCATCCTCACCCACCCATCCAAATGTGGGTGATGACTCCTATCGTGCTCCTGCTTAGTATCCACCAAATGGAGAATACCATCCTCCCCAATCTGATGACTATCTTTGCACTCCATGATAGGTTGATGTGCACCCTCATTGAGGTTTCTACATGAGAACCTCTCATCAATGGCCGAGTAGAATCCATAAGATTTTGAATATGTTGTAGGTAGAAACTTCTATTTGAGCTGTGAGATGCTCATTAAGAAGGCTTCATCTTAGTAATGGAAAATACTATCCATCATAAGATGTCTACGATCTATCATTTGTCTCTCCAATGCTTCATGAGTGAAGCGGTCATCAGAATGCTCCAAGAATAGCTGGGCCCCCAACTCATCACTAATCCTTAGTGATAGCGATGCTAACATCCATGGTAGTGCATCTGCTGTCTCATGGCCATACTCAATGTTGAACTCATAGCTAGACATTGTATTGATTAGGACTATGCTCAACCTATCCTCCAAAACTCCACACTTCAACACAAACTGTTGTGTGTAGCTCAACACTAAAAAAATGGGATGGCTATACCTCTTCTCCTTGAGCCAGTCAAGGGTCCTCTGCACAGTGATAGGTTTATACTCCAAATCAGCAAGGTGCTCTGGTGTAATATTCCTAGATTAGCATGTAGCTAATGGGAATATTAATTTTTCTCTTAACATCTAGTTAGATGAATAAATGGGTAAGGAGGCCCATAAGTATCTTAAGTAGGCATAAAATCCCTCTTAATGTGAAAGGGGGTCATCTTAATAACTAGATCAAGCATCCTCATTTGTGAACAAAGACTAAAATATGTGGACAAGGTCAAGTTTGACCAAGTCAACAACATTAATATGGGATGAGTGGATCATCAATAAAGATAGCTCAATGTGAATGTAGAATAGTTTAGCTAGTCAGAATAAAGACACCTTGGGTGTGAAAGGAGACACTGCATGAACATCAAGTCAAGGTTGACCAAATCAAACATTGTTGTAAATAGAAGAGTGGGACTCATGGAGACAACATAATTTTGGAGGAGGAACCTTTGCATGGAAGTAACCTCATGAATGGGTGGGACCCATGGTGAGGAAGCTCATCCAATATATAATGGAGGGAATGGTAGCCATATGGGGTAGGATTGAAGATATGATTTTATGATTGGGTCTATTTAGAATTATTTCATGCTTAAGCTATTTAGATAAGTTTTTTGCGTTGTTTAGTGCAAGAGTTTTCTCAGGTGGGAATTCCCTACTCTTCCTTGGAGATCTTGTTTAAGAAATTTGAGAGGAGTTTTCTGGACTTCATTTCAACTATCTGGAACTTGGCCAAGCATTCACCTATAGATACAGTGCAATCTCTTAGAGGATATGCATTATTTTACATGGTGTTGTAGCGGGAGGGTTTAAACCCTTATTTTATGAGCTAGTTTCCCAGGAGGAGGATCAACCTTTTTCTTGGAGAGCTAGTAGGAGGAGCTACAGCCATTTATTTGAATTATCATCCATATTGTTGTATTTCTTCATCCATACAGTGTGATTCAGCCATAGATCTGCAACATCTTCTTCTTGTACTTCATGTTTATCAAGAAACCCTTGCCGAGTCATCTTGGATTTCTGTAAAAAGAGACTAGATATTTGTTTTTGAGCTTATTTGATTGATACATCAGAAGATATATTTTTCCTCTCAATTTCTAAGTATAAACCCATAATAAACTACGTTGTCACTTTCTACAACAATTCTATGTTGTAGTACTCTTGGGGTTTTAGTGTTTTTGGGATTTTTTGAGCATGGGAGGCCTGTTTAACTAGGCTATAATGATTTATTTCTGATTTGGTTGTTATAATGTCATATCTAAGCGATCCATGGGCTTTTATTGACTGTTATTACAAATATTTATGAAAAAATCATTTTTACTGCATATATTGTTGTTTCTCCCATTTGGGAATATTACAGTGGTATCAGAGCTCTAATATTGGCTCAGCCTGTGTACTTCAAACATTATGGAGTCTTCTCATGGGAATGACAGGATATACAAAAGGGATCAAGGAAAACCCTTATTTTTTGGGTTTTCCTTGTAGTTCTCAAAACTTCTCCTACAAACCCTACATGGCATCAACAAAGACATCAAATAAATGAGGAGGGAAAAACATTGAGATCCCTCAACAAGATTTGTAAATGAGGAAAGATATAGTTCCTCATATTATGGGTGTGAGAATTCAACTCCATCATCAGATTTACAATGCTCTACTAGGCATATTTTCATGACAAATGAGATGGAGAAAGGAGATGTTCCAAAGAAGGAGACTCTCAGTGATTATCTACAAGAATATGAATCTCAATCTAAGAGGGTCAAAGATCACTTGAACTTCAAAGGGTTTTGCAAGATCAAGGAGGAAAGGAGCACAAGGGGCAAGAAGCATGGTGTGTGTAGATTCTTTCTATATAATTTTTATGGCTCACCTAAATGTCTAGCTAGGGTTTGGGTGGAGGAGCTAGACACCTATGTGCAACAACATCAAGTTTCAGAAGATGAAGCCATTAAAGTGGCAGCACTTCATTTTGAAGGTAAGGCTTATGCTTGGTAGTTGTTTGAATCCTTTTCATTAAAAAATGAAAATACATCTACTTATGCAAAGTTCATTAGAAGAGTAATGGAAAGGTTTGATGAAATTTTTTATGAAACACCTTTTGTGGAGATAATCAAACCAAAGAAAACAAAACCTTTGCATGGGTTGGAAGGATCTATAAACCCAAATCCATCTCAGAAAACCATTGAGGGAGATGAAAAATTATATGATACTTTGCCAAGGGCAAGATCCCCAATGCATGAAGAGATTCCTCCTTCAAGGGAAGACCAATATCTAAGGTCTATCATTTTTGATGAGGCATTATCAACTATTGATGAGGAGGAAGAGAAGGATGGAGCTAACAGCATTGTCATATCAAGAGCAAATCCAATGCCTCATGAAGAGGAAGATGGAGCATTTTCTCCAAGGAGAGAAACTCTTGCACTCTTGCAAGGAGTTCAAAATAATCTCACATATGGAGATCATGGCACAGTCCATGTGCAGCATGTGCCATCATTGGAAAATGGTGAGATCTTGAAGAGAGAAGGATATAAAGAGGACGACAAGCATCATATGATTAGGAGAACACACCCCTCTCTATTTCAGAATATTGATGCACAAAAGAGGTAGGAGGATTTTTGCAGTGAAGGTAAGGACAAATCAGTCCACACACATATGCATCCTACTCTATGCCTTGATGTCTCTTTACATGGAGGCATTCCACCAGGGAGACCCCCTGATGAGAAGATGAATAGTGTTATCTCAACTTGTTGCAGCAATGACATATTTGGCTAAGGAAGGATCCTTGAGAGGAGCTACCCCAATGGTGAGAACCTTTGATGGGTTCTAAGGAGAGATGAGAAATTTTATCCTATGGACATTGCTATCTTCCTCTCAGCTAATTGCGTTGGGAAAGAAGGATTCAAAAATCTATGATGGCATGAGCATGGTGTCAAATGGCCACTCCATAGCCTCGGAGCAACAAATGATACTTCTACATATAATGAATATTTCTGAATATGACAAGAGGGTATTACCACTCTTGTATGCATGGGACAAACTATGGAAGTTTTGGAAGAGAGAGACCTTTCAAGAGGAGGTTGACTTCCATACACTTCAATATTGTCTTGAGCAAGATCAGCTACAAGAGAGGCAGAAAATGTGGAGTGACTTTGATCTAACATGTGGCTTTAGCATTGAGCATGTCAAAGGGGAGAGTTATCATATGACAGACACTTCATTTTAGATTTCTACAACGTTGTCATTGTTGGGAAGCTTAGATCCATATTGGAAGTGCCAAATCTCAGTGGAATATTACAAGAACCTCTTCACATGTAAGGTTCTTGATGGGCAAGTGATGGATAGGAGGTATAAAGTGGTTGATGGATTAATTTACTTTCATGATCAGATCTATTTGACTAAGGACTCCAAGCTCAAGGAAAAACTACTATATGCAGCCTATGAGATCTTGATTTCTAATCCCACTAGCTTCATTAGAGCATACCGTACTATCTTGGAGGGATTCATGTGGGAAAAATTCAAAGAGGAGATGCAATATCACATGAGGAAGTGCGTAGATTCTTTTCTAGTTGAGGAGGAAAATAGCTCTTGGGAAGAGTTATCATTACCACCTCCTTATTCATTGGGTGTGAGAGGGAGCTCATCCATGAGCTACCTCGCTGATTCAAATCAATTGTATGGTAAGGATTGTGTTTCTGAACATTATGAAGTATTTACTTTATACGTGCATTTTCTTACCACATATGTGCAGGACATTTCTCCAAAAGGGGGAACTCTTCCTTATTTTCTTCATGGGCTACTTGGGACCAAGAACAATGGTGATGTTGACCATTCCCTAGAATAATTTTGGGAGATGATGTGTTCATCATGGTGTGATTCATTAACACCAACCATCATACACCTTCTCCAAACATGCAATAATAATGGGGCAACAAACAAGTGGTGGGAGAAACACTTGTTATGTCATATCCAATGGAAGTTAGGAGAAAAACCATGGTGGTTGCACATGAGGGACCATTGTCCTTCTCCTTTACTACATATGGTAGATAGCATGACTTTAATTATGATTCCATATGCTGACGATGCCCTTATCTTTGTTTGGAACGTGATTGGAGGAGAGACACATTGATTGGATGTGTCCTTGGGGAAAGAAATTTCCCACACCTTTTGCACTACATGCTTCAAGGGGAGCATGAGAGATGATATGGCCACTATATTAGATCACTTGTTTCCTTATGAGGTGGACCATGTGATTGTTTGGAGCACTTGGGGCATGCCTCTCATGAGCATTTGGGAGGTGATTCATTTCATTTTGATGATAACATGGAGATGGGAGTCTTTCATTGGGAATGAAGTTCCCCATGATTTTCATCACTTCTACCTTGAGGAGGCCATTAAACAACAAGAAGGCTTCCATATATCCCTTCTATTCTTTCATGATGAGATCCATTTGTTTTATCCACCAAACTCCAACTTACACATTTGGGAGGAACCACTGGGAGACAGAATTGTTGCAGAATATCTGAAGCAATGGTGGAGACTATTGGATGTGGAGGCCACAAGAGTAGGAGGGGATATTTTTCAGCACCATTTTAGTTGCTTGATGACAAGAAACATTTGGGAGGGGAAGATTGTAATATTCCTAAAATATCATGTAGCTAATGGGAATATTAATTTTTCTCTTAACATCTAGTTAGATGAATAAATGGGTAAGGAGGCCCATAAGTATCTTAAATAGGCATAAAATCCCCCTTGATGTGTCAAAAGGGATAATGTTAATAACTAGATCAAGCACCCTCATGTGTGAACAAAGACTAGAATATTTGGACAAGGTCAAGTTTGACCAAGTCAACAACATTAATATGGGATGAGTGGATCATCAATAAAGACAACTCAATGTGAATGTAGAACAGTTTAGCTAGTCAGAATAAAGACACCTTGGGTGTGAAAGGAGACAATGCATGAAGATCAAGTCAAGGTTGACCAAATCAAACAACGTTGTAAATAGAAGAGTGGGACTCATGGAGATAGCGTTATTTTGGAGGAGGAACCTTTGCATGGAAGTAACCTCATGAATGGATGGGACCCATGGAGAGGAAGCTCATCAACTATATAATGGAGGGAATGGCAGCCATATGGGGCAGGATTGAAGATATGATTTTATTATTGGGTCTTTTTAGACTTATTGCATGCTTTATATATTTAGCTAAGTTTGATGCATTGTTTAGTGCAAGGGTTTTCGCAGGCGGGAATTCCCCACTCTTCCTTGGAGATCTTGTGTAAGAAATCTGAGAGGAGTTTTCTGGACTTCATTTCCACTATCTAGCACTTGGACAAGCATTCACCTACAGCTATAGCACAGTCTCTTGGAGTATCTGCATTATTTTACATGGTGTTGTAGTGGGAGGGTTTAAACCCTTGTTTTATGAGTTGGTTTCCCACGAGGAGGATCATCCTTTTTCCCAGAGATCTAGTAGGAGGAGCTAGAACCATTTCTTTGCATGATAAGCCATATTTATGTGGTGCTTTAGCCATAAAATGTGATTCAGCCATATACCTACAACATATGCTTCTTGTACTTCATGTTTATCAAGAAACCCTTGCCGGGTCATCTTGGATTTCTGTAAAAAGAGACTATATCTCCGTTTTTGAGCTTATTTGATTAATATATTAGTAGATCTATTTTTCTCTTAATTTCTAACTATAAACCCATAGTAAACTGCACTATCACTTTCTGTAGAAATTCCGTGTTGTAGTACTCTTGGGGTTTCAGTGTTTTTGGGTTGTTTTGAGCATGGGAGGCCTGTTTAACTAGGCTATCATGATTTGTTTCTGATTTGGTTGTTATAATGTTAGATCTAAAGGATCCATGGGCTGTTATTTATTTTTATTACAAATATTTATGAAAAATGTGTTTTTAATGCATATATTGTTGATTCTCCTATTTGGGAATATTACATCTAACCCTTGGTTATGCAATTTCCCAAATGGCATGACCCCACAAATCTCAAACTGAGGTGTTGAAATAACATGGGATGGAAATGTTTGCAAACCTTGGATAAGCTGATACTTGGGAACATCTTGCAAAGCTACAAGATTTCCTCCAATTGGTGCAATGGCTTATCCAGTTACTGGTGATGGTGATGATTTCTCCTCTACTATTGCACTAGCTCTGGTATCTTCCTCTTCTATCTCATACATCTCCTGAATCATGCATGGGACTCCCAATGTCAAGAGCTCGAGACCATCTTGCAAATATGGAAGTTCTCTTTCTACTGATGCAAGTACTTCTACAGCTAGTGGTGGTGGTAGTTGCTCCCTTTTTGGAGTGATAGTGCTGACATCTTCATTTTTCTTCTCATGTAATTTCTCATCAATGACGAGAAATGTCTCTATGGATATTAGCTCAAATTTTATTTTTTCAAAATTCTTCACTACCCTTTGAGTGAAATCGGCATAACCAGTCACTCTTGCATGTTTAATATGGCTGAACCACCATTCCTTTGATTCAACCTCAAGGTACAACGATGAAATCTCAACAACCTCTATTTCTGCTACTGGGTGTAGTTGGAAGAAATTATCTAACTCCTTCATCCAAGCTTTCACTATGCTTGTGGATGACCCATCAAATGTAGGTAGGAAAAATCCATTTTGCATGTGCCATTTTTTTCTATTACTGCTGCAGGGTCTCTGGTTCTCTTTCATCTGAAAGAACTATTGGAGAGTTACATTCTCCTTGAATGCTATATATTGAGATTTTTACTCTGCAAGATAATTACTCAGAGTCTCATGCTCTAATTATCCTCCATCTCCATGCCATTCATCTCCTTTTGCAAGGAAAGTGGACATAGAAAAGTGTTGTGGAGCTCTTTGCATTGTCAATTATTTATGTTGCTAATAGGAAGTGCTTGGAACTTCCTCATTCTGAAATCCTCTTGAGGTTTCTCTTTGCCTTTCCCTTCTCATTTCTTTAATCTCTATGGAGAGATCCTGCATAGATCCAAAGAGAAGTGTGGCAAAACTTAATCCTTCCACCATTGAATAATTCTTCTTTTTCCGCTTCTTCTTATTCTTCTAATGTCATGAAGTGCCCACAACCTAAGAAAAATATCATGCTCTGATACCACTGTAATATTCCAAAATGGAAAATATATGGATATAGAACGTTTATAACATTCCAAATAAGAAAAGCGAGAATATAACACTAAAATCTTGTAATATTCTGAAATGGAAAAGACAGGAATATAGAACATAAACTGGAAAATGTAGTGATACATCAACACAAAAAATGTAAGAATATCATATAGCCACCATATTAAACATTATAACAGAAAATGTGTACAAGATCTTGAGGAAAAATACACCCAAGTTAGGGAAAACAAGCCTCTAGAGACCCAGTACATAAAATATGAAGAACAACTGTTATACAAGAATGCCAGAGGCTAAGACAACGCAATTTTTGTTGGGTTTTACTGCTAATGTAAATGGAAACACAAGGATCTTCTAATATGGTTCTTAGAAAATGCCAGGGCCAAACATCTAGACCTCCTAACACTATTCCAAGACAACCCAGAAAGGATTTCCAGAAATACCCAAAATACAAAAATGATGAAATGAAACCCTAGGGATGAATATTCTATGTAGCTGGAAAAATGATAGGATGTGGCTGATATAATGTAGAAATGGTTGGTACTTCTCCAATAGATATCCCAAATGAAGGGCTTCTCCCCTCACTGGAAATCTAACTCACAAATTAAGGCATTAAGCCCTCCACTGCAACTGCTCAATAAAATAACGCAATTCTTGAAGGGAACTACACCGTAGGTGATGGTAGTAGGTTAGCCTGATGCTAAATCATAAAATGATTCTCATATATTGTCCATGCTAGCCTCCTGGATGAATGGTTTCTCCCTCCACTTGAAAACAAGCTCAGAACTGGATCTATTTATCCTCCACTACTTCTGGCCTGCAAAATAGCACAATCCTGAAGGAGAATCTGCTGGGAATAATGGCTAAGGCTTGGCTTGATGCAGGATGGTGGAAATGATGCTCAATGAACCTGTCCTGAGTACGCACTCTAATTCCCCTAAGAATGAGGGTCGGATTTCTGCTCAGAAACACCCTTGTGCTAAACAACACAACAGACTTAGCTAAACTGCTAAAGCATGCAAAGAGTCATAAAAGACCAATATAATATCAATACTATGAATGCCTTCTATGGATGCCACCCTCTTATATGCTTGGTAATCTTCCTCACCCTGGGTCCCACTCATTAAATAAGGTACTCTCATGCATACACTCCTCTATGACTGCGTTGTCCTCCATTAATCCTCCACTACCTTCATAATAGTGTTGTTGATTTGGTCAACTTTGACCCTGTCCACATGATTTAGCCCCTGTTCACACCTCTAGGTGCTTTATACAGTTGATACAATGATCCATATTCACATGAGAAGTGGTTTTATTCCTAATAAATAGATCTATGGGTATCTCTACCCACTTATTCACCTATCTTATTATCAAAAGTAAAAATTAGTATTCCAACTACATAAAAGCTAATTAGCAATATTATAGTCCTCCCCTCCCAAATTTTTCTTGTCCTCAAGCAACTGCAAGGATGGATATTTCAAAACCTCCTCTCCCCCTCCTGTAGCATCCTCATCTGATAACTCCTCCATTGAACAAGATGCTCTCCAATCAATCTGTCCCCTGGTTGCTCCTCTCAAGTGTGTAAATTATCCTTTGGTGATAAAACCAAATGGTTCTCATCATGAAGAAGTGGGATATCCATGGAGGCAACTACATGATGTCTAGAGGAATTCCTGAGGCATGGGACCTGAAAATTACTGGGGACCTCAACCCCCATGAAAAGCTCCAATCCCCAAGCTATCATCCAAAAAAAATGGATCACCCTCCAAAATGGTAGCTCATAGGAAAACTCCTCCGTCTCTTGCTCCTACAATGTAGATGGGTTATATAGTTGATCATGATAGACCAAATTTTCCATCCCATGATGTCTCTCTATCCATTTATGATATGTATAGAGCTGCTACTAATTTTGGGTTGTAATAATGTTTCCCTCAAGAGGCCAAAATGCAACTGGACTCTCAAGGATCCACTCTTTAGTTATATGAACCTTGCTTGCCCAAGCCATCCCACATATAGTGAATAGAACATCATCACAATATGGCATCCAAATGAGAAAGATACTGAGTGTGATGTGAAATGCTAGATGGTGCCAATAGTTCCCCAAGTGGTAATAACGTAGTTTTGCTACCTGTTGCCTCTGATCATAATGTGGCAAGTTGTCTCCCAACCACTTGCTAGTTGTGCATGTTTGCTCATCTACTAGAAAGTAGTAAATTCCATTTTGTGTCAACTGAGCATACCAAGAATAGAACAATACTTGCCCAAATCCATACAAGAAATGGTTATCTCCATCATTGATGTTGGTCTCAGAAAGACCATGAAGTCTAAATAGAGGCTTGCCCTCTTGTGGAGAAATGCACTGTATATAAATGGCAAGAGAATACAAATAATTTGTTAGATAATCAATGATTAAAAAAACACAAATCTTACCATGTACTATGAGCAAGATGGTGATGAGATCTATAGATGAGACCTCCCACGAGAATCTCTCCATAATGGTCTGATATGTCTCCATGAGACCTTGGTGACTGGAAAGGAATGAATATTGTGCTGCATGTAGAGCCTTCTTCTTGAGCTTGGAGATCCTAGTCAAGAAGATCATGTCTTGGTAATAGATGACTCCATCCACCACTCTATACCTCTCATCTTCAACTTGCCCATCAAGTACCTCATGTGTGAAGTGATCCTTGGAACACTCCATCAATAGATCTACACTCCCAAGTGACATCAATGTTTCCCTTTGTGATAAGGCTCCTGTCATCTCATAACTCCCCTCTTTGACATGCCAAATGCCAATGTTACATGCCAGAGTGTTGCTATGTATGGAAGACTCCTTCCTAGGTGGAAGTATCTTCTAATCCTCTATGGATATGGAGTAGCCCCTTTCCAACATGATTGTGCCACCATCTACTCTTGAAACATCATGCAAGGTATGGGAGAATGTCAGCCCGTACTCTCCCAAGAGTAGCCAAAGAAAAAATGAATCTTGTTTCCTTGTCATCTCATCATCATATAAGTCATGGAGTAACATCATGATGATTGAATTGTAGAATGTCCCATACAACCAAACTCTCTGTTGCCATATCACATGATTGCCATGCAGTGTCCCAAACCATAACACACCCTTTGACATAGGATATGTCATGTCATGGCCAAACTCTCTCAAGAGTAGCCAGTGCAACCATGCCTCCTACTCCCATGTGTCATAGATCTACAAGTGGCTCACCAACCCCTTACTCATCATCCTCACCCATCCATCCAACTATGGGTGACTCCTATCATGCTCCTATTTGGTATCCATCCAATGGAGAATAAATTCCTCTGAAATATGATGACTATATTTGCACTCCATGATATATCGAAGTGAAACCTTCTGGAGATTTCTACATAAGGACCAATCATCAATGACTAAATTGAACCCATTGGGTTCCAAATATGTTGTAGGAAAAAGCTTCTCATTGATTTGTGAGGTTCTCATCTAGAAGGATCTATCATAATAATGGGAGTTTTTGTCCATCATTAGATGTATCTCATCAACCATCAGCCTATCCACTACTACACAAGTAGAATAGTCATCAGAATGCTTCAATAATAGTTGGTCCCCCAACTCATCACTGCTGCTCAGTGACAACATGCTTGATCTCCATGATGGTGCATATGCTATATCAAGGTCATATACCATGCTAAACACACAGTTCTACATTGGATTGATTAAGATTAATATGCTCGTCCTATCCTCCAAAACTCTACACTCCAACCCAAGGTGTTGTGTGCAGCTCAATAATGAGAAAACAAGATGGCTATATATCTCCTCCTCGAATGAGTCATGGGTCCTATGTGTAGTGATAGTCAGCAGCTCCAAATTATTAACGTTCTTTAACCCTTGGTCATGCAATTTCCTCGATGGCATATCCCCAAAACTCTCCATCTCATGTGCTAACATAATATGGGGTGGAAATGTGTACATACCTTGGATAATTTGATCCTTGGGAACATCTTGTACAAATACAAGGGTTCCAACTATAGGTGTAATGACTTCTCCAACTGCTAGTTGTTAGTCATCAGTATTTTTCATTATCTTTGGATGACTAAAGGGTGTTTATAGATTTCTGAAAACAATATTCCTTGAATATTGTGAGTTTCATAAATCTCACTGCCTTCATTATCCTTAAAGAAATTTTTTCACTATTTATCAAAATTTTCCATCTCAAAGTCACCATGTTGCTCCTAAAAAGTCCTTATAGGCTTATACCTCTCATTTTCATCCTAATTTAATGCCTATAACCTCATTGCCTCATATTTTCCCCTTCTCACTGAACTCCACCTTCCCTCTAGGGTTTTCATATAACTAACTCATTCCCATGTTCCACAGGTCTCTCAAGCATTGATGGTCTCAAAACTATCTCTGTAGGCTCTTTAGGTAAATCAAGTACATTGGATTTTGGATCTTCAATACAACACTTTTGACAATACTCTGTTTTCATTTAAGAAGCCTCCAAGTCCAATTTTATTTAGAAATCAGGTCAAAGGACCCTCCCACTAGGTAATTAGAGTTTCACATGTTTTAAGGTCATAATTGGATGTTTTAGGCACTGATTTTCCTTTTCTAGAATATGGCTTAGATGTAATCAAATTTCAATACATGGTTATTCATGAAGGACCTAAAATATCTCCAAAGAAGATTACCTCATTAGTTCAAAGTCTGCAAATGAGAAAAATGGACAAAGTTTGCAACTTTTGCAGGAATGTTAAAAGTTGTGTCAGCAGAAGGTGCTGATATGGTATATTTTCTACTCCCGATTGAAAAAAACTTGGCCTTATAGAGATTAGGGTTTATAGACTTGATGGTCCAGTTGAGTGCCAAAATAGTGACCACTTGCAGAAATGACCTGGAGGAGACACACAAGGCCAAACATGAAGAAAGTATAGAAGAAAAGATTGATGAGATAGGGAAAAAGGTGAGGTGAACTGGATAGAAATTAATGAACTTGAAAGGGCTATAGAGAACTTAGAAGACAACACTGATGATTTTTGTAAAGCACTCAAGACACCTAGGGTTTTGAAGAAAGTGGCTAGACAAGGTGAAAAACATAAGTTGAACTCAATGGTGGAAGAAAAAGAGGATTTTGAAGATGCTACTATGTGTAATCATCGTAAAGTTGTCAAATTGAACTTTTCATGCCCAAATGGCCAAAAAAAAACCAATTCAATGTTTTTAGTCACCTGCAGAGAAAAAGTGTAAAATTGTGTTAGTGAGAAAAGGTAAAAGAATTTAAACCTTAGAAAGTGGGTTTGTAAAGATTAAATTCAATTCACAAGCCTATAAAAGGTCATTTTACACTTCAATGAATCATTTTATCTTTCAAAAGATCAAGAGCACTAAGGAGAGAAGAAATTTTGAGTTTTCAAGCAAATTCAGGCAAATTTTTTGTGGCGCTGCGTGCCTAGAACAAGGCGTTGCATCCTTGGCACTTTTCTTCCGTGCATTTTATGAAGGCGCTGCATGCTTGGGAAGTGGCATTGTGTGCCTAGACAAGTGCTGCACTCTTGCTTGATAGGACCTAGCAAAGACTTCTTTGGCACTACATGCTCAGAACTGGTGCTGGACCCTCAGCCTTGGCGTTGCGCTCTTGGCTAGGAAGGGTTTCTAAGCTCTCAAACAACTCAAATCACCTCAAACTACTTCCATGTCTCTACCAAAGGTCCTCCAAGCATATTTATGGGTAAGTACATGCCATGCACCTATCTTTAAGCAATTTTGGTGTTTTCTTAATGAATGAAATAAAACCCTAAGAGAAACCCTAAATTTCAAGCTTGAAATCACCATTTGAACCTCATTTCATCTTCCTAGACAGAGTGTCAATGATATAAATTGTAATTACATAGTTGGAGGGTTTTCATTGAGTTGTTTTTCCTCTCACTCATTCTCATAAACCTATACCCTCATTCACTCATTCCATTCACTTGCAAAGCTACCCTTTCATCACCTTCCTTTCATCTCCTTTCACATCAGTCCAAGGGTTTCTAAAAATAGAGCTTTCAACATGTTTGAGGGAGAGGACAGTGGTAGTGGTGTTGAGGCAAAAATTCCAAGGAGGAATGATCACAAAGGGAGAAAAATAAATAGATTTAAACCCTTCAGTATAAAAGAGCTCATGGCATCTCGCCTTACTATTTCTTGTTTCAAACATGTAGGTTGCTATGAATTTTGTGAAAAGGTACAGCGGGTGCAAAACCACCTTGATCTAACTAGATTATTTATCATTAACTTGCATGACAAATAAGTTAATCTTGCAAGGGTCACCTTTGAGTTATCTATAGATGTCATTGCCAATGCCATGGGCATACCTAGTGAGGGAAAAATGGTTCAAGAAATCTAACCTTGACATGAGTTACTTTGAGCCATACCTTAAGCCCAGGCATAAAGACCACATCAAATCCATTTTTCCTTTCTCTCACCTGCTTGATAGATATGCACCTATTATGAATATTATAATGAAGTATTTTACATGTGAGGTAAGTTTCTCCCGTCTTTACTCATACCACATCAGACTGCTTATGCACTTTACTAGAGTGAGGATGCTGCACATACCCTATTACCTTTACTGAAGCATTGATAAAATGGAATACATAGTACAAAAGAGAAACTACCCTCAACAGATCCAAATTCCATTCCATCATTCTCTTATCAAAATGGTTCTTATGCACCAACTACAGCAGAAAGGAATTCCATGGGAGACCTTCATTGCCAATGAGTTGTTCACTTCTCCATAAGCCCATCATCAAGAAAATACAACTTCATCATCTCATCCTCCCATTCCTACTTCTCCATCACTTCTTATTGTTCCTACATCTTCACTCACTCACATTTCTTCACCCCATGATGATCCTCCTTCATCACCTTCCCACAGCCCTTCACCCTCATCTCATGACACCACAACATCAAACAGTGAAGAGAGCAGTGAGATAGATGACACTGAGATGGTTGTCATAGAGCCTTTTCCTTTGACCTATCAAATAATTCATAGGCAGGTGTTTTCTCCACAGATTATGTAAGGGGCCTTGCATTCATCATCAACAAAAAATCTTGAAAAAGGTAAGGAAAATGTCGTTGTTGAAGAGGAGAAAGATGAGCATGAAACTGAACAAGAGTTTCAGCTAATTCACCTTGACAGTGAGAATGAGGATGAGGAGAGGATCACAAACATGTTTCTCAAGAGCAAGGATGCCTAGATTATGGAGCTACAAACAAATCTTGGTAGGGCCAAAAATGTGATCAACTTCCTTGAGATAGAAAGCCAGCAGTTAGAGAAAGAGAAGGCCATCAGTGAGGTCCGAGCTATTAGAGCTCGGAAAGAGGATGGAAAGGCTAAGGATAAGCTAGATGAGACCCTAGGCACTCTTTATGAAAATGAGGATGAGGAATAATAGCTTCCTAGAAAGAGGCCAAGGAAAGTTGGGTTGAAGAAGCCCTTATCTCAGGAGAGAGAGCAAGAGACAACATTAGCAAAGAAGCTCACTTCAAGTGAGTTGATTTCCATGGAAATAAAATATGATAGAGAATGTTGGATAGAGAGAGACAATGTGAACCTATAGGTTCAGCTTGAGAAGGAAAAAAAGAAACATTGACCTTCAGAAGAAGATGGCAAGGCATTATGCCATAAGAAACAGGATTGCAAGGGCCAAGCTCAAAAGAGCCCTTGCAAATATTCAAGCCTTAAAAGAGGCAAAGGAGAAGGAGAAAATTGAAATCCTTGCTGATGTATCCCTCCAAGCCTCCGAAACATGCTCAGAAAGACAAATCCAAATTTTGGCACTCGGTGAACATTTTGAAGTTTTGACTGTTTGGCTTGTAGAAAAAATTGCCAAACGCGCAGTGCCACTGGCGCTGCACTCTTTTTTGCGGCACTCAATTGAGAAAAGGTTTATATTTTCATGTTTCTCTTGCCTAGCACATCACCCAAAGAAAATTTTAGGTTATTTGGAGCAGAATTGGTCCCCCAAAAGGGCCAAAAACCATCAAAAAAAGACTTTTTTGCCCTCTTTTCAGCACTGGCACTGTTCCCTAAGAAGTATTGGGAGAATAGATTTTGAGCATAAAAGTGGACACCATTATGGAAAATAAAGGCTGATTTGGAAATTAGACAGGACAAGCTTTCCAATGAGCTATCATGGAGCGCATTTGGACATCGGGAAGGCATCTAAATCTTAGCTGCAAAACATGTGATTTTTGGAGATTTGGTGTTGCACGTTTGACATGGCGCTATGCCTTTGTATGTTGGTGTTGTGCCCTTAATAGAAAGTCAAAAAAAGACATAAAAATTATTGAAAAAATATATTTTGAGGGTTTAAAGGACAAATAACTCTAAAGTTAGCTTAGAATTTATGTTAGAAGTTATTTTTGCATTTAATGAGTTTGCGATATTTGTGCCTTGGGCCTTGCATGGTCTCAATGGTAAAATGAATTTATGATGTAATTAATGACTTCTAAAACCATAGATAGGGTTTAATTCACCATTTTAGAAGTTGATACTGCATGTAATCCTCTTTTTTAGTTGTTGGCTGATTGATGAACTCAATATGATATATACTTTGAGTTTACTGAAGAAATTGGCTTTGGAGTGTTGTGATTGCTTCGGATTGAGCATCAATGGAACAAGCATATTCATGGTATTCATGAACCTGGTTAATGGTGATGTTGTTCTAATTTAGTATTTGTTTCCTTCAGTTTTCATACTGTTTCATCCTTTCTCCGATAGAAGAATAGAAATTTTAGAGCAGGATATGCTATCTTGGAAACCTATTTCTGTCATCATCCTTTATCTTTATGTTTTCCTCTGCTAATTTTGATTAAATAATTCTTAAATTCTCTTTATTTTCACTAAACTGCTATCTTAAATTTTCTTTTTGTTTGAAATTAATGATTAGGGAATTCTTAGCTGCTCTTTATGATTACTGGATTGTTTTCTTGAATTTTATTTACTATGGTTTGGTCAAAGAGGTATATGGTGTGCCCAACAATTTGGTTCTTTCTCAAGCATAGTATTCTTGAAGGCTTTTCTTTTTCTAGTATTTTAAATGATTCTTAATTGCCCTTTAAACCCACTAAATTCACAATTTAATGTTCATTTCATATCCACCTAAGCTATTAAGATCCATTTGGATTTGTTAACTTTCCTTATGAAACACCTTTGATTCATTGTTATCCTTTTTAAACCTTTCACAGACCCCATAGCCCAATGGTTTGATTTTATCTTACTCTATCTGTTCTTCTTGATATTCTACCCAACCAAACAAACAAAACAAACAAACCCTATCAATTTAACTACCCTAAAATCAACATCTTAAAACAAACAAGTGATATCTTTTATACAAACATAGAGAGAGCCCTCTCTGAGTCCAAGAAGTCGAGGTCCTAGGACTCCAAATATTGGTTTGACGTTACCATTGTCTATTTGGTCTTGCCAATCTGCCAAATTACAGGGTCCTAACATAATGGCAACTCCCCTGAGGACTGTGTAAGTAACAACTTAAATATTCCTTAAAAACTCAAAAATCCCGTGTAAAACTTAGATATATCAAAGGTTAGCCAAGAATGATATCTAGTTGATTTTCCATACTAGCACCATGGAGAACCTACTATGAAAAAATCATTAAAAATATTAGTGTTACATAAAGAAGTCAGAAAACCCAAAAATATCTCTAGATTGGTATTCAATTATTGATGGAGGACAACAAGAAAATCTTCAAAAAACTTAGCATCATCCACCTGGTGACTCCATTGGTCTCCATTAGACTTGGTGACTCCACTATTTCTCATAGACTCCCTTGGGAATGTACTAATCAAACATGATAGAAGGAAACATATTCACTCACTCTATGAATTCAATATTCATACACATTGGTTTTATTTTCATATTCTTATAAACTTTCAGCCTCTCTATGTTTTGGGTATGAAATCTAGCTTCACAAAGAATGAACACCAGATCTCACCCTAACCCAAACCATCCTACTATAGTTGATGACCCAAAAATAATACTAAGAAAAACTTCTAAGACTGAAGACTCAAATATTGTTAGACCAATTCACAAAGCAAGCTCTGTCCCTGAAAACCTTACATCCTTGCAAGATACCCAATTTGACTTACACCATAGAAGAAAACTATTCAAAAATAAGTCTCAAAATTGGATAGACCAAACAAACCTTGAGCCTACAAACTTACAAAAGAGTCCTAGTAGAGAAGCCCCTCCTTCCACTCCTCCTGACTTTTAGCTTCTCCAACACTTTGAATCATTTCGATTCAAATCTTCTCAATCTCAAATAGCTGGTCCAAGTACATCTACTACCCCCACTCATACATCCACTGTGCAAACCACTCCATTTCATCCTCCACCTCCACTCATAAACTCTCCTCTTTTAAATAGTCCTTGGGTTCCATTACCTCCTATCATGGATGCATGGTATGCCCCCTAGTACTACCATAACCTTTAATGCCTATGCCACAAGACTACCAATCTAAAATCCCTCACTTTACTGGAGCTGATTCTACAACTACCCAACAACACGTAGACAATATGAATGATGCATTTGACTACCAAGAAATAGAATAGGTGATTATAAAAATGAGAATGTTTGCCCAAAGTTTAGGAGGAGAAGCAAAGAAATGGTTCAAAAACATAACTCCTAACAGCATTCATGACCTCCATTCCCTTTATCAAACATTCATAAACGAGTGGGAGACTAAGAAAAATCCTCTTCAAATCCTATTAGAGTATGATAACCTTAAGATAAATGTTGGGGAAAGTGTCCAAGACTACTGCACTAGGTTCAATAGTGTATATAATGCACTCCCTCCCCACAAGGCTTAGCCTTAGTAAAATTTCTGGATGGATTTGATCCAGACATGTCTTATCAATTGAGAGAAAGAGATCCCCTAACCTTAGAAGACATGAAAAGAGGAGAAATAAGTGTAGAAGCCAACCTAAATGCTAAAAGGGCTAGATTAAGAGAATAAAAGAAGGTTACATACAAAGAGTAAACTATGGCCTCCACATCTGATGCTAAAATTGACAGCCTAGTTAGGAAAATGGAAAGGATGATGGAGAGACTCAACTTGCATGAAAGAGCACCTCCTAGGGAGAACCAAACAAAACCTAAAAAAAAAATAGAAACTAGAACTTTAGAAGGGACCCTCCTCAAATAAGACAAAGAGAAAATGACCAACAAATTAGACCTCCTTTCCAAAAAAACTATTTAGATGAAGATGGAAGAGAGACTGAGGAGCCAAAAGAAAATCATGTCAATCTAATACACTCCAATAATGCAGATGTTATTTTTCTCATAGAAGAAGAACAAGGTCTGTTTTCCTCAAACCAAAATGAAAGAGCTTATGAGGATTATGAAGAATGCAAACTAGGGTTTGAAAATGCCATCATGGAGGTTCATAGGCAGTATGAACTCAGAAGTGGGAAAACAAAAGACATCCCTAAGAGAAACAAATCAGAAATTTCTACTAGGAATACCCTTGAAAATAGTCCTAGAAAGACAATAGAAGATACAAACACCATAGCTAAGAATGTTGATCAAAGCAAAAACAAAATCAGCCAACATAATGGTGACCAAAGCTCCCTTAGCACATCAACTAGTGGCCCTGAAAAAACTGCTTATCTAAGATCCCAAATAAAACTCAGCAAGCTAAAGTTGCTGAAAAGACCATGTATGATAAAATTGATCTAACTCTGCCAAAAACACCAACACCATTCAGTATTGAGGGAGAAATTGCCATACCCCTTAATAAACTAGTAACTCAAGATGTATATAGATCTCAAGTTTTGAAGGCTTTAAACATAGGAAATGACATCGATACTCTAAATATAACTGATGACAAGCCAGATTTGTTGTTTGGAATAGAAGTAGAGGGAAAGTTCGAAAAGGGAGATGTGCCTCCATTCTATGTCAGTTTGAACATTCATGACAAAATTCTACACAATGTTATGCTAGACTGTAATGATCCAAATGGGGAAGAATAGGCTCAGTAGGGAATATCTTAAGATATTCCAATAAGGATTCACAGCAATATGGAAATACACCAGCAATTCTAAACCAGAGATAGACTGAAGGGGCTTTTACTGGATGTGTCACCTCTAAGGAGAGGGTGAGATCCAGAGGCTACCTGGCCTGTTTCAGACTCTGTCTATAGAAAGTTGGTGAAACATAGAAAGTATTGGAATAACACACTCCAAATGGATTTTTAAGCCCTTGGGATTCTTATATCTTTAGATCTAAATAATAATTCCAAAGAGGAGCAAAAACCAACCAAGGGAGAAGCGGGAAATTCCACTTTTAGGAAAATCTGCAAGAGGCTCAGTGAGAACGTTGTATAAGAAAATGGGTGCAAAAATAATGCAGTTCATCACTTGATTCCCCTAGCTTGGGCTATTTGGGAATTGTGTGATGAATTTAAGGAAAAAAAAATGAGTTTATGACCCTTAAACAGATCTCCCACAAAGCTGACTAGCTAAAAATCAGATAATGAGAAGAGCTGCTGTAACAAGGAAACCTAGCAACCAGAATTGTGTAGTTTCGCCCAGCAATCATTGGAGAATAGACATAAGGCTCGGAATTCAGTCTTATAAAATCATATCATCATTATGAAATATTCTCCCATTAACATACAACAAATCACATTAAATAATAGTGCAGAAATCCATTAAAATGACATCTCCAGCATTTATAAAATTGTAGAAAGGAATGGACTGTGTCCCTCTAAGTGTACTTCAGTAGATAAATAATGGAGCTTAGATCTATGGAAAATATATGGCTGTAACATCAGATCCATACCATATCTGGAAACTACTCAGCCTCTTCCACAAGTCCCCTTTGGGGTTTTTACAAAATATTGCACAAGAAGATGTAGATCTGACTTTTAATGCATGAAACTATAGGAAACTTCTAGAAATGGCTAATGATGATTATTATTACAGTACATCAGATCTGTAAAATAGATATCAGCAAGCTACAAGATGAATCTTCAAGATTAGAGTCAAGCCTCAATCATCAGAAAGCAAGTACAATGAAAGATCTAAACAATAGTGAAGCAGTACATAGAAAATAACGCAGTCCCCTAAGGAGAAAACACTGTAGCTTGAATATAATATGACAATATGTGAAACATATAGATCCGAAATGAAAATATAGTAGAGATCCCCTTCCAGGCGGTCACAAGACACCCTCCCTGAGAGAAATCCCTCCAAACAATTAGATCTTTGTAGATCTGAGTCACCACTTGCTGCAACTTCACAGCAGCTGCAAAACCCTCAATAGGACCAGCATTGCTCATGGAGATGAAGCTTGGCCAAAATTCCAGATAGTGGAGAAATGTAGCACATCCTCCTCCAAAGAGCTACTCCATGAAAGGAGAGAGGATTCCTAAATAGGAGACCCTCTTCTCTTTGGCTAACCAACCAAGAGAACTCGAGTTGCTCAAGCAACAACAAATCTTCAACAACCCCTTCATGTGCCTTCTTCTCCTTTTTATAACATTAGGGTCTCTTGGAAAACCCTAAAACACTTCTTCTCTGTGGCCCCTTTCACACTTGGAAACCCCTTCTAGAACAACGTAGTCCATCAAGGAGGTTCAATGAACCTAGACAGTGCTGGTTGACTTGGTCAAATAGGATCTCCTTTGGTGTTCTTGACCCTTTCACACCTGCAAGTTTTTATTCAAGCAGCTCAAATATGCATCTTTTCACATAGGCACTAATTTATTATTGATTTCAGGAGTTTTTCATGTCCTCCTTTCCATTTTATTCATCAGTACATAAAATTTAGACAAAATGAAATGTTCCAATTAGCTTGGGTTAATTAGGAACATTACAGTCCACTCCAAAAATTGTTGCTTGCCCACAAGCAACTGCAAGGCGAGTGCTGTAAAATTTCATCCTTGGTGACACCAACATAAGATAAGCTTCCTCCATAAGCCAAGTGCTCACCAATCCATCCATGTCTTGCTCCTCCAATGTTCTCATGAGATGCAATTAGCTCATCCCATAAGGATACAATAGATAATAAGAAACAAGCATGGTTTGCCCCATGCTCTCTCTGGAATATGAGACATTCAGTACATGGAGAGTGGTCCTCTCATGAGGCACATGCCATCCCTCATTCTTGCCTCCCATGCCACATCATCATGGCTGAAAGAGTTATGCATGTTTGGTGCTTTGGGGCAGCACCTTCTCTTTGCAAAAATCCCCCTTTTCCTTTCAAGGGAGTGGCTCAAATCAGAAAATTTTGGAGCCCAAAATTGGCCAAGAGGATCATGTGATATATCATTTCTCCTTGGAATATTTGGCCTACAAAAACATGGTGTAAGAATGAATGAAATCAGAAATAAAAACATGTATAACATGATCATGTTCTTCACCAATAATTCTTCTCCAATTAGGGGAGAGGAGCATGGTTCTATGCCTTCCCTCCATAGAAGGAAGAGTGGGCTGATTCAACTCTCCCAAAGAGTCATGTTGCTCATCCACCTATACAATGCTCATGCCTCCTTGAAAATTATGATGTAGCCCTCTTTCAAAGCCCTTCTACCAATAGCTTCTCAAGGTGTATGTTGGAAGGCTCCCCTTCCCATGCTGCTTCAAAAATAAGTGGCCATCCCACCACTTGTTTACTGGAATAAGCTTCTTCAAAGCTTGGAAATGATAGATGAAAATGATTGTTGGCTGAATCGAATTCAAGAAATTCATATCATGCTCCAATCCCCCCCATGTGAGAGACTTCCCTTCATGGTACCAACTCAATACATGACCTTTTGCATAGGGAAACATCATACACAATGCAACAGTCATATAAAGTTCCATCCTCTCCTTGACCTACCAATGAATTTGGGAGATTTCATTCACGTTGGACGCATTCACCCAATGTGTCATCCCTCCTCTCATGCATGGGTCATCAATATGATATGGAAAATTCTCTTTATGCCAACCCATGATAAGGTTACAAGTTCTCCCAAGCCCAAGTACATACATGATTTTAAAATGCACTATAAATAGAAATACATGCACATACATGGTAGGCAAGAGTAAATGTATGGACATGGGATTCATCATGTGGTTTCCATACCTCTTCCTTGTCAACCAAAACACCCATGCCTTCTTCTTATGCAGCCTCCACCTGAGATACAAGGCATGTGACAAGAAAATTAGAAAATTTGGGGAGTGTTTAAACTCACCTAACAAGAACCAGCACAGGCTATCCCTTTCCTACATCAAATCTGAATGTTGTAAGTGGTTCACAAGCCACTTACTTGCTGCTCCCTTCATCTCACCATGGCTGAAAGTGATAATTATACTTGGTGCCTTAATACAGCACCCATCATGGTGTAGAATATCCCTTAACCCATCAAGGGATTGGCCATGTTTGAGAACAATCTTGACCCATAGTTAGCCATGAAGCTTGTATGGTATAACACTCCTCTTGGGAGTCATGGGCTGCAAATATGAAGTAAGAAAATACATGCAACCATAAAATGAAATGTGATTCTCATAAGCATGCATCTTACCCAAAGTCTCCAGCGCTGTGATATTTTCCCCCTTGGGAAGAGATGACATTGATGCACAAGGTCGAGGGAACACTTTTCTCTTCTGCTGATCATGGGAACTCCTTAGTGGAATTCCTTCAAGTAAGGAGGCATCAAGGCGTAGATCGTGAGAAGATGTAGGGATTGATATATCCTTGCTTTTCATGCATTGATATTTCAACCTTCTTTGTGCAACATGTTTCTGAAATACATAGGGGAAAAATTTTCTCACCATTTGAAGCTTGCCCTTCCCTCTGTCTTCTGCAATCTTCAATATCTCACCATCTGATAAGTACGGCACATGCTTCCCATGGATTGTTCCAGAATCTCTATGTGTGAGATTCTTAGGAAGTCCTTGCAAAAATGCAAGAGCTTCTCTCCTTGGAGCAGTTGCTCCTTCTTCTTTTTCATGCAGTACTAGAGGTCCTCTTGCTATGTCTGTGCTATCACCCCTAGCATTTTCTTCAAATATGGAACATGCCTCATCCTCAATAGGAGACCTTAGATATTGGTCTTCTCTTGAAGGAGGTATCCCCATGTCTTCTTCTTTCTCTTGAAACCTCATAGAGGTTTCACTGCAGCTTCCCTCTTGAGAAGAGGACCTTTCACCCAAGGGAGATCTGACCCTTGGCAGTGCATCTGATAAACTCACTCCTTCTCTTTCCCTCTTCATGAAGGAGTCACTAACAAAATGCTCAGGCTCTGATGATATGGTTGAGTGCACATATCCATAAGATGAGGATTCTAGATGTTCCTCATGCACAGATCTTGCAGATTTGACTGGAAGATTTTCTCTTTCTTGAAACTCCTTGGGAACTTCACTACTTATTCTTTCTTCTTCTTGCACAAACTCTTTGGAGAGGTTATTCATAGATCTGAAAATAGATGAGAGTAATATCATTCTCTCCATACTTTCTAATTTATTCTTTCTACTTTCTACTTCTTCTCAGCACTTCTCTAATAGCTTGATCTCACAGGCTGAGCTAGAGATCGTGCTCTGATACCACTGTAATGTTCCAAATGGGGAAGAATAGGCTCAGCAGGGAATATATTAAGATATTCAACTAATTATTCATAGCAATATGGAAATACACCAGAAATTCTAAATCAGAGATAGACTGAAGGGGATTTTACTGGATGTGTCACCTCTAAGGAGAGGGTGAGATCCAGAGGCTACCTGGCCCGTTTCAGACTCTGTCTATAGAAAGTTGGTGAAACACAGAAAGTATTGGAATAAAACAGTCCAAATGTATTTTTCAGCCCTTGGGATTCTTATATCTTCAAATCTAAAGAATGAGTCCAAAGAGGAGAAAAAACCAACCAAGGGAGAAGCGGGAAATTCCACTTTCAGGAAAATCAGCAAGAGGCTCAGTGAGAATGTTGTATAAGAAAATGGGTGCAAAAATAATGTATATCAGGGATTCATTCCACTATCTTGGGCTGTTTGGGACTTTTGTGATGAATTTCAGGAAACAAAAATGAGTTTAAGACTTTTAAACAGATCTTCCACAAAGTTGACTAGCTAAAAATCAGCTAATGAGAAGAGCTGCTGCAACAAGGAAACCTAGCAACCAGAATTGTGCAGTTTTGCCTAGTAATAAGACCAGACATAAGGCTCAGACTTCAGTCTTAGAACATTAGATCAGAATTATGAAATATTCTCCCATTAACATACAAAAAATCACATGAAATAATAGTGCAGAAATCCATTAAAATGACATCTCCGGCATTTATAAAATTGTAGAAAGGAATGGACTGCGTCCCTCTAAGTGTGATTTAGAAGATAAATAATGGAGCTCAGATATATAGCAGATTTATGACTGTAGCATCAGATCCATACCAGATCTGGAAACTACTCAGCCTCTTCCACAAGTCCCCTTTGGGGTTTTTACAAAATATTGCACAAGAAGATGTAGATCTAACTTTTAATGCATGAAATTGTAGGAAACTTCCAGAAATTGCTGAAGATGATTATTATTACAGTATATTAGATCTGTAAAATAGATATCAACAAGATACAAGATGAATCTTCAAGATGAGAGGCAATCCTCAATCATCAGAAAGCAAGTACAATGAAAGATCTAAACAATAGTGAAGCAGTACATAGAAAATAACGCAGTCCCCTAAGGAGATAGTGTTGTAGCTTGAAAATAATATGAAAATATGTGAAATATACATATCTGAAAGGAAAACACAATAGAGATCCTCTTCTGGGTGGTCAGAAGACACCCTCCCTGAGAGAAATCCCTCCAAACAATTAGATCTTTGCAGATCTGAGTCACCACTTGCTGCAACTTCACAGCAGTTGCAAAACCCTCAATAGGACCAACACTGCTAATGGAGATGAAGCTTCGCTAAAATTCCAGATAGTGGAGAAATGCAGCACAACCTCCTCTAAAGAGCTACTCCATGGAAGGAGAGAGGATTCCTAAACAGGAGACCCTCTTCTCTTTGGCTAACCAACCAAGAGAACTCGAGTTACTCAAGCAACCACAAATCTTCAACAACCCCTTCATGTGCCTTCTCCTCCTTTTTATAACATTAGGGTCTCTTGGAAAACCCTAAACCAATTCATCTCTTTGGCCCCTTTCACACTTGGAAACCCCTTCTAGAATAGTGTAGTCCATCAAGGAGGTTCAATGAACCTAGACAGCGCTAGTTGACTTGGTCAAATAGGATCTACTTTGGTGGTCTTGACCCTTTCACACCTGCAAGTTTTTATTCAAGTAGCTCAAATATGCCTATTTTCACATAGGCACTGATCTATTCTTGAGTTTATGAGTTTTTCATTTCCTTCTTTCCATTTTATTCATCAATACATAAAATTAAGACAAAATGAAATGTTCTAATTAGTTTGGGCTAATTAGGAACATTACATAGACTATGGTGCTTCACACAACCTTATGCCAAAGGTAGTGATGGAGAGATTATGCCTTGAAATAACCAAAACATACAAAGACTTGTACTCTTTTGATTCAAGTAGAGTTAAATGTCTGGGCCTAATCAAAGATTTGAGTGTCAATCTGGCACAAATACCAGCTAAGAGCCTAGTCATGGTCATTGTACTAGCTAACATTCCCCCGAAGTATGGCCTGATTTTATGTAGATCTTGGGGAGCAAAACTCCAACGAAACCTCCAAATGGACATGACATATTCTACCATTCCAGTCTTTAACCAAACAATAAGACTATACAGGGAATCTAACATGAAATACATGGTAAGAAGCCAAGATAGGCCAAACAACACCCCTCTCTATTCTATCCTTTCAGACCTTGATGCATTTATCTTGTACAATGAAGATGACATTACTGAACAAGTAAATGAAAAAGGGGAAGAGCTAGACTTGTCAGAACAGTCAAACGAAACACAAAATGAAGAACATGATAGACAAAACCCTAGCAGCCATGAAAAACAACATAATGGTGAATCTGAACTTGAAACACTTTGGAACATGAGCTTTGATGGCTCTTGTGGCAAAGCCAGTTCAGGAGAAGGTGTTTGGATACACAACACTAATCAAGGTCACTCTTACAAGCCGGATTTTCAATGTACAAACAATATTGTAGAGTATGAAGCTCTTCTCTTAGGGTTACAAATAATGAAAAGTATAGGAACTAAGAGGATTTTTTTTCTAGGGGATTCTGAGCTAATCATTAGGAAAATCAAAGAAGAATATTCAACCAAGAATCCTAGGCTAAGAGAATATAGAAATGCTGCCTTACACCTCCTAAATACATTTGAAAACTATGAACTTAACTTTGTCTCGAGAACTCAAAACAACCTTGCAAAGAACTAGCCTTTGCTGCCAGCACTTGCCAACTATCTCATGCCAATGAACAATACATAGTAAAGGTCGAGTATAGACCAGTAGTCCCTAATAACATATATTATTAGCAAGTATTTGAAAATGGAAAATAGATTGAAGAATTCTTTCATCCCAAAGCCAAGTTTGAAATTCCAAAATCAGACTCAGATCATCAAGAGGACTATCCTGCTGAGGAACAAACACACAAAACAAAGCTGCCTTGTACTACTGATATAAATATGCTAGAACAACCTCTTGAGGTAGAATTATTTGAATATTTAGACAAAAGGGACCTTGAGATATTGCAAAGATAACTTATTGCCAAGAGGTCTTCCCCCCTTAGAAGAATTGTTTGATTTAAATGATGTTGCTAGGAATCCTAAGATGGAATCCACCAAAATAGATGTAGAAGAATGCAACATAGGGAGTGATGAAGAACCTAAAATGATAAATTTTAAAAAAAAAATTCCACCCCTTATAAAACAAAAATACATTTAGTTTTTCAAAGAGTTCAAATATGTGATTGCATGGGGCTATGAGGACTTGAAGTCCTATGAAACAAACATCATTCAACACAAGATTCCCATCAAGGAAAACCAGAAACCATTCAAGTAGAAATTACATAGGATAAACCCTGTCCTAATACCTCTAGTTGAAAAATAAATCTCAAAGATGTATGATCCTAGAATAATAGTCCCACTCAAGTACTCAAAATGGGTCTCAAACTTTGTGTTAGTGAGGAAGAAGACAGGGGAAATTAGGCTATGCATAGACTTTAGAAATTTGAACAAAGCCTCCAAAAAGATAACAACCCTTTACCTAAGATGGAACGTATACTGCAAAGGGTAGTGGGTTACAAAATAATATCATTTCTTGATCATTTTTTCGGTTATAATCAGGTGCTATACTTCCAAGTGATCAACACAAAACAACCTTCACAACACCCTAGGGCACCTTCATGTATGTCAAAATGCCCTTTGGGTTAATGAATTCTGGTGCCACTTTTCAAAGAGCCATGGATATTTTTTTTTCTTAAGAGATAGGCTACTTCATTGTGATATACCTTGATGACATCACTATTTACTCAAAAACTGATGAAGAACGCCTAACTCACCTAAGAAAAGTCTTTGAAAAGTGTAGAAAGTATGGCTTGTCTTTGAATCCCAAGAAAACTTTGTTTGGCCTTCATGAAGAAAAAATTCCAGGCCACATCATATCTGAAGAAGTAATCAAGATAGACCCAAAAAGGATTGAGGGAATATTGTAGATTAGCCACCCTAGGAACATCAAAGAGCTACAATCTTTCATTGGAAAGATCAAATTCTTAAGAAGGTTCATACCAAACCTTGTTGAACTCCTAAGAAACATTACAAACATGCTGAAAAGAGAAATAGGAGTCAAATGGACCATAGAAGCAAAACAATCCTTTGAACTGGTAAAACAAGCACTTACACAAACAATAGTTCTAAACAACCCTAACTTTACCAAGGATTTCTTCATCTTCTCATTTGCATCAGAACACATAATTGCTACAGTATTGCTACAAAAGAACATAATGGGACAAGAACAGCCCATAGATTTCTTCAGAAAGGCACTAAGAGATGCACCTCTGAAGTATAACTTCATGGAGAAACAAGAATTTTCCTTAATCAAAGCATTAAAATATTTCAAGGTTTACATCTTGCATTCACATGTCATTTCTTTTGTTCCTCATGCAGTTTTTAAGGACATACTAACTCAGGACCCTGATGGTAAGAGAGGTAAATGGATTGCTATCATTCTAGAGTATGATCTAGAAATAAAGCCCACCAAGCTAATCAAAGGGCAAGGACTGGCCAAACTGATGGCTGAAGAAAACTTTCAAGAATTGGACATAAACATGATACATTCCTTGAATGAACAAGGGGAGCTGGTGACTCCACCTATTGAAGAAGCATTTATGAACTCACTCTAGAATGATGACATATTACATGTGTTCTTTAATATAAATGCCCCTCCTAGTTTGTCTAAACAAAGGCCAGATTATTGAAACTAAAAGATGTAAATTTTTGCATTCTAGACAAAGCTTTATATTGGAAAAATTTTGTTGGTATCTTTCTTAAATGTTTAATTAAAGATGATGAAGATAGAATGATACATGAGTTTCATGAAGGAGAGTGTGGAAGTCACCTATATTGGAAAACCACTGCCAAAAAAATCCTTAGAGTTGGTTTCTATTGGCCCACTCTTTTCTCTGATATCCATAAGATAGTAGTGACTTGCCATAAATGCCAAATCTTTGAGGGAAAGAGAAAACTAATGCCTTTTCCTTTGCACCCTATCAGTGTTGAAACTCCTTTTTAACAGTGGGGTTTAAATTTCATTTCAGAAATCCACCCTACCTCCTCTGCCCCACACAAATGGATCCTCACTGCAACTAACTATTTCACCAAATGGATAGAAGCCATCCCTTCAAGGAATTCCACTGACTTGGTAATCATCAAATTCCTTGAAACTAATATTCTGTCCAGATTTGGTTGTCTGAGAAAGATCAACAGTGATAATTTTGTTGCATTCAAGTCCAAGAGAATGGCAGACTTTAGCCACAAGTACCACATCAAACTAGGGCATTCTATAGCTTATTACCCTCAAGGCAATGGGTTGGCAGAGTCCTCTAACAAAAGTTTGGTAAACATCATCAAGAAATTGTTGGAAGATAACAAAAAGTCATGGCACAACAAATTAATGCATGCACTATGGGCAAACAGATTAACAAGCAAGAAATCAATTAACATGTCTCACTATCAGCTAGTGTATGGCATGGATGTAGTTTTTCCAACATCCTTGGGAGCCCTAGTGATGAATCTCCTTCAAGAGGTACAATCAGAGGAGAATTATATACAAAGGAGGCTGAACCAAACCATTGATCTGCAGCAATCAAGGGAAGAAGTTTACAACAGAACACAAGCAGTGCAAGACAACATCAAGAAAAATTTTGATAAGAGGACCAAGGGAAATTATTTCCAGATTGGAGACAAAGTGGTGAAGTGGGATTCAAGAAGAGAGGACAAAGGCAAGCATGGAAAATTTTAAAATTTTTGGAAAGGCTTGTACATCATCCATTCAGTAAGAGGTAACAATGCATTCTTTCTACAAGAAATGGATGGAGCGGAGTTGTTTGGAAATCCTGTCAATGGCAGGATGCTCAAGCACTATTTTTGTTGAAATTCTTAGTTTAAAGATTTTTTCATTATACATAACATTGCTTAAGTAAAAGATCAGAAAAATGAAAAAATAAATAAAAAAGAGGCCAGATGAAAAGAAGAGGTAAAGCCCCATACCAAAAAAGAATATGTCTAAAAGTGTGCAAGTCTAAATGCCACTACTTTTAGAAAGAAAAGTCTTGTTCAGTCATACAACCTGTTAGCCCCTATAAATTCCTTGACAAGCAAGCAAGGGGCTAGTTTTTTTCATGAGCCTTCAAGGAATGCATTTCCCTTAAAAACACATCATCCTTGAAGCCTTTTTATGTTCCCTGCCCCTGACTATTGCCCTCTACTATTATAGAGTCTGGAGCCTCACTGATTGCTAAAAATTGTGCCCCAAAAGACCTTCATGTGCCCCTTTTACCCCTGCAAATGTCCCATTTTACCCCTTTTTTCCCCCTTTGACAAAGTTCTCCTTTTTCCCTCTAAGTCCCCCTTTAGCCTCAAAATCATACCTAAAGTCCCCTTTGAATCCTGCCCTTGCCCTTTGTTTGGCTAAAATTCCCCTTTTCTCCCCTACCGTTACCCCTTTCCCAGCCTTAAATACTTTGAAAATGGGCCAAAACCCACTTTTTAACATTATTAAGGGCTTAGCCCCTTACCTGCCAGCCTCTTTCAACCACTTCCCCACGTAACCATTACCCAAGACCAAGCGCCTAAGTCCTTGGGGGCTAGTCACAATCGTGACTTGCAAACAAGCGTAGCTCTTTGTTAACTCTGAAAAACTCCGATGTGATCATTTTATTCTATAAGGACCACGACGTGTTCTCCACCATTATCTTTCGTTTCGATCGAACGGTTGGGCGCTGATCGCAATACTGCTTTGATCGCAATCGCAAGGATTATGTTACGTTCCCCGATCGGTTCATCGCAAATGTTTGCGATGCGATTGATCACATCGCATGTTCCAGCTCTGATCTCTCCAACTTCCAATCACCGCAATCGCAGCTCCCCTTTTGTTTCTCCCGATCGCAATCCCTTTCCCTGATCTCCCGATCGCAGTCCCTTTTCTGATCGTTCGATCGCACCTGCTCCTCCGATCGCATCACAAAATTCTGTTCTTACGATTGCGATTACCTCCCACTCCGGATCTTCGATTGCGATTGAACCGGGGCCCACCATACCATACCTCCACCCATTCATGAAATAAAGGTCTTTTTCCTTTGTAAATGCAAAACTTTGTTATATTTCGTTTTCTCAAAGGTTTTTCACATTCTGCTTTTCCCCAATCACATCGGAAGTTTTGTGCTGTATTGCCCCGCCCTACTCCCGACTCTGATTGCGATTTCCATATGGGTCCCACCTTGTACGATCATTCCATTGCATTCCTTTTCATTTCGTTCATTTCCTTTGTATTTCTGCGTATAACCAAAGTTTCATGTTTTGCATTTAAACGTTTCATATTTGTTCCGCCCCATTTCATATACCATCCCACGGATTGATCTCTGCCATTGATCTACGCCTCCAGGTCATGATCAAACGGCCCATGCTCATCTCTCCATCAAAACCCTATTGTTCGCTGTTTATACCATATCAATGCATTTTTCACATTTATTTCATCCAAAAACATTGTTTCATCACCGTCGTGCTATTGTTCTTCTGTCCTCCATAGCCATTCCTCCTATGCATGGATTTCATAACTCATTCCCGTGTTCTATAGGGTTATCAGGTGGGAAAGGCCGCCATGATTACATAGTCCTTATTACAGCGGCAGGTTTTCACCAACAGAGATATAAATAAAGCAGCAAAGAGTTCAATGCACAGAAAACTAAGTCATCAGGGCAGCTACATTAGCAGAAACGTTCCTACCTGGGAAAAAGGAAAAAATGTCTATACTGTTTCTATTCCATGCCATGTTCCAGAGAAGATCTATACCTTAACCACAGTTCGAAGCTACCAGAGCATTTGTTTCACAAGTATGGCCGACCATTTAGGCATTCATTCACCATTTTGTTTATTCACCAGAGTACTACACAGTATTGCAGCCAGAGTACATCAGGACCATACCAGAGTAAATGGGAGCCGAAGAAGATCACTCTTTCATCCCAAAAGGTACCAGGGTTAAATGCAGAGGATTAAAACAGAATGGGCTTTAGCCCCCTCTTTATTTTATGAGTTTAATGTTTCATTTAGTTTCCACCTACCTCCTCGGCTCATCTTCTGCTATAAAACTTAGGAAGAAATTATTGTAAAGGTTGTTGATGAGATATCAGAGAATTGCAGCTGTTTCTCTTGAGGCATTTTTCACTATGTAAATTTGTAAGATAGGTTGAGGATTATGTTTTCAAATTGAAGTTCAAGCTGTTGGCAAATGCTGTACCTAATTGGTGTTGTTTTTAATATGACAAGCACATTTCTTTGGATCCTGATCTAAAGCTGCAGTGATGTTTTCCTGTCTCTGTGTTATATTTCATTTCATCACATTTCTTCTGGCTTTCATCAGAAATCTGGCATAGGATTTACCCTTGTTAGCTACCCTATGTTTCTGCTCTCCTTGCCTTTAATTTTTTCTGCTTAATGTGTTATCTTAAAATTGATTTCAATTGATTTAACCAGTGTAGTGGATGTTATTGCCTGCTAGCTTATGTATGAATTAATGAGACCTGTTTTTAAGATGTTCTTGGTAAGAATTAACTAGATGAATTGGGAACACTAGGAGGTTTAGAACTCTGTCCTTATCTCACTAGGATCCCCTTCAGTTAGTTAACCTTTCTAAGTTCCCTCAAGTTACTGTTTTGAGACTTACCTCTGAGTATGTCCAAGCAGGTCTGGAGTTAAATGACCTTTGACCTAATCTATAGACAGAAATTGGTTTTATCTCATTCTTTCACCTTTCTCTCCTTATTGTTCCATTCCACCTGCCATATTTTAGGATCCAAGGCTTTAGATGACTAGCCTAGCTGAAAGCTTGCGTGTTGAACAGCAAGTAAACCCTTTCTTGAATCCATTTGCCCAATGGTATTGAATGTTCTCTGAAATTTTCTCTCCTTGGTCTAAAATCCTCTTTGCCCTGCCTTGTCTTATATTGGACCCTTCATTCCTGATTCCCAACAGCCAAATCAAAACAATCAAACAAACAAACACTGTGCCTAATAACTAGCCTAACACCTTAACATTTGAGCTTCAAAGATATAAACCTTTGAATATTATAGAGAGATCCATCTATGGACCTAGGAGGGCTAGATCCTAAGTTCTGAAAGTGGTTCTGATGTTGTCTCATGTTTTGGTCTTGCCAACCTAGCCAAAACATGGGAACCCCAACATAATGGCGACTCCACTGGGGAATTTACAAATATTTTCCATCTCACTACATCACAAACTTCAGAAAAACCTTCAATCTCTGGTTAGGTTGGTATTAAAACACTCACACTTACATTTCAATTACCACCTGTTGTGTCTTCCCCATACTCTCGGACAGAGTCTGGAAAGGGCCAGGTAGCCTCTGGATCTCACCCTCTTTCAGAGGTGACATATCTGGTAAATGCCCTCCCAGTCAATCTCTGGTTAGAGTTTGTTGTGTTTTGAGGTTATTCTTGAAAGGTGACATTACCTGAGCACTATGGTGGACAGTTTGACCCCCTATGTATACCCTAAGCCTTCCACCTGGTGACTCCATAGCTCCTAAAAGATCAAAGACTCCACTGGTGATCAGTAGGCCTACTAATTTATCTTAGTTTCACATAAGACTCCACTTGGAGACCAGCCTTCATAACAACATCGACCACAATAGAAGTAACCAATAGGGTTAAGCTCCTTTGTTGGAAAACAACATTCTGGCTTCAAGAACCGTTTATAAAAGAGCTTATCCCAACCCAGACCCACCTGAAATAGTTGATAACCCTGAGAGCATCCTCAAGAGATCACATACACCTAGAGAATCAACTATTTCTAGTCACATCTATAGAGCTAACTCTGCACCCGAAGACCTCACAGCTCTATCACACTTTCATCTTGACCTAGACCCACCTAGTAGATTACCAAGAACTAGGTCATTCAGTGATCTAGATCAGCTAGGCCTTGAGCTTCCTGGTTCACCACCTCACAGTGGTAAACACACTAGGGATAGAGAGACCCCACCATCTACACATCCTGATACTCACTTCATTAAGAACTTGGGGCTCTGCCACCCTAGATCTGCTCAACAGTCCTTGGCTGGTCCTAGTATCCCTATCATCCATATACCAGCTGCTCAAGTTAACCCTTTACCTCATCAAAACATCATTATGGGAGCCTGGTATGCACCTCTAGTACCCCTACCAAATGATTATCAATCAAAGATCCCACATTTCACTGCTAAAGAGTCCATCACAGCCCAACAACACGTAGATAAAATGGAGGATTCTTTTGACTACATGGAAATAGATGATGATACAGTCAAAAGGAGAATCTTTGCCCAAAGCTTGGGAGGGGATGTAAAGAAATGGTTTTAAAACCTGCCTCCGGGCAGTATCCAAGATCTTCCCGCTTTATATCAGACCTTCATAAACAAGTGGGAAATTAAATCTAACCCTCGCCAACTCCTAGCAGAATACATGAACATCAAAAGAAACATAGGAGAAAGTGTCCATGATTACTCTACAAGATTTAACGGCATTTACAATGCACTTCCTCCACATATGAAGCCTCCCCAAGGCATGGCTCTAATGAAATACCCTGAAGGCTTTGATGCTGATATGGCCTACCAATTGAGGGAGAGGGATTACAACATGCTAGAAGACATGCAAAAGGGAGAGATAAGTGTAGAGGCTAACTTGATTGAGAAAAAAGAAAGATTGAGAGCTGAAAAGAGGGTAACATATAGAGATGACAATGTAGCTTCCACGTCTGATCCAAATTATGATAGATTATCTAAAAACGTGGAAAGACTGTAACAAATGATGGAAAAAATGGTTGTCACAGTTAGCAATCAGAACCAAAACTTTAGAAGAAACAATAATACTCCCAACAGACAAAGAGATTCAGATCAACACGTTATTCCCCCTTTTCAAGAAAATTTTCTTGATGAAGATGAGGGAATCATAGAGGAGTCTGAAGGGAATACAATAAACATGTTTGAAATATAGGGCTCCATCCATAACTTGACTCAGAGGAAGATCAGCCCTCACCCTCATGCTGGGATGAGGAAATATTTGAGTCTGAGGATTACAGACTTGGATTTGAAAATGCTATTATGCAGGTCAAAGAACAATATGAACTAACACTACAAGAAAAAAACACATTGGTGAGGGTCATGCTTGTGACGGACCTTTAAGGTCCGTCACCAATGTCACATATGGTGACGGCCTTTAAAAAAGCGTAACTGTAAGTGTATATAGTGATGGTCCTTTATGGTCCATCACCAAAGACATTTTCAATGACACTTTTGGTGAGGGTTGGTAAAGGCCCGTCACTAATTCTCTCTTTGGTGACACTTCTAGTGACGAACTTTTAATGACCCTCACCAATGCTCTTTTTGTTACTTTTGGTGACGGTCAAAAAATTTCCGTCATCATTGATCATCAAAAAACCGTCACTGTAAGTGTATATAGTGATGGTCCTTTATGGTCTGTCACCAAAGACATTTTGAATGACACTTTTGGTGAGGGTCGTTAAAGGCCCATCACTAATTCTCTCTTTGGTGACACTTCTAGTGACGAAGTTTTAATGACCCTCACCAATGCTCATTTTGTTACTTTTGGTGACGGTCAAAAAATGGCCGTCATCATTGATCATTCCAATGATTTTTTGATGACGCTATGTACCTGTTAATATATTTTTTTGTCAAAAGTTAACGATTTAATACCATTATTGTGGAGTATTTTTTATAATATGTCCAAAGCCATAATGTTTAGGGTCAGTGAATTTTTTAGAAGTAATTAGCGTGTATCATTTCCCTCAAGTAATAACTAGTCAAATAGAGATTTCCTATGAGTCAACAGATGATTCATATATATTAAGTTTATTATCTAGAAAATTCCCTTTAGATAAAATTCCACTATTGTGTGTAGGAAATATATTATTTAATACATAATCAAGCTTTGACAATTCTATTAATGAGAAAGACCTAACGATCCTCACCAATCTAGGCACGCCTTAAATTAATGCTTTGGCACACACTAACATTTCTTAGCACCCCACATGTATTGGAACATCTTTGTACCTAGAAGATCTTGTGATGACACTTACGCCCAAGCACATGGTGACATGCGCTAGCACAACATCGTACTCTGCTAACATGTGTTGGCATGCTGCATATAGTCCCTAGCATGCCTTGGAACACCTTGGTTGAATGCATTGACATACATTAGCACTTGGCACACAATGCCACTTGGCATGTATTGGGACCTATTATTAGTGTGCCTAGCATGCCCCTTTTCAAAAAGATAAAGTCCTGAATTATTAACCCTCTTATTGGTTCTTCCTTTTGTTGCCTTGACACATATTGACATACCCTGGTCCCCTGCACCACATCCTTAGCACCCAGCATGTATTGGCATATCTTGGCACTATTAATTGGCACATGATATAATTAGCACACTCTGGAACTCCCAAGCACACTTTGGGAATTCTTGACATGCCTTGATATTCCCTAGCATGCCTTACCAATGCTTAGCATACCTTGTCAGTCCCTCCTTGGCATGAAAACTAACACTCATTAACACTAGTCTCTGGCGCACGTTCCTCATATTCATTAACTTTCATGAATTTTTACTTAGTGCTCCCTTAATGTTTTTTCCTAGTAATCCTTACCACTCATGAACATGCATTATCACTCTCTAGCACACTTTAGCACTCTTCAACATTCCCTTCCACTTCATAACATGCATAACACTAGTTCCTGACACATATTGGCGCTTGGCACGTGTTGGTGCTTGGAAAGTCTTAGCATGTGTGGAATACATTGAGATGCCTTAGTATGATTTGGCATGGTTTAATATTAAATTTATTTGTGATTATCAGTTGTTGGAAAGTAGATGAGAAGTAACAAAGGAATACTTGGCACTTAGAATGCACTAAGACTTTGCACTTGGCACCTATTGTTGCCTAGTGTTGGTGTGCCTAGCATGCCCCTCTTGGAAAAGGTAAATTGATGACTTATTAACCCTATTATGTGTTCATTTCCTTGTAGTTTAACTTTTTTCTCCCTTTTTTTGTCTTGACATTCCCTGACATGTATTGACACACCCTTGCACATCTTGGCATGCCTTATCACTTAGCACATATTAGCATGTTTGACATGTATTCCCACTATCTGGCACATCAAGGGGGTGAAGAGAGATGTAGTCCTAAAGTAGGTCGAGTACGAGGGCGAGTAAGGGTTGCTAAAGGGAGGTCATGATCATCCTCCAAGAGCAAGATCATCATGTGATTGTTCAAAAGAATGTTACATACCTTAAGGGTCGGTTTGCGCTAGGAAGTAGGATGGCATATTGTTGGTTCTCTTCTGGCAGATCGAGCTTAAGAGAGGTTTCTCATGAGAATCTGGGCATGTGTGTTGAAAATGCAGCAAGATGATGGAGCTTAGTGAAATGAAGTCGCTTTCACTAAGTGGGCCCGCAGGCAAATTCTGGCGCAAAATCTATTTTTAGACTATGTCTATTTTTAGACATATGGAGCATGGTCCGAGGATTCCAGTATGAGATTCTTGGAGCATTGGTCATGTTGGTAAAAATATATGGGACTCTATTTTTTTGACCTATAGGTCGAAGAGGTCGAAGTCTATTTTTAGACTGCCTCTCCTAAAAATAGGGAAGTCAAATATTATTTACCCTTAATAATATTTGGACTATAAACTTCAGTTTACTCTCTTGGAGCACTTCAGTTCGAGCCTTGGAAGTGGCTCATGCATCTGACAGAGGAATTACGGTATTCCCAAGGGTTTGATGGCATCATGCATGGTTGACTTCAGTGGCAGAAGTTTGGTGAAGATAATGAGACAGCTAGTGGAGTTGTGTTCTGTTTATTTTAGTTGAACTAGTTGAGATTAGTTTAACTAGCTAATCAATTAGTTATGAGTGGAGTGAATTAAATATTATTTAATTCATTAATTAATAACTCATTATTCAACTCAAGAACACATCAGTTCACTACAGTGTATGATCAGTTCAGTGGAGACCAGTGAAAGAGGTAGATGAAAGGGTGGAGTTAGCTATCAGTGGCGACATCAGTTGTGCATGAGATTTGCACCACACTTGGAGGAATTTCCCATGATGATTGTGTGCCAAGGATATTCTAACCTTGGATCTCTATATAGACTGGCCTGGATTGCGCAATAGAGGCAAGGCAATTGGCGGCGAGTTTTGAACCAGTAGCCTGTTCAAAACTGAGCTAGTTTGTGTGTAAGTTTATGAGAAAGTACTGAGTACTTGTGAGGAGTATTGTACTGAGTTTGTTACATGATTTCTCCATTATAATATACACAATAGCTGCGGGGTTTTCAGCTATAAGCTTTCCCATACATACTGTGTTAATGTGTATGATGATTTGATGTGTTATCGCTTGTTTTATTTCCGCATGTTTGATGATCTGAGTGGAAGAGATTATGTGTTGCATATAAATTTGAATTGTATGTGATCAGGATAGTCTCGGTGGATAATTAATCATTATTCAGCAAATTTCTACATGGTATTGGAGCTATTGAAGCAGAGATTGATCATCACAGTGATTACAAACTTATTTCGGTAGACAGAGTCTGCATGCGGGCCAGGTAGCCTCCGGATTCATCTTTCTTCGGAAAGTGAAAGGTCTAGTAAATGCCCCTTGCAGTCAATCTCTGTGCTAGAAATAATTTGTTCTCACAGATCTAGAGCGATTGAGCTTTGAGGTGGAATTCGAAATTTTGCAGCAGTTTTGTTTTCTTGGTGCCGGTGTTGAAAATGTCTTTCAACGGTTTGCGACTCGAATATGCTCTTGAAGGCAGTTCGAATTATGTGGCATGGAAGGATCGCATGGAAGCAGTATTAGAAGATAATGGTCTCAAGGAGTTCATAGATACAGATGTCCAAAAGCTCACTGATCCTGCTGAAGTCGATGCATGCAAAAGAAGATGGCGAAGTGTCGAAGGATCCTGTTGGAGGGCGTCAAGGATCATATTGTATCCAGCCTGCATGGAAAGGTTACTCCATATTTAATGTGGAAAGCTTTGACGGATCTACTCCAGAGTAAGAGTGACCAAAGGAAGCTGGCGCTCAAAGATAAGCTCAGGAACATCAAGATGGAGAAAGGCGACAGTATCGCCAAATACCTCACGAAGTTCACTCAATGCAGAGATGAGCTGGGAAGTGTGGGGGTGACTGTCGAAGATGAGGACATGGTCGACCCGGCTCTCCTTGGTCTTCCGAAGGCTTGGCACTCATATCAAGATAGTGTCAATGGTCGGGAGAAGTTGCCGGGATGGGAGCGCCTTTGGGCGGATCTCATGCAGGAGGAGATAAGGAGGACTACTCGAGATGGATCTTCATCAAAGGGAACTGATGAAGAAAACTGCGCTTTGGTTGCCAAAGAAAAGAAGGGGAAGGGTAAGAAAACTTCTCATTCTGGTGCAAAGGGCAAGAAGCAGGATATGGTGAAAGTGAAGTGTTTTCACTGCCATGATCACGGAAATTATGCTACCAATTGTCCAAAGAAGAAGAAAAACAAGCAAGCGGGAAGATCTGCAGATGGAGAAGCTTTGGCTTCACAGTTCGAGCTTGAATTTTCACTGATCGCATGCTTGGTTTCAAGTGTGATGGGATCGGTGTGGTTCTTGGACAACGGTGTGTCATTTCATATGACGGGAGATCGGGATTTGTTCTCAGATCTGGAGGACAAAGATTTGGGTGTGCACATTGAGATGGGCGATGATGGTAGATACAGTGCGACTGGTATCGGTACCATATCCTTTCAGAGGGAGTCTGGTAAACCCTTTGTACTAAAGGATGTCATGCATGTACTTGGATTGAAGAAGAACTTGATCTCTGTGGCGATGTTGGAGGATAAGGGGTATGATGTGGTCTTCAGCGAAGGAAAAGCCTTCCTGCGCAATAAGACTACTGGAGAGACCCGGAAGATAGGGGTTCGAACCAAGAACCTTTATCAGTTGCAGGTAGATGGCTACGCAGCTATGGCATGCAAAGCGGGAGAAGTGGTTTGCCGAGATGATGAGGGCGAACTGTGGCACAGGAGATTGGGCCACCTTCACCATGGAGCTTTGAAAATTCTGCAGCAGATTTCTACTGGGCTTCCTAAGGGCACCCTTGCGCAGTCAGATCAGTGCAAGGGGTGTACTTTAGGGAAGTATGTGAAAGCCACCTTTCACGAGAAGGATAGTCGCGCCACGACGATCCTTGAGAGAGTTCACACATACGTGTGTGGTCCTTTCTCAGTTGCTTCGACAGCAAAGCACAAGTATTATGTGATCTTGTTGATGATTTCTCTCGAAAGTGCTGGATCTTCTTCATACAGAAGAAGAGCGATACATTCGCGAAGTTCTGTGAGTTTAAAGCACTGGTCGAGAAGGAGTCGGGGAAGAAGGTGATTTCTCTAAGGAGTGATAACGGTGGTGAATTCATCTTGGCTGAATTCAAGGAGTTCTGCAGCGCAGAAGGGATTCAGAGAGAGCTCATCGCACCCCATAACCCACAGCAGAACGGGGTGGCTGAGCGGAAGAACAGAACGATCGTGGGTGCTGCACGGGCGATGTTGCATGATCAGGGCCTACCCCTTCACTTGTGGACTGAGGCATGCAATACAGCAGTGTATGTGCAGAACTGTTGTCCTCACAAGGTTCTTGGCATGAGTACACCGGAGGAGGCTTATTCTGGCAAGAGGCCTGATATTTCCCATTTGCGGATTTTTGGTTCTCCTGTCTACATGCATGTGACGAAGGATGCAAGAAGGAAGCTGGATCCAACCGCCGAGGTTGGAATATTTGTGGGGTACACTGATACACCTCACAACTATCGGGTGTATTTGTCAGACAGTCGCAAGACTGTTGTGCGACGGGATATAAAATTTCAGGAGGAGAAAGCCATGTAGTGTTCGCTTGAGAGGGAGCTACACTTGCATGCAGATGAGGAGCTGTTAGTTCCTAAGGAGGAGCTTCCGGATGTGGATCAGCCATAAGAGGAGGTTCAGGAGGTGGAAGAAACCACCCATGCAGCGCCAACCATCAGAGGGCGCATGCGCACTACAAAAGCTGAGCGACTGGCTCGGGATGCAGAGAAGGTTGTAGGACCACCTACAGCACAGCGCAGACAGAGACAGTCACCTGATCGGTACACTGGATACATGGCTCTTATGAGTCAATGTGTTGTGACAGAGCCATCCTCTTTTGAGGAAGCTGTGGAGGAACCCGCATGGGTTGATGCCATGATCGAAGAATATGATTCGATCATCAGGAACAGTGCATGGGAGATTGTCCTAAGACCGGTTGGGAAATCAGTTGTAGGTTCGCGATGGATCTACAAGGTGAAGCAGGCGGCTGACGGGAGTGTGGAGAAGTACAAGGCGAGATTTGTCGCTCGTGGCTTCTCACAGATCGAGGGGATTGACTATGAGGAGAATTTTGCACCTGTCGCAAGGTACTCTTCCATACGGACGATCCTTGCTCTCTCAGCGCAGATGGGGTGGCACATTCATCAGATGGATGTGAAGACTGCGTTCCTCAATGGATTTATTGAGGAGGAGGTGTACATAGAGCAGCCTGAAGGTTTTGAGATCTTCAGCAGTGAGTCGCATGTGTGCCGACTCAAGAGAGCACTGTACGGGCTGAAGCAAGCACCTCGTGCTTGGTACACTCGGATAGACAGCTACTTCACCGGGCTTGGATTCTCCAAGAGTGAGGCGGATCCAAACCTGTACCAGATTGTGGTGGAGGTGAAGTTGTTGATCATCGTACTGTATGTAGATGATCTGATTTTGACTGGCGATGAGCATTTGATACTTTCTGGCTTGCGCTAGTTCTGGTGGCACTGGAGGAAGGCACCATTGCTGCCAGTAGCTATCTGACCACTGTGATATATCCCACAGAGTGACATACCCTGTGTTATCCAACCAATGTCTCAACGCATGCAAGGAGCTATTCGACGCTAAGGGAGGTTGCAGCATAATGCTGTCTTCCCAGATCTTGATGCATTTTCCATTGCCCGGTATCCAGAACGCTCTGTCATTGATAAGAGAAATTGCTTTATGACAGCGTTTGACCAAGTGCGATCCTGTCATGGGAAGAAAATTGTCCAGGGCTCTTTTCCTATTCCCCGTGAGGTATTTCCTCCAAATAGTTAGTTGCGCCCAGCCTAGATGCGGAGCAATGATTCGCCAGAATAGCTTGGCCCCCATTGCGATGTTTTGAAAGAAAAAATCTTTGAAATTAAGGCCTCCTTCCATCAGAGGCTTACAAATTTTCTCCCAACTGACCAAAGGAATTTTTCTGTCATTGAGGTTGCCACCTTTCCAAAAAAACTTACAGATGTAGCCTTCCATTTTTTTAATAATGCCAGAGGGTGCTAGGAGCAAAGAAAATTGGAATATGGGAAGACTGTTGAGGACTGAATTGATTAGAACAAGCTTGCCTGCGAGGTTCAACCAAGAGAAGCCCCAGGCCTGGAATTTTGCCTTGAATTTGTCCAAAAGAGGGGCCCAATCTCTGCTATAAGCCAGATTGCGAAAGATGGGAAGACCCAGGTAAATGAAGGAGGACCAGCTTATGGTAGCAGTGAACCCCAGAGTTCTGGAGATGGCAGAAAGAGTGAGAGCAGAAATATTCCAGCAGAAAGCTTTACATTTCCCTTTGTTTAGACTGCTTCCTGAAGCTTCACTGAAATCATCTAAGACCTCCTTAAACCTTAAGTCAGATCTAACTGAGGCAGCTCCCAACAGAAGAGTGTCGTCTGCAAAAAGAGTGTGGTTTACATTTTTCACCCCTCTGGCTATATTAAGCCCCAAGATCTCCTGTTCTGCCAATTTCTGATCAAGGAAGAAACTTAAGGCACAGACTTGGAGAACGAAGAGTAGCGGAGAGAGGGGGCAGCCTTGCCTGAGCCCTATTGAAGCTTTGAAGAAGCCAGCTGCTCTCCCATTCACCAAGGGGGCGATCCATGGGTCAGCAATACTTGCTCGAATCCAATTTACAGACCCCAGTCCAAAGCCAAACTTTTTCAAAACTTCCCAAAGGAAGCTTTGCCTGACACGATCGAAGGCATTTGTCAGGTCTAATTTAATCACCATACCCTTCTCTTTGCAAAGTTGACTCGAATGGATCGCCTCTTGTACCAGGATGTAATTGTCGACAATCTGTCTCCCCTGAACAAATCCACCTTGGTTCTCAGGTATGATCGATGGAAGGATGCCTTTTAGCCTATTTGCGATTACCTTTGTGATTAATTTGTATCCAATGTTGCAAAGAGAGATTAGGCGGAACCGGTTGAAATCTTTTGCACCCTTTTCCTTGGGGATAAGGGCGAGAAAGGCAGAGTTGGTGCTGCCCCCAATTTTTTGACAATTTTGTGATTTCAGGATCATCTTGAAGAGATCTTTCTCCACAATCTACCAGCATGTTTGAAGGAATCTGGCCGTGAAGCCATCCGGGCCTGGGGCTTTGTCAGGCTCCATACTGGCTAGAGCATCTTTTATTTCTTGGATGGAAATCTTCTCTTTGAGCTGCTTGTTAATAAGAGGGGAGATCCTTGTAGGTATCACCTCCATAAATTTGGAATTTGGATCAGTCTCACCCTCTTCTTTATACAAGTTTTTGAAGTGATTGTAGGCTGCATTCTTTATGCTCTCAAAGTCTTTGTGGATCAAATTGCCATCTTCGATTTCTGCTATGGAATTAAATCTTTTTCTTGCTTGAGCTTGTTTATGAAAGAAGGCAGAATTTCTATCTCCCGCTTTAAGCCATAGACTCCTAGATTTTTGTCTCCAATGCTCTTCCTCTGATAGGCAGGCTTTGTGGTAGATTTGTTGAAGCTCCGCCTCCTTGTCTAAAACTTCTGTGGTGATTTCTACATCCTCACTTTGGGCTTGATGCTGTGTAAGGTTATCTTGGGCCTGCTTTCTTTCTTTTGCAAGAGTGGGAAGGCCTTTTGCCCATGTTTTGAGGGCAGCTTTCAATCTTCTAAGTTTTTCTTCCCATATGAAGAAGGGAGAACCCTTCACTGGCAATTTCCAGCTGTCCTGGACCACATTCAAGAACTCAGGCTCCTTAACCCAAAGAGCATTGAACCTGAATGGGATGGGACCGAGATCCTTGTGGCCTGACAACTCTAACAAAATGGGCTTATGATCTGAGACACTTCATGGGAGGATGTGCAATCTGGATTCTAAACCTAGCAAAAGAAAGGAACTCTGCACCAAACATCTATCAAGTCTAGCAGCAATATGACCAGGGCCTATTCTCTTATTGGTCCAGGTGTACTTACCGTTATCTGGAGGGGTATCAAGCAGATCCCAGTCCTGCATGAGATCTTCCACACACTCCCTTGCTGGGTCCCTTACAATTGTGCCTCCTCGCTTTTCATCCGAGCGTATAGTGAGATTTAGGTCCCCTGCAATAATGATGTTTTCCAGATTCTCGGTCTCTGCCAGCTGTCTTATGGAGTCCCAACACTCCCTTTTCTCCCCTATGTTATTAGGAACATAAACATTGAACAGGCAGATAGTCTCCCTTGTTTCTACTGAATGTAACTTCAAGAACAGCCAATGGCTATTGTGTGCCTCCATGACCAGTCTGTACTTGAGAGGGTTCTAGAGAGAGCCCAATCCCCCAGAGGCTCCCCTTGATGGCACTGCTAATCCACTACTTCCCTTCCAGAGCTTTTTGCTGATTTGGAGAAATTCATTTTCCTCCATTTTGGTCTCCTGGATCAGAAGAATGTCTGGGGTTTCTCTTCTAATAAGACTTCTCACTGCTTCTTCTTTTACTTTACTCCCCATTCCTCTGCAGTTCCAGGAGATGGTCTTCATCATTTGTTTCTTTGGTGTGGGGCTCCCCTGGAGCCATGAGCTTGATTTTTAGCTGCCTTCGGATTCTTGCCAAGGAGTTTTTCCAGCGTAGGCTGACTACCTTGAAGCTTGTCTTTGTAGGTTTCCTGATCTCTCTTTTCTCTTGCAGATTTTCGGCCCCTTGAAAATCTTCTAACCGACGTCTGCGTTTCTCCGATTTCTCCATCTTCCTCGGACTCCTCTGAGTCCTGTTCCTCCTCGGAGGCTTCTGTTTGATTTTCCTTGTCCCTTGCCATGTTACTCTCTTCGGGTCTTATTCCTGCTGAGTTCGATTTTTCTGCTGGTTTGACAGGCCTCTCCTCTTCCCTGGGAATTTCTTCCGCAGAGCTTAGGGTCTCGAACCTATTTTCTTGACTTCTTGACGAGGATACATTTTGGGCAGCGGCAGGGAGAGATCCTTGTGCCCCGGATTTCTTGTGATTTATCTTTGATCTCTTAACTTGGTTCCATCCTTCATCCTTCCCTTTTTCTGTTTCACCTTTGTTCGGGCATCCTCTAGCAAAATGGCCGTAGATGTGGCATTTGCGACATTTGAAAGGGAGCTGCTCGTAATCCAGCACTTGAACATGCGTCCAGCTGCCAACCTTTAGTTTGATGGCCTCGGGAAGACCCACCTCTAAATCTACCTCGACACAGATCCGGGCGCAATCATATTGGTCGTTGTTGTTGGCTCTGTCTATGACCTTGCCCAATGTGTTGCCAATATGTTTAAGGGAATCCCAGTTCCAACAGTGAACCGGTAGGTTAGGAAGCCGAACCCAAACAGGCACATCCACAGCCGGATCAAAGTCTGGAGTCCATTTATTGAGGTAGAGACCTTGTGGTCCCATGAAATAGGGCCCATTCCTGAAGATCAGGTCTTTATCCTCCTTAGTATTGAATTCAAACAGGAAGTAGTCTCTTCCAAGAAAATATGAGGTGACTTTATTCTTGATCAGCGGAATCCAATTCTTAACAACCCAGTTTTCCGTTGATTTAGGTGAGGGCCAGAGACCCGTGAATTGACCCACCAGGGCGCGATCTATTAGAGACAAGGCAACCTGGATCGGTCCCTCAGGAGGTAGGGTTACCTATGGAACATCATCGATCTTCTTAACAAACTTAGAGGCATCAGATTTCTTCTTCTTGGGCAACGAGGCGATCAAGGAAGAGAAGGCGGCTGAGGCATCCGGAGGAGGAGACTGAGAGGGCCCTAGAGGCGATCCTTGTGTCTCCATAGTCAGCAGAAAGGATCAGCAGCACACCCGACCTGCTCCAGACAAGAGGCGAGGCATCGCCAAGATCTAGCAGCAGAAAGAGAATCGAGTCAGATCTGAGGAGCAGCACAGGATTTGGGCAGCAGATCAGTGCAGAGGGCGCAGTTCTGGAGGGGCCAGAAACGAGATCTGGAAGGTGGATCCGATCAGATCCAACCAGGACCGGGGGCCCCAGAGGCCGAGAGGGCCGAAGCAGCAGAAGAGGAGGCCGTGGGGGCAGCGCCCAAGCTCGGGCTGCGCAGGGCCAGCAGCGCGATCTCACGAGCAGTCGGATTTTTTGCCTCAATCATGAATTGAATCTCTACAGATATGTTATAACTAATGGCCAAACAAATTCTTTTTAATGACATTGTTCTTCAATTTATATGTAGGTCTTAAACCTACTTTGATACCAAAATAATGCAACCTAGATTAATATTTGCATAATATTTGCATAGGCAACAATAATCATGGTTACAAATCTATTTCAAATAAAACACATGATAAGCAATTAAAAACACACACAAAGTTTTGTATTCTAAACAAAATAAAAAATGCCTTTACTCTTAGAAAAGCATGGAAGCCATATCAAGAACCACTTAATTCTTATTTTGATTAAGCTAACTTTTTACACTCAACATTTCATTATAATTTACACTCTAAATAAATTATATATATATATATATATATATATATATATATATATATATATATATATTTTACAACATTTTAAATTTCAATAAACCAAATTTTAATCAATCAACCACTCACAAACTGTAATAATTAGAAATAAATAAAATAGTAAAAACCTCTCCGAATTTTATAATAAAAAGAAAATAACCCACCAAAAAATAAATATGATCACAAACACTCTCATATAAATAATTTTCTTCAACAAATTCAGATTTCCCTCTGTCCATTTTCAAATTTCCCTCCATAATCTCAGTCGATAACTTTACATCAATGAAATCATCTACACCGTCAGGCACTTCGATAAACCGGACCCTAATAGTATGCCTCCATGAAATCCTCTGATGTCCACCATTATTCCACAACGGCCTCAGAAAAGATGACAAAGATGAAGGCCATGAAAAACAATGGAAAGGAGGTGGATAGGGATCCGATGGTGGTTTTCCTCTGGCGATCACGATGAATTTCCTGAATGATAGTAGAATCGATGAAGAAACCCTCGGTGGCATTTCCTTCGTCTAGTATGTGAGCACATAGAATCGGCCATGATTGTGCTCCTTCATTCCCTTTCTTATCTCCCCGGGACACCCAGAGGAGGCTTCAACCATGGCAGTTGATCCTCTGCCTCGGCTTGTCTGACAAGGCCGTCAATTCCACCCTCACCACGGATTTAGGGTTGCAGCTCCTCCATGTCCACACAACCAGAGCCGAGGAGGTGGTTGATATTGTGATGGCATTGTTGCACACGTGCTTGTTGTTGAAACAACGCTTTTCCAGCTCCAGTTGGCTTGTATCGCTCCAGCTCTAGTGCCAAGGTACCCACCGCCATGGTCTCATGCTCAGGATCACTGGCTGACCAGCCTCGGCCTACGCTCTTACCACAAAGATGTTGGCATCCAAGATGACAGTCCTCTATTAAGATTGCGAAGAGGTATGCGTTATTGATAACTTATTTGTATTTTTTAGAACACTTTTCTCTGAATAAATAATTTTTCAAGTCAACTCTCTAGTGGCATTTGAGAATTAATGAACCCAAAAAAACCTTTCTAGAACATTATTTTTTTTTGGCATTTGAATGTTGGATCTGTGTACATTTATCAAAATGCCCTAACAAACATTATTTTTAAATTAACACTACCCAAGGGTAATTTTCAATGACCTTCCATGATTTTTTTTTCCGAAGGACGGGCACTAACCAAACATTTCAAGCCATGGAGCGTTTCTTTGGCTTTAGAATGATGGATCTAGAAACATTGCACTCATAGGAATTATATCGCGACCAACGTCATCTCAATGTGTATAACATTTACATAATTCTTTTCCTATGCTTGGGGACATGAGTGTGATTTTAAACTTCCTTTATGTGAAGGGAAAAGTTGTGAGAGGGTGCAGATATTTCCCTCTAGCCACCAAATAGATGGATACTTTTAATGGTTTTCTTTTGACAAGTGACCTTGTGTCGCTCCACTGTGCTGTGACAAAAGAAACACTACAGATTCTCAATCTTGAAACTTTCCAACACATAAAGACAGGTAATGGATCTAGATTATTTCAAACTATTTCTATTTGGCACTATTAGTTTATTACATTCACCAGAACATAGTATTCAAAACCAGAACTAGTGATCGGACTAGTCCACATATCAAACTGGGTTTCAAACTAGAATCGGTCAAACCAGGATTGGTTAGATCTTGTTAATTTTAGGTTAACATGTTATTTTCTTAGGGAAGTTACTTCAGTGATCCATATTAGTCTGATTTTCCATTAGCAATCACATAATACATTGTTATAATGACAGTAATTGAAGAAAGAACATAGATGAAAGATGCAGTAGACAAGCCAAGACAAGAGTACACAAGGATATGGCACACGCCAGGTAAAAAACCCCAAGACATGGAAAGCCCTTGATCAATTCATCTTATCACTAATATCAAATGTTCAGCAGAGAGAGAAAGTATAATAATTTAAAGTCAAAATGACTTGCCAATTTGAAGATCTAATATGACTGCCCTTTGACAATTGAATAGCCCAAAACTGCAATTTCATCATTCTGTGAACAATAGTCAGCTAAGATCTGGTTAGGGTTTCTTACAGTCCACAATTTTCCCATTCAATTGATCAAGAAACTCTCCTTTCAACTGCAACTTTCGTTGGCAAGCAATAGGTTGTCCATCGCTAGCCCTTAGAATTGATTTGAACCCAAGATAGGATTCTCGACCCCTCTATATAACTTAGTGCATGCTTGCGGACCTATCTGGAGTAATGGCTCTGAAGTGCAGACACAGAAAGGGGGAAATTTTTCTTTAATTTACCATAGATAAGCTCGAAGTCAATACCCAAACATAACCTGACTTTCTGGGGTTGAATTCAGATCTGTAATGACAGGATTACCCATACAAGTTGCCCTAAAATTTCATCAAGTCCTGTGGCTGTTTATTTGAGGAATCGTAGCCCTAGTTGTTGAAGAAGAAACCCAAAACAGACAACCCTTTGTCCTCTTCAAGAGCTTGGCTACCTTAGATACAATTTGGAGCCCTTTGATGTATCAAATGAGGTTGAAGGCACCTCTATATATACAATTTTTAAGGGAAAAAATACATGACTGTTGGGACTTATGATGATGAGGCTGACCTTGACAATTTGTACATGAGTGGACGTAAATTCAAAAACACACTTCTTCTTGTCCAAATTTGATGATTTTTAGGTTGATTTTGGTCCTCTCGAAAAAAGGAGTTCATTCAATAATCACCTCCAACAAATAGACTATCCAATGGTGGAATTTGGCCCTAGTTACTAATTTTAACACTCCCTCTCAACTAGGGAGAATTCCACTTGATAGTTTACCATGCTATTCAGTGATCAAGAAATATCTTGACATCACGTGCCATCTCTGTTTATTATCTATTCTCTACTCTACTGAACATTGATAAGAATAATGAAGAAGAATCGATCGAGAGTGAGTCACAAGACCTTACCGCTCTCCAATGACAAAAGTCAGTCCAGACTCCATATAACCAGATGTAAAATTGTAATCAGACTTGATCTCAAGTGATCAAGTTTGTTGAACATCATTCATCCTAGACATAGGGAGTGCGACAGTACATGATGCGTCCATCAGCACTGCTATGGTCCCAACCACTTTTCCCAACTCATTGGCCAGATGAGAGGTACTTCCCATGTGTCCTGGACTACATGGGTAGGATGATGCATGAACACTAGCAGGGAAAGAATATATCACATCTTGCTCACAACCACACATAGGGAAAGGAGAATTCACATCCTACAAACACAGTTCACAACCATACGTAGGGAAAGGAGAAACCACGTCCTACAAACACATGTCAGAACCATACATAGGGAAAGGAGAAGCCACATCATACAAACACATGTCAGAACCATACATAGGGAAAGGATAAACCACATCCTACACGCATGCAAACCAAGAGTAGGGAAAGGATAAACCACGTCCTACATGCATGCTAATCAATAATCGTAAGAAGGATCCTACATGTGGGGAAAGGGTGAACCACGTCTCACCGACATGTCAACATCAATCATAGGGAATGAGCATCCTACATGTGGGGAAAGGATGAACCACGTATTACCGACATATTGAAAAGCAGATGCTTGAATGCATCTCTCACTAGGTATCCACAGGAGAAGGTGAACCACTCATACTACTCTTATGCCATAGGAGAAGGTGAACCTCTCATCCTATGCATATCTCATCAATCATAGGGAAAGGTGAACCACTCACCCTACTCACATGTCAACCATCATGGGGTATCATAGGGGAAGGTGAACCACTCACCCTATACATAGTGCACTAGTAGGGGAAGGTGAACCACTCACCTTGTACATAGTGCACCAATAGGGGAAGGTGAACCACTCACCTTGTACATAGTGCACCAATATGGGAAGGTGAACCACTCACCATATGGTTGCTCATAGCTCTCAAGAAGTACCCTAGGTCCCTAGGAGCTCCCAAAGCTCAATGTTCAAGCATGAACTTCCTAGCAAGGTCTATCCACAACTCCCAACCTCTCTCTGAAGAAAGTAATCTGTTAATTCAATAATTATGAATCTAGGTAGCTTTCTAATGTATTGTAAAGCGGTACCCAATTTATGTGGAGTACATATTGTCTGAAGAATATCGCAATATAACATGTGCTCAAATGGTTCACTGAAGAACTTCTTCAACCAAAATGGATTCATAATAATACATGCTTGTTGCTTTATACAATCAACCTTAATAGTGCTTTCAGAGCAACCAAATCAAGAGATATAGTACTAGATGTACTCTTTCCATCCATCATACTGCCAACTAATCCAACATCAGAATATTCATGGAATCTTGGATTTCATTTGTGTACCTCAAATTATAGACAATAGAGTCACTGAGATATCTTACTAAGCAACTATAAATATATAGATAGAGTCTTCATAGCAAGGAATTTATCTAGGACATCAGGGATCCCACAAGATATGCATATGCAGACTCGCAACTTCTTCATCGGATCTTAAGTGCATGAAATATATTATCAAGGCTAGGTCAGATCCCTCTTACTTTGAGAGGGTCATCAATCATATATCATCAATATCTACACCTTTATGGCTCAGTGTAACTTACTCTGGATATACATAGAAAAGTCATGATCATGCAACTTCCATGCAGACTTTCAAATAATAGGGATATATCTGAGTTATTTCCCTTATCAATAAACATTTGGCAAGAAGAGTCATCAGGTCATACTTCCAAGGATTCTATAGCTCCCTCTCAAGACTTGTTTCATGTGATCATCTAGCTTTCAATTACGAGCTTCTCAAGCAAGGGACGAGCCTTTTCATGAGGCAACTGCAACAATAAACTTCAAGGAAGTTCAAGGTCAAAGAGGAAAATTTTGAAGAATCGTCATGGTTCTTCTTTAATTAGGCAGAAGAAATCCTCCCATGATATTATTTCAAAATATCTGAATTATCCTCCATCGCTGGTGACAAATGTCAAAATCAACATCTCCTCTGCTTATTGTGCTCGTATAGAATTTGTCATGCACTTTCTTCAAGGAACCTCAGTTTTCATGTTGATAAGCATTGTTATAGAGATATGCTCCAAAGTCCCATGCACTTCTTCACTTAGTTGTTCTTTTAAAAAAAAGGGTTTCAAGAGTGTTGCACCCCTTTTCAAAATCTAAGGTGCTGCAAATTCTTTTACGGGAAGATCCCTGTAGCTTCTTCAAAAGATAAGCTATCCAATGTTTCCATATATATTATTCACAACTTCGATAGTGAACAAGGCTATAATACGACCATCAATTTACTGGGGCTACAATATATCATTATGGTTACTTGATTGTAGTAATATCATGCATAATACTGGACTTGAAAAGAGACCATAGATGATGTCGAGCTGTAGAGAAGTGTCACACATAGTAGAACTGTGCCATATATAATTGTGAGGTAACCAACAATATTCACTTTACATGGTTCTATGATAGCTTCAGGTCTTCAAACTTCCAGGAGCATGATTCCTTTCGAATGATCCAAGATCTTTGCTTACAAACATGTCTTCAACGAAAGTTCTTCTCTGCTACTTAAGGCTTAGTATAGAAAAACTGAAAGATGGTTAACTGTGTTATTAATATCGAATGCTTTCATCGCTTGATGCCTATAGCTATGTAAGTCAGAAAATCTCCAAAAGTCGGCTTAATTGATATAAGAAGTATAGATCATGTCATTGTAGAGTATGCAGGACTTGGTTCACATTCATCATTTATCACTGTATGATGTACATATGCATTAATGCTGTGGAGCCTTACTAATGATCCATCAACATAGGGGCCTTGGCTTCTTTTTCTTTATGAGTTGAGTTGTAGTTGTGTCTAGAACAATAGTAAACTAAGGTTCTTCTTTTCTAGGCTATGAGAGGAAGAGATACTCAGAAGTTCAATAGAGAGATATAAGAAACAAATGTCAACATACTACCCAAGGCCATGACTGATCATAACTTTATTAGAATTTCCATACTTTAATAGCTTTTTAAAATACCATAATTGTTTCAGGGCTTGCAAGAATGCCATGCATATACCAATATTGACTGAATGTATGTATATATGTTTATTGTTGATGCCAATATTGCTCTGCCTGCAAATATGATGTCATGCACATATTGCAGCAACCATGTCAATATATATACGCAATACCATAATGTCTTCTTATAATTAGAGTATCTATTTTATGCATACAATGTGGATAATTTTAGACGGCTAAGATGACATCAATACCATATGCAATAATCATATCTGAAACCATACACTAATTTCTATATGGTTTTGTCATACCAAAACATTTCCTGCTCTTTAAATATATTGCTGGAGACATATTTTATGTGCCAATGTACTGAGAATGCAAAATTACATATGCGATGAGCCAAAAGAGGTACGATGGATTCAGAACCATTTGAGGTGCCTAACACTGACAGGTGCCTAATATCAAATGTTCAACAAAGAGAGAGAGAGTACTATAATTTAAAGTCAAAATGATTTGCCAATTTGAATATCCAATATGACTTCCCTTGGAAAAGTGAATAGTCGAAAACTGCAATATCATCATGTTGTTAATAGTAGTCCGCTAAGATATGGCTAGGGTTTCTTACAATCCACTATCGTTCCATTCAACTGATCAAGAAACCCTCCTTTCAACCACGACTTTCCTTGGCAAGCAAGAGGTTTTCCATCGCTGGCCCTTAGAACTGATCTGAACCCAAGATAGGTTTCTCAGCCCCTCTATCTAACATTGTGCATGCATGCGGACCTACCTGGAGTAATGGCTCTAAAGTGTGGACACAAAAAGGCAGAAATTATTCCTTAAATTGATCATAGGTCGGCTTGAAGTCAGTACCCAAACATGACCTAACTTTCCGAGGTTGAGTTAAGACCTGTAATGGCAGGATTACCCATACAAGTTACCCTAAAATTTCATCAAGTCATGCAGCTGTTTATCTGATGAATCTTGGCCCTAGTTGTTTAAAAAGAAACCCAAATTAGACAACCCTGCGTCCTCCTCAAGAGCTTAACGATCTTAGATATAAATTGGATCCCTTTGATGTAGCAAATGAGGTTGAAGGCCCCTCTATATATACAAATTGTTTAAGGTCAAAAGATGTGACCGTTGGGCTTTTTTATGATGCGCTCACCCTTGAGAATTTGAACATGAGTGGGCATAAATTCAAAAACACACTTCTACTTGTCCAAATTTGATGATCTTTAGGTCGATTTTGGTCCTCTGAAACGAGGAGTTGAATGCAATAATAATCTCCAACAAATGAGCTATCCAATGGTGGAATTTGGCCCTAGTTTCCAATTTTAATAGACCTCAATGAACCAGGCTTTAAAAAAATACATGAAATAATTATTTTTTAATGAAAATACTATTTTTAAGATTTAAACCCATGATTCCAAACCAATAGAGATAAAATATGCAAATTGTTTTCATCTATATACCATGAAAAGGTGAATATATCAAAATGGAACCGAGTGCAATACATATCAACAACAAAAAACATAATCAATGAGGCTGTAAATGGACTTTAGAGTCCAAAAACAATGCTACAAGCTATGGGGCTACTTACATACTACAAGTCTACATATCAGTGATCAACATGATCACTCCCCATCATGATCAAACTCATCACCACTACTAGCCATGGGAGCATCAACATGGGCTACATAAATAATCTGGCTTAGAGTTTGAGGACTCCTAAGATTCCTCTGCAACCTCAATAGTATTGGTAGTAGTAGCAGCAAAAGTAGACATCAAAACTACAAATCACTGATCTACATGACCACTCATGAAACTCACAATTGATTCAACACTACTAGAACTGGAATCATCAAAAAGAGATACATAAACATCATCAAGCTCAAAGTCTTCAAACTTCGATTGCTCAACCTTTAATATGCCTAACCAATGATTTTGGTTTGAGTGAAGGGTTCATCCCCTCAACCTTATAATGTGGTAGAAAAAGCTTAGCATTCCTAACCAATTATTTTCCTTTGAGTGAAGGAGACATTTTTGTTAGGGCCATGGTACACGAGTTCAACAATCATTACCGCCAACATCAACGAAGTTCAACAATCAATGGCACCAACATCATCTTGCTAAACCTTGGTGGTTATCTTTATCAAGACATGTTTCTTGACAATTGAAGTGTGCAATTCTAGTCATGCTCTCATCTCAGCTCATATTTGGTTTGGCATCAAAACTTGAGGATTGGTTCCTTTAATGCTAGTATATGTCCAGGCTTAGAAAAGTTCTATTGCAGAAAGGATTGGCTGCTTTCTTTTCAACTGTTTGTTGTTATCTTGTACCCTTGTGGGTCTTGACAAACAACAACATTGCCAAGATTATTCTGTCAGGGGACTCCTCCCTTATCATGGATATTAATTATATGTCCAGTGGTTATATTGAATATTTGAAAATTTTCTTTTTTCATATTGAACTCACATTCAAGCTATTCATGCCTTCCTGTACTTAGCAGTAGTCTCTGAAGGCTCAACAGAGATGGATCAGTCTACTGAGGTCTAGAGAGATCTGCTTTGATGTGTTTTCTGCTTAAATATCTATAAGACCAAAGTCAAAGAAACATCAACATGTAATTTCAACATTTTCCAGATACATTTTGTTGTTCTGGATGATAGTTTCATTGAATTTCGTATGGTTCTTAAAGCTCTGCAGAAGGTTGGTAGGTTTACATTCTTATTCAAGTGAGAAGAGGTATTGTTTCAGTCTATGAGGTGACCAACATATGATTATCTTGATGTGAGCTTCCATGGCCCCTAGGGTCAAAAAATTTCCATATTACGTCAAAGAGGACAAAACCATCTTGAAAATTTTAACTATACATGTTCAAAAGCCTGCATATAAAAAGCAGAAAATCTTTACTACATGGTTTCTACAAGAGCAAAGGATTATTGAGGTCAATTAAAACCAGTTTCTTCTAAAGCTCGGAAGTATCAATGAGAGAATAGCGAGATTGGAGATAAAAGTGGTGGAGTTATGATTCTGTGAATACTTGTACAGCTAGAAAACCTCCTCCATCTATTCTACTTTGCTCCTTAAAATAAACTAAAAAAGTAAGTGATTTTGTTACCTCCTTTTAGAGGAAATTGAAATAGTTTAGAAAATTGTACATCCTGAAATCATTACAATTATAAATTATGTTGACCAACTGTCCAAAAGATGAAATATAGCTGGATTTTTTACTAATCATGCAATAACTTATATGGACGACATCTCCTCTTCAATAGAACGACCCAGGACCACTGGCAGCATATCATTGTTCTCCTTCAACAACCAATAAAGGCCATTTCACAATTTGGAAAGAAGGTGTCTCTACTATCTGTATCAATCCAATTACATCAGAAGGGGATTCAGATTGTTCTATGAATTTTGATGGTCTGTAAATATGGTGAAAATTGTTTTTTCAAAAGTTGAGACGATTTCATCAAGTAGGGAGAAAATCATGGGTGTTTTAATCAAGATTATAAGAATTTTTTGGGTCCATTACTATCTCCTTTCATAGGGACATGTCTTTTAATATGTTTGATCCTCTAATGTGTCCAATCGGTTTTGTAACTCCCATTTAGTAATTAGAGTACTGTCTCTCTAGGTAGTGGGAAGTTACATTATTTGTCAAAAACATGGAAGAAAATTTTTCTCTATTTAAAGAACGAACTTCTATAGGTACACGTCTTTCTGTATGATTTGTCCTCTAATGTGTCTAAGTATTTTTATAACTCTCATTTAGTAATTAGAGTGCTGTCCTTTGAGGTAATGGGAAGTTATGCTAGTAAAAAAAATGGAAGTCTTTTTTGAGAGCAAAGACCGGGATATGTGCTACATGGTCTGATAATATTTCCTAAAGTTTGCTTGCCACTTTCCTATGAAATGGCCCTTCTCCAACAAATCAGTTATTGAGAGTGTTAAAAGAATGGAACACTGGTGGTGGCTTAACATTCCATCGAACTCACTAGTGAATTTCCATCCTGTTGGCTAGTATCAGATGCTTTTTAAGTGGAAAAAGTACTTCAACCTATGACTGTGTTCTATCATTTGATATAATTTCAGTTAGAATATGAGTCGTAAAACCATGAAATATGGTGTCATATTTGTGGTACTAGATTGACCTTCTTTATAGAATCAATTGGTGGTACAATATTATTGCAGGGAAATTTGGGTTGGGAAGAATGGATATCTACCATATATACACTTTTAAGGTCCACACTTCACCATACAAATAGAATTAAACAACAAAACATTGCCACTTAATGTGATTCTTGCCACCAGGAATCAATAAGTGCATATGGTATTGGGAAATGGTACATGTTTGAAAATGTTGTTTACAAATTTGTAGGAAACTGGGAAATGGCATGATGCAATAATTAATGTGTAAATGAAAAGCTACTATAAATGAATTGCAAAGTATTATTGTCTGACATAGGACTGTAGGAATAACAGTTTTTTTGAAAACAGTACAAATACAATTGCCCAGATTTACTACGGGAACAAGTTTTGAATCGACTTTTGTATTACAAAAGCCTCCACATACAGTTTGAGGACTTAGCCAACATGTCAAATTTTGGAGCCACAACCTCTTTTATTGTGGATTTCTAGGACCCTTCTCAGGATTGAGTAGATACAGGCGTTGATACTGTCTTGAGTCTTGACAGAAAGCTATTTTTGTATTGTAGCACATGAAAGTCCATCAGGGAATAAATAATCTAGGCTTATTTGACTGAGCATATATATGGATGATCATCATTAACTCCAAGTTGCCATTAATTCAGACATGTGCTTTTGGTACCCTGACATTATGTTTGACATTTTCCTATGTGACATTTTGTTTGACATCTTCCACTTCCTTTGTTGCCACTTTTCTATTTGCTAATACTCCAAGGCTGGACTTGTCACTTAATAGGATCCCCTTCTTCATTGTATGATGGTTTTCTGCTGTAAGAAATCTAGACATAACCAGTCCAAGATAGATTAGATTCCTTAGTCTCCAATTTTTTATATATTTACCTTTTGATCACTGGGAAAATAGTGCCATCAACATTCTGTACAGGCAGGCTGTCAATGCTTGTAGGGGTTTCTGAGAGGGGAAAGGCATTATTCCCTACAGAAAATGAGTGATTTCCTTTTTTTTTATCTCAAATGAATCCTCTGCAGTGAGCACTGGCCTGGCATACATGTACTGGTGTGAAACTAATGCCAATGAGAGCATGCAGTCCAGCTCCTCAACAAACTTTGATGTCATATGCAAATGCATTGAGAAAGGCTAAAGCTGCAAATCCAAATATCTTATTATGGATCTTTCCATATCTAATATTTTATCATAGACATCTCCAAGAAGAAGATCCAACTCTTTTGTCATTGAAGTACGATAAAAGTACGATTCCTGATGATCCATTTCACCTGCAAAAGCAAACTCTGTGTCTTTAAGATTTTCCAATTCACTATTGTCGAGTTCTAGTCCAGAAAGGCACAATTGATAACCAATTTGAGGTGTATACATAATGGACCCTTGTTTGGTATTATTAGCTTGGCATGGGAGGCATTTTAGCTCAAGTGTTGAAATCTCCTCAAACAAGCCCTTGTATATTTCCTTCAATTCATCCAACTCTAGACAAATCCCGGATGAAATCATCATTCCATATTTATTTCTATTGCTTTAATTAAAGTGAAAGACTCTATTTATCAGTTCAAACTTCATAGATATGGACAATCTCAATTGTAATGCATGTAAAATCTTGTCTTACAATATTCAAATTGATCATTCCTGCATGCTCTTTGAAATCCCAATTTCAAAAATTTTCCTTGTATGTAAAATGGAACTCATACTCTTTGAAATTGTTGTCCAATCATCCAATGTTGACAAATAACCTAGACACCGAAATATCAGGTAGATGTGGAATATTGTTGTGCTAGGCTTGCATCATTTCATCACAATGGTGGAGCATTGGTATAGCGTTGAGATGCCCATTCAAAATGTTGAGATCTAATATAGGCCTTAAGAACCAAGTCCTTAAATTACATCAGCCCATGGCAATGACACACTTATTAAACATGCCAAATAACAAAAATCCTTCCTTGGATTTGCCAATGCCCATGCTACTTGGATGCTTATCAACTTGAAAAATTTGCAAGGCATCATAACCTGTAGCATCTATTTTCAGAAATTTGTTTAATGAGATTTCCGAAACCCTGTCAAATTTTATTGGTGCGGTGTCATATTCCTTCATTTCAATAGTGTTTACAAGCATATTTTGTTGTAGCATAGCAAGAAGGTCCCCAACAGCAGGAACTTGCACATCAGTTTCAGTGTTCTTCATGGAAATGAGTTGTTCATGAGCACATGAACAACTCATGATTCCAAGCCAATAGAGACAAAATATGCAACAGGAGGGCAGTTAGCCAGTACTGGAGCTGATGTACCTGGTCTGATATTGGCTACTCGGTTTGGAGTTTCACTTTACTTTTTACGCAAGAAAAACATGAAACTAGGTGAGAACATGAGCCATGTATTATTTTGTTCACATTGCTCCAAAGAAGAAATTTGTCTTGGATGTTGAAACTTGAGATCTATGGAAAATCAAGAGGATAGGATTAGTTCCTATATGAAATATCACAATAAATCTGCATTAAAAAGAATAAATAAAAATAAAAATTGAAGGATTAGCACATTTGAGATTAGATGGGAAATGGACTGATTTGAACTTTATTACTCTCAGGTAGTCTGTCCAGCCTATGGGACTTGTAACAAGGGTTTCTAGAGTGGAACTTCATGAGTTCTTGCATTGGTGATTTCAGAAGGGAATCTAGTAGGACTGTTGTATAAATCAAAAGGTTAAAGGTCCTGTAGTTTGTCCTCTTTAGGGTGCTTGCTAGACCTGGAATTTGTTATGAGAAACACTGTATATCACTTTCTTAGATGGTTGTAGGTGAAGCATCTAAGAATGGTATGGTTGTCAGTATGGTCATTGTCTAATTTTCACAATCGTAAGCCCCTTTTCTTGATTCATACATTGGCCATTTCTATCTACCAAATTTAAATTTAAGTCATGCAAATTTGTCCTATTCGTTGGTTTTCAATATTCACTTTCAATTCCACCCCTCAGCAGCCCTACCTATGTCAGCACATGTCTGTTTACAAAGGAATAAGAGATTAGGAAATAGGTATCTTGCCAAACACCCGGTCTGGTGTTTTTGCTAAGGATTCATATACAGAAGTATGAAGTCTTGACTTTGAAGTATTCTTGTACTTTGCTGCCTAACTTTATGTTTTTTGCTGATGCAAGGGATTTGCATTTTTTCTAGAAATTTCCTTTTAGGTTACCATTGTCTACGTGCTTTAATGAATGCCATCCATTCAACCATTTGCAGTTCTGATTTTCCAGGTCCCAACTATTGTTTTTCAATTTCTGTTAATATTTCCTGCTAGGTTATTTGTTTAATAGCAGATAGTGTTAGATGATGTCACAGATGATAGGAATCTCCACAGTTCGCCATGAGTTCCTAAGGTTCTCCACGAGTGTCTCATACTTTCTGCGTTGTACCGTTTAATCCCAGTCAACTGCCTCATCTTCTGGGTCCTGATTGTGGTTTTCTTTTAGTCTTATTGATTGGATCTACAACCTTTGGGAGAGTTTTGGTACCTCAAACAAATTATTTAATAGTTAATACCTAGTTTGGTGACTGGTCACATTGATGAGAAACTTCACTGAGGTATCCTTCTTCGGTGCTATCACAAATTCGCAAATTCCATTAGGAGAAAAACTCGTGCATATTACAAGTCACTGTAATACAGATGTACACTGCAGAAGAAGTTGATTTAGATGAGGCTAGTTTCATGGAATGGGCAACTTGTGAAATTAAATTATATTGGTAGAAAAATGGATGTTCTAACTTCTATGTGACAATGGATAATGTCGGAGATGCCGTCGTTGACATGAAATGTACTGGTTATGTAGCTGAGAATGATGTCACAGTTAATGTCTTAGGTGATGTTCTTCAGTATAAGTGCCCTCCTGTATTGATGCCCTTCTTGGCATTGGTGTAGCCTGTAAATGAGACTTCCTGTACAGAGGTTCTCTTGTTAAAATTATGATGGCTTTGACAAATATTAATTGCTGCACTTATGACACCTTGTATGGTTGTTTTATCAGTTGCAATAATGATGTCTTGTACATTCACCATCTCATTCTCCTTAATAATAATGTCTTCAATCGACGTGGTCCTTTCAATTAGGGTGTCTTGAATGGATGCCCTTTTATCTATGAGAATGATGCTTTCTAGGGAGGTTCTCTGAGCTACAATTTCTGCATGGAATTATTTAATGGGAAATAACATGGCTACAAATTCTGTATAGACTGTCAATTGGAGAAAACTCGTGTTCAAATTTCCTTGAACCTAGCAACTTGGCAATTTACTACCTAGCAGATTACAAATCTGCTGAGGAGGAGGTAGCACCTAAATTATTCACTTCAGAACATATTGTTTTAAATTATTCACTTCAGAACAGAGAACAATCATATGAATATTCTTATTTTGTGCAGGCCTGCAATCCATGACTGAGGAGGAATTGATAGCAAACAATGAACCACATTGCTCAGAGGCATTCAACAAAATTGGCAGATCTTTGGTGTTTTTTCTCAAATTCACCCGATTGTTCAGACGTTGGCTGATTCTTCTTACCTGTATGTTCAAACGCATCTCCCAAAATATATAGCCATCTAGAAGGTAATGACTCTTTGAGCCCTTTGAAAATACACCACATAATAATCTCTGCCCAATTGTTTGAGCTGCTTATCAACTCACCAATGTCTGGTCCAACAAGTTTCCTTCAAGGATCAAATTAATTTCCTCTTTTCAAATAGAGTTTAGAAGCATTTGAACAGATTCTGGAGTTGTTGCTTCTGACCATACATTTAAAGGTCTCAAATTGTTTGATTTATATGTATTTGCATCCATTTAAAGGTCTCAAATTGCTTGATTTATATGTATTTGCACCCATTTAAAGGTCTCAAATTGCTTGATTTAAAGGTCTCCTCCTCATATGATGTACTATTTTGAATATTCTATTCTTTGCATATCAAACATTATAAAGCCTCTTGCACACTGCTCTCATCTCTTTTATTTGAACATAATTCCGATAATCATTGCATTCATGAAGAAAGGATATATTCATGTGAAACCTTGTCCAGCTGCTTCTTTTGGCTAATGCCATCACCTACATCCCATAGAGAATCTGAAAATTGAATGTCGACTTGACCAAAGGCATTGCTTACTTCCTGCTGAGATTGAACAAGAGATTCAAAATCTCTCCTTCCAGGGGTCATTACTCTGTGCTTTGAACTTGAAGTTTGCCTCTTTTCCCTTCTCTTCTATCCCGAGACTCCAAAAACTTGATGCAGTCCATCCTTTCTGTCTCCTCTGCCCACTGAAATTTCAAAAGCACTTCATCCTTGCCCTTATATGCTCCTTCAGTTTGAAATCCAAAATCATCATTTCCACTATTCTTTTTTTCTGTATTTACTTCTGTTGAATCTGTATTTTGTGCTAGGTTACGAGTATATTGTTTTAAATTATTCACTTCAGAACAGAGACCAATCATAAGAATATTCTTATTTTGTGCAGGCCTGCAATCCATGACCGAGGAGGAATTGACAGCAAACAATAAACCACATTGCTCAGAGGCATTCAACAAAATTGGCAGATCTTTGGTGTTTTTTCTCAAATTCACCCCTGACTGTTCAGACGCTGGCTGATTCTTCTTACCTGTATTTTCAAACCCATCTCCCAAAATATATAGCCATCTAGAAGGTAATGACTCTTTGAGCCCTTTGAAAATACACCACATAATAATCTCTGCCCAATTGTTTGAGTTGCTTATCAACTCACCAATGTCTGGTCCAAACAAGTTTCCTTCAAGGATCAAACTAATTTCCTCTTTTCAAATAGAGTTTAGAAGCATTTGCACAAATTCTGGAGTTGTTGCTTCTGACCATACATTTAAAGGTCTCAAATTTCTTGATTTATATGTATTTGCACCCATTTGAACTGAAAGCTATATTGTGCAAAGTTGTTTCAAGCTCAAAAGTATCATCCTGCCTATAGAAGCCTGAACCCCAATAATCCTTGCAGTGGCCACTTTCACCAAGTAGAATATGTGCTTCATAAACATCATCAAACCTCAAACCTCAATTTCCCTTCCAATTTTTTCTCTATAACAATTTTTGTGAGTCCTGCTTGCCGGACACCAGTTACAAACTTTCTTTCACTTGAAAATTCACAACAATTGAATTTAAATTAGCCTCACATGGGTTGTATCTCATTTTTAGTATATTTCGCTTGATTATTTCTTTATACAATCTCCCCACTTTTCTTATCCATGTTCCGACGTTCCTTTGCACCTCTTGGTGCAATTGCTAGTTATAAGAATATTTAAGATTCTGGATCTATTGATCTGAGATGGATATTGCAATATAAATCTGAAAGATTCATGAGATTACTTCATTTTTGATCAGATTTTTTTAATGATAAATGTTATCTTGCAGGAAATTTTCAAAATTTGAAGTCATATGAATTCAGTACATTGATGCAAATTCATACGCCGGTGCGATGTATATGATGGCAATTTCATTTTTTTACAGTTACTTTTAGTTTAATTATATCATTTAGCTCGATGCTTTCCATATATTTAACTAAACCTTTCTTGCTTAACAAGACTTTGTCATTTCCATGTTTTAGTGAAACTATTTATGGTTTGATACTCTCATACAACCTTTATCAAGTTACATGCACCCTCATTCAAAAAAACAAGAGAATTTTGCTTGCCATGACTAAGTTTCTTTGTCATTGTTAACTTAAGAAAGTCTTTTAGCTAAGAAACTAGTTTCAAGGTTATGGCATAACTTGTCATATAAATTGAACAGAATTTATATCCAAAATGTTAACTTGTAAACTACATAGCTGGTTTTAGGCTTTCCATTTAAAATCTACTTCAGTTTGAACTTTGAACGAGTTGTTCCATAGACTTGAATATTAAGAGATTTTGGTGTAAGGATTAAAAATTAGCTCGTAAGGCCTCTCAGTTATTCATTTGTTTTATCTAATATAACATTTACTATTAAATTAGAACCACTCGGCACAAATACATCATAGATCAAGATCGTACTTTGTAGAGTGTCGTAGAATAAAAAAAAGAGCAAGGACACCGAGTTCTTTCGGTTTTCCTGGTTCTTATTCCTTTGGTGTATCTTTGCAACTTTAGGGGCAATTGCTAGTTTAAAGTCTAATTCTTTAAAGGGTGCTAGCTCAATGGAAGAGCACCTGCTTTACAAGCAGGAGGTTGGTGGTTCGATTCCATCGTGTCCTGATATTCATATATAGGGATTGACGAAGATCAGTTTTTGGTGACGGATGCTCTTTTGACCATCACCAATGAGTTTATGGTGAGACTTTTCGACCCTCACCAAAATATGAAATGGTGACGGTCAACGAACGCCACCATATATATGCATCAATAGTGACGACCATTAAAGGTCTGTCACCATAAATCGTTGTTGTTTATATGAAATGGTGAGGGTCATTGTTTGTCATTATAGTCATTATTCGTGACGGACCTTGATGTCACCAATGCATTTATGGTGACGGTCAATGAACGTCGCCATATATATGCACCAATAGTGACGGCCATGAAAGGTCTATCACAAAAAATCGTTGTTGTTCATATGAAATGGTGACGGTCACTATCCGTCATTGTAATTAATATTCGTGACGGACCTTGAATGTCACCACAACACATACTTTCGGCGACACCACCTTTGGTGACGTTCAGTTTTTTGGTGACGGAGGCTATTGTCCGTCACCATTGCTCATATGAAATGGTGACGGTCACTATCCGTCACTATAAATCGTTATTGGTGACGGACCTTGAATGTCACCACAACACCTATACTTTCGGCGACGCCACCTTTGGTGACGTTCAATTTTTTGGTGACGGAGGCTATTGTCCGTCACCATTGCTCATATGAAATGGTGACGGTCACTGTTCGTCACTATAAATTATTATTGGTGACGGACCTTGAATGTCACCACAACACCTATACTTTCGGCGACACCACCTTTGGTGACGTTCAGTTTTTGGTGACGAAGGCTCTTTTGACCCTCACCAATGAGCTTATGGTGACCATTTTCGCCCCTCACCAATGTGATTTTTTCTTGTAGTGTAAGAAGCAAAAAGAGACAAGAAAAAACCAAAGCCCCTGAGGTCACTATCAAGAAAAGGCATGAGAAAGCTTCTAAAGTGATTGTTGAAGGTAACAAATCAACAGCTGAGAGTTCTGGGAAAAACAAAGAAAAGGACAATCGAAAAATTGATAAACAAAGTCAACCTGCTAGCAGCACTAGCACTGCAGTTAGTGCTCCTGATAAAATAGTCCCTAACCCTGTACATAATGAGAATTCGTAAACTGATCTAGCCACTAAGACTGTGGCTAACAAAACAGAGTTGAACATTCCAAAGATTCAGTCCACTTTCAATCTGGAGAGTGAGATTGCAAAAATTAAAATCTCTGTCCCACTTTCTGAGCTGGCCACTCAGGATGTATATAAACGCCAAATTTTGAAAGCATTAAACTTAGGTGAAAATAGTGACACTGTTAACTTGAGTGATGATCAACCAACACTTCTGTTTGGTACAAAAATTGAGGGAAAGTTTCAGGAGGGGATAGTTCCACCTTTTTATATCAGTCTCAACATTCATGACAAGATTCTTCACAATGCGATGCATAATTCTGGAGCATCACACTATTGATATTGCAACAAGATGATGAGCTTAGTGGAAAGGAGTCGCCTTCACGAAGTGGGCCTGCAGGCTATTTTGGCGCAAAGTCTATTTTTAGACTATGTCTATTTTTAGACTATGTCTATTTTTAGACATATGGATCATGTTCTATGAGTTGCAGGATGCTATTTGTGGATGGTTGGTCAATTCGGAAAAAAATAGATGGACTTATATTTTTAGACATATTGGGCGGAATATATTTTTAGATTGCTAGTCTAAAAATAGATATGTCGAATATTATTATCTCTTAATAATATTTAGACTCTAAACATTATCTTATTCTCTTGGAGCACTTTAGTTAAGTGCACAAATGTGGCACATGAGCTGACAGAAGGAATTACGCTATTCTTGAGGGTTAAGTGGAGCTACTGCATGGATACTTCAGTTATACTCATGTGACAGAGTTTGGTGGAGTTGATTGAGGAAGTTAGTGGAGTTGTATTCAGTTTAACTAATCTAAACATAGTTGAGCTATTTGTATTCAGTTTAACTAATTGATACAATTAGTGAGAGTGGTGTGAATTAATTATTAATTCACTAATTATAAAACTCATTAATCAACTAAATAATGCATCGCTCAACTGCAAGATGCGTAAGCTTAGTGGAGACGTGCGTAGATAGGTGAAAGAGCTAGGTTAACTATCGGGCTGTGACTATACTGTTGCTATTTGCAACACACAGATAGGTGGAGTAGCCCATGAGGATTGTGTATTTCAAGCCAGGTGGTTTATCTATTTAATGAAGCCATCCCATATCATTAATTACGCAATAGAGGCTAGCTATCAAGTGGCAAAAGATTGGAGCATGTGTTTTGCCAGATCTAGCTTGATAGTGTGTAGTAATTGAGGGTGTGCATGAGAGCTTGTGAGAAGATTTTGTACTACGATTGTTACATGATCTCCATGACATATAATATACAAATAGTTGGGGTTTTTAGCTTTAAGATTTTCCATTAAATACTGTGTTCATATGTGTGATTGTTTGTGGTTTTAATGTATGCATGCAATTGATTTTATTTCCACATGTGATGATCAATGGTAGAAGAGATTCTGTATTATGCATGAAGCTAAAATAGTGTGTGATCAGGAGAATCTCGATGAATAATATATCAGTTATTCAAATTTCTACACACACAACCTAATGCCTAAGGTGGTCATGGAAAAACTAGGCCTAGAGATAACCCTCCCTTAGAAGGACTTATATTCGTTTGATTCTAGCAGGGTAAAATGCCTTGGCCTGATCAAAGATTTATGTGTGAGATTGACCCAAATCCTAGCTAAATGTATGGTCATGGATGTTGTTGTGGCAGATGTGCCACCTAAGTATGGCATGCTATTATCAAGATCATGGGGAGCCAAGCTGCAAGGAACAATGCAGATGGACAGGGCATATGCCACAATCCCTGTTTTTAGCCAACTTAGGAGACTATATAGGGAGGCACAGATGAAATTCCTAGTTAGTAGCCCTGAAAAACCTGATAATTCACCTCTATACTCTGTGCACACAGATCTGGACTCTTTCATCTTCTGCAATAATGAATCCTTGGGAGAGTCAGCACCAAAGAGCATAGATACAAACAGAGGAGTTGAGACTACAGATTTTAACATAATGGCCACTCTAGATTTAGAGGAAAATGAGGAAGAAAACCCTAGACAGTGCACTAAAACTAAAATTCAGACCAAATAGGAAAATGAATGCAACCAACTAACTGGTCATCCCTCACAAACTCATGCATCACGCGTAGAACTGAACTGCCCACAGCCTAGCGCAGACCCTGTAACACAGCACAATGGTGAACCCAGCTATAGGGAAAGAAATGATAACAAGAGCGAGAAGGAACCCCTGTGGGAGATGAGTTTCGATGGGTCCTGCACAAGAAGAACTACTGGAGCAGGGGTTTGGCTACATAACACAGAGAGTGATTACGCAGAGAGCCTGATCTGAATGGAAAATGGCATCAACCCATGGTATTCATCTACCCATGTTATCCATTCACTCATGGAATTTACCCATGGTATTTTAAATGGCATCGACCCATGGTATTCATCCACCCATGATGTTTATTCACCCATGGTATTGTAAGTGACCCATGTTATGTATCCACCCATGGTATTCATTCACACATGGGATATACCCATGGTATTGAAAGTGGTATCTACCCATAGTATTGGCCCATGGTATCCACCTGTTTGGTCAATTTAGTGTGTTCTAAATTGCTGCATTTAATTTGTCAATCCGGGATTTGCAAGCTGATGAAGTGCGGCGCACTATATGTGCAAGATAACCTATTTCTTAACTTTTTGTCGTTTTTGGTTTTCTAAGGTGAGATGGAAATTCTAAAATAAAAGCAAGTATGGTTATGTTTTTCAAGGAAATGATATCCTCTATAATGATTTACCAACTTGAAACTTAAAAAGGAATTTAAAATTTACAATGACAAAACTTGAAGGAAATGAAAATGTGCTGCTGAAATAAAAAGGTGTTGCTAGTCTAATAAATCAAAACAGTAAACTATTGAGCATGAAAACCAAACTATTCTTGTTGTTGTCTAAACACAAAAGAAACTATGCTTAAAGAAATCCAAAATTGCAAAAAAGTAAATCTAAATTAGATTACATCAACTTGTCTTCTGATCCCTCATCATTAGTCCAGCTATGATTTTCAGAAGTAACCATAAACTACTTGAGTAACTGATATCTAACTTGTAGAAAGTAAACTAATATCAAATCATACATTCATAATTCAATCCCTCACCATCAGTCCAGCTGTGGATTTCGGAGGTAACTGAAGATTTCATGCACAATTTAACATTTCTAACTTGCAGAAAGTAAACTAATATCAAATCATACATTCATAATTCAATCCCTCACCATCAGTCCAGCTGTGGCTTTCGGAGGTAACTGAAGATGTCATGCACAATTTAACATTTATAACTTGCAAAAAGGAAACTAATACCAAACTACACATTTCATAATACAATCCCTCACCATCAGTCTAGCTGTGGCTTTCGAAGGCAACTGAAGATGTTATGAGCAATCTAATATATCTAAATTTGCAGAAAAGAAACTAATACCAAACTACACATTTCATAATACAATCCCTCACCATCAGTCCAGCTGTGGCTTTCGGAGGCAACTGAAGATGTTATGAGCAGTTTAATATATCTAAATTTAACTACTGAAGCAAATAAGAAAAACTGAAATGAACAAAGCAATACTGAAATTAAACAGAAACTAAGAAAAACAAATTAGCAGCAGAATAATGTTAATTCCATTTCATTATTCAAAAATTTATGCAAACGCCCGGGCTGCCTATCTATAACCTGAAATAAGAACACTGATCAGTGATTAATAACATAAAACATGAAAGACAGAAGTAAAATGGAAAGTATGAAAGACTATAAACAGAAATGAAGCATATATAGTATGAAAGATGCAATGTATAAACATGTGAATGGATTATGGCACAATGAGCTTTAAAGAAATAAAACAAGAACTATACAATAATGCACAGAACCTTGGCAAGTGCAGGGGCCCTCTACACCAGCCTTGGCAACGATCTTCAAATACGAATTATGGTTGAAAACAGAGTCTTCTTATATTAAAATGTAGTCATAAGCAGAAAGGTGATGTTACGGCACAAGTGCAGCGTAATTACATTACAGAGCAGACTGATAAAAACTAACACAGACTAATAGAGACTAATCTATATGCGTATACAAACGCGTTATTTATAACAGAGGAAATATAACTGATTCCTAATGTTTATGCTGGTGGAGAACACGTAGACCATTACGTCCACGGATCTAGGATCATGGCCGTATTGAAAAGTAAATCTATGAGGAGTGGATGTTTGAATTCGGCTATGGAGCCATGTACAGATGTTGATTTGTCCTCCGCAACTTAGAAACGGCCGTATGAACCTTCACATGACACGAAACAGAGCCCTGTCACCGTGGGACTCTACAGTTGACTTCCATGTGGACACCTTTGACCGCGGCCTCTTTAGACGGATTTTCTCGAGCCGATAGGACACGAACCATGTCCACATCATTTCAGACTTGCCCATGTGGCTCGTTTCCTCTGAAGACACCTGTAGCATAGAGTTTCACAAAATAGCTGTGGAAAGTTGCAGCAGCTGCGGAAAGTGGCAAGATTCCGCAGCTAGATGAACAAAATCTAAATCAAATAGAAAACACAAAAATATAATTAAAAACCATGTTAGATGCTCTTTTGCAATTAATATACAATGATATTGACAACTTGGGAGGTTCAAGTGAGTGAAAAAGGTATAGAAAAGTGTATGGAAAAGATGCAGATTTGAGACTCAACACCACCTATGGTATTCTATCTCAAAAAAAGGCTATAAATAACAAGCCTCACTTTGTAAAAGGACAGATTTTCCACCACAATATAGCTTCTATAGTTATTCTCTGTTTTAATAAAACAAGTTTCTTTGTGGTTTTATTTTCTTTGTGTTCTCTCTTTTTTCTGCCATTCTAATTTTGTATATCTTGTCAGATCTATTTCAAATTTTTAGATCACGGGGGCCTCCCCCCCCCCCAAGATCTCCCCCCCAAGATCTGGATCAGAGCCATGTCTGCCACTTGCATTTCAAGTGCACAAACAATATTGCAGAGTATGAGGCTCTAATCATGGGCTTGAATCTGTTGAAGAAATTGGGTGCCCGTAGGATAGCCATGCAGGGAGACTCTGAGTTGGTTATAAAATAGGTGAACGGTGAATACACAGCCAAAAACCCCAAGTTGAGAGCATATAGGAACGATGTCGTGGATATATTGAAAACATTTGTTGAAGATGAATTAGGGTTTGTTCCTAGGATTCAAAACGTTATTTCCAATGGGCTAGCTTGCCTAGCTAGTTCATACCATAAGACTCCAAGCGACTAGCAAATTATAATATAGACCAAATTCAGACATGCGGTGCCAGATAACGAAAAATATTGGCAAGTTTTTGAGGGTGATAAACAGATTGAAGATTTCTTAACAGGAAGGAATGAGTTTGAGTTTTCTGTTTCAGACTCTATGTCCAGTGATAGCTGCCTAAGTGAGGGACCCTCAGATGAGGAAAAAACACCCGTTAACATAGAAGTAAACACTTTGGATGAAGAAACTGGAAATTCAAACGGAAATTGTGAAAATGCGGAAAACAAAGAAATTGAGGTATTGCGGGCCAAAGATAAAAACATACCTCAAGGTCTGGCGCCGTTAGAGGACCTTTTCAACTTCGATGATGTGGCAAAAAATCTTACCATAGAGCACGTAGATGCTGACGTTGAAGAATGCAATATAGGCACAAAAGATAAGCCCAAACTGATTAAATTGGCTAAGTCCTTACCTGCAGAGATGAAAAAGAAATACATTGACCTATTCAAAGAATTTATTGACGTGTTTACGTGGAATTATGAGGACCTAAAGGCTTATGACACAAATATTATACAATACAAAATACCCTTAAAATAAAATCAGAAGCCCTTTAGACAAAAAATTCGTAGAATTAACCCAAAACAGCTGCCTGCAGTGGAAAAAGAGATTAAAAAGATGTATGAAGCAGGCATAATAGTTCCTGTGAGGTTCTCTGACTGGGTATCAAACTTAGTGGCTGTAAGAAAGAAAATAGGGGAAATCAGGCTGTGTATAGACTTCAAAAATCTCAATAGAGCCTCACTCAAAGACAACTACCCTTTGCCTAAAATGGAACACATTCTTCAGAAGGTAGTAGGCTCCAAGAGAATCTCCCTTTTAGATGGTTTCTCAGGATACAACCAAGTTTTAGTACTCCTAGAAGATCAACTAAAGACAGCTTTTATCACTCCATGGGGCACCTTCATGTATGTAAAAATTCCCTTTGGACTGATGAACGTTGGAGCCACCTTCCAAAGAGCAATGGATATAGCTTTTTCAGATGAGATAGGGCACTTCATTGTTATTTACTTGGATGACATAACAGTCTATTCCAAGACTGAAGAAGAACATCTAAAACATTTGAGAAAGGTGTTTGAAAAATTTAGAAGGTTTGGTATGTCATTGAATCCTAAAAAGACTGTATTTGGGCTGCAAGAAGGAAAGCTTCTTGGCCACATTATATCTGAAATGGGAATTAGGATAGACCCACAAAGATTTGAGGGAATACTACAAATCACACACTCGAGAAACATCAAAGAATTACAGTCCTTCATTGGGAAAATAAACTTCCTTAGAAGGTTTATACCCAACCTAGCTGAACACCTTAGGAACATGACTAACATGCTCAGGAAAGGTGCAGGAGTTAGATGGACTGTGGGAGCTAGACAATCATTTGAATCAGTGAAACTTGCACTCACCCAATCTCCTGTTCTAATTAGCCCTGATTTCTCAAAGGATTTCCTGATCTTTTCATTTGCCTCTGAGCATACAGTGGCTGCAATCCTACTGCAGAAAAATCCAAAGGGAATGGAACAGCCAATTTCCTTTTTTAGAAAAGCACTAAGGGATGCACCCTTGAAATACAACATAATGGAAAAACAGCCCTATTCGCTAGTGAAGGCCTTGAAGTACTTTAGGGTGTACATACTGCATTCCCACACCATAGCTTATGTGCCTAACTTAGTAGTCAAAGATATACTATCCCAAGACATAGATGGGAAGAGGGGAAAATGGATTGTTGTGATCTTAGAATACGACCTTGAGATAAAACCCACCAAACTGATTAAAGGTCAAGGATTAGCTAAATTAATGGGTGAATCAAATCTGAAAGCCCTTGACATTAACATGGTAGCTACCTTGGATGAGCAGGAGGGATTGCCTGAGCCCACTGTTGAGGAGAAGTTTCAGAACTCTCCTTGGTACTCTAATATCCTTTATGTGCTCACAAACCTCAATGCCCCACCTGAACTGTCAAAGACTAAGGCCAGATTCATAAAAATAAAAGCCAGAAACTACTGCATTCTGAATGAAAACTTATATTGGAAAAATCTGAATGGCCTATTGCTTAAATGTTTTCCTGAATCTGAAGCTGAAAGGATTAAACAAGAATTCCATGCAGGAGAGTGTGGTGGTCACCTAAGTTGGAAAACCACTGCTAATAAAATACTCAGGGCTGGTTATTATTGGCCTACACTCTTCACTGATATCCATAAGATGGAATTTGCCTACCACAAATGCCAGATTTTTGAAGGCAACAGAAAATTCCTCCCCCTCCCTTTACAACCCATCACTGTTGAAGGTCCTTTTATTCAATGGGGCCTAGATTTCATAGGAGAAATACACCTTGCTTCTTCTGCACAACACAAATGGATCTTAACAGCCACATACTACTTCACTAAGTGGATAGAGGCCATACCTACTAGGAATGCCACAGATTCAGTCATCATTAGGTTCCTAGAAGGTCATATCCTCTCTCGATTTGGCTACCCAAGGAAAATAATAATCGATAATGCTGCTGCCTTTGGATCCAAGAAAATGGTTTGTTTTTGTCACAGGTATCAAATAGCACTTGGTCATTCAACTGCCTATTACCCTCAAGGTAATGGCCTAGCTGAGTCATCAAACAAAATCCTATTGGCCATCATAAAAAAGCTACTGGAAGAGAACAAAAAGTCATGGCATAACAAGTTAGTGCATGCCTTGTGGGCTGACAGGCTTGTTTGGTCAATTTAGTGTGTCCTAAATTGCTGCATTTAATTTGTCAATCCGAGAATCGTAAGCTGATGAAGTGTGGTGCACTATATGTGCAAGATAACCTATTTCTTAACTTTTTGTCGTTTTTGGTTTTCTAAGGTGAAATGTAAATTCTAAGATGAAAACAAGTTTGGTTATGTTTGTTGAAGGAAGTGATATCCTCTATAATGATTTACCAACTTGAAACTTTTAAAAAGCAAATTGAAATTTACAATGACAAGACTTGAAAGGAAATGAAAATGTGCTGCTGAAATGAAAAGGTGCTGCTAATCTAATAAATAAAAACAATGAACTATTGAGCATGAAAACTAAACTATTCTTGCTGCCAACTAAACATAAAAGAAACTATGCTTAAGGAAATTCAAAATTGCAACAAAATAAATCTAAATCAGATTACATCAATTTATCTTCTGATCCTTCATCATTAGTCCAGCTATGATTTTCGGAAGTAATCATAAACAATTTGAGTAAATGATATTTTAATTTGCAGAAAGTAAACTCATACACTTGTAGTTCAAAAGGACTTATCGGTCCAGCTACCCTTAGCTTTCGGAGAGCAATGAAGATGTCATGCATGATTTAATATATCTAAATAGAATTTACGGAAAAAAAAACTAATACTAAACTACACATTTCATAATGCAGTCCCTCACCATCAGTCCAGCTGTGGCTTTCGGAGGCAACTGAAGATGCTATGAGCAGCTTAATATATCTAAATTTGCAGAAAAGAAACTAATACTAAACTACACATTTCATAATACAATTCCTCACCATCAGTCCAGCTGTGGCTTTCGGAGGCAACTGAAAATGCTATGAGCAGATTAGTATATCTAAATTTAACTACTGAAGCAGATAAGAAATACTGAAATTAAACAAAAGCTATGAAAATCAAATTAGCAGCAGAACAATGTTAGTTCTATGTCACTAGTCAAAAAGCTATGAAAATGCCCGGGCTGCCTATCTATAACCTGAAACAAGAACACTGATCAGTGATTATCAACATAAAACATAAAAGACAGAAATGAAATGGAAATTATGGAAATGTATAAACAGAAATGAAACAAATGCAATATATGAACATATGAATGGATTATGACACAATGAAATAAAATTAAAATTATACACTAATGCACAAAACCTTAGCTGAGCAGGGGCCCTCTACTCCAGCCTTGGCAAAGGTCTTCAAATACGAATTAAGTTGAAAAACAGAGTCTTCTCATATTAAAAAGCAGTCATTACAGAATGGTAATGTTACGGCACAAGTGCAACGTAATCACTACAGAGCAGAGTAATCAAAAGATAACAGAGACTACATTCACTAATATCGACTAACTTCATATGCGTATGCAAACACATTATATATAACAACAAACTATAACTGTTTCCTAAAGTTCATGCTAGTGGAGAGCACGTAGACCACTACGTCCACGGATATAGGAGCATGGCCGTGTTGGAAAGTAAATCTACAAGAGGTGGATGCTTGAATTCGACTCTAGAACCCTGTACAGATGTCGATTTATCCTCCGCAGGCTTAGAAACGGCCGTATGGGTCTTCATGTGACACGAAACAGAGTCCGGCCGACATGAAACTCCATGGTTGACTTCCATGTGGACGCCTTTGACCACGGCTTCTTTGGATGAGTTTGCTTGAACCAATAGGACACGAACCATGTCCACGTCATTCCTGACCTGCCCATGTGGCTCGTTTTCATTGTAGACACCTGTAGCATATAGTTTCACAAAATAGCTGCGGAAAGTTGCAGCAGCTGCGGAAAGTGGCAAGATTCCGCAGCTGAATGAACAAAATCTAAATCAAATAGCAAACACAAAAATATAATTAAAAACCATGTTAAATGCTCTTTTGCACATGATATTGACAACTTGGGAGGTTCAGGTGAGTGAAAAAGGTATAGAAAAGTGTATGGAAAAGATGCAGATTTGAGACTCAACATACCCCCACTGTGAAGGTGTTGCATGTCCTCATGCAACCAAAATTTTGATAATATTTCTTCAGTTCATGTGCCTTGACACTTCAGCCAGCACATCCAATCCTCTCCTCTTCTTCCTTGGTACTACCAACATTCTGGGTTTCTTCATTAAGCACCTAAATTTGATATTAACGAGTGCTCTGCTCAACTTCTGGCATTTCCTTTTCAATTTCTTATTCTTCTTCTGCCATATTCCCAAATGTAGCATGGTATTATCATGGATGATTTTGTCCATTTTGCCTTGTTCTTTCAATGTCTCATTTTCATTTTTTATGTGCCTATTTAAAAGCTCTAGCTCAAAAATTTCCTGTTTTAGTGATTGGACTAAATCATCCTGTAATGTATGAGGCTGAATGGACGAAGTACTTGGACCTGTAGCTGCCTTTTCCAAAGATTCTATATAGTCATATACTTCCTGCTGCTTGGGGTCTATTTCAGGTGTCATTTTTATTGGGTTGTCCCCAAAATGCTGTAAAGGAGAGTTATGTTCAAAATCTGGCCGAGGAGGGCTTACATCAATATTTTGCTGAGAATAGGATGGAGTATGCTCATTGTCTGATTGGGAATGAAATGAACCAGGTTCACTAACTGACTGAGATGGATTATGGTCAGTTGGGGATTGTTCATATGTCTCCTCTCCCAAATCAATGAAATGAGGACCCTTAATTTGTGTCTTTCTCAATTTCCCCTTAAGTCTGCTGCTTCTCCTCACACGCTGTGGTACACTATCCTTTTGTTTTTGTTTTCCTTTTTCTGTCTTCTTGGGCATGGATGACTGTTTTTGAAGATAAACTAATCTTTCTGATAGCACTTGATGATCTTCTTCTTCAGAAGAAGGAGTTTTATGTACAGCCTCAATAGTTTCTTTCTCTTTTGGTGTTTTTGGCTTCTTACCTTTGATTTCCTTCTTCTTCCTTTTTACCAGTCTCTCTTCCCTATCAATTCTTTCCATAGTAGTAGTAGGAGTATTTTGGATTTCATCAATTATTCTTTTCCTCCTACTTCTTCTTGCTGTGCTAGCTGCAGGAATTTCCTGAGTAGGAGTAATTTTGGTTTCAACATTTATTCTTTTTCTTCTACTCCTTCTTATTGAACTACCTTCAGGAATTTCCTGAGGTTCCTCAAAGAAATTTCTAACTAGAAATTGTTCCCATGTGTCTTTCTTTTCCTTTAACTCCTTTTCAATCAGAATTTTTACAAGGCCGTGGTGATATAGATGGGGTTCTACATCTCCCAAATGTTTTTGAACAGTCACGGACATTTTCTTCAAACTATTGAATAGAAAATATGGGAGATTGAGAGTTTGATTTTCTAGAAAATTCATCAATAGCCTGGTATGGTACATATACATGGACCCAAAACAGCCTTCACATGTAATGAATTTCTGAACAATTAGCAGTAAAGTAGCCCATTCTTCTTTCAATGCATGCACAGGAATTCCTCTTTTAAAAACAGTTATGTCCATACCTTGGTTTCGTAAGATTGTTCTCCATGCCTCATCACTGATGCTTTTATTTTTGAACCAACGCTCTCCCTCCTGAAGAAGTTCCGTGGTTGTTGCTATAGATGCTTCATTGACTGCAAACTTGAGGTCTCCAATCTCTGCTTCCGAGCCATCAAACGACCTTGCAAATGCTTTCGTAACTTCTCTGTGATAACCTCTGAATTTCTGAATAAAACGCAACCATTTTGCTTTCTTCAATATCTCTTTTGCTTGCGGATATCCCTCTATAAACCTAGGTCCTTCCGGCTCTGCTCTTAGTAATTTACCCATTTCTCTTTTCTGTTCTTCACAAATTTGCCTTCGTGAGGGTTTCAAATAGAATGGTTGAATGCACAGGAACAAGCACAATGGCTGTGGGGATGTATCATAAAAATGGGAATGAGCACCATAAACGGAATGGAGTAAGACTGTGGGTAGATATCTGGAAGTGAGAATGAGCAAAAGGAACGAAATGGAATGAGACAGTGGGTAAATATCCGGGAGTGAGAATGAGCAAAGTGGGGTTTCGTAAACACGGCAGAGACACAACAAAGAGATTAACAAAGTATAATACATTCGGCAGCGTTTTGAATTTTGGTGGTTGTGTAATAAATATGAACACGTTTCAATCAACGGTTATGAATTTATGCGGCTGTAAGAGTCCTTGGTCAAATCAAATACGTCTCATTATCTCCGGTGGGATATTGGAACATGAGTGAAAATCGGAATTTCAATGATAAAACCGTTTGTGAATGAATGCAAGAGGATAATATGGAGATCGTGATAGGTTACGGAACTGTCAATATAATCATTGCGCGTAATGGATAGAGCTCATGGTTCAAAACTATATAAAAATGTGTTTGTCAATGCTATTTGAAATAAATTTTATTCATACCTTTGGAATCTTTGCCTTTGCCCTTGGTCTTCAACTGATTGATCTCCATTGGTGTCTTGAATGCTCCATTGATCCTCTCACCTGCATTTTATTTCATAATTATGGAAATAACATCTGACTGTACATTCTCTTTGAAAACAGAGTAGTAGCTGCGGAATCTGCTTCTGGCTGCGGAAACTAGAGTCAGCTGTGGAAACAGATGTCAGCTGCGGAAACTGACACGGCTATTACTTGGATGAATGGAAATGATCAAATGACAAATGACCAGATGGAAATGGTCATGAAAAAGATTCTTATTGATGGAATGGAATGAAATAAAGTGGAATGAAGTGAAATGAAATGAAATGAAATGAAATGAAATGGAATGAAGTGGAATGAAATGGAGTGGGTGGTGACAAAGCTTGTGAAATGAAAGAGAGATTTTTTTTTTTTTGGAAAATATAGAGTGTCAGGTGTTCCTGATTTTCACCCTATATTTTCTGCATAAGACTGCCAATCAATGATTGGTTTTCAGGCTTATACCATTATTTTTTTTTTTCTTTTTTTCTTTTTTTCTTTTTTTCTTTTTTTTTTTTCGTTTTTTTTTCTTTTTTTTTTAATTGAAAACAACAAAAGAACTAGGTTGGTGGAGAAGAAGAATTCTTCTGTACCAGACTGATTGCAGAACTTTCTTGAAACATTTTGACAAAATCCTCTTTTGAGAGTGGCTTATGATAAATTTTCAACCTATGGCCATTCACAATAAGAGGAGTTTGAAATTCATCAATGGTCTTGATTCTTATAGCTCCATTGCTAAAGATCTTGTCAATCTCATATGGCCCAAGCCAATGAGTCTGAAATTTCCCTTGAAAATCTTTAAACTTGGAATCAAATAACAATGCCCAATCTCCTTCTTGAAACTTCTTTTCTTTGATATATTTTTCATGCCATTTAGTTCTTTGATATTGAACTAGATCGGTTCTTAGAATTGCTTCTTGTCTGATCTCATCTAGCTCATTCAACTGCTCCATTCTATGCTTTTGGGCTTCTGATAAGTCCATCCCCAACTGAACTGCTATCTTGAAGGTCTTGACTTGGAACTCAATGGGGAGCAAGACTTCTTTCCCATAAAAAAGTTCATAGGGAGAATGTCTCGTTGTATTCCTCCATGTAGTTCTGTAGGCCCACAAGGCTTCTGGAAGCCTTTCTGCCCAATCTCTTCTATGTAGATGAACAGTTTTGGTGATGATACTTTCAAGAACTTTGTTTGTGGACTCCACTTGACCATTTGCTTGTGGATGGTAAGAAGTAGATCTTTTGTGCTTGATTTTGTATTCTTCCATCAACTTCTCCACCAAATTGGATATGAATTGGCTCCCCTGATCTGTTACAATTTCTCTTGGAACACCAAAGCGAGTAAAAATATCCTCATAAAGAAAATGAACAACTGAATTTTCAGTAGCAGATACTAATGCTTTAGCTTCTACCCATTTAGTAACATAATCAGTACAAACCAATATATACTTCTTTTGCTTAGATGGTGGATTAATAGGTCTAATGAAATCTAAAGCCCATTTTTCAAAGGGTTCAATGAGTACCTGTGGTTGTAATGGCATTTCATTTGAAAGGGTAGGTTTCCCTACTCTTTGGCAGCTGTCACACCTTTTGACATATTGTTTTGCATCTTTGAAGAGGAAAGGCCAATAATATCCTAAAGAGAGGATTTTATAGGCCGTCCTTTTGTCTGCAAAGTGTCCGCCGCATGGTTCATCATGACATGCCTTAAGAATATCAGGCATTTCATCTTCCCTGACACATCTTCTGATCACAAGATCTGGCTTTGTTTTAAACAATTCGTTAGAAATCCATGAATATTTTGAACTCTCCTGAATAATCTTTCGTTTTTCTCTTGGAAATAAATGTGAAGGTAGTTTCCCTGTAACCAAATAGTTAGCAATATCTGCATACCAAGGGGTCTTAATAGTTACTGCAAACAAATATTCATCAGGAAACTTATCTTCTACGGGAGAATCTTCTTTAGTATTTTGAATTCTAGACAAGAAATCAGCTACTGTATTCTGTTTTCCTGGTCTATCCAACACAGTAATATTGAATTCTTGCAAAAGTAAAAGCCATCTTGTCACTCTACCATTAGTAACAGGTTTGTTCATTAAATATCTAATTGCAGAATGGTCAGTATGAATAAAAGTTTCATAGCCTGTTATGTAATGTCTAAACTTATTAATTGCATGAACAACAGCTAAGAATTCTTTTTCAGTCACAGTATAGTTCAACTCTGTGGGAGTCAAATTTTTACTGGTGTAATAAATGGCATAAGGAATTAAATCTTTTTGACCCAACACAGCTCCAAGAGCTGTATCTGAAGCATCCGTAGAAATATGGAAAGGAAGTTTCCAATTTGGTCCTCTCAAGATAGGTGCTTTAGATATTTTTGTTTTCAAAGTTTCAAAAGCTGATTGACAATCAGGATCCCATTTAAATTCACAGTCTTTTGTAAGCAATTTGAAGAGTGGAGATGCTATTTTAGTGAAGTTTTCTATAAATCTTCTATAGTAACCAGTAAATCCTAGAAAACTTCTAACATATCTTTGACAATTTGGAATAGGCAACTTGGAGATGACTTCAACTTTTGATCTATCAACCTTAATCCCATCTCCTGAAATATGATGTCCTAAAACAATCCCTTCGGTAAACATCATAAAGCATTTTTCATGGCTTAATGAAAGGTTTGTTTCTTTACATCTTATAAGAACTTTTTCCAAATTTTCTAATGCCTCTTCAAATGAATTACCATAAACTGTAAAATCATCCATATAAACCTCTACACAATCATGGATTAGATCGGAAAAAATTCCTAGTACTGCTCTTTGGAATGTTGCTGGTGCATTACATAACCCAAAAGGAAGCACTCGGTAGGCAAAAGTTCCCCATGGACAAGTAAATGTGGTCTTATCTTGATCTTCAAGTGCTACCTGAATTTGATTGTAACCACTAAAACCATCCAAAAATGAAAAGTACTTTTTACCTGCTAATGTATCTAATACCTGATCAATAAAAGGCAAAGGAAAGTGATCCTTCAAAGTTGCTTTGTTCAATTCCCTATAATCAATGCATACCCTCCATTTATCATTCTTTTTAGGTACTATAACCAAAGGAGAAACCCATCGGCTATCTGAAATTGGATAAATGAAGTTTACATTGAGAAGTTTTTGGAGCTCTTCTTTCACTATCTCCCTAAGATTTGGATTCATCCTTCTTTGAGGTTGTCTGATTGGTCTATTGTTTTCCTCAATATAGATGTGATGGATGCAAGTCTTAGGATCAATACCCTTCATGTCAGTATACTCCCATGCAAATGCAGTAGAATGTTTTTGCAAGATTCTGGTTAGTTCTTCTTGTTGTGATTTCTCCAAATGTTTGTTGATATTGAATGTCTTTTCTGGAAAAATATCAATAGTAGAATTACCAAATTCTTCCATAGAGTAAAGAGACATTTGTCTTGATGATAAATATTCTATGTCAGATTCCAACTGAAATTGTGTGGGGTCATATTCTGAAGTTATCTCAAAATTTTCTAATGTGTTGAGAATTTGACTATCCTCACTAATTTCAGAAATGGTAAAGACAGGTTGTATAATGTTCTCATCATCGACCCATTCATTGTCTCCTATTTCTGTAATTTCTCTTGCAGGAGGATACAAATTGAATTTCTTTGTCGAATTACCATTAGAAATGTACATGTCTCTAGATCTACAACTAATAAAAGCATCAGCTGTGGCCAGCCAAGGTCTTCCTAAGATAATTGGATGTCCTCCTAGATTGCTTTTGGGAGTCAAAATCATAAAGTCTACTGGATATTCCCAAGAATCTAAGGAGACTGAAATATCTTCTAATACACCATCTGGTTTAATAACTGATCGATCTGCAAGTTGCAGTAAAGTAGGTGTAAAAAAGAAGGTTAGGAAGTTTTAGCTGTTCCATAGTCTGTCTACTCATAATGTTGATAGCAGCCCCTAAGTCAATCAATGTGTTTGGAATTTCTATCCCATTTATATGTGTCTTGACAATTGGAATTCCTGGATCTACATACTTCTGCATGGTAATTTTTCCCATCATAATGTCTGCAATCTTTCCTACCAGGTGGATTCTTCTTGTGTCTTTTAATTTCCTTCCTGGTCTTTTGAAACTCAACTCCTTTATGGTTTTTGCTAGAATAGGAATTTCTCGAATGGCTTGTAGCAATGGAATCTTGATACAAACATTATTCAATTCATCTAAAAAGTCATAGTTAGGCAACAAGATTTGTTTTTCCACCCCCTTGTCAATTTGTAGTCTTTCAGGAAAAGGAGGTGTAGATGAAGATGTTGGTTGCTCAACTATAGGAGTTGTGGGTGTTAACTTTTCTTTTTCTTTTTGCATGCTTGGATTTTGAAGAGATTCTTCCTCAGAACCTTTATTGACTTCAAGAGAATCCTCCTCGGAGGTATCTTGCTCTTGAATATCTATAGAAGGTTTTTCTAAAACTCTACCAGATCTGAGTTGTACATCGTTGAGAGGAACAATCATGTAGGTAGGAAATTGTTGTCCTTCTACCATATAAGTAGTCTGAGGATTCTTATTGTTAGGATTTGGCAATGGCTGAGCTGGAAGTTGATTTTTCTTATGTTGGTATGGAAGCATGAGTTGAGGATTTGAATTTTGTTGAGAAGGTTGTTGTTGTGGAAATGGAAATGAAAGTTGTGGATTTGGGTTTGGAAGTTGTGGAGCTTGTTGATTTTGAAAAGATGGAGGATATTAATAAAATTGAGAAAATCTCCCATAAGAATTTTGCATCCCTTGTACCCATGGCTGATATGAATTTTGATGTTGGGGCCAAGGTTGTTGCCAAGGATTCCAATTTGGTTGGGTTTGATAATTCATAGGGTTGTTAAACCCTTGAGTTTGTTGTCCCTGCCAAGGTCTCCTTGCGACAAAACAAAGAGATTCTACTGAATTTGGATCTTCTTGAAAAACAGCTTTGAGTCCAGGGATTGAAGGACAATCCTTGATCTCATGATTTTCTGAGCAAATCATACATGTTTCTACAACTTTTGCATCCAAGGGACATTCCCTTAAAGCATGTTTCTTTCTACATTTTGGACAAAAGATGGCTAAGGCATCTGTTTCTGCTTTCTGCTTGTTTTGGATTTTAAGGGTGTCTAGTTGTTCACTAAGGCTCCCTAAGATATCATTTTTGAACTCATCAAGCATATTACCAATCTCTGCCCTACTTACTGATCCAGTTGCAGATTTGTTAGCCCTAATAAGAGAAGGATCCCTAGGCCCTTTTCCTGTTTTAGATTTTCCTCTTGAGAGATGGACACATAGTTCTGTTATGTCACGAAGTGGAAGTTGAGAAATGTCTCCTTTCCCCATCATGTTTAAAATATCTATCCATTCATCTCTATTGGCTTTTAATATGAGGGCTTTCAAGGTTTCATCATCTAAGTTGCTCATCTTTGCTCTTTTCAAGTTGTATTGAAATCTTTCAAGTAAGTCTTCCAAACTTTCATCTTCTTTTTGCATCATTTTGAATACCTCATCCTTGTGATTGGTGGGCATACAATAGTCCAAGTATCTATCCAAAAATGTTTGTTTCATATCATTCCAAGTCCTAATAGATTGAGTGGCTAATCCCATGAACCATTTCAAAACAGCTCCCTTCAATGTTGAAGGAAACAGTTTGAGTTTTTGAGAGTCTTCCATATAGTCATAAGTTCGGCACACGACTTCAAACTCAAACAGAAATGTTTCAGGATCCTCACTTCACAATCCATAAAAGTTAGGGAGAACAGATGGTGAGATATTTTTCATTGTTGCATGAGTTTCCTCATCAACTATAGGGAATCCCAACAAATCCCTATTTCTATCATTATTTCCTTCACCATTGTTGTCTCCATTGTCTCCTCCTCTTCTACCTCCACCTCTATTTATTACTTCCTCTGCCATGATAGTTTCTTTAGAGTCCTTATAGTCCTCTAGTTCTTCTACCAAGGAAGGATGAGAGAAAGTCTCTTTGTTTTCTAAGTGGGTTTTAGTAGGTGGTGTATGAGAATCCTCTAATTCAGCTGTTCCTTGACTTCCAAAAATCTTAAGGCTAGGGGTAGATGGTGGTGAATCTGGTCTATGCCTTGAAGAAGATGGAGTTATGAAAATCGAACTCTTGGCTTTAGCTATAAACCTTCCCCTAGAATCTCTTGCTCTATGCATGTCATTTTTTTTTTTTTTTTTTAAAGTTGGGCTAATAATTCTCTTTATGATCTTCCAGATCACACTAGGTGCAAGAAGAGAGCATACTTAAGAAATTACTAAACCAATAACTCTCTTTTCTGATCCTCCAGATCACACTAGGTGCAAGAGGAGAGCATACTTCAAGAAGTTATCAAGTTTTCCCTTCTTTTATGATTTTGTGGTTTTTTTTTAAGAAATTGGCTACCTAGTTACACTTCCCCGGCAACGGCGCCAAAATGTTTGGTCAATTTAGTGTGTCCTAAATTGCTGCATTTAATTTTTCAATCCGGGAATCGTAAGCTGATGAAGTGCGGCACACTATATGTGCAAGATAACCTATTTCTTAACTTTTTGTCGTTTTTGGTTTTCTAAGGTGAAATGTAAATTCTAAGATGAAAACAAGTTTGGTTATGTTTGTTCAAGGAAGTGATATCCTCTATAATGATTTACCAACTTGAAACTTTTAAAAAACAAATTGAAATTTACAATGACAAGACTTGAAAGGAAATGAAAATGTGCTGCTGAAATGAAAAGGTGCTGCTAATCTAATAAATCAAAACAATGAACTATTGAGCATGAAAACTAAACTATTCTTGCTGCCAACTAAACATAAAAGAAACTATGCTTAAGGAAATTCAAAATTTCAACAAAATAAATCTAAATTAGATTACATCAATTTATCTTCTGATCCTTCATCATTAGTCCAGCTATGATTTTCGGAAGTAATCATAAACAATTTGAGTAACTGATATTTAATTTGCAGAAAGTAAACTAATACTAAACCATACACTCATGTTTCAATCCCTCACCATCAGTCCAGCTGTGGCTTTCGGAGGCAACTGAAGATGTCATGCATGATTTAATATATCTAAATTTGCAGAAAAGAAAATAATACTAAACTACACATTTCATAATGCAATCCCTCACCATCAGTCCAGCTGTGGCTTTCGGAGGCAACTGAAGATGCTATGAGCAGCTTAATATATCTAAATTTGCAGAAAAGAAACTAATACTAAACTACACATCTCATAATACAATCCCTCACCATCAGTCCAGCTGTGGCTTTCGGAGGCAACTGAAGATGCTATGAGCAGCTTAATATATCTAAATTTAACTACTGAAGCAGATAAGCAATACTGAAATTAAACAACAGCTATGAAAATCAAATTAGCAGCAGAACAATGTTAGTTCCATGTCACTAATCAAAAAGCTATGAAAATGCCCGGGCTGCCTATCTATAACCTGAAACAAGAACACTGATCAGTGATTATCAACATAAAACATAAAAGACAGAAATGAAATGGAAATTATGGAAGTTTATAAACAGAAATGAAATAAATACAATATATGAACATATGAATGGATTATGACACAATGAAATGAAATTAAAATTATACACTAATGCACAAAACCTTAGCTGAGCAGGGGCCCTCTACTCCAGCCTTGGCAACGGTCCTCAAATACGAATTAAGTTGAAAAACAGAGTCTTCTCATATTAAACGATCATTACGAATGGTAATGTTACGGCACAAGTGCGAGCGTAATCACTACGAGCAGACTAATCAAAAGATAACAGAGACTACATTCACTAATATCGACTAACTCTATATGCGTATGCAAACGCATTATATATAACAACGAACTATAATTGTCTCCTAAAGTTCATGCTGGTGGAAAGCACGTAGACCACTACGTCCACGGATATAGGATCATGGCCGTGTTGGAAAGTAAATCTACGAGAGGTGGATGCTTGAATTCGACTCTAGAGCCCTGTACAGATGTCGATTTATCCTCCGCAGGCTTAGAAACGGCCGTATGGATCTTTATGTGACACGAAATAGAGTCCGGCCGACATGAAACTCCATGGTTGACTTCCATGTGGACGCCTTTGACCGCGGCTTCTTTGGATGAGTTTGCTTGAACCAATAGGACACGAACCATGTCCACGTCATTCCTGACCTGCCCATGTGGCTCGTTTCCCTTGTAGACACCTGTAGCATAGAGTTTCACAAAATAGCTGCGGAAAGTTGCAGCAGCTGCGGAAAGTGGTAAGATTCCGCAGCTGAATGAACAAAATCTAGATCAAATAGAAAACACAAAAATATAATTAAAAACCATGTTAGATGCTCTTTTGCACATGATATTGACAATTTGGGAGGTTTAGGTGAGTGAAAAAGGTATGGAAAAATGTATGGAAAAGATGCAAATTTGGGACTCAACAAGGCTTACAACAAAGAAGTCCATTGGCATGTCACCATACCAGCTTGTCTATGGTGCAGAAGCAGTATCTCCTACCAGCCTTGGAGTGCCAGTGATCAAGCTTATCCAAGAGATACAGATAGAAGAAGATAGTATGGTGAGAAGGATAAGCCAAACAATTCATCTCCAGAAAACAAGGGAAGAGGTCTATAACAGAGCTATCAAAGTTCAGGAAAACATAAAGAAGTTGTTTGACAAGAGAACCAAAGCTGCTGATTTCAAAATTGGGGACAAAGTTCTGAAGTGGGACTCAAGAAGAGAGGATAAAGGAAAGCACGGCAAGTTTGACAGTTTGTGGCAAGGTCCATACATCATCCAGGCCACTGTGGGTCCAAATGCCTTTTTTCTTCAAGAATTAGATGGTACAAAGCTGTTTGGGGGTCCTATCAATGGCAGGATGCTCAAACACTACTTCTGCTGATTTCCAATTTCCAGTTTCCATTTCCATTGTACATACCATTGCAGTTCTTGTTTTAAAGGAAAAGAGAAAAAATGTTTCAAAAACAGAGATAAAGGAGAGGTTCAGACATGCTCAAAACATGAACCTATGAAGTGCAAAGGATCGGCTCTAATATGATCAAAAATTGAGCCAAAAGAAGCCAAGTAGTTGTTCCTAACATGCTCAAAACCTGGACCAGCAAAAAAAAAGAAAAAGAAGAAGAAGAATCAGCTCTAACATGCCCAAAACCAGAGCTGAAATGAAGAAAAGAAAGTGACTCTAATATGCTCAAAACTTGAGTCACACAAATAAAGAAGGATACTTCAAGCTCCAAATTTCAAGCCTTCAAAGTTTTTGTTTTAGTTTTCAGCAATTTTTTGTCCATGTGCAACTATCATTATGCCTTGGATCCACAATAAACTAGACTGTCTAATCCTAGTTTGACTGTTTTTAAATTTCTGTTGTAGAATGTAGAGAAGAAATATGCTGGACAGTTTAATCCCAGCAGATATTAGTTTAGGTAGAGAAACATATGAGACCAACAGTCTAATCTGGTCTCATGGAGTAATAAGCGTAGATTTAGAATAGGTTTATTTTTTTTTATAAAAATAAATGATGTAAAGGTTCTGCTAGTTCAATGCACCCTAGAAGAAGAAATGCTAGGATTGTAGGATGGGTAGGTAGATTGATTGGGAATGTTTTTGCTGATCTATCATATTTGTGGCAGTTGAAAATAAAAAAAGAAAGGTGGCTTAAGCAGTAGGCATCTGGCCTACACAAAAGATCATTTTCTGAATTCTTGACTCCTTCAAGAAGAAGCCATCCCCATGTGGAGCCACTGTTAGCCCCTATAAATTCCTTGACAAGCAAGAAAGGGGCTAGTTTGTTTCATGAGCCTTCGAAGAATGCATTTCCCTTGAAAACACATCATCCTTGAAGCCTTTTATGTTCCCTGCCCCTGACTGTTGCCCTCTGCTGTTATAGAGTCTGAAGCCTCATTGATTGCTAAAAATTGTGCCCCAAAAGACCTTCATGTGCCCCTTGTACCCCTGCAAATGTCCCATTTTACCCCTTTTTTTCCCCTTTGACAAAGTTCTCCTTTTTCCCTCTAAGTCCCCCTTTACCCTCAAAATCATACCCAAAGTCCCCTTTGAATCCTGCCCTTTCCCTTTGTTTGGCTAAAATTCCCCTTTTCTCCCCTACCGTTACCCCTTTCCCGGCCTTAAATACTTTGAAAATGGGCCAAAACCCACTTTTTAACATTATTAAGGGTTTAGCCCCTTACCTGCCAGCCCCTTTCAACCACTTCCCCACGTAACCATTACCTAAGACTAAGCGCCTAAGTCCTTGGGGGCTAGTCGCAATTGCGACTTGCAAACAAGCGCAGCTCTTTGTTAACTCTGACAAACTCCAATGCGATCGTTTTATTCTATAAGAACCGCGACGTGTTCTCCACCATCGATCTGTCATTCCGATCGGATGGTTTGGCACTGATCACAATACCGCTCTGATCGCAATTGCAAGGATTATGTTACGTTCCCCGATCGGTTCATCGCAAATGTTTGTGATGCGATTGATCGCATCGCATGTTCCACCTCCGATCGCTCCAACTTCCAATCACCGCAATCGTAGCTCCCCTTTTGTTTCTCCCGATTTCAATCCCTTTCCCCGATCTCCCGATCGCAGTCCCTTTTCCGATCCTCTGATCGCGCCCGCTCCTTTGATCGCATCACAAATTCTGTTCTTGCGATTGCGATTACCTCCCGCTCCCAATCTTTGATTGCGATTGACCCCAGGCCCACGGTACCATACCTCCGCCCATTCATGAAATAAAGGTATTTTTCCTTTGTAAATGCAAAACTTTGTTATATTTCGTTTTTTTCAAAGGTTTTTCACATTCTGCTTTTCCCCAATCGCATCGGAAGTTTTGTGATGTATTACCTCGCCCTACTCTCGACTCCGATTACGATTGCGATTTCCATATGGGTCCCACCTTGTACAATCATTCCATTGAATTCCTTTGCATTTCATTCATTTCATTTGTATTTCTGCGTATAACCAAAGTTTCATGTTTTTCATTTAAACGTTTCATATTTGTTCCACCCCATTTCATATACCATCCCACAGATTGATCTCCGCCATTGATCTATGCCTCCAAGTCATGATCAAACGGCCCATGCTCATCTCTCCATCAAAACCCTATTGTTCGTTGTTTATACCATATCAATGCATTTTTCACACTTATTTCATCCAAAAACACTGTTTCATCACCGCCGCGCTATTGTTCTTCCGTCCTCCATAGCCATTCCTCCTATGCATGGATTTCATAACTCAGTCCCGTGTTCTGCCGGGTTATCAGGTGGGAAAGGCTGCCATGATTACACAGTCCTTATTACAGCGGTAGGTTTTCACTGACAGAGATATAAATAAAGCGACAGAGAGTTCAATGCACAGAAAACTAAGTCATCAGGGCAGCTACATCAACAAAAATGTTCCTACCTAGGATAAAGGACAAAATGCCCATACTGTTTCTATTCCATGCCGTGTTCTAGGGAAGATCTCCACCTTAACCACAGTCCGAAGCTACCAGAGAATTTGTTTCACAAGTATGGAAAACCATTCAGGCATTCATTCACCAGAGTACTACACAGTACTGCAGCCAGAGTACATCAGGACCATACCAGAGTAAATGGGAGCCAAAGAAGATCACTCTTTCATCCCAAAAGGTACCAGGGATAAATGCAGAGGATTAAAACAGAATGGGCTTCGGCCCCCTCTTTCTTTTCTGAGTTTAATGTTTCATTTAGTTTCCACCTACCTCCTCGGCTCATCTTCTGCTATAAAACTCAGGAAGAAATTATTGTAAAGGTTGTTGATGAGATATCAGAGAATTGCAGCTATTTCTCTTGAGGCATTGTTCACTGTGTAAAGTTGTAAGATAGGCTAAGGATTATGTTTTCAAACTGAAGTTCAAGCTGTTGGCAAATGTTGTACCTGATTGGTGTTGTTTTTAATATGACAAGCACATTTCTTTGGATCCTGATCTAAAGTTGCGGTGATGTTTTCCTATCTCTGTGTTATATTTCATTTCATTACATTTCTTCTAGCTTGCATCAGAAATATGGCATAGGATTTACCCTTGTTAGCTACCCTATGTTTTTGCTCTCCTTTCCTTTAATGTTTTCTGCTTAATGTGTTATCTTAGAATTGGTTTCAATTGATTTAACCAGTGTAGTGGATGTTATTTCCTGCTAGTTGATGTATGAATTAATGAAACCTGTTATTAAGATGTTCTTGGTAAGAATTAACTAGATGAATTGGGAACACTGGGAAGTTTAGAACTCTGTCCTTATCTCACTAGGATCCCCTTCAATTAGTTAACCTTTCTAAGTTCCCTCAAGTTACTGTTTTGGGACTTACCTCTGAGTATGTCCAAGTAGGTCTGGAGTTAAATGACCTCTGACCTGATCTATAGACAGAAATTGGTTTTTTCTCCTTCTTTCACCTTTCTCTCCTTATTGTTCCATTCCACCTACCAACTTTTAGGATCCAAGGCTTTAGATTACTAGCCCAGCTGAAAGCTTGCATGTTGAATAGCAAGTAAACCCTTTCTTGACTCCATTTTCCAAATGGTCTTGAATGTTCTCTGAAATTATCTCTCCTTGGTCTAAAATCCTATTTGCCCTGCCTTGTCTTATATTGGACCCTTCATTCCTGATTCCCAACAACCAAATCAAAACAATCAAACAAACAAACACTGTGCCTAATAACTAGCCTAACACCTTAACATTTGAGCTTCAAAGATATAAACCTTTGACTATTATAGAGAGATCCCTCTTTGGACCTAGGAGGGCTAGATCCTAAGGTCTGAAAGTGGTTCTGATGTTGTCTCATGTTTTGGTCTTGCCAACCTAGCCAAAACATGGGAACCCCAACATAGCCTAACCATGATTGAAAATGTTTTAAATTTTTTCTGATAAGTTAGAGAAGAAAGATTTTCCAAACCATATAAACTTGGCTTATCAAGTAGACTAGGTTAGGAAAAGATAGTGGTTCCCAAAGCCTAAATCTGAACCAAAAAGAAATGAGAGGGATGAGTGACAGATTTCAAATTATAAGCCCTCAAGTTTCTATTTTACTTGTACAAAAATAAAATATGTGTGCCACTTGTCCAAGATGCCACAGCTCATGGAAAATAAAACAGCTTAACCCTTATTTGGCCATGTTTTAAATTTTAAGTTGATAGGTTAGAGAATGAAAATCTGTCAAATTGTTTAACCTTGACAAATAAGTAGATTAGGTAGAGAATAAAAGAGCTCATTAGCCTAATCTGACCTCTTGGAAGTTATAAGGGTAAACATAGATATTTTTTATGCTTTCAAGAGAAAAATGATGTCCAGGGTTTGCCAATCCAAATGCACCCAAACAAAGAATTTTTTTTAGGAAAGTATGATGGGTAGGCCCGTGTTGATATTGAAGCTATCATGTTTTTTAGATTGTAAGATCAGAGCTTCCAAGAACAGCAACAAATATTAGCCTTTAAAAATGAAAGAACATGAGTAAATTAGCAAGCATGTGAGGCTTCTTATCTGCAAAACCAGAGATATGAACTCTAAGGTTCTTGACACCTCCTGAAAGGAGTTGCCCTCCCAAAGTGGAGGCACTGTTAGTCATCAGTATTTTTCACTATATTTGGATGACTAAAGGGTGTTTATAGATTTTTGAAAACAACATTCCTTGAATATTGTGAGTTTCAGAAATCTCATTGCCTTCATTATCCTTAAATAAACTTTTTCACTATTTATCAGGGTTTTCCATCTCAAAGTCACCCTGTTGCTCCTAAAAAGTCCTTATAGGCTTATACCTCTCATTTTCATCCTCATTTCATGCCTATAACCTCATTGCCTCATAATTTACCCTTGTCATTGAACTCCACCTTCCCTCTAGGGTTTTCTTATAGCTAACTCATTCCCATGTTCCCCAGGTCTCTCAAGCATTGATGGTCTCAGAACTATATTTGTAGGATATTTAGGTAAATAAAGTACATTGGATTTTGGATATTCAATACAACACTTTTGACAATACTCTGTTTTCACTTAAGAAGCCTCCAAGTCCAATTTCAGTCAAAAATCAGGTCAAAGGACCCTCCCACTAGGTCATTAGGGTTTCACATGTTTTAAGGTCATCATTGGATGTTTTAGGCATTAATTTTCCTTTGCTAGAATCTGGCTCAGATGTAATAGAATGTCAAGACATGGTTATTCATGAAGGACCTAAAATATTTCCAAAGAAGATTACCTCATCAGTTCAAAGTCTACAAATGAGAAAAATGGACAAAGTTTGGCACTTCTATAGGAGTGTTAAAATTTTTGTCAGCAGAAGGTACTGACAAGGTAGATTGTCTACTCCTTAATGAAAAAAACTTGGTTTTGTAGAGATTAGGGTTTATACACTTGATGGTCCAGTTGAGCGCCAAAACGATGACCACTTGCAGAAATGAACTGGAGGAGACACACAAGGCCATAAATGAAGAAAGTCTAGCAGAAAAGATTGATGAGATAGGGAAAAAGGTGAGGTGAACTAGACAGAAATGAATGAACTTGAAAGGGCTATAGAGAACTTAGAAGACAACACTGATGATTGTTGTAAAGCACTTCAGACACCTAGGGTTTTGAAGAAAGTGGTCAGACAAGGTGAAAAACATAATTTGAAATCAATGGTGGAAGAAAAAGAGGAATTTGAAGATGTTTCTATGTGTAATCATCCTAAAGTTGTCAAATTTAACTTTTCATGCCCAAATGGCCAAAAGAAAAACCAATTCAATGTTTTCAATCACATGCAGAGAAAAAGTGTAAAAAAGTGTTAGTGAGAAAAGGTAAAAGACTTTAAACCTTATAAAGTGGGTTTTTCAAGATTAAATTCAATTCACAAGCCTATAAAAGGTCATTTTACACTTCAATGAATCATTTCTATGTTTCAAAATATCAAGGGAACTAAGAAGATAAGAAATTTTGAGCTTTCAAGAAAATTTGGGCAAATATTTTGTGGCGCTGCATGCCTGGAAGAAGGCGCTGCACCCTTGGCACTTTTCTCCCATGTATTTTTTGAAGGCATTCTGTGCCTAGTAGAGCGCTGCACTCTTGCCCGATAGGAACCAAAAAAGACTTTTTTGGCACTGCACGTTCAGAACTGGTGCTACGACCTCAGCCTTGGTGTTGTGCTCTTGGCTAGGAAGGGTTTCTAAGCCCTCAAACAACTCAAATAACCTCAAACTACTTCCAAGTCTCTGCCAAAGGTCCTCCAAGAATATTGAGGGGTAAGTACATGCCATGCACCTATCTTCAAAAAAATTTGTGTTTTCTTAATGAATGAAATCAAACCCTAAGAGAAACCCTAAAGTTTAAGCTTGAAATCACTGTTTGAACCTCATTTCATCTTCCTAGACAAACTGTCAGTGATATAAAGGGTAATTGCACATCTAGAGGGTTCTCATTGAGTTCTTTTTCCTCTCACTCATTCTCATACACCTATACCCTCATTCACTTGCAAAGCCACCCTTTCATCACCTTCCCTTCATCTCCTTTGACATCAATCTAAGGGTTTCTAAAAACAGAGTTTTCAACATGTGTGAGGGAGAGGACATCGGCAGTGGTGTGGAGGCCCAAATGCCAAGGAGGCATGATCACAAAGAGGGAAAGATAAGTATATTTTAACCCCTCAGTACAAAATATTTCATGGCATCTGCCCTTACTATTTATTGTTTCAAACATGTAGGTTGCTATGAACTTTGTGAAAAGGTGCAGTAGGTGCAAAACCACCCTAAGCTAACTAGATTATTTATCATTAACTTGCATGACAAACAAGTTAATCTTGTAGGGGTCACCTTTGAGTTATCTACAGATGCCATTGTCAATGCCACAATCATACCTAGTGTAGGGGAGAAATGACTCAAGCAAGCTAACCTTGACATGAGTTACTTTGAGCCATACCTTAAGCCCAAGTATAAAGACCACAACAAATCCATATTTCCTTTCTCTCACCTGCTTGATAGATATGCACCTATGATGAAGATTATAATGAATTATTTTACATGTGAGGGAAGGTTCTCCTATCTTTACTCATACCACATCAGGCTGCTTATGCACTTTACTAGAGTGAGGGTGTTGCACATACCCTATTACCTTTACCGAAGCATTGATAAAATGGCATACATAGTACAAAAGAGAAACTACCCTTAGTAGATCCAAAGTCCATTCCATCATTCTCTTATCAAAATGGTTCTTATGCACCAACTACAGCAGAAAGGCATTCCATGGGAGATCTTCATTGCCAATGAGGTGTTCACTTCTCCACAAGCCCATCATCAGGAAAATACAACTTCATCATCTCATCCTCCCATTCCTACTTCTCCATCACTTATTTTTGTTCCTACATCTCCACTCACTCACATTTCTTCACCCCATGATGATCCTCCTTCATCACCTTCCCACATCCCTTCACCCTCATCTCATGACACCACAACATCAAATAGTGAAGAGATCGGTGAGATAGATGACACTGAGATGGTTGTCATAGATCCTATCCTTTGACCTATCAAAGAGGTCATAGGCAGGTGTTTTCTCTATAGATTATGGAAGAGGCCCTACCTTGATCATCAACAAAAAATCTTGACAAAGGTAAGGAGAATGTCATTGTTGAAGAGGAGAAAGATGAGCATGAAACTGAACAAGAGTTTCAACTAATTCACCTTGATAGTGAGAACAAGGATGAGGAGAGGATCAAAAACATGTTGCTCAAGAGCAAGGATTCCCATATTATGGAGTTACAAACAAATCTTGGTAGGGCCAAAAATGTGATCAACTTCCTTCAGATAGAAAACCAGCAGTTATAGACAAAGAAGGCCATCAATGAGGTTAGAGATATTAGAGCTTGGAAAGAGGCTAGAAAGGCCAAGGATAATCTAGATGAGACCTTGGGCACTCTTGATGACATTGAGGATGAGGAAGAATAGCTTCCTAGAAAGAGGCCAAGGACAGTTGGGTTGAAGAAGGCCTTATCCCGGGAGAGAGAGAGCAAGAGAAAACATTAGCAAAGCATCTCACTTCAAGTGAGCTGATTGCCATGGAAATAAACTATGATAGAGAATCTTGGCTAGATTGAGCCAATGTGAACCTATAGGTTCAGCTTGAGAAGGAAAAAAAGAAACATTGACCTTCAGAAGAAGATGGCAAGGCATTATTCCTTAAGAAACATGATTGCAAGGGCCAAGCTCAAAAGAGCCCTTACAAAGATTAAAGCCCTAAATGAGGCAAATGAGAAGGAGAAAATTGAAATCCTTGTTTATGTGTCCCTCCAAGCCTCTGAAACATGATCAGAAAGACAAAATCCAAATTTTGGCACTTGGTGCACATTTTGAAGTTTTGACTATTTGGATTGTAGAAAAAATTTCCAAACGCGCAGCGCCACTGTCGTTGTGCTCTTTTTTGGGGAAGTAAATTGAGAAAATGTTTAAATTTTCATGTTTCTCATGCCTAGCACATCACCCAAAAAAATTTTCAGGTTATTTGGAGCAGCATTGGTCCCCCAATAGGGCCAAAAACCATAAAAAAAACACCTTTCTGCCCTCTTTTCAGCACTGGCGCTGTGCCTTGAGCAGTCTTGGGAGAATGGATTTTGAGTAGGAAAATGGACACCATTATGGAAACTAAAGACCGATTTGGAAATTAGACAGGACAGGCTTTCCAATGAGCTATCATGGAGCGCTTTTGGACACTGCGAAGGCATCCAAATCTTAGCTGCAAAACAGGTGATCTTTCCATATTTGGCGTTACACGATTTACATGGCACTATGCCCTTGTACGTTAGTGCTATGCCCTTACCAAAAAGTCAAAAAAAGACATAAAATTTATTGAAAAAATATATTTTTAGGGTTTAAAGGACAAATAACCCCAAAGTTAGCTTATAATTTATGTTAGAAGTTATTTTTGCATTTAATGAGTTTGGGATATTTGTGCCTTGGGCCTTGCATGGTCTTAATGGTAAAATGCATTTATGATGTAATTAATGACTTCTAAAACCCTAGATAGGGTTTACTTTACCATTTTGGCAATTAAATACTACATGTAAGCCTCATTGTTGGTTTTTGGTTGATTGCTGGGCTCAATATGATATAGACTTTCAGTTTATTGAAGAAATTGGCTTTGGAGTGTTGTGATTTCTTTGGATTAAGCATCAATGGAGCAAGCATATTCATGGGATTCATGAACCTATTTAATGGTGATGTTGTTCTAATTTAGTATTTGTTTCCTTCAGTTTTCATATTGTTTCATCCTTTCTCTGATAGAAGAACATAAATTTTAGAGTAGGATATGCTATCTTCGCACCCTATTTCTATCTGCATCCTTTATGTTTATGTTTTTATCTGCTAATTTTGATTAAATAATTATTAAATTCTTTTTAGTTTCACTGAACTACTATCTCAAATGTTCTCTTTGTCTAAAAGAAATGATTAGGGAATTCTTAACTGCTCTCTATGATTATTGGATTGTTGTCTTGAAGTTTATTTACTAGGGTTTGGTCAAAGAGTTCTATGGTGTGCCCTGCATTTTGGTTCTTTCTCAACCATAGTATTCTTAAAGACTTTTCTTGTTCTATTTTGTTAAAGGATTCTTAATTTCACTTTAAACCTACTAAATTCACAATTTAATGTTCATTTCATATCCACCTAAGCTATTAAGATCCATTTGGCTTTGTTAACTTTCCCTTTGAAACACCCTTGATTCATTGTTGTCCTTTTTAAACCTTTCACATACCCTATATCCCAATGGTTTGATTTTCTCTTACTCTATCTATTCTTCTTGACAACCTACCCAACCAAACAAACAAACAAACAAACCATATCAATTTAGCTAGCCTAAAATCAACATCTTAAAACAAACAAGTTATATATTTTATACAAACATAGAGAGAGCCCTCTCTGAGTCCAGGAAGGCTAGGTCCTAGGACTCCAAAGATTGTTTTGATGTTACCCTTGTCTATTTTATCTTGCCAATCTGCCAAATTATAGGGACCTAACACTAGTGATGGTGATGGCTGCTCCTTTACTGCTGCACCAGCACTGGTATATGTCTCCTCTTCCTCATGTATATTTTGTATAATGCATGGAACTATCAATGTCAAGAGATCAAGACCATCTTGCAAAGATGAATGTGTTCCTTCTCCTGATGCAAGTACTCTTGCAGTTGAAGTTGGTCGGAGTTGATCCTCTCTCAGAGTAATAGTGCTAACATATTCCCTTGGCTCCTCATGTTCTTTCTCATCTATGTCAGGAAATTTCTCAATAGGAATTACCTCTAGTTTCCTCTTATCAAACTTCTTGATCAACCTTTGATTAAAATCTGCATAAGCAGTCACTCTTGCATGTTTCAAATGGCTGAACCACCAAACATTTGCTTCACCCTCAAGGTGAAGCGCTGCAATCTCAACAGCTTCTCTTTCTACTACTAGATGTAGTAGTAAGAATGCATCTAACTTCTTCCTCCAAGCCTTTGTTGTGCTTCTGAATGACCCATCAAAGGTAGACAATATAAATCTATTATGTTGTTTCGTTCTACTACTGCTACAAGGTCTCCGTTCTTCTTTGATCTGAATGAACTGTTGGAGAGTTAGATTCTCCTTGAAAGCCCTTGATTGATAGTTTTACTCTGCAAGATAACCACTTAGAGCCTAATGATCTAATTTTTCTCTATCTCCATGCATTTCACCTTCCTCTCCAAAGAAATTGGACATAGTATATTTCTTTGGAGCTCTATGTAATACCAATTTCTTCTGCTGCTGATAGGAAGTGCTTGGACCTTCCTCATATTGAAACCTTCTTGAGGTCTCCTTGTGCCTCTCTCTTCTCATTTGTTTGACCTCCTTGGAGATGTCTTGCATAGATCTAAAAATAAATGAGGAAAATCTTATTCCCTCCATCATTATGGATCTCTTCTTCTTGTGTCATAAGATGTATTTCCCACAAGCTTAGCCAGAGATCATGCTCTTATACCACTGTAATATTCCAAAATGGAAAAAACATGAATATAGAACATAAAATAGAAAATGAAGTGATACATCAACACATAAAGTTGAAGCAGATCATAGATCCATCATATTAAACATTATAACAACAAATATGTACAACACCATGAGGAAAAAGACACTCAAATTAGGAAAAACAAGCCTCTAGAGACCCAGTACATAAAATATGAAGAATAACTACTATACAAGAATTCCAGAGGCTAAGACAACAAATTTTTTGCTGGGTTTTACTACTGATGTAAATTCAAAAATAAGGACCTGCTGATATGGAACTTAGAAAATGTCAGGATCAAAGATCTAGGCCTCCTAGCACTATTCCAAGACAACCCAGAAAGGGTTTCCAGAAATACCCAAAATACAAAAATGATGAAATGCAACCCTAGGGCTAAATATGCTCTGCAACTAGACAAATAATAGGAGATGCATGATCTAATGTAGAAATGGATTATACTCCTCCAACAGACCTCTGAAATGAATGGTTTATCCCCTCAATATAAATCTAACTCACAAAATGGAAATCTAAGACCTCCACTATAACTGCTCAATAAAATAACGCAATTCCTAAAGGGAACTGAGCTATAGGTGATGCCATTAGCTTAGGCTAATGCTAAATGATAAAATTATGCTCAAGGATCCTCCTTGATAGCCTCCCAGATGAAGGGTTGCTCCCTCCACTGGAAAACAATCTCAGAACTGGATCTATTTCTCCTCCACTACTTCTGCCCTGAAAAACGGAAAAATCCTGAAGTAGCCTATGCTGAGAATAATGGCTGAAGCTTGGACTAATGCTGGATGGTGGAAATTATGCTCAATAAACCTCTCATGAGTAGGCACTTGAAATCCCCTGAGGATTAGGGTGGGATTTCCGCTCGGAAACACCCTTGTGCTAAACAACACAATAGACTTAGCTAAACAACTCAAGCATGCAAAGAGTCATAAAAGAACAATACAATATAAATGTTTTGAATGGCTTCTATGGATGCCATCCTCTTCCTTATATGCTTGGTTAGCTTCCTCACCTTGGGTCCTACTCATTAAAGAAGGTACTCTCATGCATACACTCCTCTATGACTGTGTTGTCCTCCATTAATCCTCCACTACCTCCATAACAACATTGTTGATTTGGTCAAATTTGACCCAGTCCACATGTTTTAGCCTCTGTTCACACCTGTAGGTGCTTTATACAACTTATACAATGATACACATTCACGTGAGAAGTGGTTTTATTCCTACTAAATTGATTTATGAGTCTCTCTACCCACTCATTCACCAATCTTATTATCAAAAGAAAAATTAATATTCCAACTAGCTGAAAGATAATTAGGAATATTACAAATCTCAAAATGACGGAAATATGTCGCAACAACAAGAAATTATAACCATGAGAAAAAAAACTAAGGCATATCATTATAAACAACATCAAATATAAAGTACACATTTCTCCAAAGAAGATGCACTCATGCCAACAAGAAGTGGCTGAAATACATTAATGAAAACTAGCACTAGAAATGTGTATTGCTACTACTACTACTACTGGGAAGAAGAACCATGTGTGGGAGGCTACTAGAGTGCTTAGAATGAGTCAAGATTTTAACCATGGATTCTACTAAAAAATCCTAGAAAAACTGAGAAATGGTTGGGCCATATTTTAACTTTGGATTTTTGGCCCTTTTTGGGTTGCACACTGCACCCCTGCTAGCTAAGTTACGCACTCCCTGAAGACAGCTGTTGATATGGGAATGAAATAATGCTCTATTAGCTGCAATGGCACTCACTCAGCTCACTAACTGAAGGGTTGATTGCTTCTCCTAATCTCCAAGCTAGAAGCTTCAGATCTAGCTCCTCCTTCCTCTGCTCAAGTTGCAGCTGCACACTACACAACTGCCGGAATGAACTGCGCTGTCAAGAGGGCTGAAGCTGCAACCTACTGCTAGATGATGGAATATAGCTCACAACTGATTGAAATAATCTCAGCAAGGTGAGGGAAATAATCCTCACAGGATTCCAAGCTAAAATACTTGGAACTTCCTTCCTCCCTTAGATCTGCCTGACTAGACTGCGCAATTCCTGAAGGAACTACTGCTGCATTGAGGTGTAATATAATGGCATGATGCCAGATATCACAATGATTCTCTTGGAAAACTGAAATAGAAGCACAAGGTGAAAGGATGAATCATCCACCGGTTTCCTAGCTGAAATGCTAGAAACTACCTTCCTCCTCTCAAACCCTAAGATATGAATGCATAATTCTTGAAGATGTGTATGCATAAGAGAGGGGTTAAATGTGGCACCGATGTTGGATGATGAATAACTACTCAAAATAGCCTTCCTAGAGTAGGCACTCGAAGTCTCCCATGGGTAAGGGTGGGATTCCTGCTCAGGAACACCCGTGTGCTAAACAACACAAAAAAATTAGCTAAATAGCTGAAGCATGCAAAGAAATGTCAAATGACAAAACAATATCAAATTCCAGACTGATTTTCTTTGCTTCCCTCATCTTCCGTATATGGTTGTGACCCTTCCCTAGCCTTGGTGCACCCCATAAATGCACTACACATGTGGCCACTAGTCTCCATGAAGACTGCATTTCCTCTCCATGATCTCCATGATCTATGTAATTAATCTCCACTCCCTTCATCATGTGTGCATTTAATGCACCACTTCCTCCATCACTTCGTCATTATTCTCTATTATCTTACTTTTATTCCTCCACTATCTACATCATCTTCCTCATTGTCTCCCATGATCTCCACACTTCCTCCATTAATTAGTTGCTCCACTACTCCATGATGTTGATCTACTATCTAATAACCCACATTCACACAAAAAAGGTGGATTTTATTCATCTATGGGGTTTATGGGTCCTTCCACCCTTTTATTTACTTAATTAATTGAGAAAATTAAGAACTCTAATATTCCAATTAACTGATGGAAAATTGGGAATATTACAAGTTCACATTGGGCTTTGCTAAGGACCACTTCATTAGTTTCTCCTTCGGGGTGCAGAAACCTGGTTCCAGCACCCCCCCAAACTTCTTCGGTTTAGACTTTGGTCTACGCATGCAAATCATTGCCAAAAGGGCCAATAGTTGGAGGGTTTGTTGGTTTATCCGTAAAATCTAAACCTGGTTCAGGACCCCTCATGCCAACAAATGGTTTCGTTTTTAGGACCAGGATCATCATTTTGAGGGAGATTTGATGTTGTGGGATCCTTCGCATAAAAAATTACAAGATTGACTGGATAGAAAGATCCTTGAATTCGTGCTCCAAGAGAATAGAAGTACTAAGCTATCAAATGAAAAGTGGGTACATAAATTTATTTATACATAAGTACATGAAATATTAATTTTTTCTTTTGCGCATGAACTACAAGAGTAGTTTTCTTGCTTAGCTTAATTCTGTCATTGCATAAAATATGACATGGTCACTGAGTGGACTCCTGAATTGATCCAACAAGTAGAGAAGTTTGATAATAATGTCATTCGCGTGGTAGATCATTGGATCGATTGCCTCTTGGGAGGATTTGTGACTGAATTTTCCATAGATCATTTTGTGTCATATTCTAAAATAGAAAGAAGGTTCTTCAAAGGCCCTAGAGGTAAGTTCCTATGCTCATTGAAATTATTGTTGAAAATTCTCTTATGTGAATGGGGTTGTCTATGTGAACATACTGCTTGAATGCATCAACAAGTTCCAACTACGCATATTGGAAAATTTTACCGGGTAGAATCTCAAAATTTTATTTATAGCCCCCTAAAGCCTAAATATAATATTGAACCAAACCTAGAAAATACTAGCTCAAGTGACTCTAAAGATGATTAGGAGATCATGTCCAAGTTAAAAATAAAATAAAAAATGGAACTGCTCAGAATTGGTTGCAATCTAAACAACCAGAAAGGTCTCGTCGCTGCGATTCCCGTGCCATGAACGACACTCAAATTCGATATCGTATGTGAAAATTACTGAAGTTTGAAATTTCACAATGACCTTCAAAACATGATTTTTTGCACCAAAAAAATTGTCATTTTCAAAAAAATTTATATGGCAAAAATTTAATTTTTATAATGTTTTTATAGGCCTATTGGAGGGTGCCATGTGGCCTGCCCAGAGGTTGCCATGTGGCCCTAGGAAATTGGTTAAAGGGTCATGTTAAAAATGTTGAAGGCAAGGAGGGTCGAACCCTTGACCTGACTGCTTGGGCAGGGTCGAACCGACCAACATGGCCGTGGGAAAAACGTGCACAGTGGGTGAGTCATGTCATTGGTGAATGTAGGTGGGTCACTCTAAACAGGCGAGTCGGGTCATCATTTTTTCTGAATGAGCGGAGTTGATTTAAACCCTTAGGGCTAAGGAATAAGGGCCTGTGACCACATTCTCGGAACTGAGGGCTAATACCATCGAACCGACAGAATAAATGGGTTAAGCCGCTTTGGGTTTAGCCGCTCACCATAGGACCTCCGACCCATGACCATGGGCGGGGGCTAAAACATTATCTGCCAACAAGATAACGACCCGCCTTTTTTGCATGTGAATGCACTTGGAACTAATAGTTAAGTTTATTTGTACCTGCAATTTTAGTGCTCAGTTCTGCCTTTTAAGCAATTCCACCGATTCTAGAGCATTAATTGGAGTTCCACCAGTTTTGGAGGAGGTTTTCTAGTGCCACTGGACAAAATCTTCTTTGGGTCATAACTTTCTCAATTTTCGACCAAACAAGATGAAATTTTAGTCAATTTTGGTTTTCTTGAGCATTCTAGAGTGTTTGGGATAGGTTTCAGAGTGAACAGAGGTGTTCTTTAGCCATTTGTGCTTCAGGGAAGAGGAAAGAGCCACTAGGGCCATCAGGGAGATGGAGTTGTATTGGATTTTACTTCACTGTTTGAGGTGAAACAAAAGCCATTTTTAGCTTATTTCTGTCTTCTGAAGTCAAATTCAGAGCTTTTTTTTCCTGTTTAGGCATATATCTCACTGTATAACCACTTTGAGAAACTTAATAGATCAAGAACATTCCCGTTGGGAGCCTTGGACTCGGCAGATGTAGCCCAGGAGGGGTGAACTGCCTCATCAGTTTGTTGTGTTATGATATGGTGAATTTTTCTTGCTTTGTATTTTTGTTGTGATATATTAAATAGTGAATTTAAATAACCAATCCTCACACATAAAACTCAGAAACATTACTAAAACCACTTTGGTTTAATTTGCAAGTCATGGAGAAAATTTTGCACACTAAATTAAATGAAAATGGATACTTTGCATAGCATTACAAATAGTTCCATTTTTATATCAGATGGTATCAGAGCTTAGGTTTTGAGCCTTAGGAGCTATATTTTTACTCTGCATTTGTTCTTGTGCAAAGATATAGTTGATTGTTTGCAAGTTTTGATGCTTACTGGGCTTAAGCTCAAGAGAGGTGAAGGACACTTGGTTAGAGAACAAAGTAATCCTTAACCAAGAAGGTCCAGAGAGCCACCTCCAAGAGCCATTGAAGAAGCCTCAAGCATGTCTTCAAGAGAAGGAGAAGCTCTTGAAGACATGGATCCCAAAGAAGAAGAACGGGTATTCCGAAAGTCTTTCCTAGACATGAAGGAGATGGTGAGGATACTCTACCAAGAAAGGAATGATAGGCTTGTTGGAGAAGGGTATAAACATCATAAAGAAGGAGAGAGTTCTTCAAGAGGAAATAAAAGTGATGACAAGTAAAAAAAATGACACAGAGGAAATGGTGATCCATCGTCCCCATCTTCATCCTCTTCCTCTATATCGTCATCCTATACTTCGGTGAATCAATATCACAAGTCTAAAACCACTGGTAAAAGTCCATTTTCAAATCTTGATGTTAAATTTGAGTTGCCTATGTTTAATGGTGAGGTCAATGCAGAGAAACTTGACAATTGGATAAGACAGTTGGAATTTTATTTGAGGATACAAAACCTTCATGAAGACTACACCAAGATTCAGTTAGCCTCTTTGAGAATGGAAGGAGCAACATTTGTATGGTGGGAAGCCAAGACCAAGGATGAAATTAAAAAACATGGTAAGATCACTTTATCATGGGCTAAATTTATTTCCGCAATTAAACAACAATTTTATCCATTAGCTCATTTACAAAAGGCTATCATGAATTGGCAAAGTTTTAGACAACTTAAGGAACAAAGTGTTCAATATTACACTCAAGAGTTTAGAGGAAGGGCTTTATTACTTGGAATTGATTTGCATAGCCAAGAGACTTTGCTAAAATACATAGGTGGTTTACACAACTATCTTATACATACTATCCTTATGTTCAATCCTACTAGTCTAGATGATGTTTGTGTTCAAGCCACGCATTTAGAGCCTAGAGGTAAACAATATTTTGATGGGAATGATGGTAGTGTGTTAGCCCCCCCCTATGAAATTCTTGACAAGCAAGCTGGGGGGCTATGTCATTTTGGAGACCTTCAAGGAATGCGTCTCCCTTGAAGACACATCATCCTTGAGGTCTCTATGTGCTTTGCTTTATACAAATCCCCTCTAAAAATCCCTACACCCTTTGTTTCCCCATTTTCCCCCTCCATCTCCCTATCGTTACCCTTTGGGCCTCAAAATACATTAGAAAGGGGTTAAAGCCCCACTCTCGACCTTATAATAGGCCTAAGCCCCCTTCTCCACTAGCCCCGCACCTTTCTGCTCCGTATAGCCTAACGCCATGACCAAAGCTTTTCCCCTGTGGAGGCTCTTCTCCATCCGTAGAGTCAAACCATGGAGCCCTCGCAGTTGACTCCTTGGGATATGGGACGACTCAAATCAACGGTTGTTATTCACTATGGGGGGTCGCTCCAAAATTCCCGTGCCCGTACAACTTGGCCCCCCGCAGTCCATCTCCACCATCCGTTTAAATCCGCAAATCAACGGTTCACAGCCAGAGCGCTTCGGGCGCATTTTCAACCATTGATCTGTTACAGATCGACAGAGCAGAGCCCATCCACCCTGTGGTCCCCGCTGCACTGTTCATAAACCATCGGTTTATTCCACACCGCCTATGCACAGTTGGTGGTTTTCCCTCGTCATCCAGCGATTCCACTCAGCGCCCGACACGCGTCCTTCTGTATGATTCCCAAACCACTTTTCCCGCCCGTTAAATTCATCCCCCGCACATTATTTTTCGGACATGGGCGCCCAACGAAATGATCATCCATCGTCTGATCTGGGACAGGCCATCCAACAGCCATCGCCCACTCAATATGCACGAAGTCTAATGAAGCTACATACGCGATAGCTCACACCATGGCTCACCGTCCGTCGTCCTTCGCCGTTGATCTCCGCCACGATCAACGGTCTAGATCCGTCTGCCCGCTGTTGACCATTCCACCATCGCCCCGGCCTCCACACCATCCGTCCACGTGTCTTCACCGTACGCCATGTCACCCCACATGCACCCTCTGTACATGCGCCCTTTCCATTACGTATAATCGGTTCGTTTCGTGTTTTTTAATGTGTTTTCATTTGTTTTCCATGTATATTCGCTCTGCAGACCGTCAACCCCCGCCAAAGCAATTCTCATCATTTCCTCTGCAAGTTTCACCTCCATCACTCCTGCATGGCCATCTCCTCCATCCGTCCACATCATCCATTGCCCATCCATTGTTTTTTTCACAGATATCGTGTTGTTGCAGGGTTTTCAACAGTAAATGACCGCCATGATGCGCGATCTCTGTCACAGTGACAGAGGGATCAATGAAGACCAGGTGCAGAGGTTATATTCAGAGCTTAATGTTACAGGAAGCGTCTGGAGGGTTGCTTGCACCATTAATTCATCAAAGGACAGATTTTAAAACTCTACCAACCCTTCGGCGCCATTGAAGCTCGAAACTCACAAGACAGAGACAGCACAGGAACAGCAGAGAGCTCGAGGCAAGAAATAGGAGACTTCTGCAGGGACTTTTAGAAGGAAAAAGTATAATTTGGAAGACCCCGTGGATATCTTGGATGGTCCTATGCACAGAGAGATAATATTATCAGGTTTTCCATATCAGCAGAGCGTTCTCCCATGAAAGGACACGGTACACATCATTTTTCAGTCTACATTGTGCCTCGAATGAAGGTCTACGCCCTTTCAGTAGTCCTACATCATCAAGAAGCATTTGTTACACAGTATGGATACCCTAGCATCATTATTTCACCAGTTTTTCTAGTCAACAGAGAATGGCAGTAGTTCTGCAGCCATAGTACCAGAAGTAATTGCATAGATTTAAAGCAGAATGGGTTGCGGCCTTCCTCCTCTTCTGAGCGTTAATTCTTCATTTAATTCTTCACCTACCATCTTCTGCTCTGTTTTTTCCTATAAGAATCCAGAAGAACACATTGTAAAGGTTGTGGTTGTTCAGTTGTTCGGCTGTTGTTGTTAGAGGGATTCAGTTTGACTGTTAGAACAGTCTTGGGAGGGAGTTACAGAGTATTTTTTATGTAATAGGCTGGGAGGAGGAAGTTTGGATTGTATTAGCCATTAAGCTTATTGTACATGACTGGTTTTGCACCAATTAATCAAAGCATATTTCATAGGATCCTGGTCTATTACTATTGGTGATGTTTTTCCTAACTCTGTTTATTACATTTTCATACTGTTTCATGTTCTTCTGGTAGGCAACAAAATTATTGCATAGGATTCACCCTTGTTAGGTGCCCTATGTTCCTTCTCTCCCTACCTTTAATGTTTTCTGCTTTATGTGTATCTAAGAGCGAATTCATGTGGTTTAACCAGCGCAGTGGATGTTAATGCCTACTGGCTGATGTATGAACTTAGGGGTTTGCTGCTTGGATGTTTCTTTGTCAAATCTATCTCTGTTTTTTCCCTTGGAGTTGCTAAAGAAGACCTGGAGTTAAATGACCTCTGTTCCGATCTATAAGCAGCCCCTTTGTCCCTCTTTGAGAGCTGCCTTTGAGTATGTCCAAGCAGGTCTGGAGTTAAATGACCTCTGACCTGATCTATAGACAGAATCTTGGTTGTTTTCCTTCTCTCACCTTCAATCCTTAATGTTCCATCCCATCATCTATCTGAAAGATCCTTTAGTGTAGATGACTTGCCCTATGGAATCCTTGGCTAGTTGTTTCATGTAATTACCTTTCATGACTCCATAGCCCAATGGATGGCACTTTCTTGGCCTATCCCCTTTGCTGAAATATCCTGATGCCTTGTTCTCTTCTCCCATTACCTTCTCAGTTTATGATCTCCTAACCAACCCAGCAACCAACCAACCAAATCATTTGAAACCCCCTTTGTGCTTCATACCTAGCCTAACATCTCATTTTGATCTCTCAAAGATACATCATTCTTTTCTTTATTGGAGAGATCCCTCTCCGGGTCCAGGAGGGCTAGATCCTAGGGCCCGAAAGTGGTTCTGATGTTGTTTCATCTTTTGGTCTTGCCAATCTGGCCAAAATATGGGAACTCCAACATAATGGCAACTCCACTGGGGAAGAGACCACTTTGCCTTTAGACTGGCTTTCAATTGCTGATTGTGGACAACATCCTACTTCAAACATTCATAATCACCCACCTGGCGACTCCACACTCCCTATGATCCAAAGACCTAATGACTCCACTGGTAGAAGACTCTGAACTGGTTGAAGAGACACAGTGACCTCTTTCTTATTTAAAAACATGCTTCCACGCATACAGAGAAGATATGCCCTAATGAGCAGGGAGCATATCCCTGGATTCCCACACAAAATGCCTAAAGTGGACTGGTTAAAGAACTTGCCTACCTTTCAGGGTGAAAACACTGAAGACCCCTTGCTACATCTCATCAAGTTTCATATACATGTGTGGAAATTTAGAGTTGAATGGCATGAAGACTGCCTAATGAAAATGTTCATGGCAACATTAGAAGGAAAGGCTAGGAATTGATATGAATGGTTAGAACCTTGGAGTTTGTTTTCTTTAAAGGACATGCACCAAGTATTTTTCAAGAATTATAAAGGAAACTCTCCATCCTTATCATGGGACTGTTGTGATCAATCTCAGAATATTATACAGTACCTGTTAGACATTAATAAGGATTTGGTTAATACGCAATCTGAAGATCTGTTGATAGCCATTCAATAATTTCATATGCATCCTAGATATCACAAGAACATGGATGAATCAGCTGAGGAAGAAAACAGTCAAGAGACTGTGGAATTTTTTCAAGATATTCCTGAAAATTCAGATGTTGATTTATCATCCTTGATAGTTGAGGCTCAAGATGACACCCTGCCTCAAATCCAGTCTTCAGAGGAAACAAAGAGCCACTACACTTCTGCACAAAGGGACACAAGACCATCCTCCCCTTTGAAAGAGGAAGAAATAGATCAAATAATCAATAGACAGCCAGCCTCTGAAATTTTTTACAGATAAGAAATTCTTTTCCATTCATCTGATGAGCTTTATTGTGCAGAGTTGGAAAGCTCACATGTAAATCAGAATGAAGAGAAATCTGCTGACAATCCAGTGTATCCGTTTGGTGACATTACTTACATTCGTGATTCTCTTATTTTTGATCTATCTGAGGATGGTGCTCTCCAAACAAAAAATGATCCTGCAAGGCCATCATTAGTAGATTTGTGGGAGGAGAATTAGTCCCTTTCACTTCCAGAGAATAATGAGCCAATGCAGGCTATTTATGACACTGATGGGGAGAGCTATGACAGTATAATAGCAGATGAAGATTTTATGAATCTTCATTTTGCTATAACACAGATCATCAGTGAGACTGGAAGCCAACAGTTTTTCCTTTCAGAAGATGAACAAGAGATTTTTGAGCAGGTTGAAAGCAAAGAGCCTTCTCTTGAAAAAAAGGAAGAAAAGGAATACACTCCTGCTCAAGAATAAATTGATCTCTTCACTGAGCTCAGCACATCAGAGCAGAATGTATTAGAGTTCCAAGAGGACAACACTGCCATATATGATGAGCCCTCTAGTTCAGAAAATGAAGTAGATAAGGGAGACTCTCTTTCTCAAGAGAGTCTCATTCTCGATCCAGTGGAAGAAGAGGAAATCCTGGTTGAAGCCTACCTACCAGATATTCATATCCATGTATTATTTCATGATCCTTATGCACATTTCCTGCAGACATTTGGAGGAGGATCAAGAGTCTTCTTGAGCAACATGTTGCAAACAGAAAGAAAATCTTTCAAAGCTGCCATTATTGAACAAAAGGAGTGTGAGCTGCCCTACCTATCCAGTCTGCTCAAGGAGTTGAGAAAGAAAGACCAGTCATGGGATCACTTGAAGGACTAGTTGCATTGGAAGACAATGTTTGTAAGCTAGACTGTAAATATTCCAGTTAGAGTAGGGTAGGTAGGAAAAGCTCAATAAAGCTCAGTGTGTGAGCATGTAGTTAGTTGTTTTTAATTTATGCAAAGGCCAACAGGTCAGACAGTCTAATCCTGACTTTGTTGTTTTTAAATTTCCTGTCTTAGAATGTAGAGAAGAAACCTACTAGACAGTCTAATCCTAGTAGGTAGTAGTGTAGGTAGAGAAACATGTGAGACCAACAGTCTAATCTGGCCTCATGGAGCAATAAGGGTAGAAGTATAATAGGTTTGTTTTCTTGTTTGCAAATAAAATGATGTAAAGGGTTTGCTAGCTCAAATGCACCCTAAAAAAAAAAAAAATGTTAGGATTGTAGTGTGGGCAGGTAGACTGATTGGGAAGAATGTTTCTGCTGATGTAACATGTTCATATTGTGGCAGCTGATCAAAGAAAGGGATGTGCCAAGCAGCAGGAAACTGGCCTACTCCAAATATCATTTCTGGTGTCTTGCCTCCTTCAAGAAGAAGCCATCCCCATGTGGAGCCACTGTTAGCCCCCCCCTATGAAATTCTTGACAAGCAAGCTGGGGGGCTATGAAATTTTGGAGACCTTCAAGGAATGCATCTCCCTTGAAGACACATCATCCTTGAGGTCTCTATGTGCTTTGCCTTATACAAATCCCCTCTAAAAATCCCTACACCCTTTGTTTCCCCATTTTCCCCCTCCATCTCCCTATCGTTACCCTTTGGGCCTCAAAATACATTAGAAAGGGGTTAAAAACCCACTCCCGACCTTATAATAGGCCTAAGCCCCCTTCTCCGCTAGCCCCGCGCCTTTCCGCTCCGTATAGCCTAACGCTGTGACCAAAGCTTTTCCCCTGCGGAGGCTCTTCTTCATCCATAGAGTCAAACCATGGAGCCCCCGCAGTTGACTCCTCGGGATATGGGACGACTCAAATCAACGGTTGTTATTCACTACAGGGGGTCGCTCCAAAATTCCCGTGCCCGTACACCTTAGCCCCCCGCAGTCCATCTCCACTGTCTGTTTAAATCCGCAGATCAACGGTTCACAGCCAGAGCACTTCAGGCGCATTTTCCACCATTGATCTGTTCCAGATCGACAGAGCGAAGCCCATCCACCCTGTGGTCCTCGCTGCACTGTTCATAAACCGTTGGTTTATTCCGCACCGCCTATGCGCAGTTGGTGGTTTTCCCTCGTCGTCCAGCGATTCCACTCAGCGCCCGACACGCGTCCTTTTGTACGATTCCCAAACCACTTTTCCCACCCATTAAATTCATCCCCCGTGCATTATCTGTCGGACGTGGGCACCCAGCGAAATGATCGTCGATCGTCTGATCTGGGACGGGCCATCCAATGGCCATCGCCTGCTCAAGATGCATGAAGTCTAATGAAGCTGCATGCGCGATAGCTCACGCCATGGCCTGCCGTCCGTCGTCCTTCGCCGTTGATCTCCACCATGATCAATGGTCCAGATCCGTCTGCCCGTTGTTGACCATTCCACCATCGCCCTGGCCTCCACACCATCCGTCCACGTGTCTTCACCGTACATCACGTCACCCCACGTGCACCCTCCGTACATGCGCCCTTTCCATTACGTATAATCGGTTTGTTTCATGTTTTTTAATGTGTTTTCATTTGTTTTCCTCATATATTCGCTCTGCAGACCATCAACCCCCGCCAGAGCGATTCTCACCGTTTCCTCTGCAAGTTTCACCTCCATCACTCCTGCGTGGCCATCTCCTCCATCTGTCCACATCATCCATTTCCCATCCATTGTTTTCTTCATAGATATCGTGTTGTTGCAAGGTTTTCAACAGTAAATGACTGCCATGATGCGCAATATCTGTCACAGTGACAGAGGGATCAATGAAGACTAGGTGCAGAGGTTATATTCAGAGCTTAATGTTATAGGAAGTGTCTGGAGGGTTGCTTGCACCATTAATTCATCAAAGGACAGATTTTAAAACTCTACCAACCCTCCGGCGCCATTGAAGCTCAAAAGTCACAAGACAGAGATAGCACAGGAATAGCAGAGAGCTTGAGGCAAGAAATAGGAGACTTCTGCAGGGACTTTTAGAAGGCAAAAGTACAATTTGGAAGACCCCATGGATATCTTGGACGGTCCTATGCACAGAGAGATAATATTATCAGGTTTTCCATATCAGCAGAGCGTTCTCCCATGAAAGGACACAGTACACATCATTTTTCAGTCTACATTGTGCCTCGAATGAAGGTCTACGCCCTTTCAGCAGTCCTACATCATCAAGAAGCATTTTTTACACAGTATGGATACCCTAGCATCATTATTTCACCAGTTTGTCTAGTCAACAGAGAATGGCAGTAGTTCTGCAGCCAGAGTACCAGAAGTAATTGCACAGATTTAAAGCAGAATGGGTTGCGGCCTTCCTCCTCTTCTGAGCGTTAATTCTTCATTTAATTCTTCACCTACCATCTTCTGCTCTATTTTTTCCTATAAGAATCCATAAGAACACATTGTAAAGGTTGTGGTTGTTCAGTTGTTCGGCTGTTGCTGTTAGAGGGATTCAGTTTGACTGTTAGAACAGTCTTGGGAGGGAGTTACAGAGTATTTTTTATGTAATAGGCTGGGAGGAGGAAGTTTGGATTGTATTAGCCATTAAGCTTATTGTACATGACTGGTTTTGCACCAATTAATCAAAGCATATTTCACAGGATCCTGGTCTATTACTATTGGTGATGTTTTTCCTAACTCTGTTTATTACATTTTCATACTATTTCATGTTCTTCTAGTAGGAAATAGAAGTATAGCATAGGATTCACCCTTGTTAGGTGCCCTATGTTCCTGCTCTCCCTACCTTTAATGTTTTCTGCTTTATGTGTATTTAAGAGCGAATTCATGTGGTTTAACCAGCGTAGTGGATGTTATTGCCTACTGGCTGATGTATGAACTTAGGGGTTTGTTGCTTGGATGTTTCTTTGTCAAATATATCTCTGTTTTTTCCCTTGGAGTTGCTAAAGCAGACCTGGAGTTAAATGACCTCTGGTCTGATCTATAAGCAGCCCCTTTATCCCTCTTTGAGAGCTGCCTTTGAGTATGTCCAAGCAGGTCTGGAGTTAAATGACCTCTGACCTGATCTATAGATAGAATCTTGTTTGTTTTCCTTCTCTGACCTTCAATCCTTAATGTTCCATCCCATCATCTATCTGAAAGATCCTTTAATGTAGATGACTTTCCCTATGGAAGCCTTGGCTAGTTGTTGCATGTAATTACCTTTCATGACTCCATAGCCCAATGGATGACACTTTCTTGGCCTATCCTCTTTGCTGAAATATCCTGCTGCCTTGTTCCTTTCTCCCATTACCTTCTCAGTTTATGATCTCCTAACCAACCCAGCAACCAACCAACCAAATCATTTGAAACCCCCTTTGTGCTTCATACCTAGCCTAACATCTCATTTTGAGCTCTCAAAGATACATCATTCTTTTCTTTATTGGAGAGATCCCTCTCTGGGTCCAGGAGGGCTAGATCCTAGGGCCCGAAAGTGGTTCTGATGTTGTCTCATCTTTTGGTCTTGCCAATCTCGCCAAAACATGGGAACCCCAACATAGTGAATTTAAAGGCAAAGGAAGAAAAAGAAATGAAAATTCTAGGAAAGAAAAAGGAAATTTCTTTTGTAAAAATTATTCCAAAACAGGCCACGATCAAGACCATTGTTGGAAACTTCATCTGGAGATGAAACCAAAAAAATTTAAAACCAAAGATAAGGGAAAAGAAAAGGGAAAAGTGGTTGCAATAGCTGAACAAGACTTAGGGTCTGAATCAGGAGATGAAACTAAAAGCATAGCCATGGTACTAAAGAACATATAGGGGAAAGAGATTGTAAAGGAAACAAATCCTAGTTCTAGCACTTTAAACTATCACATAGAAGCTCCAAATGAAGTGAGGAGGATAGAGTTGTTTCATGTGAGGATAATCTCAAAACACAAAAAGATAGACACAATATTTGACAGTGGGTCACAAGTGAATCTCATCTCAGAAGACTTAGTCAAGAAGCTGAAACTTGAAACCATTCCACATCCTAAGCCATATCCACTTGGTTGGATTTGCAATGATGCTAATTTACAAGTTTCAAGGAAGTGCATGTTGCGCTTTTCCATAATAGATCATTATGTTGACTTGGTTGAATTATATGTAGTACCTCTTGACCTTAAAGGTGTGGTGTTGGTTAGTCCGTACTTATATGACAGAAAAGCGATCTTCCATCGCCATGAGAACAAGTATCACTTATTCAAGGATGGAAAGGATTTTATTGTGAGAGCACATCAGAAGAAGCTAGTGTTGGATGTGGAGCCTGATTATCTTGTTTATTTTGTATCACAGCGTTGGACACCTGTACCTTAATGGGGGCGGCAACACCGCCCGTAATTAAACACTGCCTGGGGGGTCTAGGGGGGGTGGCTGCAACTTTATGGAGTCCCCCCCTGGTGGGCCCCCAAAGCTAAAAACAGATGTAAATTTGCCTTGTAAAAGTATAGTAATTTCTAATCAATCTGGACTGTTCATTAGGTAGATGATCTGACGGTAGAAGTTATGTTTAGTTTAGGGTTTTTTTCCCTAGAAGGTAACCCCTCGCTTTTATGAGGGTATTGTATTGCGTCTGTGTATGATATGTGTATTCCCAGAGCAAGAAACAGATAGGGAGACTGTGAGAGAGAACAGAGGATATTACAGCGAATCTGCTATAGGTTGTGTCTCTTCATTTTGCTGGATAATAGAAAGGAAGGACTGGTTGTTCGGGGTGGACGTAGCCCAAACTGGGTGAACCACGTATATCTGTGTCTCTCTAGTTTTATGTGTTTTGTGTGCTTGTGTTTTCCGCATATTTTATGTGTTGCATTGCTCTGTAATATTTAATTTTCTAACAACTGGTATCAAAGCCTAAGGTCTAGTTGGCTGATAAAATCGCAGGAAAGAAGGGTTCCTGGTTCGAGTGGGAGCAATGGCGGAAGATGGTAAGTTTAGGGTCGAGAAATTTAACAGCCAAAACTTACCACTGTGGAAGATGCAGATGGAATATTATCTATATCAGAAAGATATGTACCTACCATTGAGCGAAAAAACAATGAAGCTGACAGCTATGACAGATGCAGAATGGGAGATTCTCGATAGAAAGGCACTCATAAGAGTATTGTTGTGCCTCGCGGCATTAGTAGCCTTCAATATTTTAAAGGAAACAACAATAGAGGGTTTCATTAAGGCGTTGGTGAAACTATATGAAAAACCCTCGGCCTCAAGCAAGGTATTTCTTATGAAACGTTTATTTAATATGAAGATGTCAGAAGGTGGATCTGTTGCAGACCATTTAAACAATTTTAATAAAGTTACTAGTCAGTTAGGTTCTGTAGGGGTGAAATTTGATGATGAAGTTAGAGCTCTGTTATTTCTATGGTCATTGCCAAAAATATGGAATGGTTTAGTTATGGCCATTAATAACTCTGTCTCTGGATCTAGTACTTTAAAGTTTGATGATGTTGTCGGTGCTATCCTTAGCGAGGAAATGCGACGGAAAAGCTCTGGTGAGACATCAGGTAATGCTTTGAGTGCAAAACCTATGGGAAGAAGAATGGAAAGAGGAAAGAGCTCGGGATATCGTAGTAAATCAAGGAAAGGCAGATCCAAGTCCAAATCAGGGATAGTGTGCTGGAAATGCGGAAATAAAGGACACCTAAAGAAAGACTATAGATCTCGAAAGGGAAAAGAAGGAGACACACAACAAGAAAACAATCATGAAGCAAATGTGACAGGTGATGTGTTACAAGATGATTTGATTCTTTCTTTCAAAAATGTTACTGATTCTTGGGTTGTAGATTCAGGGGCTTCATTCCATGCCACACCTGATAAGAAATATTTTCATGACTATGTTCAAGGATATTTTGGAAAAGTTGGTTTGGGTGATGATAAACCCTGTAAAATTGCTGGAATGGGTAAAGTTCTTGTAAAACAACAGAATGGAAACAAATGGCTACTAAAGGAGGTAAGGCATGTTCTAGATCTGAAGGAAAATCTGATTTCAACAAGGTATTTAGGCGGTGAAGGTTGTGTGACAACTTTCACGGATAAAACTTGGAAGGTCACCAAAGGAGCCTTGGTAATAGCAAAAGGCAAAAAGGTTGGTACATTGTATCTATGCAATGGTATTTCTAACTTTGTTAATGCTTTAACTTCCAAAGGATCAGATGCAGCATTATGGTATCATAAGCTCAAACACATGAGTGAGAAGGCGATGAAGATTATTCACTCAAGAAATTTGTTGCCGAGTTTGAAGAATGTTGATTTGGATTTCTGTGAGAATTACATTTATGGAAAACAGAAGAGAGTCATATTTCTCAGAGTTGGGAAAGAAAAGAAGAGCGGAAAATTAGAGCTTGTGCATACAGATGTATGGGGACCTGCTCAGGTATCATCTCTTTGGTGGCTCTCGTTATTATGTTACTTTTATTGATGATGCAACTAGAAAAATGTGGATTTATTGTATTCAAAATAAATCTGATGTATTTTATATTTTCAAGAAATGGAAAGCTTTGGTTTAGATTGAGACAAGAAAGAAGTTGAAGTGTCTCAGATCAGAAAATGGAGGTGAATATTGCAGCAAAGAGTTTGATAGGTACTGTTTAGAGCATGGAATTCGTAGAGAGAAGACGGTTCCAAGAACACCACAAGAAAATGGCGTGTCAGAAAGAATGAACAGAACAATCATGGAGCGTGCAAGGTGCATGAGATTGCATGCAGGATTGCCTTTACAATTTTGGGCAGAAGCTGTAGATACTGTTGTTTATCTAATAAACAAAGGGCCTTCAAGGTCCTTGGATGGCGGTATTCCAGAGAAAGCATGGACAGGTAAAAAGGTAAACTACTCTTTTTTAAAGCCTTTTGGTTGTGAGGCCCTTGTCCATATTAATCAAGAAAACAGAACCAAGCTTGAGGCAAAATCAAAGAAATGTACCTTTATTGGATATGGTGTTAATGATTTTGGTTATCGCTTATATGATTATGAATATCACAAAATCATTAGGAGCAAAGATGTAATATTGAATGAAAAGGTATTGTATAAGAATCAGTTGCAGGAAAAGAAACAGGAAAAAGAAAACAAAGAATACACAATTCTTGATGAGATCACAAAAAGGTAAAGGTGCCTGAAAATCAAGAGCCACAACAACAACATGCACCTCAAACACCTGAAAGTGGTGTTAGAAGATCTACCAGGATAAGTAGACCACCTAAACGATACTCTCCTTCATTATATTATTTATTTTTGACTGATTCTGGTGAATCTAAATGTTATGAAGAAGCAATGCAGGTTGAAAGTAGGAAGAAGTGGGAGCTAGCCATGGAAGAAGAGATGGACTCCTTAATGCATAACCAAACTTGGAACTTAGTTAGGTTGCTTGTAGGTAAAAATACATTGTAGAATAAATGGGTTTACAGGCCGAAGGAAGAAGATGGAGGAAAATAGAGGTACAAAGCTAGACTTGTGGTGAAGGGGTTTGCATAGAAGAAAGGTATTGATTTTGATGAAATATTTTCTCCTGTTGTTAAGATGACTTCAATCAAAACTATTTTAAGTCTTGTAGCAGTGGAAAATTTACATCTTGAACAGTTAGATGTAAAGAGAACATTTCTCCATGGAGATTTGGAGGAAGAGATCTATATGGAGAAACCAGAAGGATATGAGGTCAAAGGGAAAGAAAAATTACTATGCAGGTTAAAGAAGAGGTTGTATGGCTTAAAACAGGCTCCAAAGCAGTGGCATCTAAAATTTGACAAGTTTATGTCTGAACAAGGTTATACTAGATGTCACTCTAATCATTGTGTTTATCTGAAAAGGCAAAATGATGGCAGCTATAATATATTGTTATTGTATGTAGATGACATGCTTTTTGCAGGGTCTAACATGTAGGAAATAAATGTTCTCAAAAGAAAATTGGTAAATTCATTTGCAATGAAGGATTTGGGAGCTGCAAAACAAATCCTTGGTATGAGAATAACTAGAGATAGGAAAAATCACAAATTAACATTGTCTCAGAATGAGTACATACAAAAGGTGTTGAAAATATTTAATATGCAGAATGCAAAACCAGTTAGTACACCTTTTGCTAGCCATTTCAAACTTAGTAAGGAGATGTGCCCCAAGACCCACGAAGAAATGGAATATATGTCTAACGTTCCATATGAATCAGCAGTTGGAAGCTTAATGTATGCAATGGTCTGCACAAGGCCTGATATTGCACATGTAGTGGAAGTTGTAAGCAGGTACATGAACAATCCATGAAAAGAGCATTGGATGGTATTAAAATGGATTCTCAGATATTTGAGAGGTACCGCAAATCAAGCATTATGCTTTGGTGGTTCAAAAATTGCTCTACAGGGATATGCTGATGCAGATATGGCAGGTGACAGAGATAACAGGAGGAGCACTATAGGATATGTATTTACTGTAGGTGGAACATCTGTTAGTTGGGTTTCAAAAATCTAGATTGTTGTTGCACTTTCAACAATAGAAGCAGTGTATGTTGCTGCTACAGAGGCTAGTAAGGAAATGATTTGGTTACGAAGGTTTATGGATGAATTGGGTAAGAAGCATGATATGGGCACGTTATACAGTGATAGCCAAAGTTCCATTCATCTTGCAAAGAACTCAGCATTTCATTCCAGGACTAAACACATACAGCTCAAGTACCATTTCATACGGTCAGTATTGGAAGATGGACAGTTGAAGCTGGAAAAGATACACACTAGCTAGAATCCTACAAATATGCTAACAAAAGTTGTAACCAGGGAGAAACTGAGAATATGCTCAGTTTCAATTGATCTTCAAGGATGACGATGAAGATGAGAAACAACTAGGTCCAAAGAGGAGTCATTGTCTAGCAAACGAAGCAACGGTGGAGTTGCTACAATCAGTATCCAAGTGGGAGATTGTTGGATGTGGAGCCTGATTATCTTATTTATTTTGTATCATAGCATTGGACCCCTATACCTTAATGGGGGCGGCAATTTCACTCGTAATTAAATGCTACATGGGGGGTCTAGGGAGGGGCGTCTGCGACTTTATGGAGCCCCCCCTAGCGGGGGGTTTCAGGGGCAGTGCCCCTGAAGCTAAAAACAAATGTAAAATTGCCTTGTGAAAGTATAGTAATTTCTAGTCAGTCTAGGCCATTCATTAGGCGGATGATCTGACGGTAAAAGTTATGTTTAGTTTAGGATTTTTTGCCCTAAATTGAAACCCCTCACTTTTATGAGGGTATTTTATTGCATCTTTGTATGATATGTGTATTCTGGGAGTGAGAAACAGATAGGGAGACTGTGAGAGAGAACCGAGGATATTACAACAGATCTGATGTAAGTTGTGTCTTTTCATTTTGCTGGATAATATAAAGGAAGGACTGGCTGTTCGAAGTGGATGTAGCCCAAACTGGGTGAACCACGTATATCTCTGTCTCTCTAGTTTTATGTGTTTTGTGTGCTTGTGTTTTCTGCATATTTTATGTGTTGCATTGCTCTGTAATATTTAATTTTCTAACAGTTAGAATCTTCTTTAGTGAATGCAAGGAAATTGAAAAGGCTTGTCAATGCAAGTCAAAATTTGACTTTGTTGATGATTAAGAAAAAGGATTTTGTACATAATCATTTTCATGTTATTGCTGATGTAAATGATGATATGTTTTAGTCTGAAAGTAAGTCATCTTTGGAAGAAGATGACAATATGTTGCACAAGGTGTCTTTGGTGTCGATCGGTGCAGTGAACAAAGTGTCGATGCAAAGTGCTGCAAGAATCCATGAGAAGGAAATGCATGCAAGCAAAGAGGGAACAAATTTCAGCAAGGGTCATTGTTGGTTTAAGAAAGGCAGGGTAGTATGGCAAGAAAACTTGGTCAGGAATCGACACAAGTACATGGCTCATTCGGAAAAAAATTTCCATAAGGACAGCTAGCAAAGTGAATCTTACTTTTAGTTTCCTTGGAAGGTAGACCATTGTAGGAACATTATCGTTTTTCAAAATTTTAGTTTTTTTTCAGAAAATTTCAAAATTTGCATTATGACATAGTCAAGGTTAGCAACAATCGGTCAACAGATTCAAGGAAGAATTTTTCTTTTTATGAGAAGCTCAATTTGATGAAGTCAGGAAGATTTCAGTGGTTCAAGGTTTGAAGACTAGAGAATAAGTCTCCTCATCTTCAATTTATATAATTCAAAGAGCTTTTGTGGTCCAAAGGCTTCCCATTAGGGAGGTGTGATCAGGAGATCATGTCTAAGTTAAAAAAATTCTCAAAAATGGAACTGCTCAGAATTGGTTGCAATCTGAACGACCAGAAAGGCCTTGTCGCTGCAATTCTGGTGCCATGAACGACACTCAAATCCGATGTCATATGTGAAAGTTACTGAAGTTTGAAATTGCATACTGACCTTCAAAACAAGACTTCTTTGACGGAAAAATTGTCATTTTCAAAATGTTTTATATGGAAAAATTTTAATTTTTATAATGTTTTTATAGGCCTATTGGACAGTGCCACGTGGACCCAGGCCATTGGTTAAAAGGTCATGTTAAAAATGTTGAAGGCAAGGGGGGTCAAACCCTTGACCTGAATACTTGGGCAGGGTTGACTTGACCAACATGGCCATGGGTAGAACGTGCACAGTGGGCGAGTCGGGTCATTGGTGAATGTAGGTGGGTCACTCTGAACGGGCGAGTCGGTTTGTCATTTGTTTTGAACGATTGGAGTTGATTTAAGCCCTCAGGGCTAAGGAATAAGGCCCCGCGACCACGCACTCGGAACTGAGGGCTAAGACCATTGAACCAATGGACTAAATGGGTTAAGCCCCTTTGGGGTTAGCCCCTCACCACAGGACCTCCGACCCATTACCATGGGCGGGGACTAAAACATTATCCGCCAGGAAGATAACCGTCCACAGTTTCTTCATGTGAATGCGCTTGGAACTAACAGTTAATTTTATTGCTACCTCCAATTTTAGCGTGCAGTTTCGACTTTTAAGAAATTCTGCCGAAGCATTAACTAGAGTTCCTCCATTTTTGGAGGAGGTTTTCTAGTGCCACTAGGCAAAATCTTGTTTGGGTCATAACTTTCTCCATTTTCAACCAAACAAGATGAAATTTTAGTCAATATTGGCTTTCTTGAGCATTCTGGAGTGTTTGGGATAGGTTGCAAAGAGAACAGAGGTGTTTTTCAGCCATTTTTTCTTCAGGGAAGAGGAAAGAGCCACTAGGGTCATCAAGGAGATGGAGCTGTATTGGGTTGTACTTCACTGTTTGAAGTGAAACAAAAGACATTTTTAGATTATTTTTGTCTTCTGAGTCAAATTCACAACTTTTTTTTCCTATTTAGGCATATATTTCACTATATAACCATTTTGAGCAACTTAATAGAGCAAAGATATGCCCATTAGGAGCCTTGGACCTGGCAGAAGTAGCCCAGGAGGGGTGAACTGCCTCATCAGTTTGTTGTGTTATGCTATGGTGAATTTTCCTTGTTGTCTATTTCTGCTGTGATATATTAAAAAATAAATTTAAATAACCAATCCTCACACATAAAACTTAGAAACATTACCAAAACTACTTTGTTTAATTTGCAAGTCATGGAGAACATTTTTCACACTAAATTAAATGAAAATGGATACTTTGCATAGCATTACAAATAGTTCCATTTTCAAATCAGAAGAAGACACTTCACAAGCCTTGAACCTTTTTCCAGATCCATCCACTCCACTTTTGCACTCACATTACCGATCACCCACTTCACCTTGCAGTCCATCTCCACCACCACCTGCACCTCCCCCTAAAGTAGATATGGTTGCATCAATGAAGTTACCTAATTTCAGAGGCATTGGTAATGAAGATACTAAAATATTTTCTTTTGTAACTAAGTCCATATGGTAGGATTAGCAGATTAGAAATATTGATTTTTGGAAGGTGCAGCTGGATACTGTATTTCAATATCACGCATCAGATTGGTACATTAGGTATGCTCAATCAAACCCTAAGGCCACCTTGGACGAAATAAAAGATGACCTAAAAGATAATTTTAAGAAGCCTAATTCATAAATGTAGTTGGTGACAGAAATTAAGGATATCTATCAGGAACCTAATGAATCTGTATGTGAGGCTAATCAAAGACTGAAGCACATAATTAGAGATGGTGGATTTGTTATGATGATACTCAGCATAAGGAATGGTTCATTTCTATGTTGCTCCTACATCTACGCCAACCTTTAGGTTAACAAAATATTGCCACACAGGCTGTGGTTGTGGAGGTTGCAATGATCTTAGAAGGTACCCCAACACCTATTGCGCTAGGAACTCAACATATTCAGAATCAACTGGAATCCATGCATCTAGAAATTCAAAGTCTATGCAAGGATAAGGGAAAGGATGTTTATGTAGAGGTCTAGTGTATCAAGTGTAAAGCTTCTAGGTACAATAAAGATCAATGTCCTCATTTTAACAAATATCTAAATGTTGGATGTTCTATTTCACTAAAGAATCATGTGTGTTGTAATATCTGTCAAATTTTTGTACTACATGACACACATTCCTACCCAAGGATTGGAAAGTATCAACCTGATTCGAAGCATTTATTTTTCAAATTATTTTTTGTCATTAGGGAATGATCAGCATCATTGTCACACTTATGATATGATGTTAGAAAAATCATAAATATATATAATCCAGGTTGAGCCTTCATCACTAGCATCCCCCTTTGGGCACTGAGGGTTTTTGGGTAGAGGAAGAGGATGGGGATGTGGATCACCTATCCGAGGAAGAGGACAAGTCATCTGCTATAACTGTGGTGATGTTGGTCACTTTTCACATGACTGTCCGAATCCAACACGACAGTACTGAAGTTCATAGACGATTGTCCTATCTTGATTGCTAAAATGCTAGAAAATAAGACCCCAACACAAAATCTACAAATGGTTCGCGTTGAAACTGGAGAAGAAGATCAGAGTGAAAATGTGGTAACCAGGAGCGATGTAGCTACTAATGATGATAAGGGAAGACAACTAGCCTCTGATGTATGGATTTGTAAAGCACCTGAAAATAAAGAAGGCTTTGATATTCAACGTGCAATTGAAACCTTTATTGAACCATAGAAAGAATTTACATAAGGAAGTGTGTCAAGATCTGGAAAAAATTTGGAGCAAGCAGGAGGAGATGATGATATTAAACCATTTATCCAAGCATGTATCAAGTTACTACACAACAAGAAGGTTGTTGAGAATTTGTAGGCATTGATAGATAATTGTGCAGAAAAAGAGCAGCCCATGGTAGAACAATGCACAGTCAACATAATTTATAAGAACAAGAAGAGAACGAGTAGGGAGATGCCTCTGAACACATAGATTGGTGCTTATGAAATTGTTACACCATTTCAAGTACACCATGTAAGACCAGTTTTACCCCAAGTAAAACTGCTTTCACTATGTTAATTAAGGAAACCCCAAAAGGAATAATTAATTAAACCACAATTTAATTATTATTCCCAATCATGTTTAACCCAACAACAAAGAAATTAATGAGATACACCCATAGTTATCTTATTATTTTCTAGGAATAATTATTTAAATAATATTCCTTGTTAAATATGACCAAATCAACCACTATTAATTAAATAAATCATTATTTATTTGATTATATCTCAACCACTTCCTTAAAAGGATAAATAAATCATTTATTTATTTATTCTTCACTAATTAAGGGATTTTGACCCAAGTCAAAGTCCCTTTCCCTCCAACAAATAATAATAAAATATTCCATAGAGGTGGATCTAGATTTGGTTAACATTATTTTAATCATGCACCAAGATCTAGAATGACCCAATATTTTGTTATAAATAGGAGGGTTTTCCCCTTCATTCTTCACCTTTTGTTGCATACTAGATCACTCCGGATCTATACACTTGGTCTCATTTTCTGCCATTTTTGCTCCCATTGAGCTCTACCTTCTACATTGGGTTTTCTACATCTACAAGAGAGAGAAAGCTTAGATCTGAAGTGCTGAGGACTACAAAGAACCCATCCCATTGAGGAGATCCGGATACACCTTCTTGTTTCCTCCCAGGTGCCCTGTAATATAAAAATTCATTCAAAAAATCGTGTTCTTGTCTTGTCTGTTGGATGCATGGAGCAAATTCTTTACTTTACTGCTTAATGTATTTCCATTTATAGATCTGTTTGTTGCAGCACTTTAACTACTAATTGCAGATCTGAAGATGTTTTGCAGCCATTATTGTTGTTAGGGCTATTAGTTATGCGTAGCTAAAGTGGTTCTTTTTCGTACGCTTCGACAAAGAATTCATACTAACAAATGGCGACTCCACACGGGTTTTAAATTACGACCGCCGTCGTTTTTCATATTCCTGCATATCCAGCTACTTCAGGCCCTAGGGCTTCTTTTTTAGCTGCTTAGTTTTTCTCTTTTCATGTCATTTTTCTCACATAAAACCCTAAAAACCTAAAATTTCTAACTTCCGTGTGTTTCCGGCCCTATTGCGCAAGTAAGCGACACCAGCCGCACCTGAGACGGCAATTTTTCAAAAATCTCGCCGCCGAAACAAATGGGACCCGGGGGTCGCACCTCGGGGCCCAAAACCTCGCGACCCCGGACGCACGGCCTCGTTTCCCCGCGACCAACTTAAATGTGTCGAAATTGCGACCTGCCTTTTTTCCAGCATTTTTTCTGTAATTTTTCTGGGTTCTGCTGCAGCCTCTGCCAGGGTTTTCCAGCCTCCGCCTCAGCCCGCCTTGACGAAGATCTGATCTATTTTTACTCATCGAAGTGGGAACCCAGCCCCTTAGGGCTTTAGTACCCTCCACTTTTTGTGGAAGAGTTTCAGCTGTTTCAGCCGTCGGTTTCAGAGCTTCAGCCTCCTCTTTTTCCAGATCTGTTACCTCACTTTCAGATCCTTTGAAATCAGCCTCTTTTCCTTTCAAATCACCTCTTGTCGTTTTGTGTGGACCTCTGCTAAAGGCCTCTGCCTTGCCCTCCCCCCGGTTTTTTGCTGATTTCCCTTTTTCCAGCCACCTTGCCTCTGTCTCTTGGCTGTGATCTGCACCCCTTGTCTGCAGCTTTATCCTCCAGATCTCTGTCCCCTTTGACCCTAGATCCGTTGAGCTTCCTTTGTGTGTGTTTCCATAGTTTTTCCCTTTCTTTTCAGCATAGTTTTGAGAGACCCACCTTCTTGGGTTAGATAGATGCATACGTAGCTGTTATTTTTCTGTTATTTCAGCATTTTATTCTGTTCTCTGTAGGTTTATTTTCAGCTACGCAACACACTTTTTTGCTCTCAACAACGGAAAGGGTTTAAAAATTAAAATTAACGCACACCACACACTGACCTTAAGTGAAGAAGCGCCTGGTTTACACCGCCCGGCAAAGACTCTAAAATCAATCGTCACTGCACCTTATCTGCCCTTGACCTTCTTGATTCTGTCCCTTTCTGCCCTTGTCGGTTTCCTTCTTCCTGTCATCATTGCGCCCCCAAGGCACCTTTCCCGGAGCCTCCTTGGCCTTCACCCTCAGTCTCCGGTCGATCGACCTGCTCCGTCCCACCATCGTCGAGCCAGTCCTTCTCTGATTCTTTGGGTTCTCCTTTTCCTTCTGGTTCTCCCCCCTGTCACCTCCACTATGTCCGGTCCAGGGCCTAACACTAGCGGGAATCCCGGCCCTAATGCCGGGACTACTACTAGCAGAACCACCACAGGAACTACCTCGGCTTCACCCGTGCTCCCCTTCTTGGCAGGCCTCAGCCTCCCCGATTTGGACCGGTTGATAAACGACCCTATACATCATGACGCTAGTTGGCCCGCTATGCCGACAAAGCTCCCTTCCTACATCCCAAAGTTTGAAGGTCGTGCTGGAGAAGATCCTTCAAATCATGTTCGATCTTTCCACATGTGGTGTTCATCTACCTCCATTATCGATGACTCTGTTCGTCTTAGACTGTTCCAACGCACGCTTACAGGCAAAGCTTCTAAGTGGTATGTTGACCAGCCCACTTCCTCTCATACCACCTTTGCAACTCTTGCCCGAGCTTTTTTATCTTACTTCCAGCTTCCCCTTCGTTATGACACTGGTATCGAACTCTTGACTTCCTTCAAGCAAACCTCTTCGACCCGCCTTTCTACCCATGTCCAGGAATGGCGAAGACGACGGAGCTTATGCCAATATCCTCCCTTCGAAGACCGTGTCTACATGGACTGGTTCCTTAGATCTCTTTTGTCCCCTATCGGGAAAGATGTCGCATCCCATTTTCCTCAAACCGAAGAAGATGCCCTCCAAATGGCGTTAAAGTATGACCTGATCTACGCTAAGACAGGTTATGATCCTACTGTCCTACCTGATCTTCCCACACCCAATGATGCCCATACACCGGGGGCACCTCATGCCGCCAACAGTATCATTGGACCCATCTCTCATCCATCCGTTCAACCTCACATGAGCTATGGTTTTCCAGGGGGAGGGGGCACTACTTCCTGCACCTCTCCCCCTCCCGGTAGCATGCATCCAGGATACGGCATGCCTCATCCTTTTGCCCAACCTCCTGCTTACCTCAATGTTGCCCAACCTAACCATTACCCTTCTCCACAGCCTAGCGCGCCAACTCCTCCAGCATATGCCCTTTCGCCTCCCTTGCCTTCTCAACCCCTGCAACAGCGCTCCCCGCCCCCTCAAGCGCAGGTGGATGCACAGCATGGATTCATGGCTACCCAACCACCTGACGGATAGGTGGCCACTCCACCTTCCCCTTCTGGTTCCTCCAATTACCAGATCCTCATGATGAACTCTGATCCGCCTCTCACCGTCGACCTTAACCTTCAAACTCGGTCTCGCCAGTACCCCAAGCCTCTTGCTAAGTCTGCTCCCGAGCCCCCCTCTTCAGGTTCTGCAGAGCCTCTTTCGACATCCAATGGCCCCTTACACATCCCTCAACCCAAAGTTGAGGTTCATCCAAAGATTCCAAAGGGACCATTACGCCGAAATGCTGCTTCCGGTCGAGCCGCTCAGTCGTATAGCATAGTAGATGATTTGGCGTAGTCCCCTGCTGCCATTTCCACACTGGAACTCCTCCAGTCATGCCCTTCCCAAAAGAAGGCTCTACTATCTGCCGTGGGCGCTGTAGATCCTGCTGACGACCAGATGATTGTTTTCGACGCCACTCAATCGGACCACCCTCCCCTCCCTCCTTCCGTCGCCTTCCAAATCTCAGTCAAAATACGAAACGCCATCGTTTCCTGGTGTATCATTGACGAGGGGGCATCCACCTGCGTGATGTCCGCTTCGGTTTGGAAGCAACTCGGATCCCCTGAGCTGGCCCCTTCCACGATCACCCTTAGAGCGTGGGATGGTCATGCCTCCCAGCCCATTGGCCTGTTTCGTAACTGTCCCATCACCCTTGCCGGTAAGACTGTTTGCGTTGACGTCGAAGTCATTGACGCCCCCCTAGACTACAACATTCTATTGGGGCGAAGCTACACCTATGCCATGTCTGCTGTCCCATCCGCGGTTTTCCGCAAGATGTCTTTTCCACATAATGGGAAGATAGTCACCATTGACCAGCTATCTTATCATGAGTCGCCGTCTCAGACCTCCTCCGAGACGACCATCTCTTCTGTAGCCAACGAGAAAACCGTCAATTCTTTGACCAGTGTCTCCCCCGGCGTCTATAAAGATTCCACCCTGCTTGGTACTTTCACTCATCTTCCCCCCCCTCTTGTTATTGATCCCAGCTTGTCAAATGTTTGCATGATGCAATCGTCTCAGGCCACCCGTGAGCGGCCTGCCTCGGCTAGTCCGCAACCTCCCCCCCGCCCTCCGCAACCCGCTCCTAGCCATTCCTCTCAGCCAGCCGGACCTCCTCCTTCTGGCCCTCCCCCTACAGCTGGTATCCCCGAACCTCTTTATCCTCCCGGCTCGGTTCCCCATAGCCTTAACCATCTCGGAGCCGTACCTCCCGGTCATTACCCTGCTGGACAGATCCCCTTATTGGCTCCCCCTCCTGGAGTATATTCCGTCCCCGTCATGGCCACCCTCTCTCTCCCTAACTTGACCTTGGGCATTCCGGTCTGGTACCTTGACCCCCCAGCCACCACCCCCCCTGGTCACCCCAAACCTTATATGGCTTTGACACCGGGTCAACCGGTCCCCCTTGCTTCCTCCATAGCCACTGTGCCCCCAGCACCTCCACAGGACCCTTCTCCTGTTGTGACGGCTCCCGGGAAGAAAGGCAAAGCCCGAAAGGGGGCAACCCATCAAGATCCGGCCCCCCGACATCCCTTACCCTCCCACGACCACCAAAGCCCGCCATTCGATGCGCTTTGTGTGATGTCGTCGGTCATGCCACTCACATGTGTCCTGAATTGCCCCACCTCAAGCTTCTGGTCAACGAGACATTCCCCGACTCTGATCTCCCAGAAGTACATGTCACTATCCCCCACTCCCTCCCAAAACTCAAACACTTGCGCACAAACCACCCTTGTGCCTTGTGCGATTTTCACGGCCATTACACCCACCTCTGTCCCCGCCTTGACGAGTACCGTTCCTCCTTGGACTTGTACCGCCAGTTCAAGGCCGCTTCGATCGGACCAGAGGACATTCACATTCCGCCTCCCGCTTTTAAGCCAACGCAGCCCTCAGTCACCATTTTGTACCTGTCATCATCCATGAGACCATTGGGGAACGTTCCATCTGAATCCTCCCCTGTTTTTTCGCTTGACCTTCCTTCAGCGGTCATCTTGGGCTCAACATCGGTAGATCCGTTATCTACTTACTCTTCGGTCACCCATTGTGACGATGCGCATGTGAACCTCTCTTCTCATGATGATGATTCAAGCCACTTCACCATGTCAGGTGGTTCTTCTTCCACCAGTCACCCCATCTTCTATCACGATGATGACATTATGGAAGAAATTCCCACCCCTGACTTTATCTATTCCCCCTTACATCGAACCCATGCGTTGACACCACATCCACCTTGTGGCCATTACATCAAAACCCGATGTTTGGGTAAGGGGGCACCCACATTTGAGAGACCACGAGACGCCATTCTCCACCACTCTCCTAGTGTATCTGGTCGTGTTGACTCTAGACCCAGTATTCTTCCACATTTAGACGAACCTATAGAGTCCCATATCACTTCAGATCACTCTCGGGACGATACCCCTTATCGTTCCCTCATCTTACATCAGCAACCCAGTCTCTTAGACATTATTGTTGACCAACCTATAGCTTTTCTACGAGAGCATCAATTCATTATCTCCAAATCCTCCTTTTGGGATAGTGACACCAGGTATGCCAATTCGGAAACTTAAAGTCCATTTGATCCCTATATGCAGTACCAAAAGAGATTGGTAATCCCCCATTTCCTTTCTCAAACTGCATAACCATAACCAGAACAAATGGCACACCACATCATTAAAATGTGTTTAGATTCCCATTTTTCTAGATACATTTTGGCATGACCACACCATGCTTGGGGGCACCTCTGCCCCCCAACCATAACCCTCCTCACCTCGTTTTTGGAGAGGAGGTTGTCTTACCAATCAAGTGTGAAATTTCTTCTCTACAACTAGCCGTTGAACTTCTCCCTGACACCCCACCGCTAGAACAATGACTTATCATGCTTGAGCGTGCCTCCGAAGACCGCCGTGTTGCCTTGCAAACCATGGAAGCGGCCAAAAAACGCACCAAAGCTCAGTATGACCGAAAATTCCAACCTCGCACTTTTCGCGAAGGCGACCTTGTTCTAGTATATGACCAGGCCCATGATGTCCTAGGTCATGGGAAGTTTGACTCATTATGGCTAGGCCCTTACATCATTTGTAAGGATTTGTAAGGATAGCCAACATCTGTTTTTTCATTTTTTCTACTTCACCAAAATCCAACTCCCAGCCATAAAACAGCACCAAACCCCCCTCATCTCCCAGGTCGCAGTTTTCTGCCATTTTCTGGACCAGGTCGCACTTTTTGCCCTAATACCTGCGCCCTGGGTCGTACTTTTTTCCCCAAAAAGTGCGACCCGGCTATAGAGATGAAGGAGGGGCTGTTTCTGGGGGTTTTGAGCCCTCAACTGCAAATGTAATCCATCAAAATGCAAAAGCAAGGTTAGGCCTCTCGCCTCCAACTGACAGATCTCGAATCCAACGGTCGGTTTGTCCGCTACGTTCGCCGCAAGATTTAGGGCCTTCTCTCCTCTCGACATTCACCACAGCAACAATAGAAAATGAATGCTTTTGGAGGGAAAACTGCCTCATTAAAAGAGAACCCCTGTTTCTTCTTTCGACTGCTGCGACCACATCGTAGCCCCGTTCGACGAACCATCAGCACCGCTGGATAGATCTCACCGAGCTCTCAAATGGGTTTTACTTTGTTTTTGGTGATTTGATACTTCACCCGGACATCTTTTTTTCCACGAAGGGTCACTTCACCACTCCTTAAAATCGAATTTCCTCACTTACGACACTTGTACTTGGGGCACCACATCGCCCCCTTACTTGTCCATGTTCGTGTTGATTTTCGTCATGAGTGCCCACTTTGTACTCATGTTTCTATGACCCCCCATTGGCGCCTTTACTGTGTGGCAGCACTCTACAGTCGCCCTTGTTTAGAGCATCCAAGTCGAGTCATCATTGCATTCATGGAGTCTATCCCGCGTCCTTTTGCACCCCACTATAGCCCTCCATCCTTCTTTGCTTGCTTCCTCCCTTGTGTCGCATATCATGACCTTCAGTCCCACTGTCCCCTATCCCTTTCGATATTGTGTCAGTCGCTGCCATGTCATTCATGCCCTTTATGCTCTAACAAGGGACGTCGTCCATTCGCCACTCCATCCTCCCCCTTTCCACTATCATCATTGGTGTCAGTCTGTCTGTCGCTCTATTGTTCTTCTCTCGTGCCTTAGTTGAGGGTCTCTTATTGCCTCACCTACGGCGGACCTCCTTCTGTCGACATCAGCACATTTATTCCAGAAGCAAGGTCTAGAGGGCGGTGTACCTTGGTTCCATCTTCCACTCTTGTTCGGTGCCTCGGATCAGGCAGGGGGATCTCTCACTTCCCTTTGACTTGATTACTTCTCCAGCTCCTTTCAGCATGATCGAGATGAGTATACTGGACAGTCCAGTGACCCAGCAGCAGCTCTTGATGATTCCCGGGCGTGTGTGAGATGTCTCAGCCCTCATGAGGGGGTGGCCCCGCAGGTAGCCCCCCACATGCCCGGATGACCTCTTCATTGCAGCCTTTGATGCCGCTCCAGATTTTGATGATGTTGGCCTTAGCCACCTGCAGCGCCTCCATGATTTGCATGTATCAGTCAGATTTTGTGAGCTCTTCCCCATTTACAGGGGGCATTTGGGTTGTATTTATCTCATGTACTCAGATATTATTGTACTAGTCCTGGCTGTTATCCCAGGCACATCATGTATGTGAGACTCTTCATTGTATTTTTACCTGGCCCTTGATTATGCCAGCTGTACTCTCTGGTTCGGTCCCTTGTGTACTGGACACACTATTCTTTTGTACTTTGTCACGGCGGGCATAGGTATGCCTCCCCCGCTGCCTTCAGCACAGGTACCCTCTCATAAAAAGAGACTTGTTGCACCTGCGAGTCTCGTCTCCTTAGGGTCTAGTCCTTCAGCACACTATCTACCTCACACTTCTCTCTCTGACATCCCCTTTCGTTGTCTGGTGATTGTATTCTTACAACGTACTTCGGTCATACGATTTGCTCATGACACTCGCACGCTGGGGGGCAATCTGTTACACCATTTTTTGGTCATCTCACCTTTTATTATTAGATGGACCCAAGTACACGATGTAAGACCAGTTTTACCCCAAGTAAAACTGCTTTCACTATGTTAATTAAGGAAACCCCAAAAGGAATAATTAATTAAACCACAATTTAATTATTATTCCCAGTCATGTTTAACCCAAAAACAAACAAATTAATGAGATACACCCATAGTTATCTTATTATTTTCTAGGAATAATTATTTAAATAATATTCCTTGTTAAATATGACCAAATCAACCACTATTAATTAAATAAATCATTATTTACTTGATTATATCTCAACCACTTCCTTAAAAGGATAAATAAATCATTTATTTATTTATTCTTCACTAATCAAGGGATTTTGACCCAAGTCAAAGTCCCTTTCCCTCCAACAAATAATAATAAAATATTCCATAGAGGTGGATCTAGATGTGATTAACATTATTTTAATCATGCACCAAGATCTAGAAGGACCCAATATTTTGTTATAAATAGGAGGGTTTTCCCCATCATTCTTCACCTTTTGTTGCATATTAGATCACTCTCGATCTATACACTTGGTCTCATTTCTGCCATTTTGCTCCCATTGAGCTCTACCTTCTACATTGGGTTTTTCTACATCTACAAGAGAGAGAAAGCTTAGATCTGAAGTGCCGAGGACTACAAAGAACCCATCCCATTGAGGAGATCTGGATACACCTTCTTGTTTCCTCCCAGGTGCCCTGTAATATAAAAATTCATTCAAAAAATCGTGTTCTTGTCTTGTCTGTTGGATGCATGGAGCAAACTCTTTACTTCACTGCTTAATATCTTTCCATTTATAGATCTGTTTGTTGCAGCACTTTAACTACTAATTGCAGATCTGAAGATGTTTTGCAGCCATTATTGTTGTTAGGGCTATTAGTTATGCGTAGCTAAAGTGGTTCTTTTTCGTACACTTCGACGAAGAATTCATACTAACAGAAATGGACCAAGTTATATTAGATATGGGATTAGATGATAATTTTCTACCTAAGAAAACATGGAAGTGCATGGGAGAGCCAAAGTTGGAATGGTCTACCATTCAACTGCGCATGTCTAACCAACAGAAGATCATTCCTCTAGGAAGATTGTCACAAGTTGTAATCAATATAGAAGGTGTTAAGGTGATATTAGACTTTGAAGTTATACAAATTGAAGATGATACTAATCCATACCCTACACTGCTAGTATTGGACTGATCTATTGATATGGATGGTGTTATAAATTTGAAGAAAAGGAGGATGGAATTTGAAAGTAATGGAGTCAGGGTAATCATCCCTCTAGATCCTGCAAAAGGAAAAATACATACTAAGCAAGTGCACGCTGAGGATGATATTGATCAAATATATAAGTTAAATTTATGCAAAGAAGACTAGATTAATCCAACTATATATGGGAATCTTAAGTGGGAGAAGGATATCTCTTGTTTCTCAGACTTTGATGAAGAACTGGAAAATTGGCAGAACCGATTACAAGATGTATCTGCACTGCGTTGTCATAACGTGACCCAATCTGTATGGTGTATAACACATGAGGTATGTGATTTACCACACTAAGATGGGTTCACTCATGTAAACATGTTTATCAGATAACTTGAAAGGAATGTGCCTAAAGAACAAATATTCCATGCTTTGAATATTGGATTGCACACTACTCCAACAAGATGGTGGGAAAATCATAAGGAGAAGATGGAAAATTGGGAGGAATTTGCGCGCATGATGAGATTATGATTTGAATGCCCAGTTATCAAAATGGAATATGTATACTCTAGAAAATAAGATCCACACAAACATTTGGCCAAGTTGAATCAGGTATGGGGTATAGAACCAAGACCCGAATAGGTTCATATGTTTATTCACACATTAGGGAAGGTTCCTAATGAATGGTACTTGGAGACAGAGCTGCACATAGGCACTAGTGAATGGTATGCAATGAAAAAAATATTTTTTCTTACATTCATCTCAGAACATGATGACCAAGCTTTGATCCCAAAAATTATTTATGCACCAATAAGGGAAAATGCGAATTGCAGATAATTGGCTCTTGTGGATGTTAGGGAATCGCATGCACTCAAAGGAACCTCGATCCCCTTGCGTAGATATGTCAGACATGTGCACTCCATGATGAGCCTTGTTGGATATTACAGGAATTGCATTCTAGAGTATGAATTTATAACTACGCCCATGACTAGATTACTCAGAAGAGGTGTGGCACTCCACTGGGATGATGAGTGTCAGAGAAGTTTGTAGTTATTGAGGGATGCGACAGGAAAAACTTGATTTTCTTTGACTTACCTAGTCAACAAGCCTGTGTTGGAGGGGGAAGTATGTACATGGGTATCCTTAGCTCGAGATTATATACGCAGTCAGGTGTGACACATGTGTGGTATATGCGCGAGGAGAATGACTGGTGCACAAAAGTGTCAAAAACTAACCATTGGAATAGTAAAACTAGAGAAGACAACTTTATTGTCATTTTTAGGAGCGTCTAATATGCATATAGTGAAAGGATTTTTCCATATTTGGGATCTTTTTGTCAAAAATGGAGCCTCATTAATGCACAAGGAACCATTGAAGATGTGCCACAAGTATAAATATTACCTATGGGGTTGAAATAGTTCCCTTTGAACTCTAAGTTATTTTTATGCTTTGAGCTCTATGTTTACCATTTCATTTGTTGTGTCTATGTCTATTTTGGATCCAAGGTTTGAGGAGGCATTGTGCCAAGCAGGGATAGGGACGTAATTCCAAGGAAGATGACATCCATAAGACCAGGTGATGACCCTGCTGTTGAGCCTTGCAATAGGTATGTATTTACTCTTGATTATTGTCCTTTTTCCTCTTCCTTATCCATCTTGTTCCATGATATAATACTATAATGAAAGGATTTTGATGAAGAATGAATTAAAAATGATCTTGATATGATTTAACCGTCCAAACTAATTCTTGCTGCTTTTTATGCTGAAAATAACAGAAGGAACGACAAGACTTAATCACAAGAAAGAAGACACATTAAATGTGGTCGAATCGAAGATAAATTAGTAAGGATTAGCACAAGAATGAGCGAATTGTCTGAAGATAGTATTTTGTCGTGGATCCCTCAGGATCTCTTGATCCCGAGGGATCACACTTATCTTTCCTTTTAGCTATAAAGGGACAGGGAGAGCTAGTTCTCGATGTCATGAATGATGTATCTTTCACTTCTACATAATTTGTAATCGTAATTCACAGAACACAGTTCTGAACGATAATATCATATTGTGATGTCGATTGACTGTGATGATTAATATATAATTCGCGTTGTTGTTTATTCAAATATTTTGGAGTAGTTAAGCAGTATTTGCCGGTGGCTAAGGGCCCTGTCTCTGGTGGATTTCAATGTTGTTCCTTGTGTTATACTTTTCCATTCATTGCAAGTGTATTCTGATTTTCCGCTTTGCAGTTAAAATACTTTTGATTATTCAGATTTTGAGTATTTATTTCCTTGAAGAAGCATTTCCGATTTATTTCCTTAAGGAATTAGTTGCTAGTTAAAAGAATTGGTTTGATTACTTAAAGCGTAGATAGTTATGTTAGCCACCTATAATATTTTGTTATACCAAAAGGTGGCTAATATCTTTTTTGAGCCTCCAAGGAACAAATTTTATCACTAAAAAATTGTTGGCTCTTGAAGTCTCTTTAAGGCCTCATGCCTCTGTCCAAAATCCTTACTTGCTGTCCCATTTTTTATACTCAGGAATTTCTACTGACTCCAACAAAAAGACTGCTGAAAGATCGCCATTTCTCCTCTTCTCAAAACCTTTCATCTGCTCCCCTTTCTCTCCATCAAAACTACCTTGTTTTCATAAGTCCTCTTCTTTCCATTTATGAAAATTTCCCCTTTCATAGTTAAAAACTCACTTTTTAACTATTTCGGAACCGCCAAGTCCATCAAAATCCTTGAAAATTTCTCATAAAAATCAAAGTTTTATTACTATGGACCTAAGCCCCTTGGGCTAAGTCCTAAACCACTTCCCCCCACATGCCCATGTGTTAAAACCAAACGCCAAAGCTTTCTGCGCTAATCGCAAATATCCAAAGGGTGCATGACTTTGAACCATTAAAAAGCTCATTTTCCTTTGTAAACCCAAAAACCCACTTTCCGAAAGTTCTAAGTTAAAATTTAAAACCATGTGCTGAATATAAATGGGTTGATCGGAAAGACCAGGCTCAATGGCCCGATTGCGATTAGCCCTTGTCTTTATAACTCCCGGGCATATTACATTCCGTGAAAATCCCCGGCCCCGCAATCGGGCGCCTTTTTCCTTTACCTATATATTTTCCGCCCAATCCGTTAAACTTGTTTTATTCGCAAAAAACTTTGGTTTTCATGTGTTTAACGATTTTTTCCGCCGGTGCGTAGGTCGTAGCAATCCTGACCGTTGATCTAGTTCTTTGATCCAACGGCCTGCACTCAATCGCATCGCAAACTCTCAATCGCAATGCTTCAAGTGTGCCCTCCGATCAATCACAGTCCATACCTCCAATCTTCCGATCCTGCTCTCCGTCTGATTTATTCTTGACCGTTGATCTAATCCTTGATCCAACGGTCCACGCAAAATCGCATCGCAATGTTTCACCCCCTTGCAATTACCTCCGATTCATTCCTCGCCGTCGATCTGGTCCTCAGATCAACGACCAGCGCTCAATCGCAAAGGGCTCAATCGCAAAGTTTCAATCACATGTTGTTTTGTGACCTCCCCGATTGCGATCCTCCGATTAAATCTGGGCCGTCCATTTCCCGCCTATCCAACGGTCCTTATTCCCTCCGATCGCAAGTCTTACCGCCATTTCAAAACCCGCTGATTCGTTTTCCGCCGTCGATCTGATCTGCAGATCAACGGCCAGCGCTTAATCTCACTGGAATTTTCAATCGCATCCCCTTTTTCGCTACCCCCGATTGTGATCCTCCGATTGAATCTGGACCGTCCACGTGTCCAGATCGGACGGTCCAAAATCACTCCGACTTGTTCATCTCCCCACTCTCCTTTTCGCCTCGTCTATGCAGATCTCCACCGTTGGTTGCCTTCATCCGACGGCTACGCTCCTCCCCCGCCATCCGAAGCAGTTTAAACCTATTTCCACAGGATTTCTTAACTGTTTTTGTGTTTTGCAGGTGTTTTAATGGTTTCCCATTATAGAATGAAGGAAAGCCGAGGGATGGGAAAGACGTTTCCTGTGCCTTCGAGCTATCTTAAAGAAGCCTTTCACGAGGCTCTATTCCATGTTTTGTCAGTACTCTATGAGTATTGATGCCGTAAAGCCCAGTGCGGGTCTGCACATCGACAAGACACTGTTTTAAATCAAACACAGTTAAAGAGTATCAGTTTTGAGAATAAAGCACAGCAGATGAAGATTGAAGACAGTATTACGGGGATTACGGCTAAGACAGTTATCAAAAGCCTAATCCCCGACTCAAAACACAGTTTAAAGAAAACCTAAAGTGTTTTATCAGACAGAAAGGCTTCCACCGTTTCAACTAAAGGAGAATTAATTCCTCAGCTACCGTAAAGGCCACCTGTTGCCTCAAACCATTCAAACCAAAGGCTGAGTTATTGAAGAAAATCAGATATCCACCTCCAGCACAGCCAGGGAGTTACTTCTGCAAGGAAACCAATGAATAAATATCTGCAGAGTTACTCCAAAACATGCATAGAGCCTCAAAGTCAAACAAAGCTTCCACCGAGCTTTGATCTTTATTGTGAAACAGTTAATGTAGTGATCCACCTGTAAATTTTTCCCTCGAGCCTCTCAAAGGGCCGAGAAGTCTTCACTCTGCATTAACTGTCCTTGAGATATTTTGTTAAAATCTCACCTCCTCATCTTCATATAAGTACTTCTACAGAAGATGAGAAGTTGTTGGTTGCAGAACTTTGAAATACACTTGAGCTCGAGACTTCTATTTGTACATAGTGTTCACTGGCCCTTGAAGCTCTATTTGTGCTAGAGTAGTTAGGTTGAATAGTGAAGATGATTGCTGAACTGAAACATTGGACTTGAAGATTGTAATTGGTTTGACATCAATATAAAAGTTGTTTCTTGGGATCCTGGTCTTTATCACTGGTGAAGTGCTTCTTTCTTTGTTAATCGTTTTCCTTCTATGTATGCCATATTGTTCATTTTCCCTCTGTAAAGAACAGTTTAAATAGGGTTAGGATTTTCTGTATGGCAGTAACCTTCTCTGGCTGAGAAATCTTTATCTTAATGTTTTCTTCAGATTTGTTTATTTAAGAACGATTCAATACAGTTTAAACAGTTAGGAATGTTGGCGTTCCCTCGTCCTTCTGTTTGCTCAAACATTGTTCTCGAATGTTATTTCCATTATTTTCTATTAGAGTTAGACTAGAGAAGATATGGTTCACCTTGATTCCTAGATTATTTTCTCCAAAGGTAGATTCTGAAAGTTTCCCTTGGTGTTGACTGAAAGCAGACTAGGTTTAAAAGTACTTTATCTGATCTTAAGTTGCACTCTGTTTTTCTTATGTGTTTTCATACTTTCTGAAGGTAATTATGTGGATTACTGGATTGTTTGTCAATTAAGCTGCTTTAATAATAACTTGCCCAAGAAGTCTATGGTTAGCCCTATCCTTGGTTGGTTTTAAAACAGTTACTTAAGAGGCTTTTCTTGTTTGGGCTAACTATAAATCCTCTGAGAAATTATTATCAGTTTCCACCCCTCCAACATTTTAATGTTTCCATTTCATCATTTTAATCTCAATAATCTTGTGGTATAGATGACTTGCCCCTTGGATCACACTTGATGTTGTTGTTCAATTAAAGCCCATATATGACTCCATAGCCCAATGGACTAAAAACCAGCATTATATCTATCTATCTGCCAAAACTGTTCTATTTGCTTGCAACTTCTCACTTTTGAAACTTTTGCACTTAGGACTTCCCCCTCAAGTAACATTTCATGCTCAACCATCCAAAACAAAACAAAACCCTTGGCCTTCATAACTAGCCTAATATCATTACCTTAAGCTTTTCAAAGACAATATCCATCTTTGCACATATTGGAGAGATCACTCTCCGGATTCAGGAGGGCTAGATCCTAGAATCCCAAAGTTTGGTTGAAATGATGTTAACTCTGTGATTGGACTCTCCCAATCTTGCTAATAAATTACAGAGACCTAACAAGTTATTTCCAATACCTTCTTTATGTTCAATAGTTTAAATCCAGATGAAAGAGCTCGGTTAATGCTTCAGTGCTCTCAGTTGACTGTCATTCGAATTAGTTGAATTAAGAATGAATTACAATTTTTGGTTATAATGCTTAGATGAATCACTTTCTTTAAAGCTTCAAGATTTATGATTGCATCTATATGAAACGATTGATTTTAGCATTACTGTTTGTATGTATACCTTGCACATATTGTGTACATGCTTGAGATAAAAGGACTTACCCAGGTTGATAACTAATGTGAGGTGATTAGGAGTTTTTAAAGACACCTATTAGCACCCAAAATTTTGGCGTCGTTGCCGGGGAGCGTGTTGCCACTCTGTAAAAAGAGTAATGTCTGATTGATGTTTTTTCTGCTAAGGGAGAATTGGGTATTAAAAACAGAAGGTAAGAACCTGCGTAAAGAATGAGTAAAATGCTCGCTCATCCACCCACTTTCTAGAAGAATTGTGTAAGAGTTTAAGGTAGGAATGAATGTTTGTATTTCTACATGAATGACTAAGAGGGAAAGACCTAAAAAAGACAAAATTCCTCCTTCTAAACCTAAAAAATCTAAGGGACCTGTGACCCTTGGACGATCAACTTTTATTGACAAGATCTTAAGAAAAGCTAAGTCTCAATCATCAGTAGGACCCTGAATTATTTTTGCCAGACATCCTACTGACTTCCTTCAAGCCTCAAGATCACCATCTATAGCTAATGATGATATTCACAATAATACTGAAAGGATTGAGCAGAGTTTTCAAGATACTGAGAATTCACAAACTCACCCTTCACAAGAAGGAAATTCTTGCAACCTCCGTGAAGGAGAAGGAGAAACAGGAAATTTTGAAATTAAATTATCAGAACATAGATCTCCTGAAGTAGTGGCTGAGCAAAGGACACCTAGTATTCTAGATCAAGGTAGTGCTGCTAGAACTATTCCATCCTCTTGTAGACATCCTAAGAATAACTCTCCAACTCCGGAGATCCCTGAAGAATATTAGCATATTTTTGACCAAATGGCTAATAACCAGCAACCCCAAACTTCTACATTGCAATACCCTATTGTTGACACAGCTGTCAATGCTCCCATGAAGGCTATCCTATTACAGAACATTCCTACATTTCATGGGCTAACTTTAGAAGATCCCGATGCATGCATTTTCGAGTTTGATGTCTTATGTAGGGGTTATGACTACACTACCAACCCGCAGAAGCTGAAGCTATTCCCCTCTACTCTGAAGGGAGCAGCTCTGAATTGGTTCATGGGACTTGGTGGAGGCACCATCAATGACTAGGACCAAATGAAAACATCTTTCCTTAAAAAATACCAAGATTATTACTGAACTAGAGAATTAAAAGATGAAAATTTTCAAATGCTAGGTAAGCTTAGCAAGACTCTGGAAGAATATGTAGAGCATTTCCAATATAATATGCAAATATATCCTTACACAAATCTACTTGATAATGTTCTAAAAACCACGATGATCAGAGGTATAAAAGACCAATGGGTAGAGACACTAAATATAATGGGTAAAGGTGATATTTATCAAGAAAACTATAACAATATTATAGATTTGTGCATCAAGTGTTCCAGGGGCAGTACAAGGCTGAAACCAGTCGGACACGATGCAAGCCCCAGAGATAGCAAAGCCTCAGGAGGAAGCATTACACGAAGCGAAATCGGAAATCTGTTGGAGGATTTCAAGACTGATATCTTGGGGACCCTGGTAACACAATTGGATGTCATGCAAGCTAAGCAAAAGTAGGCTATAGCAGAACAAAACTTGGCTATTTTCTACCCCCATTGCAGACAGAAGCACAGTCATAAATAATGCCCCCTAGATGCGATATGAACATGTGCCATATGCACTAAAGAGCATGCCACGGAAAGTTTCCCATCAATCCCAGGATTAAAAGCAGTCTTCAAGGAAGTGGAAGAGGAAGTGGAACCAGTAAATCTGTTGAACCAGCGTTGTCAATGGAAAGTGTGTTAGACAAGTATTCCTACCAATTCATCTTCATTCTTTCCTCCCTCGCAATATAATTCTCAGCAATATTCAGGGGCAACATGGTAGAATCAACCACCTTTTTTGCCACCTCAAGAATTTTTTATGCCACCATGGCCCAATCAGTCAAATCCAAATAATAATAATTGGCCAAATTCCCCTTACCCACCATCATTCTGGCAAAACAACCCTTATTCCTCCCAATGGTCCCCTTCCGCCTCACAAAATCAGAACTGGCAATCAAATTGGAAAATATCTACAAACCAACCTATGGGGACAGTTTCTCTATCTCAACCAACTTTACCAGCACCTTACATGCTGCAGCAGAATCCTCGATCTAATATACGACCGCAACTTCTAGCTCAACCCATCCCAAATCCTAACAACAAACTAGTTCAGTCAAAACAAATCATTGAGGGTCTGGACTCTGAGGATGAGCTGAAAGAATGTAATGAAATTAAGTTGAGATCTGGATGCATAATCACTATATATAAGGATAAAGATTTGCAACCTGAAGAACCACACACAAATAAGCCTCTGACTCTATATGATCAACAAATAAAACAAGGGGAAGATACAATCAGACAAAAAAATGTTGAACAAATCATAACCACTTCCCCCCCATTCCTAGAAAGATTGTTGATACCACGCTCGATTGAATATCCTGAATTTGATCTTCTTGGTGAACTTAAGAACATTTGTATAAAAATTCCCCTCCTCCAGGCTATCCAAGATATTCCAATATATGCCAAAACTATTAAATAATTGTGTATAAAAAAGGTTGTGAGGAAAAAAAAAACAACCCCTAAAGTCCATGTTGTCAGGACTTTGTCTGATTTATACTAGGAAAAGAGACTCCTGTAAAATATGAGGATCTTGGAAACCCCATTTTCACAGTCCAGATAAATGGCCATTATTTTCCCAATTCTTTAGTTAACTTAGGGGTTCTCACAACTACAGCTTGCAACATTCTTGGCATCACAGCCTTAGAACCAACAACTACCTTACTAGAACTAGCTTATCATTCAGTCATTAGACCAAAAGGAAAATTACAATATCTAATGGTCTTTGTAGACACTTGGGAATACCCAGTGGATTTCTTGATTATTAATCCTGGGAACCAGCTATATGGACATCCCTTAATATTAGGAAGGCCTTGGCTAGCGACTGCTAATGCTTATATCAACTACCGAACGGGAAGTATGAATATAACCAGGGGGAATGATGTGAAAATTTTAGCTTTATACCCTCCTGCTCAACCAAGCTTGACTATTATGAAAACCAGGAAGCAACCTGCAACATACTTAACAAAAAATATTCAGTCACCATTGATTGTGGTAGATTCCCTTGAATTCAAAAACAAAACTGTAGACAATGTCATTAATACTTTTATCAATCATCCTACCATAGTATCAAGTTCAAAATGCCACATGATTAAAGCACTCCTTGACAATGAAATCGAAGAAGATCCCCTGAGAGATATCAATGACCAAAAAATACCAACAAGCACTGTTTATAATAGCAAACCTATCGAAATTGAGCTAGGGAAGATCCTGAACATTAACAGTAATTTGAGTGATGACCAGCAACAGAAACTGATTCAAGTCCTTAGAAAAAATAAAGGGGATTTTGCTTTCGATTACTCAGATATGAAAGGGATTGACCCTAAGCTATGCATGCATCACATCTACATTGAAAAGGATGCAAATTTTTTTTGACAACCTCAACGTAGATTAAATCATCACTTGAAATATATTGTTAAAAAATAACTTCAAAAACTATTAGATGTGAATTTTATCAATCCTATATCTGACAGTAAATGGGTTTCTCCATTAGTTGTGGTTCCCAAAAAGAATGGGAAATGGTGAATATGCGTTGACCATATAGAACTCAACAAGGCAATGAAAAAAGACCATTTTCCCCTTCCATTTATTGATCAGGTCCTAGATACACTAGCAGTGAAGAAATGTTTTTGTTTCCTAGATGGTTTTAGTGGCTACAAAAAAATTCAGATTGCCCCTGAAGACCAGGATAAGACTACCTTTACCTATCCATGGGGAACATTTTCTTACAGGGTATTTCCTTTTGGATTGTGTAATGCACCTGCCACATTCCAAAGAGCCATACTCAATATTTTTGCAGACTTGATAAATGAAGGATTGGAAGTATACATGGATGATTTCACACCCTATGGAGATGACTTCGAGCAAGCATTACAAACATTGGAAAAATTTATAGAACGGTGTATTGCTACCAGCCTATGTTTAAGTCACGAAAAGTGCCATATGATGATGACGGAAGGCCTGATTTTGGGTCATTACATTTCAACAACTAGATTTCAAGTAGATCCGGCAAAAATATAGGTAATTCTCGCACTAGCTACTCCGTGCACTTAAACAAAGGTACGCAGTTTTCTGGGATTTGCTGGATATTATCATAGATTTATCAAGAATTTTTCGCAATTGCTGCACCATTATATGCCTTAACAGGAAACAATGATTTCATATGGACTGACAAATGTGACACTTTCTTTACAGATTTAAAACGACTAGTATCAATAGCACCAATATTACGAAGCCCAAACTAGAATATACCATTCCAAATTTCATTAGATGCATCATACATAGCCATTGGAGCAGTTCTTGGACAAGAAGAAGACAAGAAACCCTACGCTATATATTACATTAGCAAAAACTTAACCCCTGCTGAATTGAATTACACAGTAATAGAGAAGGAGTTTTTAGCTGTTATTTATGCTATTAACAAATTCAGACACTATATAGTTGTATGCCTTGTAATTCTGTATACAAATCACTCTACTATCAAAAAATTAGCTAATAAACCCATTACAAATGGAAGAGTGACATGTTGGTTGCTACTTTTGTAGGAATTTGATATAACTATAAGGGATCGACGAGGGAAGGAAAACCTTGTGGCAGATTTCCTCTCCCGAGTGCCAAGAATAGATGATGCAATAGCAGTAGAGGATCATTTTCCAGATGAACACCTATTTGTTGTAACCGTGAAAATGCCATGGTATGCAGATGTGGCGAATTATTTAGCAATGGAAAAACTACCTAAACATCTGACACCTAGAGAAAGGAAATCGATAGTACAACGCAACACTCGGTTCTCCTGGATTGGAGGATACCTTTTTCATGCAGGGGCCAATATGCACATCCACAGGTGTATCATAGAAGACTAAATTTATGATATCTTAAAAGCCTGCCACGATGGACCTTGCGGTGGACATTTTGCAGACCAAAAAACTAGACATAAAATTTTAGAAATGGGCTACTATTGGCCCATGATTTTTAAGGATGCTAGGAAATTTTTTCAGGCATGTGATAGTTGTCAAAGGATGGGCTGCCCTGACCAATCTGATGAGATGCCCCTACATCCATAGTTGGTCATAGAACCTTTTGAGCGTTGGGCATTAGATTTCGTTGGGCCAATCAACCCATCATCCAACCACAAATCATATATATTGGTTGCAACAGAATATGTAACTAAGTGGGTAGAAGTAGTAGCATTACCTAGAGCCACAGAAGAAACTATGATAAACTTTCTTTTCAAAATTTTTGTACGATATGGGTTACCCAGAGAAGTAATCATTGATGGAGGGCTACAATTTTTAGGCCACAAGATCGCTGCTACACTAAAAAATCATCATGTTATTCACATAATTACCTCTCCATACCACCCACAAGTGAATGGGCAGGTAGAACGCACCAAAAAAGTAATTGAAGATATTCTAACGAAGACAGTCTCATTGCACAGATGAGACTGGGCTACTCGACTGCCAAAATCCTTGTGGGCATATCGCACAACTTGGAGGAATACTACTGGATACTCCCCATATCACCTGGTATTTGGTAAGGAACCTATTTTTCCTATAGAGTTTGAGATACAAACACTAAGGACAACCCAAGAAGTGGGACTGGATTTAACTGAAGCCGAGATTAATAGATTACAAAAAATAAATGAATTAGACGAAATCTGGCTTTTGGCTCTGGAACATACTGCACTTATTCAACAACAAAGAGCCAAATGGCACGATTATCTGATCAAGAAAAAGTCATTTCATGAGGGCGACTGGGTACTTCTCTACGATTCCAGGTTTGAATACTTCCCTGGTAAATTGCAGACTAGGTGGTTAGGTCCCTATGAAATAAAGGAAGTACATGAAAATGGTACTCTTATGTTGGCCACCATTGATGGGTCTGATTGTTCCTTTAAAGAAAATGGGCATCGGGTGCGCCTCTACCAAAGACCACTCACAAGAGAATATTTTTTTCAACAGATATGCAAGTACTCCACTATGCAAATTTTAGCTGCAGAAGACAATCTGTCAACAAGTTCATCTTTGTAAAAATTCATTTCTTTTTCTAAAAAAGAAAAGAAAAGAAACTATAAATAGGATTTCTGATTCAATTTATTTTTTTTCTCTGCTTATTTTGTTGTTCCATCTTCAGAACATCACTTTTTGATTTTGCTGTTCCATCTTCAGAACAACACTTTTTCGTTTTGTTGTTCCATCTTCGGAACAACACTTTTTGGTTTTGATGTTCCATCTTCAGCCTTTTTGGTTTTGCTGTTCCATCTTTGGAACAACTTTTTTTGGTTTTTCTGTTCCATCTTCGGAACAACGCCTTTTGGTTTTGCTGTTCCATTTTCAGACCAACACTTTTTTATTTTGTTGTTCCATCTTTGGAACAACACTCTCTTTTTATTTTTCTGTTCCAATTTTGGAACGACATTTTTGTTTCTTGTACAATTTTTGTGTGTTCTGAATGACACCTTTTTTTATATATATTTTACAAACACCTCTTTCCTCTCATGGACTTATTCCTAGCTCATTTCAGTCTTATTTCTTTGATTTCTTTTATGGCCCGAAGTACAGTACCTTCATGCGGATAAGAATTATGGATTTTATTAAAGCAGGTGAATATTTTTAACGTTATGATCTTTGACAAAGACAAATTCTTGTTGATAGACTTAAAACAATTGAAAGGGACACAATTATTTATATTTCACTTTACTGTACTAATTTCTACTATATATGATATCAATTGATCATCTTTACCATGCTAGTTCTACTCTCCATGGTTATAATTCTCTCTGTCTATTACCAATGGGATTATGGATATAATTTTTCTTGTTATTGATATGCTTCAACTTCTTACACCATCCTTACTCTTAAGGAGTACTGAGCCTCCCTCTATTTATCATAAAAATATGTAATGACAATTAAATTTTATCTACTGGTAGAGGATAGGGGGTTTCATTAAGAGCCAGCCTACCATGTTCATAAGGATGTAGTAATGTGGCATTCCCACTATGGCCACCACGCCAAGGTTATGATCTAGTGGATGGCTAAAACATCCTTGGAACAGGAGGTCTCATCACGAGCCGACCTACTCACTTTTGCTACTTCCCAGTGAATGGTAGTTTGGTTATCTGGTTACCATGCCAATACACTTGTCTCTTCTGTAGAAAAATAAAATAAAAAAAGTTTCAATTATAAATTGAGGATTCTAGCTCAGATGGGTTAAAAAGCAACTCTATCGAGGCTATGGACGCTTGCTGGTAGCAAAAGCTCTGCTTATGGTATTGAAGTTCTATTTCCTTAATCAATAATTCTTATAATACCCTCTTCCCATTTATCTTTTTATTCGAGAGATTATTTCCTCTAAACAATTCCCTACTTTGAACCTTTATGCATGCGTTCATGTTTTTACTCAATCATATCGTGTACAGCTGGATTATCATCAGTAAAGCCTCCTTTTGTACATATTTTTGTCCTCTTTCCTTATGACATAACTTATCATCAACCAAAGAGTCCTGTCCCTTGTCATTTACTATAATTATACACCGTGCTTTCACTCTACCCATATCTCTTACTGTCCCATCATTTATTTACGTACTCTGTTCCATTTACTAATGTAACCTTCATCTTTATATCCTGTCGTCAGAACAGCCATTCCCCGTCTATTCGGTCATAGGCAACCTCTCATTTCGAAGGGGGGAGAGAACTTCCATTACACGAGGCATGCATTGTCATTGTTTCATTGACTGATAAGATATTCCATGATCACGCTGCATGTGGAAATTTAATAACACAATTAATATCAACTACACTTAGCCATTACAACAACTTGTTGTTCTATCATTATAAGTGTTGCTGTGTTTTTCAATATTGCTGCATTTTTCCGTTACACTCATCCTTTGCAATATTAGGAAGAATTCAAGCATTATGGGTGGTAAGACAGTGCGCTGCAAACCTTTAGTGTTAGAGTTCTTCGACATAGCCAGGGAAATTCTGATCTGTGCAGGGTGGATATCCTATCTCACAAGATTTCATCCCTCGAATGAGGAAATTTCCATTGAATTTCTACTGCATCTGTAGAATGGGGAATCCATGGTGAAAGGTAGAAGAATTATAGTCACTGACGTTGTAATAGATGAAGTATCTGGGCTATCGACAGAAGGAACTATATGGTCACAAAAACATGTATTGCTGCAAGATGCATTGGAAACTTTCAAAGACGAAGGTGAGCAAGTAGTCAGGAAAGGCAAAGGCATCCAACCATCTTCTATGGCAGAACCATGGAAAGAATTAGCAAGAATTATCGAAAGATACATTCCCTACGATGGACTCCGAGATGTGGTAAGACCATGACAACTTAAACTATTAGTCGTCTTGAAACAAAAACTCACTGTTAATCTGCCATCTTTTTTGAATTCTTTACTGCATGATGTTGTTGTTAGAATAAGATGGGCTAGACACCTTGAAACTGTATTAAGTCACCATGATTTGATTAGATTAATCATCATTCATAGCTTGGTTCAATACAACTTAACTTGGGATGGTCTCATGATGGCCCTAGAGAGCATGCAAAATCTTGTAATCCAACAACCCAAAATTGCCGAGACAAGCCAGCAAAATCCTGTTTCGAAAAGAAAAAATATTTTCCGTTCAAAGGTTGAACCCCATAAACACAGGAATTCTGTAAGAATTGACCTAGCCTAGAGGATAGCTGCAAATCTTCGGGATGAAAGAAATCAACCTGCGGAGATAGCTAGTCCAGTTAGGATAAGCAATTCTGAGTCCAAAGAAGAGGAACCCAATTCTGCATCAGAACCCGAAGAAGAGGAACCCAATTCAGAGCCTGAATAAGAGGCAAATTCAGAACAAGAACATGATTATAATAATGAACTGGAAAGTGAAGCAGGACCAGATGATCCTTTGGAAGTTTTCAAAACAGGGATAGCCGAGGTCCTAGCAAATATTAATGTATATATGCAACTTGGAGGACCACTTAGTCCCAACAGAATGGAAACAAAAGTCTCAGAGAATTTCAGGCATATAGAAACAAAAGAGGCTGCGGACACAGAAATTGTTCAGGAATTCGACAACCAGTCTGGTGACACGGTTCTGTTGGAATACAACCATGAGGAATAACAGAAGTCTGCAGACATAGAAGTTCGTCACAAGTCAGACAATCAGTCAGGCGATACGGTTCTTTTGGAACACAACCCTGATGACAACAAGCAGCTCTAGAAACCATTGATAAACCTATTAGTGGAGCAGACACTCCTCGAAAGAGCCAAGTAGCCGGAGAAAAAATTAAGAAGCTGCGACAAAAATATCGGAAGCTCCAAAAGACAGTTACAAGGCTATGATGAGAAGTTAAAAAATTTAAAACTCATAACATCGCTCTAGAGATGACCTCTCTTGCTACGAAAACAAGAATATGCGAGTATAAATCAATAGAAATTCAAACCGAACTCGCTCCCACTTGAACAATAGCCACCCAGGTTAATTTGCATAAAAACCTGGTAAATGTGGTTGTTCAAATGGAGGTTTGGTCCTCCCACAATAAGAAAATAAATACTGAAAATGTATTCTCTCACAACATCAGCGCTCAGAAAGAAGGGCAATCGAAGGACTTCTTGTCAAGGAATGACCCAATTATTTTAAAAATTAGAGAAGAACTAACGCAAGCCCATCTTGCTTTAGAGCAACATCAACGGCAAACAATCTCCCTGTAACAATACCAGAAGTTACAAAAACAATTGAGGGAATTAGCCCTAGCAGAGAATGAGGCTTTTGACAAGGCTAGACAGGAAGAAGAAAAACTGAAGAGGATGAAAACTAAGCTGAACAGTGCCAGGGATCAGTTGGACACCATTTTTTCATTATATTTAGATATCTTGACCTATCGATCTCCTGCTACGAACTATGCCTTGTTCTTGTTAGAATGATATTTATGGTTAAAATTCAAAGTTGTTAGAGCCGACAATCCAATTGAGCTAAAGATGATGGAGGATTTTATAAATTGTTGTAAGACACATGGAGTAAAGGTCCAAAGGCTTATTTGTGAATTTTATTTGCATAATTTCATATTAGATAAAGAAGTGGATGTGAATCCTAGCCTTTTTATTGGAGATATTCAATTTTAGGCTTTTATCTCTTTTGCAGTCAACCAACTCAAATGGTTGAAGGCTTATAATTCGTTCCAAAGATAGGAACACAACTTAGATCTTTGGGTAAGAAGTGAACCTCCTCACCCTCTGCAATTGTTTACTAACCATAAAATACTGATGACACAGGAGGGCGTGCTTAAAATTTTAGGGCCCATAGGTAAGGAAATTGTGCTGGAAGGAACAACATATGTCCTCTCCATTCAAGAAAGATCCCTGGTTGCATTGAAATTGATATGGATGGTTTCAAGCAACAGTGTTAAGGAAAGAGAACCATTTAATTATGGAAATTTCAAAGTTGCTGCGAGACAGTTAGTCCCATACAACAATTTTATCTTAAGAGAAGGACCCTATTGGGTGTGATGTCACCTTAGAAGCCCCATTATTTGGTATCCTCCTGAAGGGTTTCATTCTGACTATGAGTTACCTGAAGGACAAGAAGCAACAACCTTTGCAAACTTGGCACGACATTATGGTCTCAGGCCTATTACATACATATCTTCTCCAGCCTACTCTTTAACTTCTTTGCATAAGAATTATTTATTTTTCATGGGGACATGAAAAAAGGTAAGTAGGGGAGTATCTTGACCCTTGAAATAGGTATGTATTTACTCTTGATTACTGTCCTTTTCCCTCTTCCTTATCCATCTTGTGCCATGATATAATAATATAACGAAAGGATTTTGATGAAGAATGAATGAAAAATGATCTTGATACGATTTAACCGTCCAAACTAATTCTCGTTGCTTTTTATGCTGAAAATAACAGAAGGAATAGAAGGACTTAATCATGGGAAAGAAGACGTGTTATATGTGGTTGAATCAAAGATAAATTAATAAGGATTAGTGCAAGAATGAACGAACTATCCAAAGATAGAATTTTTTCATGGATCCCTCAGGATCTCCTGATCCTGAGGGATCACACTTACCTTTCCTTTTAGCTATAAAGGGACAGGGAGAGCTAGTACTCGATGTCATGAATGATGTATCTTTCACTTCTGCATAATTTTTAATCATAATTCACAGAACGTAGTTATGAATGACAAGATCGTATTGTGATGTCGATTGACTATGATGATTAATATATAATTCGCATTACTGTTTATTCAAATATTATGGAGTAGTTAAGAAGTATATGTCGGCGGCTAAGGGCAGTCTCTGGTGGATATCACTTATTTTCCCTATGTTATAATTTTCCATTCATTGCAAGTGTATTCTGCTTTTCCTCTTTGCAGTTAAAGTACTTTTGATGATTCAGATTTCGGGTATTTATTGCCTTGAAGAAGCATTTCCAATTTATTTCCTTAAGGAATTAGTTGCTAGTTAAAAGAATTGGTTTGATTACTTAAAGCATAGATAGTTATTTCCAATACCTTATTTCTGTTCAATAGTTTAAGTCCAGCTGAAAGAGCTCGGTTAATGCTTCAGTGCCCTCGATTGATTGTCATTCAAATTAGTTGAATTAAGAATGAATTACAGTTTTTGGTTATAATGCTTAGATGAATCACTTTCTTTAAATATTCAATATTTATGATTGCATCTATGTGAAACGATTCATTTTAGCATTAATCTTTGTATGTATAGGTTTCACATATTGTGTACATGCTTGAGATAAAAGGAATTACCCAGGTTGATAGTTAATGTGAGGCAATTATGAGTTTTTAAAGACACCTATTAGCACCCAACACCTGCTGCACCAGAAGTGCTTGTTGTTGAAACATTTGTCCCATCCAAAAAAAAGAAGGAGAAATCCTCTGGAACACATAGATCTCCCAGAGAAAAGACCCCAAGACTCCACCATTAAATGATAGAAAAAACGAAAAAGCCGATGGCAGAAGTTCTAGAGACAATTGAGGAAGAAGATGAAGAAATTGTTGAAGTAGCCCCATTATCGCGGCTGTAGATTTATATCGCGCCACACAAACCCACTCTCAAAGTGCCTAAGGACTTGGAAAAGGTGCGCGCAAGCATCAAAGTCCCTATGATCCTAGAGAATTTCCCAATGGAAGGGGATATGCTAGCAAATATTAATGTCCCAATGGAAGGGGGTATGCTTGCAAGGATTCCACAACTAAGGTTTGATGATTGGGACATTGCGGATGTTAAGAAGTTTCCTGAGCTTGTGCCAGAGCTCTATTTGGATCATGTTACTTATGAAGGAGGCACGGTGCACTTCGAACAAAAGAGGGGAATGTTAGGTCTGCACAAGGTAGGCCTACTCAATTTTTTAAGAATACCTCATTTTGGGCACAATCCCATCAATGATATCTACGACAGGCAATTTCTAGGGTTGGTCCATTATGATGTGTTCTAGTTGGGAGAGCGTACCCTGATTGATGTAGAATTTATTCATAGAATAACAGGTCTACCTGCTAAGGGGGCCAACCCGGTTGCTCATTTTGGAGGTAAAACACAGGAGAAAGTTGTGGTTGATCAGATCAAGAATAAATACAACGTCACGCGCAAGACCGAGGGGTTTTTCATAGAGGAGATCAATGACCCCGCTGTACGTTTTTGTATGGTCATCTTGGCCTACAAGATGATGGACAAGTGCAGGCCCAAGGAGGTGCCTGCGCATGTGATTGCGCTTACCGACAGATGTGAAAAGGGTGTCATCTAAAATTGGTGTATGCATGTCTATAAAGAATTCCTAGAAAATGTGCACAAGGCACAGGAAGAAGGCAAGCCCTTCCAATACGCTTGTCTCTTTTTTCTAGTTGCACTAATTGGATGGAGAACCCTAGAAGACACGTATTTCCCAGATATCGAGCCCAATATGTGTGAAGTGACGCACTACACAACTTTATGGAACTTGTATGACCTGATGTGTGTGAAGGAAAACAAAATATTTTGGGTCTTTTATGATATGACATTGAACCAAGTAGTGCAGTCAAAGCCACGACAATCACCCACCCTCTATGATCAATATAAAATTATTACGGATTTCAAAACCACGTTTCACAACATCCATATCCACGCAAAGGGTGCAGTAGAGGGAGTGTGGTATGAGCTTCCCTATTGGTGACTGAAGATGATCTTATTAGAGTGACAACAGAATGGCTGCCGGCCTGGTTGACCACACCTACAACAACGAAGCCACGCACTCTGATAAGAAAATCTACAAAGAAAGCCACTGAGAAATATGTAGAGACAGTGATAGCAATGGGTACAAAGAAGGAACCAACCCCGACAACAACAGGAGAAATTGTTGATACAACAACTATGCCCGAGAAAAATGGCTCTACGCCTAAATAAATCAAAGAAGTTGAGCCATCCAAAAGCACTAAGTGTGGCTCTTAGGCTGCTGGTGGTTCACGCAAAAAGAAGAAAGTTTCTAAGAAAGCAAGGTGGGAGGTCCTGACACTCACGGAGGATGAGCTCACTGAAATTGCGACAACCATCACATCTGTGACAAAAGATCGATGGACCGAAATGGAAGTCAAATACAAGTCTACACTGGATATTATACAAGTTGGGTTGCAGGAATTGAAATTTCAGGTGAGCCAGATTCAAGAGAGTGTGATACAGGTGAGCCGGACCAGTGCACACGTTACAAGCGTGCAATCATTGGATGTTTCCTTAACAGAATCTAGGGATGCACAATTTTTCCACATCGCCTTGCCAAAATTATGATGAATGCTAACCAGAATGTCCAATTTACTGGTACAGGTGATGTACATGTTAATCTATCAATGTTTCTTGCACATAAACTACATCTGCTACATTCAGTGATCGCCGGTGAGGTTCAATACAGAGAATTGACCGTGTAAACAAAGGCTGGGATGCATAGTAGCAGGCCGTCAAAACGCACCAACAAAAAAAACAAGAAGAGGCATCTTGCACATAGGTAGAATCAAAGCGCATTGTGCTAGAGGCTAAGGTCAACCAAGTCTGTCGATACATTCCAGTTGTCTTGGCGACAGCTACGACTACTGAGAAATTAGACGGATTATTTGTTGCAGTGAAAGTAGCATGCGTTGAAGTTCAAACCATTTGGAAAGAGTATGGGCATTATATCATGGACCTCTAAACCAAATTGCAGTCAGATACCCCGCCCGAGGTTCATACATAGAGAGCTATGGAAGTTAAACATGCAAAGGACAACAATGTTGCTACGATTACCTAGTGTGACAGTTTGCTGAACATGTTAGGTCACTATATTACTAGTGTAGTCCCTTATTGTTGTTAGTGTAGCCCCCTTATTGTTATTTATGTACCCTTATAAACCCAATATTGTTATTATTGTGACCTTACATTATTATTGTTAGGTTGGTTAGAATTATAATGTGACCCCATGGACTCCTATATGTAGAAGGAGGTTTTGTCATTTGTATCATCTAAGAATTGTTCATTTATGTAATGTAAATGAGGAAGTGGATTATTTCTAAGGGTTTTATCTTTTTTTTTTTCTATTTTTGGAGTTGGTTTCATAACATTTGTTATCAGAGCTTTGGATTCTAGGGTTTCGCTGCTCCAAACAGGTCATCGTGGCATTTTCTCTATAATGCTTTTTCTACAAAGATTCAAAAGCTATAATTTTTATAACGTGAAGCAAAAATCTTGAGGAACGTTGTGTAAAATACTCAAATATTGGTTCGCAATATTTTCTGAGATATGATCTATGGAAGTTAGGGTTTTTTAGGCTCCCAAATTTCATCTCAAAGAGGTGACCATGGGAAAATCATCATAAATCTCTCTCCAAGATTTGGAATGGAATTCAGTAAAATGTGGTCATAATTACATTGACTTTAGTTTCATGTTTATCAATTTTAGAGCCAAAGGAGGAAACAATGACACGTGGCATGCGATACAAGTTCGCTCTACTGAACTAGTCCATAATTAGGTCATTATGGGAGATTGGTCATAACTTTGCCTTGAAGAATCCAAATCAGGTCAGACCTATGGAATTCAAAAGAAGATTCAGAGGGATACTATAAGACAAAATTTTAGATATTGAAGATCTAAAATCAAAAAGATAATTGAGTTTCAATTTCAAGCTCCTCAAAAGTAAGAAAAATGTGTGTATTGTTTTCGAATTGCCGTAAGTCTTGTTTGAAAAATTAGTTTGAATTGATTCCAAGGGAATATTGTAGAGTAGATATCAGTATTGGGTTTCAAAATTCTCCCATAAAAATAATTCAATACCCATTAAGCCTTTATAAGGCTCTACTATGACTCATGAAGACAAAGAAGTGCAACATTACATATTAAAATTACAAGAGCAAGTGCACCAAATTTCGCTCTCACAAAGAGAAAAAGAAAATGAAATGGAATTTTTGAATAAAGGCATGGAAGCTAAGATGGATGCTTTGAATAATGGCATGGAAGCTAATATGGATGGCATGGAAGATCGTATGGAAGCTAAGATGAATGACATGGAAGCTAAGATCGATGAAAAAATGGAAAACGTGAATAATGATCTAAAAGAGGGATTGACAAAGTTGATACAAGAAATGTTTCCCAATGGCGAAAAAATAGTAGAGGAAACTCATGATGAGAAAAAAATAAATGTTAATCATGATTTCATAAACTCTAATGTTGGATGGAAGACCCACCATATTCCAAAGATCGATATGAGGAATTTTGATGGAAAGGATCTCGTAACATGGATACTAGGATAGACAATATTTGTATCTCAATAATGTGCAAGAAGCTTCTAAAAGGTGCCATTGCAACTTTATATTTAGAAAAAAATAAATTTGTATGGTATCGATGGATTTTATTCTATTAAAATATTTTCACTTGGTCAATTTTTACAAAGGAAATGATAGCACATTATGAGGATACAAAGAGCAACACCTTTTTTAACCAATTCATAAATCTCAAACAAAGGGTTCAGTGGTGTAGCACATTGAGGACTTCCAAAAATTGAATATAAGGGTAACTGATATTCCAGAGGAATAGATGATTGATGTCTTCATAGGGACTTTAAAGGATAACATCCAACATGAAGTTTGCATTTGGGAACATGATTCATTGGAGAAGGCATTCAGGTTGGCAAGAAAAATTAAATATAAAATTATTGTGACAAGGAAGCCTACCACTCACATATATAAATATGGAAGTGTTGCTACTCCTAGACTTCCACAGCCTACAAGGTTTACACCACAACAATTGGAATAAAAAATAGAAAAAGGGCTTTTCTGCAATTGTGATAGCAAATACACTAAAGGTCATAAGAGTGCTGAGAAGAAATTATTTTACATAGATTGTGAAGAGGAGGAAGAAAATGAACAAGAAACTTCAAAAGAAGAGAATATACACTAGGAAACAACCCTAGAAGAAGAAGAAATGAGTCTGAACATATCATGTAATGCATTGGCAGGAATTATCACTCCTCAAACTCTCAAGATAGAAGGACATATCAAGAAGAAAAAGGTAATAGTGTTGATTGATTCGGGTAGTACCCATAATTTTATTCATAGTAAGGTAGCCAGGGAATTGAATTGTTTCCTATACCTAGCACCAGAATGTCAAGTGATGGTTGCAAATGGAGAAATTATAAATTGCTCTGGAAAATTCCATAATATCAAGCTAACCATGGGGGAATATGTATTTAATAGTCTGATTCTTTCCATTCCTATGGGAGGTGCTGATGTTGTACTAGGAGTACAATGGTTACAATCTTTGGGGACGATAGCTTTTAATTTTCAAGAACTTTTCTTGAATTTTTTTTCAGAAGGAAAGGAAGTCGAATTACGAGGTATTGCAGGGAAGACGGGAAAGATAATAAGCTCTAATGTCATGAAAAATCCTAATCTATGAAGATGAACATGAGAAGTATTTCTACAATTATCTTTGTTGAAAGTTCGTATCAAAATAATCTATTTTCTCAATATCTCCAAAAAAGTCTTGGACAATCATTCCAAGTGTTTGAAATCCCAAAGGACTCCTTCTTAAGTGTCATCATGATGTGTTATTCATTTGATTTCCATGAACTGTTCACAAACATCAAGCTGGGCCTGATAGATATTGTCATGTCCAAAAGGAGTGAAATTGAACGTGTGATCGTAGAAATGTTTAGAGGCTAGTATAAAATAAACCTAATTACATTCTTTCTCTATCGACGGTATTGGTGCACAAGAAGGATGGATCATGGCGTATGTGTCTGAATTATAGGGAGCTCAATAAGCTCATAATTAAAGATAAATTTCCCATTTCTGTGATTGATGAATTATTGGATGAATTACTAGGAGCAATTTATTTTACCAAGTTGGATATTCGTTCAAGATATCATCAAATTTCAATGAAGGCTGAAGATATTACGAAAACAACATTTCAAAGTCATGAGGCTTATTATGAATTTTCTGTCATGCCTTTTGTCCTTACCAATGCACCTTCTACATTTCAAGGGTTGATGAATTCCATTTTCAAACCCTTCCTTAGAAAATTTGTGCTAGTATTTTTTGATGATATACTAATCTATAGCAAGTCTTGGAAGGATCATGTTCAACATGTTGACAGGGTGCTCAAACTATTGGAGGAGAAACAATTATATGCAAAAACATCCAAATGTTTCTTCGGAGTACAAGAGGTGTAATATTTGATTCATATTGTATCTCATGAGGGTTTTCAGATAGACCCTAACAAAATCCATTAAGGAATGGAAATTACCCACAACCATAAATAATTTGTGAGGATTTCTCGGGTTAACAGGGTATTATCACAAGTTTTTTAAGAATTATTGGAGAATAGCAGCACCTCTAACAACATTATTGAAGAAAGATGCATTTTCATGGACACCTGAAGCAACTAAGGCCTTTGAACATATTAAAGAGGCAATGTGCCTAGCACCAATATTAGCTATGCCAGACTTCACAAAAACCTTTATTGTGGAATGTGATGCCTCATGAAATGGAATTGGTGACGTTTTAATCCAAGAAGGAAGACCCATTTATTTCGAAAGTCGTCTAATCAAAGGAAAGTATTTACAAAAAGCTATTTATGAGAAGGAAATGTTAGCAATACTACATGCACTAAAGAAATGGGGACCTTACCTAATGGGAAGACACTTCAAGGTAAAAACTTATCGTGATAGTCTTAAAAATTTTTTCGAACAAATACCATCTTCAGAAGAGCAACAAAAATGGGTCATAGAGATGTTGGGTTATGACTTTGAAATCATCTACAAAAAAGGGAAGCTAAATGTTGTTGCAGATGCACTCTCAAGAAATAACGAAGAGGTGGAAGCACTACTTTGTTCCATTTCTATTATCCAACCAGATTGGATAACCGATGTAATGGATGAATGGAAGAATGACGAAGAAGTATGGACACTCATTCAAAAGTTACAACAAGATCCTAGTACATTTGATACATTTAGTTGGAAAAATGATTCCTTATGGTACAAATATTTCTTATATATTTGTAACAATTCCCAACTAAAACAAAATATTCTTCTTGAAATTCACACTTCTCCTTTAGGAAGACACTCAGGATTTTTAAAAACTTACCACAAGATGAAGAAAGAATTTTTTTGGGATGGCCTTGTAATATCCCAAAATGGGGATGCAGCAATACATGAACACAAAACTAGAATAGAAATGATAAATAACTCATAAAATATGTATATAACACATAGCCATCAAATAAATTTACAACAACAAGAAATATGTCCCACTATTTTATCCAAAAGTGGGGAAAATGCAGCAATATGTGCCCCAAAAAAGTTATTTTCAAGGAATTACGCTATAACTATGAGAAATGGGACTTGGATCCTTTAGTTCATAAATTATAAATCTCACATATATAAAGAGAGGAAAAACAAATCAGTCTAGCGAAGTTATACAGATCTCCCGATCCAGATGTGGCTTAAAAACACTGAAATCCCATGACTTGATTTATACAACATTTTATGAAGCATGCACAACGTAATTTTATGAGGGTTTAAGATGTAATAAGGTATAAACAACATATATAGAGTTTATTCAATCATATCATGGAGAAAATTGGAGATCTAGCTCCTTTTACACATCAAAAAGATAATCTGACAAGGGTTTCATGAAAGCACTAGCACAAAACGTTAGATTGGAAGATTTGGATATAAAAAACATAATGTAACCAAATATTTGTATATAAACAGCTGAATAATACAAGAATTGAAGGAGGATCCTTCTTACAATCCTTCTAGGAGAAGGGTTGGCCCTTTCCCTAAGAAACAAGCTCAAGATTGAGGGGATTGACCCTCACACTGCAACTCTGCAAGAAAGGACACAGTTCCTGCAAGGGACTGCACTGTAAATGATGGAAGTGCTTTGGCCAAATGCCAAGATATGAAAATTTTCTCCTGAGCCTTCCTTAATGATCTCCCAAAGGAATGGAGGCTCCTTCCTTTGAAAAATGAGTGCAGGAAGTGGTGTTGTGAACTCCCACTGCAAAACCCTACAACACAACGTTATACTGCTGCAGAAATAATGTTGTAGCTGAAGGAGGATGCTTGGCCACAAGCCTGGATGTGGGAAAATTAGTACAAGCCCCTTGAAGAGGCCTCTCAAGAAAGGAGAAGGAATTCCTAAACACTAATGCCTTGTGCTAAGCAGCACAACAATCTCAACTAAACAGTTGAAGAGAGCAAAATAGTCTAAGTAGACACATCAAAAATATCATTCATAATATGTCTTGCTATGGCTAACTTTCCCTCCTTTTAAACATGTGTGAGCCTTCTTTCCTTGGGCCCGACTCATTAGGGTTTCCTCCACCAAGTAATCTTCCTCCCACTATCTTTGCGCTGTCTCACAAGATGATCTCCACCTCCTATCCCAGCGTTGTTGACTTGGTCAAATTTGACCTTGTCCACATGCAAAGGTCCCTGTTCACACATGAGATTATGAAATCAGCTCTTATGTTGATCTCTTTTCACATTATGAGGGATTTTATTCAGATTTTTATTATGCATGGGCTTCCTTACCCATTTATTCATCTCTTAAGGGAAAACAAAAAAATTTAATATTCCAATTTGTTGCATGCAAATTTTGGAATATTACAGTCCTCTCCTCCCAGATGATGTTTGTCCTCAAGAAACTCCAAGGATAGAACTGATAAGTCTTTCCTCCTCCTACTGTATCATCCACATATGATGAAATCCTCCAAGGAATGAGATGTTGTCTCATTAATGAATCTCCATATTGCCCCTCCCAAGCATGAAAGTTAGCCAAATAGCTATCATCATGGATAAGTAAAGTACTCAAGGAGGTAATAAGGTGTTGTCTAGAGATCCTCTCAATTCATGGAGTTTGAAATGTATTTGGAAACATCCTTCCCATGTAGATCCTCCATCCCCAAACAATCATCCATACAAAATGAGACACCTCCCAACATTGCGACTCCTGAAAATGTTCCTCCACCTTAAGGTCATGCAATGTAGGTGGGATGAAAATCTGAACATGGTAGACAAAATAGCCTACCCCACACTGTCCTCCTCTCCACTTTGGATAAGTGTAGATTATATGTTGATCTTGGGCTGTAATAATACTTCCCTCAAGTGGAAAGATGAAGACTAGACCTCCAAATATCTCCTCTCCAACGTTATGAATCATGTTGACCCAAACCATTCTATATGTGATGAATAGAAAATCACCATCATATGGAATCCCATCAATCTCATGGATCCCCTCAAAAGGAAACAAGTGTTTGGATGTGGTGGCTATATCTTCTCCCATGCTCCCATTAGAACATGCAATGCAGAAAGTGTGGGAATCCTCTTCCCCAAAGGACACATCCAACCCCTGTGTCTCTCTCCCAATGATGCTACCAATATAGATAAGAACAATATCAGCAAATGAAATCATGATTAGCATCTAAATGAGGGAAATACTAAGGGTTTAATGTGGTGCAGGAAGGTACCAACAGTTTCCCAAGTAGTCACAGCGCAGTTTTCCAAACTGCTGCTTCAGAAAAGAAAATGGCAAGTTGTTCTTGATACATGGTTAATTATGCATGTCATCACATCTACTAATGAATAGTAAATGGTTGGGTGAATTAGCTGAATATACATGAAAGGATAAAAAACTTGCCCAAGGCCATATAAAACATGGTTGTCTCCATCATACAATTTGGCCCAATGTTGACCATGGAGCTCAATGAAAATCTTGCCCTCTTGTGTAGCAATGCACTAAATAAGAATGGTAAGAGTATGAAAATACTGTTTTAGAAAATCAATGGATGTAAAAACAATATTCTTACCATGCGTTGAGAGTAAGATGATGCATATGTACATGAATGAATCCTCCATAGTGGTATGACACACTCCAATGAAGAGGAATGAATCCTATGCTACATGAATATCACCCTTCTTATGCTTGGAAATCCAAGTTAAGAAGATCATATCTCTATAATATATGTTTCCATCCACTACTCCATCATTCTCACCTCCTCCTTGCCCACCAAGTGCATCAAATGTGAAGTGATCCTGGGGACACTCCATCAATAAGTCCATGCTCCAAAGTGGCAGCGTTGTTGGCCTCTGCAAATAGGCTCCTTCCAACTCATAGCTCCATTCTTTGACATGCTCATTGTCAAAGACATCTCCCATAATGATGCTACACATAAGAAGTTCCTCCCAAAGTGGAAGTACCTCTTGATCATCGAGGGTTAAAGAGTAGCCTCTGCACCATGATAGTGCCATGTCCTACTCCTACAACATCATGCAAAGTATGAGAGAAAATATTCCTATGCTCTCTCAAGAACAACCCAAGCAACAATGGATTCTGCTGCCTCCTCATACCTCCATCATACAAATAATGTGGTGGAAACATAGTGATTGATATGAAGAATGTAATATCAATACAATGTGTCCATACTCCTTGCTGCCCAATGATGCAAGTATCCTGCCATACTTTCTCCACCCATGTACCCTTATAAAGAGGATATGTCATATGATGGCCAAACTCTTTCAAGAGTAGCCAACGTAGTCAAACCTCATGCTTCCCGGTGTCATATATTTGCAAGTAGATTTCCAGCTTCTTGCTCATCATCCACACCCATACATCCACATGTAGGTGCATCCCATCATGTTCTTCCTTAGCACTCTCCCAAGGAAGACTAACATCCTCCCAAATCAAACTTCTCCTCTTGCATTTCATGGGATGTTGAAATGCAGCTCCTCGGAGATCTTCTAGAGAAGACCTCTCATCAATGTTCTTCTTGAATCCATAAGGATCCAAATGTGATGAGGGAAAAACCTCCTCAAACTGTTAAAGAACTTTGCACTCCATGATGTGTTGAAGTGCACCTCCAATTAGATCTCTCCATGAGACCTTCTCCTCATCAATGGCCTTCCAAAATCAATACGATTTTGGATCTACTGCAAGTAGAAGTTTCTCTTTGAGCTATGGAATGCTCGTTGAGAAAGGGTCATATAGAAAGGAGAAAATATTTCTCATATCAGGATGTCTACCATCTATCACTTCTTCCTCCATTGCTTCAAGAATGAAGATGTCATTTGATTGCTCCCATAACGAATGGGTCCTCTTTTCTTCACTGTTGCTTTTGTACAACATAATGAAATTTTGTTGCTCTAAATTGGCAGTATGAAATGATGTATATCCCTCCATAATATTTGCTAAAATGATAAGAGATGGAAACTTAGGCATAACTTGGTGAAATTTGGAAGCATCTTGTAGGGCTGCAAGAGTTCCTTCCTCAAATGTGTTGGCTTCCCAAGCTGCTAAAGATGAAGGCTACTCCTCCATGGTTGTAACAATAGTGGTACATGCCTCTTCTAATGGTATCTAGGGATTCTCCTCCCCTTTTCCAAATTTCCTGATCAACCTTTGAGAAAACTCAGCAAGAGTAGACACTTTTGCATGGCTCAAATGGCTGAACCACAAAGTGTTTTCTTCACCTTCAAGGTGCAGTGCTGCAATTTCTACAGCCTCTATCTCTACTAATGGATGTAGTAGGAAGAATGCCTCTAGCTTCATCACCCAAGCCTTTGCTACACATCTGAGTGATCCATCAAAAGTGGAAAATACAAATCTATTACCTCTCATCATCCCATAGCTGTAGGGCCTCCTTTCGTCTTCCAGTTGAATGAACTTTGGTAAAGCTAGAGTCTCCTTGAAGGCTCTCAGTTTAGATTTGAATTCAGCAAGGTATTCATTTAGAATTTTAGATTCCAAGTGTCCTTCATGTCTCTTGTCTTCTCCTCTTTCAGAATAGGAAGTGCATGGACCTTCCTCTTCTTGAAACCCTTTATGGATTTCATTGCATCTCTTCTCCTTCATCTGCTTAACCTCCTCAGAGAGGTTCTTTTTGGATCTAAAAAGTGATGAGGAAAATCTCATTCTCCCCATCATTCTGATGTGCTTCTTTTCTTTGTCTTCTTATAGCATATTGGCTGAGATTCCACAGGCTGAGCCAAGATTATGCTATGATACCACTGTAATATCCCAAAATGGTGATGCAGAAATACATGAACACAAAAATTGAATAATAATGAGAAATAACTCATAAAATATGTATATAACACATAGCCATCAAATACATGTACATCAGCATGAAATATGTCCCACTATTTTATCCCAAAATGGGGAAAATGCAATAATATGTGCCCCAAAAAAATTATTTTCAGGGAATTAATCTATAATTGTGAGAAATGGGACCTGCATCCCTTATTTCATACATTATATATCTCACATATAGAAAGAGATCAAAAACAAATCACTCTAGCCAATTTAAACAGATCTCCCCGTCTAGATATGGCTTAAAAACATTGAAATCCCATGACTTGATCTATACAACATTTTATGAAGCATGCACAACGTAATTTTATGAGGGTTTCAGATGTAATATGGTATAAAAAACATATCTGTATTTTATTCAATAATATCATGGAGAAAATTGGAGATCTAGCTCCTTTTACACATCAGAAAGATAACCCGACAAGGGTTTCATGAAAGCACTAGCACAAAACGTTAGATCTGCAGATATGGACCTGAAAAATGTAGTATAACTAAATTTCTATATATATACAACTGAATAATACAATAATTTAAGTATGATCCTTCTTATAATCCTTCCGAGAGAAGGGTTGGCCCTTTCCCTAAGAAACAAGCTCAAGATTGAGGGAATTGACCCTCACACTGCAACTCTGCAAGAAAGGACACAGTTCCTGCAAGGGAATGCATTGTAGATGATGGAAGTGTTTTGACCAAATGCCAAGATATGAAAATCTACTCCTAAGCCTTCCTTATTGATCTCCCAAAGGAATGGATGCTCCTTCCTTTGAAAAATGAGTGCAGGAAGTGGTGTTGTGAACTCCCACTGCAACACAACATTATACTACTACAGAAATAACACTGTAGCTGAAGGAGGATGCTTGGTCACAAGCCTGGATGTGGGAAAATCAGTACAAGCTCCTTGAAGGGGCCTCTCAAGAAAGGAGAAGGAATTCCTAAAAAGGAATGCTTTTTGCGAAGCAGCACATCAATCTCAATTAAACAGTTGAAGAGAGCAGAATAGTCTAAGTAGACACATCAAAAATATCATTCATAAGATGTCTTGCTATGGCTACCTTGCCCTCCTTTTAAACATGTGTGAGCCTTCTTGCCTTAGGCCCCAATCATTAGGGTTTCCTCCACCACGGAATATTCCTCCCACTATCTGTGTGTTGTCTCACAAGATGATCTTCACCTCCTATCCCAGCACTGTTGACTTGGTCAAACTTGACCTTGTCCACATGAAAAGGTCCCTGTTCAGACATGAGAGTGTTAAATCGAGATCTTATGTTGATCCATTTTCACATTATGATGGATTTCATTTAGATTTTTACTATGCATGGGCTTCCTTACCCATTTATTCATCTCCTAAGTGAAAACAACAAAATTTTAATATTCCAATTTGCTGCATGCAAATTTTGGAATATTACAGGCATTAAATCTGATATATAAAATTTTGTCGTGGAATGTTTATTTTTCCAGCAAAATAAATTTGATACAATTAAGACCCCATGTCTTCTACAGCCATTATCCATTCCAAGTCAAAATTGGGAGGAGATTTCAATGGATTCTATCATAGGTTTACCTAAGTCCGAAGGAAAGAGTGTCATCATGGTGGTAGTTGATAGGCTTACCAAGTATGCACACTGTTATCACCAAAATATGTCCTGATAGGCTGTTGGTTAGGCTACCTCAGTGTAACTATTTCAAACTAGACTTTTAGTTGAGGCTTAGCCTCCTCAACCTGAGAGGGCTCTCTCAATAGGTTTATGATTTTCAAATAAGGATTATATGGCTAACTCTATGAGTAAAATGGATTAAAATGGATAATTGGTAGTACTACTAATCAAAAAATATATATTGGGCTTATGGAGTCAAATTTATTTTCACAAAACATGAATATCATCTTCATATGGAAGTCAGGGCATTTCAGGGTTAAATTCATCAACAGAACAGTATTACAGAAAATAAACACAGTTCATGAACATATGAAGGAAGTTAGAGTACCTTTAGTGAATTCAAAGTAACATACATTCATGCCACTGCAAGTAATTGAAAGAGGAAAACCATGAGAATATCAAACATCAATAACCCTTTCTGAATCCTGAGTGATGAAACCAATATCTCTGTATTAATAATAAAAACACAGTCTTTTCTACAACAAAACAGTATGCTTGTTAATGGAAATTTCCAACCCTATGCAATTTGACTTCTTGTATTTTATAAATTCATCATTACATTCTTGGATTCTCTCCAATCACTTGAGAAAAATTCGAATTTTCTAGCTTAACACCTATCAAATACTAAAACAAACTTTTAATTACATCTAACAGTCAAATTGTTTGTTCTGGAGTCCTAATACAACTAGGATTAAAACTCTTTATTATAACTTAACGACCTTATCCAAATATTAAATCTTCTATCTAAAAGTTGCTCCTCCTAAACTTCGACCTTGATGATGTCCATCTCGTTGCTATTTGACTGTATTGATTTTCCTCTTATCTGCCCTGAAAGATAGGAACATGCTCCCTACAAAATAGCTATAATGCTTCATTTATGTTTCTTCAAACCATATGCTGACCAACTTGTGCTCAAAACATGTGGCAAAGTCTTATTAAACTCATGTGACTTCGCACTTCCTGCTGTGCCCAAACCAAACCTGTAAAGAAGTGTCAAAAGCTATTAACATTGTTGTGCTACGAAATTGTCTACTGTTTTTGTAGTGCAGAACTTTACCTTTGAAAACCTAAATTGGAATCTTCATTTTTCTTTGTTTTTCCATTGGATTTTCACTTATGATCTTTATACATTCTTTAGCAGCATCAAGGTTTTAAAAATATACCTTTTCACCCTTTGAAACCTTGCAAAATTGATTAAACTGCATCCTATAGTAGTTTCGTATCGCGCTACGAAACTACTGTGTCTATCTTTTCAAAGATTTTTCCAAAAATTTGAGTTTCCAACCTTTACTTCCATCCTTTCAGTTATATATCAGCACTCATAATCAACAAAAATCAACTCTGAACTGCTTTTCAAAAATGAGATCTTTCCATATAACCTCAAAAATGTGTTAGAAGATGTCACTTACTGTTTACACTCATTTTGGCTGTGGTTGATCTTCAGGCTTTGCTAGATGTATCTCAAGGTCTTCAACTTGCCTTTTAATCCTTCTATTATTTTCTCTTAGTTTGGTATTAACCATCCTTATGAACTTTGCTTCCTTGATTGCAGGGACGGTCCATATGAAGAATTGATCCTGATTGCTGATTGACTCAATGTTTAAAACCTTTTCTAGCTCCCACAGACCTTTCATCCTCTCAAAGTTTGACCTTATACAGCATACATTCTCACTTTCTTCTTCAATTTATCAATTTCAATGTTTGCAAGTCTGAGTTTGTCTTTAACCTCATCATAACTACTTTTTTCTCTCTGAGTATTAAAAACTCTGTTTCTTTCTTCTTCAAACATTTGAAATGATATATTTATGGGTTCTTCAAAAACATTTGTATCCTCACCCCCTGTTTGGACTATCTCCATGTATGGCTGCTGCACTTTCTTAGACTGCCTAGTCAAGGGTTTTCTAGGTTTAAAGAAAAACTCTGACACTTCATCCTCAAAATCTAATTTTTTGGATGTTCTCAATTTCTTTAATTTTCCACCTGTATCCAGTTTAATGAAATCTGCTTGAGCAAGGGGAGAATCTTCAATGTCAATAGCTTGTAATATATCATTCAAGTCACCTCTTAATTCCAAGTTTTCATTTGTACTTTTTCTGCCATCTTGGCCAAACTTTGAAATGGAAAGAAAGGTAAGTCTAGAGAGATTATTCCTATGAAATGCAATAAGAGTTTAAAATGATAAGTGTACACATTGTGGTATCACCCTTCACAAGTGAAGTACCTTTGGATGTTGTAGGGAAGATTAGCAAATGCATCCTTGACATAACTTCTTGGCACAAATTTGTTCAAATCAGTATCCATAAACTCTGGTTTCAAAAAGATATTGCAAGGTTGCATTTCAAACCTAAAATTATTGAACCATCTATCTTCCCCCCTTGGAATTTCTGTGACTTCTGATATAACTTCAGGGAAAATTGGTAAATTGAGGAAAGCAACCTTTGTGTTTGACCCTATGAAGTTCATGGCAAACTCTTTGGTAACCTGATTATGCTCTCCTTGAAGCTTTTCACAAAACCTCCAGCACCCTACCTTCTTGAAGGCTTCTTCAACAGATTTATCTCTTGTGAGAGTTTCTAAACCTTCAGGTTCTGTTCTCAGACAGTGACCAGACCTGTGATTTTTATTTTCTTCTATCATCTTCTTCCTAAAAACCCTATGTCTTCAGCAAACCTGTAATATACTTCCTTGTTGGATGAACTGGCTCACTTGAAAATTTAGTTCAGCCTAGCTTGAAGGAAGTTCTGCCTCACTTGATTAGAAACCTTATTTCAGTCAACAATTATTTTCAAAATCACTGGATTAGCAAGTATCGAAACTACTGACATAACATTAATTTGATTCTACTTCGCTTGATTGAAAACTCTGCCTCACTTGAAAACTTGAGGAGAACTCTGGTTTCTTATCATGAGCTTCTCTTTCGACAATAGATATGCATGCAGTGCTTTCTTTGCATGAGATAAAATCAATGATAACCAAACCCTTTTCAAATTTTCAAAGGACCAATGAAAAATGACCCCTAATGAATCCCCTAATGATTTCATAACAGCTTTGGATGGTTGCATACGTGAGGGAGGATTTGTGGACTGACACCATAATCATGAAAATTTAACCCAAACTGATGGATGTGACAGCTAAACCAAGAAAATTTGAATCCTTGATTTTGTAGCACTGGTAATGTGATTTTGGGATTTTGCACTACGAAAAGACCAGCATTTTCGTAGCACGGAAGCAATTTTTTACACTAAGCGCACTATGAAAATGTGGTTTCGTGGCTTATTCAATTTTTTTTTGAAAAAGACTTAAAATATGGTTTTCAAAACGTGGTATGAGACTTCTAAAGAGTAAAGCAAGGCTTATGCACTTTATTTGGTGATGAAATGAAACTTGTAACCTATGGCTGAGACCCTATAGAACATAAAAATGACTCAAACCCTATCTAATATCATGACTTAGGAGAAATTATAAACTGACCAAGTTTAGAAAATTTTGATAGTGAAAACTGTGGCTCCACTTGGGATAGTGTGCCACTGTGGTACACTAAGAACTCGCAGCTCCAGTGCTATCCATTTTTTGATAAAAAATAGAAATTTTGTTGACAAGCATCTTCTTCAAACTGTTGGGCCTTTACTAGGTTCCTAAAGAATTATGTTTTTTTTAGCTTCTCATTTATTAGAAAAAACTGACAAAGATGAATATATACAATGTCATGAGTGATTTATAATACTTCAACAAACATAATGCTTTAGGAACCTGCCATTAACAGGCCCTCCAACATATGATCCTCCATCAATTTCCTACAATATGTAAGTGTTGTTCCCATGAAAACCAACAATCTGAAAAGGACCCTTCCATAAATTCTCAAACTTACCATGCTTTCCCTTTTCCTCAATTTTGGCTTCCCATTTCAGCACTTTGTCATGAATCTGAAAACTTTCCTCTTTGATATTCCTATCAAATGTATTCTCAATTCTATTTTTAACATGCTGATGATTGTCATAGACTTAATTTCTCTTTTCTTGCAAGGCTATCAGCTGGTTTATCCTCCTTTGCATGGCATTTGGTTCTTCTTCAAGTCCTTGAATTAACTTCATAACTGGCACCCCAAGTGACGTTGGGAAAATAGCTTCAGCCCCATAGACTAATTCATATGGCGAAGTTCCAATTGATATCTTTGTACAAATCCTATCTGCCCATAAGGCGTACTTCAGCTTTAAGTGCCAAGCTTTCTTGTTCTCTTGCAGTACCCTTTTGATGATTCTTACAATGCTCTTGTTTGATGATTCAGCAATACGATTACCTTGCGGATAGTATGTTGTAGAGTGTCCAAGAGTGATGTGATGTTGTTGGAAGAAATTTATCATCTTCTTGGATTTAAATGCTTGAGAATTATTTTTTATAATCTTGATGGGACATCCAAATCTTGACAATATATTATTCTCTAAAAAATAAATAATAACAGAATCATTAGCTTGCCTTCTTGGTATCGCCTCTATCCATTTGGTCAAGTAGTCTATTGCCATAAGAATCTAGCGATGCTGACCTGATGAAGATGGATGTATCTCTCCAATAAAGTCTCTCTCCAATAAAGTCTAACCCCCATTTCTGAAAAGGAGCTTCAACATCGATAGGAACCAAACGTAGAGGTACAAGCTTTCTTCTTCCTACAAAAATTTGGCACTCATGACAGGCAGCGATCTTTTTGTAAATGTATTTAAACATTCTTAGCCAAAAATATCCAGCTCGTAGGATCTTATTTGATGTAGCTCTCCAATAATGATGTCCTCCGCAATCACCTTTATGGAATTCTTCAATGATCTTTTCAGCCTCTTTTTCAAGTAGACAAATCAACAAAATTCCTCCTGCATCTTTCCAAAATAAATTTATGTCATAAAACAAATATCACAATGATTTCAGCTTAACAAACCTTGCTTTGGACTTTGATAGATCAATGGGAGTTTTAATATGCTGTAGGACAAAAACCACATCCTTATACCACTCTGAAGTAAGAAATTTCTCATCAATTTGGACCAATTCCTCTTGATTTTCAGAAATTTCTAATATTTCTGCATTCAGATTTATGTTAAGATAGTCTAGATTTGACTGAGTCATTAGTTTCGCCAAGCCTTTTCCCTTCACCAACTTCGTTGGTTTGATGTTTATATCATATTCCAGCAATTTGGCTATCCATTTTCCCCTCTTGCCATCTGGATTTTCCTGAGTTAGAATGTCTTTTATCGCAGCACTAGGAACATATTCTATGATGTGCGAATGCAAAATATAAATTTTGAAATATTTTATAGCTTTCACCAAAGCATAGGCCTGCTTCTCTAGAATATTATACTTCAGTTCAGCATTTTCTAATGTCCTACTAAAGAAAGAGATAGGATGTTCAATACCTTTCTTTCCTTTTTGTAGAAAAACTCCAGCAATTGTGTTTTCGAAAGCAAATGTAAAAACCAGAAATTCTTTGGAAAAATCTGGACTGATGAGTACCGGTGCTTGTGTGAGTGCCTTCTTGATTTCTTCAAAATATTTATTTTCTTCAGCTGTCCATTTAATGTCAACTCCTTTCTCTAACATCCTTGTTATATCTTTGACAATCTCAGCAAAGTTAGGAATGAAACGCCTAACAAAATTCACTTTCCCAAGAAAAGATTGAATCTCTTTCCTACTTCTTGGAAAATCTACCTTTTTAATTGCATTAACTCTATTAGGATCAATCCTAATTCCATCTTTAGAAATGATATGACCAAGTAATTTGCTTGAAGTTAAAGCAAAGACGCTTTTAGTAGGATTAAGAGAGATACCAAACCTTCTACATTTCAATAGAATTTTTTCTAGGTGTTTCAAATGATCTTCTTCTTTCTTTGAATAGACTGTGATATCATCAAGATAAGCAACTACTGACTTATCCTTATCTTCAGAAAAAGAAATGTCCATTTCTCTTTGGAAAGTGGCTCCCGCATTCATGAGACCAAAAGGCATTTTAACGTACATGAATGTACCCCATGGTGTTTTGAAGGCTGTTTTTTCTTGATCATCTGGATGCACAAGAATCTGATTGTAACCTGAAAAACCATCAAGCATAGACATCCTTTTTGAACCAACAATATTTTGCAGAATTGAATCCATCTTAGGAAGAGGATAGTTATCCTTTAGTGAAGCCTTATTCAAATTTCCGAAGTCAATATAAATTCTGATTTCTCCACTCTTCTTCCTTACCAGAACTAAGTTTGCAAGCCAATTTGAAAATTTGATTGGAACAATGATCTTTGCATCAAAGAGTTTCTTAACCTCCTTTTCAACCAATGGCATGAGAAGGGGGTTAATTCTCCTCAACTTATGTTTGAATGGTTTCTCATTGTCTTTAATAGGAATAGTATGTTGAATAATAGAAGGGTCATATTTCTTTAAATCAACATAAATCTAAGCAAAAACATCCATAAACCTTCTCATCATCTCAATATATTTGAATTTCACATTAGCTGAAAGAAACTTCGAAATTTTTATCATTTTAGGCAGAGCTAATGTACCAAGATTACAGCTCTCTACTTCCTCTTCATCAGATTGTAATTTTTGTGCTTTAAAAACATCATTATGATCAAAAAGCTTCTCAAGAGGAATAAGACCCTTTGGTATTGCATTATTCTTTAATTGCAAAACTTAAGAATTTCCTTTAGACTCAACAAACAGATTTTGCTGATGTACATGTGTATTTTCAAATTCTTCTTTCAGCTCAATAAAATTCTTTACCTACTGATCATCTTCAAAAACTTGCCAGTTTTTTATATTGTCTGGTATAGCTAGCCTATGACGGACTTCAATCTCATATTTTTCATTTGAATGTATAGGAATGATGAAAAGACTTGTGGAGACAGCAAGGGAATCAACAATAGAATTATGATCTCTAGTTTTGACTATGAAGGAATAAGATTGAATTTCTATAAGCCCTCATTCTTACATCCTTCGTTTGATAGACACCTTCAACTTGTCTAATAACCAATTCAGAATCTCCAAAAATAGAAATATTTCGAGCCTTCATCTTTTTCAAAACATCTAGACCCAAAATCAAAGATTCATATTCAACCATGTTGTTTGTGCAATCAAAATTTAGTTTGTAAGAGTAAAACTTACTCTCATCATTTGGATTTGTAATCCAAATCCTTGCTCCTGCCCCTTCTTTTCCTGTTGATTCATCAAAGTACAATGACCACCATTCCTCCATCTCTTCGTCATTTACTTGTTGATTTTTTGCATGCTTATTTTCTGAATGCTGATTTTCTGCTCTTATTTCTTCCTCAAAAATATCAGCTAATTCATTGAAAACAATTGCAGATCCAGTTCAATATCAAAGGCATAAATAGGAAAATTTTGAGGCTTATCTTTGCTACTTACCATATAAGCCATTCTAGTCTCCTGATACAATCTCCTTTGTTCACCAAAAACTAGAATAGTAGCATAGGTAAGATCCATCTGCATTGTGCCTTTGATTTTCGTTGGCCATGATTTTGACAAAAGCATACCAAAATTTGGAGGAACATCAGCCACAAAAATGTCCATAACAACTTTCTTTTCTGGGATTTGCATTAGACCAACAACAACATCGTTGATTAGACCAATACATTGAACTCTCTTTGAATCAAAAGAAAACAAATCCTTATATGGTCTTGTGATTTGTAATCCCATCCTTTCCATGATTAATTTGGGCATAAGGTTATGTGAAGCCCCAAAATCCAGCATAGCATTATGTAAAGTCATATCATGAATACTAATGCTTACATAAAAAGGAGGAAACTCTACATTTTGATCATATTCTAACCTTGGACCCAAATATATAGTAGGATTATCTTCTTTGAAATTTAAGATATCAGCAGCCCCTGGTTGTGAATTCAACATCTTAAATATCTTGCTTCTATATTCATTCACCTTGAGAATCCCACTGAAAGGGACTGATATTTTAATCTTTGAAATTTCATTCTCAAGGCTGAAAACAGAAACAGATTTTTCAGCATCTTTGACAAGAGGAGGAAGTTGAGTGTCTTTCTTACCAAGTGGAGTATCGTTTTTACCTTTAGCCATCTTTGGGGTATCACTCTTGGCTTCAACAGCCTTTGGAGCATCTTTATTGGGCTATGCTTTGTTTGCAATGATAGGTACATTTATATTTATGAGATTATATTGCTTTTGCATCTCGAAAATAGCATGTTGATACCCTTTAAAATAAGCTGATGGTTCTTCTCCTTGATTAGCCAAATGTGTCTCGTCATGCTCTTCTTTAGTCAAGAAGATTCCTGACATTTCTTCGTCAAGACAATGGATTGATTCTTCAGGAATCTCAAGCTCATCTTCTTCATCTACCAAATTTTGCTGAAAAGGAGGTCTCACTGGAGGGTCAGCTTGTTGATTTCTGTTCTCTCTTGGCCTTTGCTGATTTTGAGGTCTCCTAAATTGTGGATTTCTGAATTGAGGTTCATGTTGCATAGGAGGAGCAGAAGTGTTATTGAGAGCTAACCTGTCCATCAACCTCCCCATAGTTTTCATCATTGAATCAAATTTGTCTTCAAAAGTTGAGGTGGATGGTTTCTCTTCTTCTTTCAATTTATTTTTTCCCATTTTTGACTTTTTAGCAGCTATCATGTTTACCTCAACCTTAACTGCATCACTTTTCATTTTAGCAAGTGAAGGTGATTCTCTTTCTCTCAACAAGATAGAAAATTCATAATCAAATGCTTCAGCATATCTCATTTGTGCTAAAGCTTCAGGAGGTTTCAAATGAGTTGGAATTGAGTCAAAAAATTTATTAAATCTCTTTGAAAATTTTTGAACAAACTCATCAACTTCCCTTCTAAGGCTATTATATTCAGTGAGTGCTTGGACTGGATTGGTTCTATTACCCCATTTTCTTAAAAAATTGTCTTCAAAATCATTCCAAGTTCTAATGCTTCTTGGTGCAAGGGCCTTAAACCATTTTCTAACTTCACCAATAAAACTCTGTGCAAATAACCTAAGCTTCACATCTTCATCATCAACTTTCTCCTTGTCTATGAAATCATTAAATCTGTCTACAAATTCCTTTGCTGAAATTTCCTCATCACTACCCCAAGTAGGAATCCTAGCAGCATATTTACTAGGAAGATCATGCAAAATAGCAGGAAGTACAAGTGATGCATACCTAGCAGGAGCAGCCATAAATGGAGGATGAATAGTAGTTTTCGAAGGGGCAGAAAAAGAAGATGAAGAATTGATATGAGGAGGACTTCTTGGTTTTTGTTAGCCACTAACAATAGAACTCCAATTTGGAAGGGGTAAACCAGCTTTTAATTTTAGAAATATTTCGAAAGGATCAAGTTCTTTGAGTTTATCTAAAGGCTCGTTTTCTAGCAATAGTTCAGAGGTAACAACTTCCCAAAACTCTTCCTTGTCTTCTTGTGTCACTAAGGCTGAAGTGTCAATTCCTCTTTTTTGCAAGTCTAATATAATATCAAGGAGTTATTTTTCACTTTCTAATCTAAAAAAAGCTTCATGAATCTTGTCATCAACTTTATTATCTTCAGGACTTCTTAATATTTCATAGGACAAAGATTTCGAATGAGATGGAGTACCTGATATTTCTGAAATTCTTTTACTTTTTGAAATAGTGTTTGGATTGTCCACAGAGGTAGGTGGATTGGGATCAGGATTTCTCCGTGTGTATCTCCTTATCGAATCCACCTTTAAACTTTGAAAATGTATGGAATCACCAAGGTATATTGCAGCCTCAAAAAACCTTCTGAGCTCTTGCTACCTTCAGAAGTTCAGCTTTCTTGATTTCGGGAATGATTAATCTTCAGGCTCCTGGCAGACGCACCAAAATGTTATCATCAAAATAGGTCCTGATAGGCTGTTGGTTAGGCTACCTCAGTGTAATTATTTCAAACCAGAATTTTAGTTGAGGCTTAGCCTCCTCAACCTGAGAGGGCTCTCTCAATAGGTTTATGATTTTCAAATAAGGATAAGGTGGCTAACTCTATGAGTAAAATGGATAAAAATGGATAATTGGTTGTACTACTAATCAAAAAACATCTATTGGGCTTATGGAATCAAATGTATTTTCACAAAACATGAATATCAGCTTCATATGGAAGTCAGGGCATTTTAGGGTTTAGATGCATCAACAGAACAGTAGGTAAGAAAATAAACAGAGTTCATGAACATATGAAGGAAGTTAGAGTATCTTCATTGAATTCTAAGTAACATACATTCATGCCACTAGGAGTAATTGAAAGAGGAAAACGATGAGAATATCAAACATCAATAACCCTTTTTGAATCCTGAGTGATGAAACCAATATCCATTTATTGATAATAAAACACAGTCTTTTCTACAACAAAACAATATGCTTGTTAATGAAAATTTCCAACCCTATGCAATTCAACTTCTTGTATTTTATAAATTCATCATTACATTCTTGGATTATCTCCAATAACTTGAGAAAAATTCGAATTTTCTAGCCTAACACCTATCAACTACTAAAACAAAATTTTAATTACATCTGACAGTTAAACTGTCTGTTTTGGAGTCCTAATACAACTAGGATTAAAAATATTTACTATAACTTAACAACCTTATCCAAATATTAAATATTCTATCTAACAACTGCTCCTCCTAAACTTCGACCTTGATGATGTCCATCTCCTTGCTATTTGATTGTATTGATTTGCCTCTTATCTGCCCTGAAAGATAGGAACATGCTCCCTGCAAAACAGATATAATGCTTCATTTATGTTTCTTCAAACCATCTGCTAACCAACTTGTGCTCAAAACATGTGGAAAAGTCTTATTAAACTCATGTGACTTCGCAATTCTAGCTGTGCCCAAACCAAACGTTTGAAGAAGTGTCAAAAATTGTTAACATTGTTGCGCTACGAAACTGTCTGTTGTTTTCGTAGCGCAGAACTTTACCTTTGAAAACCTAAATTGGAATCTTCATTTTTCTTTGTTTTGCCATTTTATTTTCACTTATGATTTTTATACATTATTTAGCAACATCAAGGTTTTAAAAACATGCCCTTTCACCCTTTGAAACCTTGAAAAATTGATTAAATTGCATCCTACAATAGTTTCGTAGTGTGCTATGAAACTGTTGTGTATGACACCTACAACAGTTTTGTAGCACGCTACGAAACTGCTGTGTCTATCTTTTCACAGATTTTTCCAAAAATTTGAGTTTCCAACCTTTACTGCCATCCTTTCAGTTATATATAAGCACTCATAATCAATAAAAATCAACTTTGAACTACTTTTCAAAAATGATATCTTTCCATATAACCTCAAAAATGTGTTAGAAGATGTCACGTACTATTTACACTCATTTTTGTTGTGGTTGATCTTCAGGCTTTGCTAGCTATATCTCAAGGTCTTCAACCTACCTTTTAAGACTTCTATTATTTGCTCTAGGTTTGGTATTAACCATCCTTATGAACTTTGCTTCCTTAATTGCAGGGACTGTGCATATGAATAATTGATCCTAACTGCTGATTGACTCAATGTTTGAAACCTTTTCTAGCTCCCACAGACCTTTCATCCTCTCAAATTTAGACCTTTCTACAGCATGCATTCTCACTTTCTTCTTCAATTTATCAATTTCAATGTTTGCAAGTCTGAGTTTGTCTTTAACCTCCTCATAACTACTTTTTTCTCTTTGAGTATTAAAAACTCTGTTTCTGTTTTCGTCAAGCATTTGAAATGATATATTTATGGGTTCTTCAAAAACATTTGTATCCTCACCCCCTGTTTGGACTATCTCCATGTATGGTTGCTGCACTTTCTTAGACTACCTAGTTAAGGGTTTTCTAGGTTGAAAGACAAACTTCGACACTTCATCCTCAAAATCTAATTTTTTGGATGTTCTCAATTTCTTTGATTTGCCACCTGTATCCAGTTTGATGAAATCTGCTTGAACCAAGGGAGACTCTTCAATGTCAATAGCTTGTAATATATCATTCAAGTCACCTCTTAATTCCAAGTTTTAATTTGTACTTTGTCTGCCATCTTGGCCAAACTTCGAAATAGAAAGAAACGTAAGTCTGGAGAGATTATTCCTGTGAAATTTAATAAGAGTTTAAAATGATAAGTGTACACCTTGTGGTATCTCCCTTCGCAAGTGAAGTACCTTTGGATGTTGTAGAGTATATTGGAAAATGCATCCTTGACATAACTTCTTGGCACAACTTTGTTCAAATCAGTATCCATAAACTCTGGTTTCAAAAAGATTTTGCAGGGTTGCATTTCAAACCTAAAATTCTTGAACCATCTATCTTCCCCCCTTGGAATTTTTGTGACTTCTAATATAACTTCAGGAGAAATTGGTAAATTGAGGAAACCAACCTTTGTGTTTGACCCTGTGAAGTTCATGGAAAAATGTTTGGTAACCTGATTATGTCCTCCTTGAATCTTTTCACAGAATCTCGAACACCCTACCTTCTTGAAGGCTTATTCAACAGATTTATCTCTTGTGAGAGATTCTAAGCCTTCAGGTTCTGTTCTCATATAGTTATGATACCTGTGATTTCTCTTTCCTTCTGTCATCTTCTTCCTAAAAACCCCATGTCTTCAACAAACCTATAATAGACCTCCTTGTTGGATGAACTGGCTCGTTTGAAAATTTAGTTCAGCCTCGCTTGATAGAAGTTCTACCTCACTTGATTAGAAACCTTGTTTCAGTCAGTAATTATTTTCAAACTCACTGGATTAGCAAGTATCGAAACTGCTGACATAACATCAATTGGATTCTGCTTCGCTTGATTGAAAACTCTGCCTCGCTTGAAAACTTGAGGAGAACTCTGGTTTCTTATCATGAGCTTCTCTTTCGTCAATAGATATGCATGCAGTGCTTTATTTGCATGAGATAAAATCAATGATAACCAACCCCTTTTCAAATTTGCAAAGGAGCAATGAAAAATGACCCCTAACGAAGCCATAATGATTTCATCACTGCTTTGGATGGTTGCATGCGTGAGGGAGGATTCGTGGACTGACACCATAATCATGAAAATTTAACCCAAACTGATGGATGTGACAGGTAAACCGAAAAAAATTTAATCCCCAATTTCGTAGCGCTGGTAATGTGATTTCAAGATTTTGCACTATGAAAAGACCAACGTTTTCGTAGCATAGAAGAAATTTTTTACACTAAGCGCACTACGAAAACGTGGTTTCGTGGCTTATTCAATTTGTTTTTGAAAAAGACTCAAAATATGGTTTTCAGAACGTGGTATGAGACTTCTAAAGAGTAAAGCAAGGTTTATGCACTTTATTTGGTGATGAAATGAAACTTGTAACCTATGGCTTAGACCCTATAAAACATAAAAATGACTCAAACCCTATCTAATATCATGACTTAGGAGCAAGTATAAACTGACCAAGTTTAGAAAATTTTGATAGTGATAAGACACACTTTTTTGCATTATCTCATCCATTTAAAGTAAGTACAATTGCTACTGTATTTATGGAAACAATTCCAAAGCTACATGGAAACCCAAATATTATTGTAAGTAGCAGAGATCTATTTTTACTGGAATTTTTTGGACAGAATTATTTTCTTGTTTGGGTACTCAACTAGCTCATAGCTCATCTTATCATCCTCAATCTGATGGTTAAACTAAGATAGTGGAAAATTTTTTGGAATGATATCTTCATTTTTTTGTATCTGATAAACAAGCACAATGGGTCAACTCGTTACCTCTCACTGAATGGTGGTATAACACTTCCTTCCATACTGCAGAAAATGACCCTATTTATGGCACTTTATGGATATCATCCACCATCCATCACATCATCTTTAAGAGAAAATTCTAAGGTTCAAGCAGTGGAAGCTCACATCGAACATCAACAAGAAGTTCTCCAACTCTTAAAGGATAACCTAAATTTGGCACAAAATGGAAAGAAACAATAGGCATATCAACATCGTAGTGAGAGAATTTTTGATGTAGGAGACTGGGTATTTTTACAATTACAACCATATAAAAACATTTCCCTCAAGCAAGCTAAGAAGAATAATAAATTATCACCAAAGTACTATGGTGCTTACAAGGTGTTGCAAAATATTGGTACTATGGCATACAAATTGGAGCCTCCTGCTTCTTCACGAGTGCATCCAATTTTCCATGTTTCATGCTTAAAGAATGTTATAAGTGAAAAAATTCCTATTGAACAATATTTCTAGAACTTGATGAGGAAGGAAAAATCATATTGGAGCTTGAAGCAGTTACAGAAACAAGAAATCGACAGCTACAAAATTGATCAATTTCAAAGTATCTCATAAAGTGGAAGAACTTACCCACTGAAGATTCTACATGGGAGGATGAGAATTTTATAAAAAAACACCCAGAGCTACTCAAACATTGACGAAAACAATTTTTTTAAGGAGAGGGGCATGTTAGGTCCCTATATTACTAGTGTAGTCCCTTATTGTTGTTAGTGTAGCCCCCTTATTGTTATTGTTGTACCCTTGTAACCCCAATATTGTTATTATTGTGCACTTATATTATTATTGTTAGGTCAGCTAGGATTATAGTGTGACCCCATGGACTCCTATTTATAGAAGGATTTTTTTTCATTTGTATCATCCAGGAATTGTTCATTTATGTAATGTAAAGGAGGTTTCTCCATCGAAGTGGCTTATTTCTAAGGCGTTGATCTCTATTTTATTCTCTTTTTGGAGTTTGTTTCATAACATAATGAGGTTATGGATATTTGGTGTCTGTCCAACATGTCTTGATCATACCGCAGCTGCACAACACCCTCAACCAAAAGGAGCAGAAATTCAAATAAATACGCACAATGATGCCTACATTGATCCTAACACAGCATCTAGCTCGTCTTCAAGTGTGTAGATCAATTTAGACAGTGATTGCAGGGATGCAACGAAAGGAACAGGTCTTGCAGGAAGGCATGCAACCATGGGTCGAAGAAGCACTCTAGCTATCACAGATGTTGGGTAACACCATGAATATTATCTATCACACTCAGCACAACATCAAAATGGCCACTGAAGAGCCTACTACTAAGAATATGGTCCAACAAGTGCACAATGTAGTAGCACAAAGTCTTGAGTTAGTTCTCGCTCTTCAAACTTTTTTCAAGACACTTCGAGCCAAAACTAAGGAATCAATGCCTCACTGCCTCAGGACGAGTCACATGTTTGTGTTGGGGGCCTGTTGGAGTGGGTTCCCCTGAGTCACAAGTTTTGAAGACATTTTTGTATGATTTCATATGTTCACACTGCTCAAAGAGAGTCAAGGGGCTTTGGGGTCAATCAAAGTCCCCAATTTTGATGTAAATGGACTTAAATGGAAACTGTGGGCCTCAAACCATGGTTTGAGACCACAGTATTTACATGCTAGGCATATATAAATAGATAGAGTATGTCTAATCTAAGTAGAAGGTAATTCTAAGCTCATGATATTATTGTTCTGATAATTGTATGCATCTGTAAGGGTTGTTTGGTTGGGTTAAGAGGCTCTTGCTAGCTGTGTGCGTGGAGACCTAGTGCTGGCTTTGTGTGAACTCCAGTGGCTGTGTGCACGGAAGAGTTTATAAGGGTTTTGTAAGGCTTTTGTAAGGAAAGATGATGTATTTATTGAAAAATCTGAAAGATAATAAAAAGGACAATTTTGGCTAAGTTCACTATGTTATGCATCTGAATCATTTACTGTTATGTTTTTTTAAGATCACATTGTATATTTATTTAGTAATGATTGTGAAAGGATATCTGATCTGATTATGCATGATTACTGACGGCTAATAGATATTTTAAGTATTACATTGGTTAATATTGGGATCAATTTATATTCTACTTTTCCGTGCTAAGGAGAACAACAGCTCTATGTTATTCTATTAATGACTTCATATTTTCTGTTATATATTAATTGCACACATCTGTATAAATTCGCATTGGGTTTTTCTGAGGACCACTTCAGTAGTTTCTCCTTCAGGGTGAGGAAACCTGGTTCCAACACCCCCCCCGCCCCCCATAGTACCTCGGGTGAGACTTTGTTCTGTGCAAGCAGATTAATAACAAAAGGGCCGGTAGTTGGAGGGTTTGATGGTTTATCCATAAACTCCAGACCTGGGTCAGGACCGCTCAAGACAATAATATAATTCTTCATTAGATCATCATAAAACATTTTCAGCGGAGAGTACAGTGAGCCCAATACATATATGCAGCAGAAACAAGTATATAAGATATTCATATTTGCATATCTACAACATCAAAATCACAGATTCGATGTATCACCAAAAATAAGTGATCTCAGCTTGCTAGTCCTAGATCTAAATCTAGGATGTTGTCAATGACTGTTCTGAATCGATTGTAACTGAGCGATGGATGAATGAAGACACTACACAAGAAACTGACTAAGATCCAAATCAGATCTGCCCATAAAATTACTTAATTGTGGCCTTAACACTATGATCTCATGGTTATAGTAGTCCTAACCATGACCTAAGAACTTTGTGCATGCGACTGAGGTCCAGATCAACCCTATATGACTAAAAAATGCTAGCCATGCCCTAAAAAAGGTCTTCTCACAGTTATACCAGATCAGTCGTGACCTTAACATGGTCTGCCCATGGTTATGGCCTGGAAACTTTAGAACTATGTCTATGGCTTAGGCCCATAAGACCCATATCTATGCAAGCCTCTCATCTACAATCCTGAACACTTGCATGAGCTTCCCCTGATGAACCTGTGCGAGCCAAGATAGAAAATATGAAACAATACCAAAGAAGCATGGAGAAAATCTCATGATCGAATGTGTACAAATGATCTTGTGGTCGATTCTATTTATAAATTTGTGAGGGACTGCTTGGGGCTTTGACTGAATCCACATGAGTTGAGACGAACCCATAAAAATAATAAAATAATTCCTAACTTAACTTCTACTTAACTGATTGGGGTGATCTATCGGTCAATTTTGGTCTTGTCTAAAAGAGGATTATAAATAGATTATAATATCAACCATTTGATTTGTCTAATGTGGAATTTACCTCTAGTTGCAAAAATTAACATTCATCAACCATCAATATAAGTAAGATTTTCATGTCGAATATTTTCATTTGTTTTCATGTTTTCATTATCGTTCTTTCTTTTATTGTTGTCAATTCTCCATTTTTATATTTTTTTTTCTAGAATTTATGCTCAATATTCATGCTGCAAGTGTTAATTATTCTATCTCATGCAAAAAATACTCACATTCTTCAACCTTTTCATATTCCACTAAGAATACAACAATAATTATAAAACCTTGTATATATTTCCTCTCCGCATCTTATCATAATTTTTTTTTTTTAAACTTGATTTTGAGCTTCAAATAGGCAGAACACACTTTTTGTGCTCTAAGCTTGATCAATCTCAAAAAATGTGCCCTAAAAGATCAATTTTTCCTCTTGAGTGCACTTCTTCACCACGAAGAACTATACCGTCCTTTGAGCGCATGAGCACATCACGAAGAGATGAAGCATCTTCCTTCGGTCCTTTGACATGGGATAGTGCATCCTCTTTTCATTTGAGTGCATGAGTGCATTCTGAAGGCTTGAATACCAGTAAACTAAACACTTTGTCCTTTCGAAGTGTCAAAATGTTCCCTCCCTCTCTCCTTGATCACATGGGTGCAAGGTGAAGGCCTGGAGGCCAAACAATTCATTACTTTGACCATTTAGAATGTGACAGTGTTCCCTAGAGGGTTTTTTACACTTTCTTGAGTGCATGAGCACACTGCAACACCATCAATGAGTCTGCACATCCCTTCGTGTTTTGAGAGTGTTCCCTCCTAGTTTACATGCCTATTTTCTCATGCATGCAAGTTATTTTGTGTTGTAGTTCATACATTTTCATGTCCAAGCACATGTGATCACTCTTTTTACATGATTTTCAAGTATTTCCACATAAGTAGGTTTTTTAAGCTAATATTTTCATTATTAGTGTGTTTCCACAAACAAGTGTTTTTTGTACAAGTATTTGCACCCTATCATCATTTTATGGAGCCCTACCATCTCAGAAATTGGCCTCCAAAGAAATATCGAAAGAAATCATTGATAAACCTATCGAAGTTACAAAGGAAAACATTCCCATATATGTAGACACATAGTGCTTTACTGATAAGACTACATATGTCACATGGAGAAAGATATAAAACACATTAATGCAGGAAAATTTGCTAAGGCCTTAGAATATGTGCATGCATACATCAACTTCAAGATGTCCAGGATGGACAGGATCACATGCATATTCCCAATCATGCCATATAAAAAGGTGATTGAATGGATAATTATAGATATGGATGATTCTCACCTTGTTCTTCTAGTGAGAGTGGTAGTAAACTCTCCACCTATTATAGTGAAGACATGCAAACATATTAGAATATTCTCAAGCCCAATGAATATGAAAATGACAACTTCTACATAAGATGGGCTACCCTCGCCACAAGTGACATTATAAAAGCATGGTGTTGTGATCCTACCAAGTTTCCCCATTGCTCATCTACAATCTATCTGACAAAGATTATCAGAGATGCATATTAGTATTTGATAGCCATGTATTTTCGGTTGTTTAGGAGCAAGAACACTAAGTTTTTCAAAGAGAATTGGATATGTACACTCGATATGGTGGTGAAATGTGGTAGAGATTTCAATTGGTAAGAGATATGTTCATATGAATTGTAACATTAGGCGTGACAGGAAACAACATATTTAAGGGTGAACCATGCACCATAATCCTACATGTTTATGTCTCTCTTAGATGGAACCTATGCATAGCATGTGTTCCTGGGAATGAATTGTATTGGCTCCTCGTAATTTCAGTAGATTAGCAAGACTAAAGTTGCAGGGAGAACATTGGAACCACTTTGGGATTCTAGGATCTAGCCCTCCTGAATCTAGAGAGGGATCGCTCTATAAGTGCAAAGATTGATTTATCTTTAAGGTTTTTTAAATTATATTAGGCTACTTATGAAGAACAGGGTTTTTTTTGTTTTGGTTGGGAAAATATATATGAAGGTGAAGGAAGTCTAAATGAAGAGTGAAGGTGTATGCAAGTGAAGGAATGATTCAGTTAACAATATAGGCAAGAAGTACCTTCAATCCATTGGGCTATGGAGTCATAATAGGGTTTAATTGAAACAGCAAGGTTCAAGAGTGGTCCATGGGGCAAGTCATCTATGTTGAAGGATCTCTTTAAGTTGATTTTGTGGAATGAAAACAATAAGGAATGAAGATCAAACAGATGAAGAACAAAGAGCATCCTAAGATCAAGTAAGTACTTTGAAACTATCCTGCTTTTGGCATGCACTTGAGAAAAGACATAAAAGTAATCTAAGATCAGGTATGTACTTTGAAACTAGCCTGCTTTTGATACACTTTCAATAGAAAAATTTTAAACACATAAAATAATAGCTTAAGATCAAGTAAGGACTTTGAACCTATCCTGATTTCATCATATTCAAAGGGAAAATTTTCAAAGCAACTGTTGGAGAAGAAACTAGAGGATAGGGCTAACCATAGACTTCCCTAGTTCAACTTTAATTAGCAAACTTTTCAAGACAACACTTAAGATAAACAAAGAATAGTCTAAGATCAGGTAAGGACTTTGAACCTAGCCTGCTTTCAACACAGTATTAGGAAAACTTTTAGATAACCTTTGGAGAAGAAAATAGAGGAAAGGGCTAACCATAGACTTCCCTGGTTCAACTCTACTTAGCATAAACTGAAAATAACATTCAATAACAATGTTTGAAGTTTAGACAGTAAGACGTGGGAACACCAACATTCCTTAACTACTTGGACTATATTAAATCATTCTCAAATACACAATTGGAGGAAAACATAAAGATAAAGCTTATCAGTGAGAGTAGGGTACTGGTAAGAGTAAATCCTAGCTCTATATTTGTTGTTCTTTATCATAGAAAGTGGACAGAACGGAAACAAAAAGAAAATAACAAATTACAATAAGAAACACATCACCATTGACCTAGACTAGGATCCCATAAATCAGCTTGTATTTGAATGCTTAAAACCAGTTACAATCATCAAGTCCAGTGGGTCTCTATAGTTTCAAACTTCTCATCTCAACTTAGGTATCTTCAATTACAGACAGAGCTTACAGCAGCTTCAGAAAACTATTTACATGCATCAGATATTCAGAGACCAACATTTTTCTCATCTTCTATAGAAGTATTTATAGAAGAAATGTGGAGGTGGGATGGGAGAAAATATCTCTAGGCTTAATTAAAACAATTTAATGCTTCTCGACCTTTGAGGGGCTCAATGGAGAATCTTTCTGATATTCCCTCTATATTAATTGATTTTCATTAAGTATAAAGCTTGTTGGGCAGATTTTGTTGACTTAAAAACTCTTGAGGTGAGTTAGCAATAACTCTGACTATCTTTTAGGCAAAATATCACTAATTGAAACAATAACTTTGCCTTCTTTGATTTCTTTGAGGCTTCAGGTGGCTTTTGGTAGCTAGAGAGGATTCAATTAGCCTTTGATGTGGCAGTGGAGGCTTCTCGGATTGATATATTTCATTGTTTTAACCAAAATCAATGTTAATTTTCTTTTGATATATGTTTTAGGCCTAATTTGGCTTAATCTTTGTCTTCAGGTCTTCATACTATTTTTAACTGTGTGGATTAGGCTTTTGATAGTTGAATTTTATGCCTAAATCCCTTAAAATTGTGTTTAAAACCTTTAAACATTGATTTCTTCTTTGATCCCATGATATAAAACTGATACTCTTTGTTTGATTAATTTTTGCAGTGCCTTTGTTGTTTTGCAGGTGCGTAGAGGGTCTTATAGTGTTATGAGTGCTCATGAGGCATAGATAAATCATGATGTGAAACCCTGCAGAATGATCCCCTTCATGAATAGTGGCCTGAGGGATTGTCATCCCTGACCTTTGATTTTCTTTTAAAACAGTTGAGAAATATTTAAAAACCTGAAAAAACACAGAAAAATTAAGAAAATCCTGTGGGGATAGGTTTAAACTACTTTGGAAGTTAGGTTAGATCATAACCGTTGGATGAAATTCAGCAACGGTGAGGATTGCTTGATGGGGTCAACAGGGGAGTCGGTTGGATGAATGGTGGTGGAGATTAAGTCTGGGCCGTTGATCTGTAAAGATCAATGGTTGAGATCAATCGGGATTATATAATGTAGAGGGGGTAACATTATAGAAAAATAGAGGAAATTACAAAGGAAATGGGAGAAAACCTTTGGCGGAAGTAAAAAATGGGTTAAATGAAATTTTGGAGTCGCAGAATGATCTGGGCTGTTGGATGAGATTGATCAACGAAGATCAACGGTGGAGATTCATTGATGAAGTCACTTGGAAGATGGTGTTATTCATCAGTATTTTTACCTGTTATTGATGACTAGTTTGCTTAGTTGAGTTTTCTAGAAGCTGATCTCCAAAATAACAAATCTGTCATCTAGAAAACACCCCAAAAATTTTTTTGTCCTCCTACCCCTTCCTGTCAGCCTATGATGAGAAAAAACCCCATTTGTCAAGTCCTATCTGGTTTCAGAAAAATAACCCTGTCCATAGCTATCATAGTTGAAAGTTATCTGCTGTCATTTACCCTTGTTCCTCATGCCATTCACGATCCAAAGGTTGAAAAAGTGTCTAAAACCCTATCCCTGGTCATCTGTCATTTGAAAGTCTAATCATGCCAAAGAAAACACTCAGAATATGTCAAGATCACCCCTAAGTTAGATAGTGGTGTTTAGGGAGTTTTTCCTTGGCTAAGACATCCTAAGCCAAAAGCCTCTATCTAGTGCCAGTCAGCCTTGAATTAGTTCCCATTCTACAGAACAAGTCTTATCCATCGATAGGTCGCACACCACTAAGAGGTCATTTTGTCATAGTTCAGAAAAAGTTCAACAAAGATCCAAAACAGAAGAAGATAAGTATGTTCACTATCTAAAAAAACATGCTTAGGTCAGGAAAAAATCTCCATAAGACACCAAGGAATCTCTCTAGAGTTCAAAGTCATATGTTTTTACATCTTTGCAAGGGTGTGATTGCAATAATGATCAGTGTGCAAAAGAGAAAAAGGACAAAGTCAAAAAGGGTCCTACATGTTGAATTAGCTTGCCCTCTATTGAATTAGCTTGCCCTCAGTAAAATAAGTGAAATACAGCAAGTAAAGGGCTACCAATAAGTGTGGTTTGAAAACTAAATTTTCCTAAAGAATAGAGAGTAGCCTCCAAGTCATATGAAGGCAAAAGACTAGTGCCATGCTGATCAGCAGTGTTCTCAGCATCTCCTCCAAAGGAAAATCCAACCTGCCTCTGCAAACACAATCAAGGGAAGTCAATCAACTATGCCTAGAAAGCAAATATTCTACATATATAAGTCAAATGGTTTCTGTTCTAGAAATTCACAGGGATAGTTTACACAAAATCCCTATCTCAGAACATATATCATAAAGCAAACTGTTGCCTATTTGACATAATACCAAGAAGAGACACATGATCTGCATAAAGGTGATAGAGTTTTGAAATAGATGAAATGACATATTTACAGTAAGGACCTCCTCCTTTAAAAGAGCAGATGGTTAAAAGCACAAAAATGACCTCCTTCATTAAAAAGCAGATGGTTAGAAGACATCATGGTAAAGCCTCCTCCAATATAGAGCAGATGGTTGAAAGCACATAAGAACCTCCTTCACTTAAAAGAAGAGGGTTAAAGTGTCAAGTGATTTCAGAAACTGTCAGTCACATCCTTCCAAGAGATGAACAATGGATGCATATCAAAGATCCAAAAATGGGTTTGAAAAGGTTTTGTTGGTAAGAATAGTTGAGAAGCAACAGTTAAAACAAATGAAAGGTTAGTAGGTTGAAAACCCTTTTTTCACCTAAAAAACCACACAGTGACATAAGGGTGCTAAAGGTTCCTGTTTCTTATATTTACAAAGACCTTTTCTTCAAAGGGAAAAACATAAGTTATAATGTTTAGCTAGGAGCAGCTTCACCGAAATAACCAAGGAAGTGAAGTTGATAAACTAAACTTGTTTTTGACCTCTGCAAAAGACAAACAAAGACTGCCCACCTAGATGACTTATGATGAAGGTTTTTCTTGTTTTTGGGCAGACTCATTATGTTACCAAGGTTAAATCACTCTTTCAAGGCTGCAGTGATTGATATTGTTATAAAAAACCTTTTCAAAAAGGCAGAAAAACCACTCTAAAGGGTTGCAAAAGCACAAAAGTTTTTTGTTTTTAACAAGGGGGAAAAGGCCTTTAAAAATCCCTCGCCAAGTTTAAAAGACTCGAAGCAAATTTCATTAACCTCCTCACCATAGAAAGAAGCAATTTTCAGGCAACTTTGAAGAATTTAGGCTTAAAAGTTCTGCGTGGCATGCTTGTAGCTGCCCGACCAAAGAGATTACACTAAGGCTTGGCATGTCGTAGCCTTGCATGGCACGCCTGTGCTGGCGGTCACTGGGAGCCCGAGGCCGACCCGACAGGCCTTCTATGCGGCGCGTTCTGCATTCAACGCCCGCCCATCCACATGTTTTGAAAGTGCTGCCTTGTACACTGCACTAACACTCCAAAGACCTCAAATTCGTTGATCCAAAGGTATTTCTCACCTCTTAGCTGAAGTTTAATTTCGAGGAGAGTTTAAAGAAAATTTCAAAGATAAACAATGGTTAAAGAAGGGTTAAATATGCCGATTTGAAAGGTCTTCTTGTGCTTTAAAAAATAGTAAAGAATGTGTGCAGTATCCATAAACACAAGACAAAGTTTGTAGGAGGTCTCGTAACTAGTTTGAAGGAGTATTTTAAACAATGTTTTTTATGAGCAGCTTTTGCTTCAAATAGCCACAAAAATCATTGATTTCAACAGAACAATGATTGCCAAAGAAGGTAGTAATTGGAAGGGACAATGTTACCAGTTTGAAAGAGGTTATGTTAACCTATTCAAAAACAAAGTTTGTTTGAAGGTTTATTATTCAGTGACAAGGGGGCTGTCTTTTGTTTTGGAGAAACAATAATCATCACATAAGGGCAGTTTTATTCAAAACCAGAACAAAATGTTTTTCTAAGGGATATAATCTTTGTTTTGAATCAATCCCTTAAAAACAGTGACAACCACAGGAGACAGTGAAATAAGAGAAAAGAGTTCATATTGTCAAAAGCAAAGAGAGTTGGTTTTGTCTAAACAAACTTGTTGGCTAACTAAGGAAAGAGTTAGTTTTTCAAAGAGTAAAAAGTGTTTGATTAAGAGTCTGTTTCAAAAACACTTGAACAAGTTTACCTGGGTAAGTCAGCCAAAGATCTCAGAAGAAAAATGCCTCCTAAACCAGATAGCACGAGTGGTCCTCACAAAAGGTATGAGCCTTTTTCAACTCAGGAAGTGAATGCATCCCCTTCAGTACTCTTTAACTTTCATGAAGTAGGATGTTTGGAATTTTGTCAAAAGGTTCAAGAGGTGAAAAGCTATCTTCCCTTGACACATTTGTTTTCTTTAAGGCTGCAAGGGAAGCATGTTCATCTAGTAGGTTTAGACTTTAATCTCTCTCCTATAACTATCTCCAAAGCTACCAAAATTCCATATATCGAAGAAAAATGGTTTAAGAAAACCTACCTAGATTCAAATCAATACAAACCCTTCCTGAAACCAGAACATCGGGATGCATTCCTAGCTATTTTTCCTTTTTCCTAATTTTTGACCAGCTATGCTCCTCTCATGAAAATCATCATGAAGTATTTCACATGCGAAGGGAGGTTTTCCGGGTTTATGCTTATCATATCAGGCTACTCATGCACTTCAAAAGAACTCAATTTCTAAATCTACCATTTTTCCTCTATAGAAGCATTGACAAGATGGCTTCTACTATTCAAAAGAAGCCTTCCTCTCAGTAGCAAGCTTGTCATTTTCATCATTCCCTTATCAAGTTAGTCATCCTACATCAACCTGAGAAAAAGGGAGTTTCTTGGGACTCTTTCATTACACATCCCGATTTCTCCACTACTTCTTCATCTCATGCGCCTCCCTCACCATCCACTCATCATGTTTCTCATTTTTCTAGTAAATCCACTCCTAAGAAACAAAAATCTCCTATAATTGGAAGTGATGAAGAAGAACAAAGTGAGAAGGGGAAAAACAATGATGAAGAAGAACAAAGTGAGAAGGAGAAAAATAGTGATGAAGAAGAGCAAAGTGAAAGGAGGAAAACAAGTGATTAGGAAGGACAAAATGAAGAATCCAAACATGAAAGTGAGCATAAAGAAGGCAATGATGAAGAGCTGGAACAAATTGATGATGAACACAGCAGTCATAAAGAGGAAGCTATTGGTAGCCCACACAGCAGTGAGCATGATGATGATGAGGCACAAAATAGTGAGGATACAAAGCCTAACAGTCATGAAGAAAGCAAGTAAAAAAGTGAACAAGGCAGCCCTCAAGGAGACATACAAGGTGATAGCCAAGGCACTTATAAGAAGGGTCAAGACAATCCTCAAAGGGACACTTTTGATGAAAAATAGGAAATCCCTCCAACCAGCAAGGATGATGAAAAACAAACCCCAAGTAGTGAACATTATAAAGAAGGAAGCATAGAACAAAAGGGCCAAATCAGCTACCATGAGCATAACAGTGATAAAGACCAACAAGTCAGCCTTCAAAAGGAGGAAAATAGTGACAAAGATGATGAGGGGAGCAGTAAATTTAAAGACCAAATAGAGCATGTGATAGTTTCCTCTCCTAGGCAAGGGGCCATGCTTTCTTCTCAAAAGATAACAAAGCCCTGAACTTCAAGAAAGAAAGTGGCTCAAGTTGTAACTCCCAATGTTACTAGAGCACTCTGAAGCAAAAGAAAGTTTCCCAAGCAACCCATTGTTGAATCACCAAAGAAGAGGAGAACCAAGAAACCTATCAAAGGCAAAGGGAAGGAAAAGGAGGAAAGTAGCCATGAGAAGGAAAGGAATTTTGACATTATCCAAATAGATAGTGATGATGGGGATAATGAAACCAAAATTCTCGAAACTCTTTTACTAAATAGAGAGACACAAATTCATGACCTAAGAGCTAATCTAGAGAGGTCAAAGGACCTCATACATGTTCTGCAAACAAAAAACAAACAAATGAATGTCCACATGCCAGTTTATGAGGCCCGGGCTTTCAAGTACCAAAGGGAAGCCCCCAAAGCGTAGATCAAATTGGAAGAGCTCATGGGTGAGTTCACTGACACTGAAGAAGAAGAACAGCCAAAGAGGAAGAGGCCTAGGACTATGGGTCTCAAAAGAGCTTTGGAGAAACAGAAAGAAGAAGAGGCAGCCCTTTTCCGATTTTTTCCTCTTACATCTTTACTCACCCAAAAAATAGAAAATAATAGAGAAGCATGGCTTGAAAGGGAAAATAAACACTTGGAGGATAAGTTGGAAAGAGCTAATAGAGAATTAAGCCTTCAAAAGAAAATGACCAGGCACTACAAAAAGCTAAATCAATTTTTCCGTAGGAAATTGAAGGTTACACAAGAAAAAATCAAGGTGGCCCGAAAGAGGTGCCCGGTAGAAAAAGTGGGAAAAAGAACATCAAAGCTTGAAATTTTGACCTCCGCTTCTCTACATGCTTCTGAAAACCCATGAGGGTTATGCTTGCCAAAATTGGGCATAATTCGACATGTTTTTGTTTTTTGACATTTTTGGGCTTATTTGCAGAAAATCATGGGCATCGCCATTTTTGTTTGAAGAATCCTCAGAGGTTGAAAGTGGTATCATTGGATGCATTAAATTCAGGGGCATCTACTCAAAAAATTTCAGATCAATTTAAGATGTTTTGGTCCCCCAAAGAGGCAAAAAATAGTCACTTTTTCAACACTCTGCCTCGCATATCAGCAAGGGCTAATTTATGGGGTTTTCCACATAGGTCAGTTTTTCACAAGCTTCTAGTGATCATTTTGTATAAAACAAAGTATTTTCAAAAACTAAACATCCAGGGATTTCCAATGAGCCATCACAGGCCTCATTTTGACATCGGGAGGTCCTTCAAAAGTTGCCCACAAGACAGGGAATTTTCTACTGCTATATTTCTGAAGCATTTTTGTGAAAAATGCAGTTTTCTGAAGTGGCTTTTCCAAATGTGCGTTTAACCTTTTTTTTTCCATTTTCAGTTGGGAAAAGTCAATTTAATTTTCTTTTTTAGCATTTTTAGGATATTTTTATAGATATTTTGTGCCTTGGGCTTTGCAAAGCCTCAAGGACAAAATCAGATATTTGTGATGGGCCAATGAGTTTGCTAGTTGCACTGGGAGGTTCTCCTTCACTTTGGCCTATATATTCCAAGATATTTCATTGTAAACAAGACTGAACTTGATGATATAGAGCAATATATGGTTATAAAAGCTTGGAAGAAATACTTTGTCTCATGCATTGTATAGTTTCTTGAATGTTTTGGATGGTGAAAGAGGATTGCTGTAGGATTCCTTGACTTGGTAAAATGGTATACTGTTCATTCTCTTTTATGTTTCCTTAGTTATCATATACATTTTCATGTTCTCTTACTTGCTGTAGGACAGCAAAGAATAGATTTGAGACATGCCCATGGAGGCACGACAGATTTCCTGATTCATTACAACTTCTATGTTTGTCTTCTTTCTTAGTTATGTGAAATGAATTCTTAAATGCTCTTTGATACCCTAAGAACTTGTTTTTAGTTGCATTAATGGTTATTATGTATGCTAATTAGTATGATTCACGGTACGCCCTGTTTACTCGTTAGTTAACCAAAACTCCATTACTGAAGCCTTTCTCTGAATTTTTGATTGTCCTAGTTGAACCAAAGAGGTCTTGTATTGATCTTGCCCTTTGCCTATACTCTGCAATCTTAGTTCAAAGTGCCCAATAGCTCAAAATATGATTTCTAGGAGTTCTCTTTTCATAGCTTGAGTTATTTTTTTGTATTGATTGTTTTTCCCCAAAGTTTGATGGTGATTTTCCTAAAGTTAGAGAGTCCTATACCTCCATGTATCGCTTGAATGTTTATTTTATGCATCTATCAGTTTGAAGTTACATTTATCATGATTAATGGTTAGCCCTACCACATGGATGTCTACTGTAAAACTTTTTTTTTTTTAAAGTCTTTGTCCTTCACAAAACCTAGTGTCCATCCCATTTCACTCCACCTAAAGATCCATTTTACCTTGACCAAATCGTCCATTCAATATAACTTGTCCACCATTTGAGGCTTTCTTGACCTTTTCGACCCCAAAGCCCAGTTGATCTAACAATATTTTTATCTATTTAAAACGTTGATCATGTCCTCCCTCAAAAACCTAAAAACAAACTAAAAACCTACTTAACAACTAGCCTGAAATCAAAAACATAAGAAGCAAACAACTAGACATCCCTTGCACAAATAGAGAGAGACCTCTCTGAGTCCAGGAAGGCTAGGTCCTTGGGCTCCAAAGTTGGTTTGATGTTACCTTGTCAGTTGGCTTGCCAATCTGCCAAATCACGCGACACTAACAGATGGGTGAAAGGTAAATGAATGGAGGGCAAGGTTAAACAAGGGCCATTCGATTAGAATAATCAACGACATAGATCTTTTGATGAGATTTCTTGGAAGGAGGATGGAGGGTGATGAATTGGGGAAAAGATTTAATATGAGCTATTAGATCTTGATGATCAACGACCAAGATTAAAAACTAAAAGGATAAAGGCAGAAGGGCGAGTTTTGAACAGGGAGCGATATGGACTGTCAGATCTGGGCATGATATAGTAGATCAACAGCCAGGAATTGATCGCTAGATCGCATCGGCGGGGAGAAAGAACAAAGGATAAATTGAAAAATTGCGATGTGATTACGTGTTTATCGTCGAATCAGGGAGTCGGATCGATGGTCCATATTAAATCAGGGATTGCATCGCGGAGGGCACAAGGAAAAAGGAAATCTCTGATGCGATTGCGTATCGACCGTCAGATCGGAGGGATGGTCGACGGCTTGGATTGAATCAGAGATCACATCAGCGGGAGGTGGTATGAAAACTGGGCGCGATGCGATGAGCCGATGGCCGATGATCTTTAGAGATCGACGGCCCAGATTTATCATAAAATTTTCATCAGGTTTCATAAAAAAGCAATGGAAAAAGTTTCAAAAAAGGATTTTTACAATGTCTTAGCGCCCGATTATGGGGCTCTGGGTTATGTGAAGAAGGTGAAGGGATCAAGGGGTTTAAAAATAAAGGGGCTAATCGTAATGGAAAAAAAGGAAGGAACCAACAAAAGGGTCACTTGTTTATTCGCGATGCGGTTGGATGACTATCGTTGATCAGTTCAGATCAACGGTCAGTTTTCATCAAAACTTTGAACTATCGAATTTATTAAAACTTAATGGAAAGTCGAAATTTTTATGAAATACAAAGGAGGAAAATGTTTTGGACAGGAGTTAAAAGACTTTTAGTGCCCGGTTGCGGGCTCTAGGTTACGTGAAGAAAAGCGAAGGGATCGGGGGTTTTCTAGAGAAAAGGGCTTAATCGCATCAGAAATTTTGAAAGCAAAAGGGAATAAGAAAAATAGAGAACCCGATTGTGATTGCAAGATTAGTCCTTAGTGCTTGGTCTAGGTGCTATTTTTATGCGGAAGAAAGGGGCATGGGGCTAAGGCCAAAGGGGCTTAAGGCCTTAGTGCAAAAAAGGCTATTTTTTGGGATTTTTGAAGGATTTTTTGAGGATTTTCAGAGTTTTGATAAGGTTTAAAAAGGAGTTTCAAACCTTATCAAGGGAATTTATGAAGGAAATGAGTGAAAATGAGGGAAATGGAGGAATATTATGAAGAAGAAAGGGATGAAAATGGTGTTATTAAAAAAGTGAAAAAGGGGTAAAAATGATGGAGAAAATGGATTTTGATGCAGTCTTTCTCCTTGCAAACAACAGATTTTTCAGCTTTATGACGGAAACAGTAGTTAAGATTTAACTAAAGGATTAGTTATCTTCATAAGACTTTAAGAACTCATAATTTGGCCAAAAAATTGTTTCTTGAAGGCTTAACAATGATTTTAGCCACCATTTGATATGACAAATTTTTATAGATGGCTAACAGCGACTCCAACTTGGGATGGCAGCTCCTTGGAGCTGTCAAGAACATCATACATGTCTTCTCTGGAGGTTGATCAATGCCTCATCTATTGGGTTGCAATTTTCCTTCTTTTTCTGATCTTCTTTTTCTCTGATAATATTTGCAGCCATAAAAAACAATGGAATTCTATCAAAACAAGCCTTCTACTTATCCAATCCTAATGATCTATCATTTTTTTCTTCTTTCAGAGTGCATTTGGATTGGCAAACTCTTTTTACAAACATTTTATTATTTTGAAAGGATAAAACTATCTAAGTCTACCCTTATTTCTCCATGAACTCAGTTTAAGCAGTTGAGTTCATAAGTTTCTCTACCTAACTACTATCTGTTAGGATTAGACTGTCTAACAGATTTTTATTCTCTAAATTCCTAAAACCAGAAATTTAAAAGCAGTCAAGCCAGGATTGAACGGTCTAACTTGCTGCTAGTCTATGGCATAAAAACAAGCTACACATACACAGTTAATTGCAAAAAATTAAATCGAAATGGTGAAGGCTTAAGATCTGAAAGTATAAGAACATCCTTCTCTTTTCTTCAGCTTTGTTTTTAGGCTTGTTTGAGCTGTTATTTCTTTGTTCTCTGGTTCAAGTTTTGGGCATATTAGAACCATTTTGCTTCTATCTTTGGCTCAATATTTAAACAGATTAGAGCCATGCATATTTTTGAAATTCATAGGTTCATATTTTGAGCTTGTTTGAACATTTATTTTTCTATCCTAATCTACCTAACTGATAAGCCAAGATTAAGTTGTTTGGAAAATCTATTTCACTAACCTATCAGCAGTAAAATTGAAAACTAATTAGTCATGTTTAGGCTGCATGACTAAATAGGAGTGTGTTTCTTAGGAGTGTCATTTGAGATTGCACACTTTCAGATTTTGTTTCTCTTTTTTGGTATGGGGTTGTACCTTTCTTGTTTTTTACCATCTGCCCTCTTTACTTTTCTATTGTTTTTGTATTTTTCCATATTCTAACTTTGAATGCAATGATGGAGATGATATTCACAATGGGGGGAAAATAAAAAGGCTTTCAAACTGATATGGTCAAGAAAAATAATGTTTGAGCATCCTGCCATTGATAGGACCCCTAGAAAGTTCAACTCCATTCAATTCTTGAAAAAAATAGGCATTATTACTAGCAGTAGAATGAATGAGATAAGGGCCAAGCCATAAGTTATCAAATTTTCCATGCTTGACCTTATCTTCTTTACTTGAATCCCACTTTAAAACAGCTTCTTGATACTTTCTTGCTTTAGTAATGCTCTATTGTAGACTTCCTCTCTGGTTTGTTGAAGATGTATAATCTTATTTATTCTTCTTATCATGTCATTGTCTTTAGACTGTACTTCTTGGATCAGCTTCATAACTAGCACTCCTAGGCTGGTTGGAAAAATTGCATCTATCCAATAAACAAGCTGGTAGGGCGACATTCCAATTGATTTCTTAAGTGTTATCTGTCAGCCCAAAGTGCATGTGCCAGCTTTGTGTGCCATGTTTTCTTATTTTCTTCCAGCAACTTCTTGATTATGTTTACCAAACTCTTATTTGAGGATTCTACCAGCCCATTACCTTGAGGGTAATAAGCAGTAGAATGGCACAATGTAATCTGATATTTGTGACAGAATTCAACCATCTTTTTGGATCCAAATGAAACAGCATTGTCAGTAATAATCTTCCTAGGACAGCCAAATCTAGAGAGGATATGATTTTCAATGAATTTTATAATGATAGAGTCATTGGATTGCCTAGAAGGGATGGCTTCTATCCATTTGGTAAAGTATTATGTTGCAGTGAGAATCCATCTATGCTGGGTAGATGAGGGTGGATGTATTTCTCCTATGAAGTCTAAACCCCACTGTTGAAAAGGAGCTTCAACAGTGATTGGATGTAAGGGTAAAGGAAGCAATTTTCTTTTTCCTTCAAAAAGTTGGCATTTATGACAGGAAATTATCATTTTATGGACATCTTGAAAGAGAGTGGGCCAATAGTAACCAACTCTAAGAATTTTATTGGCAGTTGTCTTCAAATAAAGGTGGCCTCCACATTCTCCTTCATGGAACTCATGCTTGATTTTCTCTGTATCATTCTTAGGCAAACATTTCAGCAATAACCCATTAAAATTTTTCCAATATATACTTTTATCTAAAATGTAGTAGTTAACATATTTTAACTTTAAAAATCTTGCCTTTGTCTTAGACAAACCAAGAGGTGTATTCAAATTGAGCAAAACATATAAAATATCAGCATACCAGGAGGAATTCATAAAATGATTTTCAACAATGGGAGTTGACAATTACTCCTGTTCATCTATGCATTTATCATGTTTATATCAAGAGCTTCAAAATTATATTCAACCATTAATCTTTCTAGTCCTTGGCCTTTTATGAGTTTAGTGGGCTTGATTTCTAAATCATATTCAAGTATCACAGCTATCCACTTTCCTCTTTTTCCATCTGGGTCCTGTGTTAGGATGTCTTTTACCACTGATTTTGGAACAAATGCAATTATGTGTGAGTGTAAAATGTAAACTCTGAAGTCCTTTAAGGCTTTGACTAAGGCAAAGGCTTGTTTTTCCATAATATTGTACTTTAGAGGTGCATCTCTCAATGTCTTACTAACGAATGTAATTGGCTGCTCTTGTCCCTTTAGATTTTTCTGCAATAGGACAGCAGCCACTGTATGTTTTGATGCAAATGAAAAGATGTAAAAATATTTTGTAAAGTCAGGACTTATAAGAACTGGTGTTTTGGTTAATGCTTGTTTTACCAATTCAAATGATTTATTTTCTTCTAAGGTCCATTTAACTCCTTCTTCTTTCTTTAACATGTTTATTATGTTTCTAAGGAGTTCAACTAAGTTGGGTATGAACCTTCTCAAGAAATTAATCTTTCCAATCAAAGATTGAAGTTCCTTGATGTTTCTAGGAAGATTGATTTGCAATATACCCTCAATCCTCTTTGGGTCTATCTTTATCCCCTCTTCTGATATGATGTGTCCAAGTAGTTTACCTCCTTGGAGACCAAACAATGTTTTCTTTGGATTTAAAGATATCCCAAACTTTCTGCATTTCTCAAATACTTTTCTCAAGTGTTCTAGGTGCTCTTCACATGTTTTGGAAAAAACAGTGATATCATCAAGGTAAATAATTATGAAGTAGCCTAATTCTTCTGAGAATGCAATATCCATGGCTCTCTGAAATGTAGCACCAACATTCATTAAACCAAAGGGCATTTTCACATACATGAAAGTGCCCCAAGGTGTAGTAAAGATTGTTTTAAGTTTATCATCAGGATGTACTAATATGTGGTTGTACCCTGAAAAGTCATCAAGCAAAACAATTATTTTAGACCCAACTACCTTTTGTAAAATGTGATCCATCTTGGGTAAAGGGTAGCTGTCCTTCAATGAGGCTTTGTTTAAGTCCCTAAAGTCAATAAAAAGCCTTATTTCTCCTGTATTTTTCCTCGCTGACACAAGATTTGACACCCACTCTGAATATCTAATAGGAACAATAATTCCAGCCTTATACATTTTCTTGATTTCCTTCTCAACCAAAGGTAATTGAACAGGTTTTATTCTGCGCAATTTTTGTTTAAAAGGTTTTTGGTTTTCTTTGAGAGGTATCTTGTGCTGAATTATTTCTATGTCATAGGACTTTAGATCCTCATAACTCCATGCAAAAACATCAGAAAATTCTTTAAACAGCTCAATGTATTTCAATTTGATGTGAGTTGCTAAAGTTTTAGATAGTTTGATCATCTATGGTTTTAGTTCACTGCCTATATTACACTCTTCTACTTTAGTTTCAACAAGCTCCAGTTTTGGTTTCTTGGCAACATCATTGAAATCAAACAACTCTTCTAAAGGGACCAAACCTTTTGGCAAACTTTGAGTGTGAGATTGCAATGTTTCTAAGTCTTCTTTTGGTAAATCTGCACTAATCTCTATGTTGTGTTCAAGTTTATTAGCTAACAGATTTATAATAGAAATCTTTGGAGAGTTTTCTTCTTCATCAAGTAGATTTTCCTCAGTAGAACAGTCATCTTCATACTCTGAATTCGAACTTGGTAGTTCAAATTCATTTCTGGAATGTAAGAAGTCTTCTATTTGTTTGTCTCCATCAAACACTTGCCAATATTTTTCATTATCAGGGGCAGCTGGTTTAAATTTTATTTGAGTTGTGCATTGTTTGGTTTCATAAGGATTTAGGCATGTTCTAGTAGCAAAAGCTAAACCATTAGCTTGGATATTTTGGTTTCCTGGGACAAAGATAAGTTTGAATTCCTTAAATGTTTTCAATAAATCCACGACATCATTTCTATAGGCTCTAAGTCTGGGATGTTTTGCAGTGTATTCCCCATTCACTTGCCTAATTATTAGTTCAGAATCACTATGAACCTTTATTCTTTTGGCCCCTAATTTCTTCAATAAGTGCATGCCTAGAAGGAGGGCTTCATACTCAGCTATGTTATTAGTGCATTGAAAGTTTAATTTGCAGGAATGCCCTTCAATATGATTGTTCATTGTATTGTGGAACCGCATTCCTACACCTGCATCACTCTTAGTACAAGATCCATCAAATTACATACTCCAAAGAGGACTAGCTTCAGATTCACTAGTTTGACTACTATCCCCTTCATCTAGCGTGCTTTTGGATTGTTCCTGTAGATCATCACTATGTTGGTTTTGTTTCATTTTCTCATGTTTTTCATTGTGTTTAGGACTCTTCTCTTGACTCTCAAGGTTTAAAAGCAATGGATGACTGATTTGCAGCTCTAGACCTGTGATTTGTTTGCTGTGATCTTCTGATTTGGCAAACTGTTTTGACACTTCTATCTTGTCTTCCTCTTTTTAAATCTCTGCCACTAATTCAGTTAAATTTTCTTGTTCACTGATTGTTTCATTATTGAAGAGGATAAATTAATCAAGGCTTGTATGTACATAAGAAAGAGGAGAGTTTTTTGGTCTCTCTTGGCTAGTAACCATATATTTCATATGAGTTTCCCTATAAATTTCTAGTTTGATTAAAAACAAGGATGGTGGCATATGTCATATCCATTTGCATTGTTCCTTGTAACTTAGCTCCCCACAATCTTGATAACAACATACCATACTTGGGGGTTACGTCAGCCACTACAATATCCATTACTAAACACTTGGCTGGAATTTGTGCTAAGTATACACAGAGGTCTTTGTTCAAACCTAAACATTTCACTTTTCTTGAGTCAAAGGAGTAAATATCTTTATATGGTCTAGTGATTTCAAGGCCTAGGCTCTCCATTATAGCTTTGGGCATTAAGTTCTGAGAGGCCCCTGAATCATGCATAGCGTTGTATAAAATTTTGTCATGAATCTTTAAAATAACATAAAAAGGAGGAACGAGTCCTTCTTGATATCTACCCTCAATCTTAGGACCAAATATGAGCTCTGGGTAGTCATCATTAAGATTGACAGTGTCATTATTATCTTCTATGCTAAAAAAATTCAAAATTTGGGATCTATACATATCTTGGGTAGCTAATTCAGCGAGAGGAACAGCGATTTTGATTTTGGCAATTTCTTGCTCCAAACTAAAAGGCATCTGCTTTTTGAAAATGCTTGTTTTAGCCTTATTGACTACTACTCTATTAGCAAAATCAGTTTGATGATTACCTCTATTTACATTTGTCAAAATTGTTTTGATAGGAGCACTAGCTGATGTACTGGCGCTGCTAAAATATGCACTCTGTTTTTCATTAGTTTGAGTGCCCTTTTCTTTGTTTTTATCAGAATTTCCAGCCATTGTTTTGTCTTTCTGTTTTGTAACTTTGGGTTTATTTACAAGGCTGTTTTTTGCAAAAATTTTAGGGGTCTTAGTCTTGGGAGTTTCCTGATTGCTTTTACTCTGAAGGTCATATTCTTTTGGAGTTTCTATGATGACATTTTCCAGCTCTTGATAGTAATATTCATCCTCTATTATTTTATCATCATAGGGTGTATATAGATATGGTTTCCTATTGTAATGAAAATCAGAATTATCATTGTCTACTCCCAACATGTTTATGTCATCCTCCTCTGTTTTCTCAATGGTTTCTTCAACCTCACTTACATAGTTTTGATGAAAAGGAGGTGTAATCTGCTGATCATCCTCCCTTGGTCTGTTTTGAGGAGCTTATTGATTTTGACTTGCTTGTGCTCTCTCAAGTATGCTCATCTTTTTCATCATCTCCTCCATCATTCTTTCCATGTTTAAGCTAGATGTGGAAGGTGTAGATTCCTCTCTAAAGGACACTTTCTTCTCATTCCTCATTCTTGCTCTTTTCTCCATTAAATTAACTTCCACAGATAAGGCTCCTTTCTGCATATCTTCAAGGGTCAAAGGATCTCTCTCTCTCAGCTGATAGGCCATTTTAGGATCAAATCCTTTAGGAAAATTTTTTAAAGCTGAGCCTTGTGGAGGTTTTAAGTATTGGGGAAAGGCATTATAAACACTGTTGAACCTAGTGCAATAAGCTTGTACACTCTCCCCAGTGTTTCTTTGGAGATTCTTATAGTCAGAAAGTATTTGGAGAGGGTTTTTCCTGACTTCCCGTTTGTTTAAGAATAACTGATGGAAGGCTTGGAGATCATTAATACTATGAGGGGTTAGGCCTTTAAACCATTTTCTTGCTTCTCCCCTTAAACTTAGAGCAAATAGTCTAAGCTTGACAACTTCATCATCAATCTCGTTTCTGTCAAAGTAGTCATTCATATTTTCCACATGTTGTGAAGCAGTATTAGCACCACTGGCATCATACAAAGGTATCTTGGATTGATAGTCCCGTGGAAGATTGACTAGAGGTAAAGGAAGGACTAGGGGGGCATACCATGTTGCCATGATAGGAGGTTGTAGAAAAAGTGGGGGGTTTACAAGTGGTGGATGGACAAGAGGGAAAATGGGCTGGAATGGAGTGGTTTAGATAGTGGATGTATGAAGAATAGATGTGGATGGATCAACAATAGATTGTTGAGTAGATCTAGGATGAGAGAAACCAAAGTAATGAATGAAATCTAAATTAGGTGGGGTAGTTTGTTTGCTACCAATATTTTCACCTCTATCCTAAGATGAAGGTGGAGACTCAAGATCTATCCGATCTATATCATCAAGTGACCTAGTTCTAAATGGATTTCTTAAGTCAAATTGTGATTATTGAAGAGCTATAAGGTTTTCAAGGACAGAATTGGCTCTATGGAGTGATCTGATAATAGTTGAAGATTTGGCCTTAGGAGAATTCCTAAGTATTCTTTCAGGGTTATCAACTATCTCAGGAGGGTTTGGGTCAGGATAGGCTCTAGTATGAATTCTTCTAGGAGCCACTATGCTATGTTTTTTAGACCAAACTTACAAGAAAAGCTTAACCAAATATGACAATCTTTAGGAGGCTAACTGATCTTTTAAACATGAAAAATTTCATCTTTAAAGTCTTCTTAACTAAGTTTAAATGATGTTATGATGATAATGGGTTTCCCAGTGGAGTCTTTAGGTTTTTTTAGGATTATGGTGTCACCAGGTGGAAATTTTTAGTTCTTTTGGAGGTAAAAGGTTTTATGGTCCACCACCATGTTTATTCGAATACCAATCTAATTTTTTTTTTGGGTTTTCTAAGTTTTTTCAGTCCTATGGGTTCTAAGAGTGTCCTAAATCTGTTTCAACACTTAGCTAGGGTGATGAGACAAAGAGAGTTTACTCTTATGGCTAAGCTAGCTGATTCCTTCAAGGTTTGATAAGCTTTTATAAGAATCCTAAGGGTTCCTTAGTTTGTCACTGACTCAAATAAGTTTTATCATGATTACCATTTGCCTGGTAGTGCTTGAAGAGGGCTACCTGTACTCAAGGGGTTTTTTGAGGTCTTAAGGGTGTCTAAGATGAAATTTAACTCAGAGTCCCCAGTGGAGTCACCAGAAATGTTGTGACTGAACTGGATAACACACTAAATTTTTAGTAATTGAATACCAATATAAGGAGGTCTTAAGGGTATATTAGGTATAACATACTCAAAATCCCTAGTGGAGTCGCTAGAAATGTTGGCTCCCCGTAATTTTAGAAGATTGGCAAGACTAAAGCTGCAGGGAGAACATTGGAACCACTTTGGGATTCTAGGATCTAGCCCTCCTAAATCCAGAGAGGGATCTCTCTATAAGTGCAAAGATTGATTTATCTTTAAGTTTTTTTAAATTATATTAGGCTAGTTATGAAGAACAGGTTTTTGTTTGTTTTGGTTGGGCAAAGATATATGAAGGTGAAGGAAGTCTAAATGAAGAGTGAAGATGTATGCAAGTGAAGGAATGATTCAGTTAAAAAGATAGGCAAGAAGTAACTTCAATCCATTGGGCTATGGAGTCATAATAGGGTTTAATTGAAATAGCAAGGTTCAAGAGTGGTCCATGGGGCAAGTCATCTATGTCAAAGGATCTCTTTAAGTTGATTTTATGGAATGAAAACAATAAGGAATGAAGATCAAGTAGATAAAGAACAAAGAACAGCCTAAGATCAAGTAAGTACTTTGAAACTATCCTGATTTTGGCATGCACTTGAGAAAATACATAAAAGTAATCTAAGATCAGGTAAGTACTTTGAAACTAGCCTGCTTTTGATACACTTTCAATAGAAAACATTTAAACACAGAAAATAATAGCTTAAGATCAAGTAAGGACTTTGAACTCATCCTGCTTTCTGCATATTCAGAGGGAAACTTTTCAAAGAAATTGTTGGAGAAGAAACTAGAGGACAAGGCTAACCATAGACTTCCCTAGTTCAACTTTAATTAGAAAAATTTTCAAAACAACACTTAAGATAAACAAAGAATAGTCTAAGATCGGGTAAGGACTTTGAACCTAGCCTGCTTTCAACATACTCTTAGGGAAACTTTCAGACAACCTTTGGAGAAGAAACTAGAGGACAGGGCTAACCATAGAATTCCATAGTTCAACTCTACTTAGCATAAAATGAAAATAACATTCAAGAACAATGTTTGAAGTTTACACAATAAGACGTGGGAACACCAACATTCCTTAGCTGCTTGGACTGTATTAAATCATTCTCAAATACACAATTGGAGGAAAACATAAAGACAAAGCTTATCATTGAGAGTAGGGTACTGGTAAGAGTAAATCCTAGCTCTATATTTGATGTTCTTTATCAGAGAAAGTGGACAGAATGGAAAAAAAAGAGAAAATAACAAATTACAATAAGAAACACATCACCGTTGACATAGACCAGGATCTCATAAATCAACTTGTATTTGAATTCTTCAAACCAGTTACAATCATCAAGCCCAGTGGGTCTCTACAGCTTCAAAATTCTCATCTCAACTTAGGTATCTTCAATTACAAAAAAATCTTGCAGCAGCTTCAGAAAACTATTTACATGCATCAAATATTTAGAGACCAACCTTTTTCCCATCTTCTACAAAAGTATTTATAGAAGAAATGTGGAGGTGGGATGGGAGAAAAGATCTCTAGGCTTAATTAATACAATTTAATGCTTCTCGGCCTTTGAGGGGCTCAATGGAGAAGCTTTTTTATATTTCCTCTGTATTAATTGATTTTCATTAAGTATAAAGCTTGTTGGGCAAATTTTGTTGACTTAAAAACTCTTGAGGTGAGTTAGCAATAACTCTGGCTGTCTTTTAGGCAAAATATCACTGACTGAAACAATAACTCTGCCTTCTTTTATTTCTTTGAGGTTGCAGGTGGCTTTTGGTATCTAGAGAGGATTCAATTAGCCTCTGATGTGGCAGTTAAGGCCTCTCAAATTGATATATTTCATTGTTTTAACCTAAAACACTGTTAATTTGCTTTTGATCTGTGTTTTTGGCCTAATTTGGCTTAATATTTGTCTTCAGGTCTTCATACTGTTTTTAACTGTGTGGATTAGGCTTTTTATAGTTGAATTTTATACCTAAATCCCTCAAAACTATGTTTAAAACCTTTAAACATTGATTTATGCTTTGATCCTATGTTGTAAAACTGATACTCTTTGTTTGATTAATGTTTTTTGTGCCTTTTTTGTTTTGTAGGCACGCAGAGGGTCTTATAGTGTTATGAGTGCTCATGAGGCATAGATAAATCATGATGTGAAACCCTGTAGAATGATCCCCTTCATGAATAGTGGCCTGAGGGATCATCATCCCCGGCCTTTGATTTTCTTTTAAAATAGTTGAGAAATATTTAAAAACCTGCACAAACACAGAAAAATTAATAAATTCCTAGGGGGATAGGTTTAAACTTCTTTGGAGGTTAGGTTAGATCATAACTGTTGGATGAAATTCACCAACGGCGAGGATTGCTTGATGGGGTCAACAGGGGAGTCGATTGGATGAATGGTGGTGGAGATTAAGTCTAGGCCATTGATCTGCAAAGATCAACGGTCGAGATCAATCGGGATTATATAATGTAGAGGGGGTAACATTATAGAAAAATAGAGGAAATTACAAAGGAAATGGGAGAAAACCTTTGGCAGAAGTAAAAAAGGGGTTAAATGAAATTTTGGGGTCGAAGAACAATTTGGGCTGTTGGATGAGATTGATCAACGGAGATCAATGGCGGAGATTCATTGATGAAGTCGCTTGGAAGATGGGTGAAAGGTAAATGAATGGGGGGCGAGGTTAAACATGGGCCATTCGATTAGAATAATCGATGGTGGAGATCTTTTGATGACATTGCTTGGAAGGAGGATGGAGGGCGATGAATTGGGGAAAATATTTAATATGAGCCGTCAGATCTTGATGATCAACAGCCAGGATTAAAAACTGAAAGGCTAAAGCTGGAAGGGCGGGTTTTGAATGGGGAGCGATATGGACTGTCAGATCTGGGCATGATATAGCAGATCAACGGCTAGTAATTGATCGCTGGATCGCATCGGCGTGGGGAAAGAACAAAGGGTAAATTGAAAAATTGTGATGTGATTACATATTGACCGTCAGATCACGAAGTCGGATTGATGGTCCATATTAAATCAAGGATTGCATTGCAGAGGGCACAAGGAAAAAGGAAAGCTTCGATGCGATTGCGTATCGACCATCGGATCGGAGGGATGGTCAACAACTTGGATTGAATCAGAGATCACATCAGCGGGAGGTGGTATGAAAACTGGGAGCGATGCGATGAGCCAATGGCCATTGATCTGCAAAGATCGACGGCCCAGATTTATCATAAACTTTTCATCGGGTTTCATAAAAAAGTGAAAGAAAAAGGTTTGGAAAAGGATTTTTACAATGTTTTAGCACCCGATTGCGGGGATCTAGGTTATGTGAAGAAGGTGAAGGGATCAGGGGGTTTAAAAAGAAAGGGGCTAATCACAATGGGAAAAAAGGAAGGAACCAACAAAAGGGTAACTTGTTTATTTTCGATGCAATTGGCCGACTATCGTTGATTGGTTCAGATGAACGGTCAGTTTTCATTGAAACTTTGAACTATCGGATTTATTAAAACTTAATGGAAAGTTGAAATTTTTATGAAATACAAAGGACGAAAAAGTTTAGGACGGGAGTTAAAATACTTTTAGCGCCCATTTGCAGGCTCTAGGTTACGTGAAGAAAAGCGAAGGGATCGGGGGTTTTCTAGAGAAAAGGGCTTAATCGCATCGGAAATTTTGAAAGCAAAAGGGAATAAGAAAAATAGAGAACCCGATTGTGATTGCATGATTAGTTCTTAGTGACTGGTCTAGGTGCTAGTTTTATGCAAAAGAAAGGGACATGGGGCTAAGGCCAAAGGGGCTTAAGGCCTCAGTGCAAAAAAGGCTATTTTTTGGGATTTTTGAAGGATTTTTTGAGGATTTTCAGAGTTCTGATAAGGTTTAAAAGGGAGTTTCAAACCTTATCAAGGGAATTTATGAAGGAAATGAGGGAAAATGAGGGAAATGGAGGAATATTATGAAGAAGAAGGGTATGAAAATGGTGTTATTAAAAAGTAAAAAAGGGGTACAAATGAATGGGAAAATGGATTTTGCAACAGTCTTTCTCCTTGCAAACAACAGATTTTTCAGGTTTATGAGGGAAACAATAGTGAAGATTTAACTAAAGGATTAATTATCTTCATAAGACTTTAAGAACTCACAATTTGGCCAAAAAATTGTTTCTTGAAGGCTTAACAATGATTTTAGCCACCATTTGATATGAAATTTTTTTATAGGTGGCTAAAAAAATGGAACCAGAGCCCTAAAGAGAAGTTACCAGATTACTTCCACTAAAAAGTGTTATCAAAAGAAAGCTTTAGAGGTGCATATGAAAAATTGTATGATAACTTCTTTGCAATTATCTTTCATATGATATTTGAGATTGATACTCCTTACTAATTGATCAGGTGAAGGAGTCACTCTGTGATATCCTAGAATAATTTGCAACTCCCGAGGGTACATACATTATATGTTTTAGTTTCCATATATCCCCTCAGATTATGTTGTGATATGTGACCAACAAGGTGGTCATTCAATAAGTATAAAATCATATGGACAAGGGACTGCCAAAAATTATTCGCATGAGGAAGAAAGCCCCTTGGCCTATCTTTCCATTGAGGGTCAAATTATATGAGTTAAAGACGCACAAGGTGGCATAAAAAAAGATATAGGATATGATTCACCCATACTTTTCCACTAAGGAATTTTATGGATATGATCCCAGGTGAGTGGTCATGAAACCTTGTGAAAGGATTGGTCATAATACAGGGTACTCATCAATGTCCATAAAAAAATATGAGAAGATAAAGAATTGGTACAATGAAAACATGAAGGAACATCTAGGGATGGAGACTAGTTCACCCCAAGATCCATCAACTCAGGAAATGCATGTGCAGAAGGAGGATGAGATAACCCCTCAAGCAAGGAAAATAACTCCTAAGACGAGATTCAAGTATGTCTTGAAAAATTAGAGCAACAAGAAATGGAAAGTCAATCATTTAAACACTAGAGCTATTAAAATAGAGAGGGAGAGGAGAGAAGCATAAGAATAAGAGGATAAGAGGAATAAGTATGATTTTCTCTAGAAGCAAGAATAAGAATAAGAAGACGAGATGAGAAGGATCAAATAAGAACAAGAAATGAATTCCTAGGAGGAGGAAGTAACGCATAGACTAGAAGAAGAAGAACTGACTTAGGAGATGGAAAAAGAATCATTGGAGGAAGAAGACACCATTAAACCCATGGATGATGAACCAGACACTACATAAGAACCTCACCTTATAGGTGATCATCTTCCATTATGGGAAATCATGATCACACCTCCATCGATAGACATAGTGATGGATGTATGCAATGTAACGTTTTATCAAATTAAGAAGAGGACCATGCAGCAGAGGCAGAGATACTTTCCAAGGATCCTAAAAATATAGTTTCATTATATATAGAGAAGGTTATAACCTCAAACACTAGAAGGAATACCAAAGTTATTATGGCAACAAATGTTTCATTCACTACAATGATGCACGATAATTCTGAGTACTTTTTGAATGAAAATGCTAGGTTGAGAAGAGAATTTGTTGAGGTGAAGCAACAAGAGGAATATATTGCAGTGTAGAATCAACAGTTTTCATCACAAAGATTCAGCATTTCTGAATGAAAGTTAGCCATGCAGGAGGAATCAGGACCAATGGAGGATACCATGGCGCGATTATACGATGAGATGATTCTTTGACAACAAGTGTCTGCTCTTGTTGGCATTCAAAAAAAGGCACAGGAAGCACTGAAACTCCTGAAGGTAGAAAAAAAGTAGTTGATCATATTTATGAGTGGGTTTCCATGTATCCAGATGATCTGCAACATTTGGATAAGAAAGATAGGATTATTGCAAAGATGGATAGATTTCAGTTGAGAGTCCACCATCAAATCTACATGCATCTTGGGGAACAATCAATCAGTACCATTTCTACATATAATCTATTACACAAATTGTTTGAGTCTATAACATAGAATCATGGTATGCCTTTAATAGGTACAGTTGAAGCAATCAGATTCGGGGAGATCATCTTCCCGAAGATCTAGCAATACATTGAGAAAATCTAATAGGAAACAAAATGGGAAGGTTTGGAGGTAACCAAAGACATTATTCTACACTATGTCATTGCACCAGTCAAACATAATATGAGGATTTCATGGTTGTGGAATAATGTAAAATCAAACTCCAAGAACATATTGATAGATGCATTGGAGGTTAAAATCTGCTACAATGGGGACTTTCTAGTCTGGGTCAAAGACATCTTGATGGAGTTCAAAACTTGGCACACTTTAATTACAAATGAACTCCATGTAGATGAAAATGACTTATCCATTTGATAAGTCTTTGTACCATTATCAATTTTTTCTGACATATCCATCATCTCATTTATAATTTTCCTTATGTAATAAATGGTGTGTAATGAAATCCAAGGGACACATGTGGAATCAGAATAGCCACACATTGGAATGTAACGAGTCATGAATATAATATGAACGATCATATAAGTCAAAGAGTCATGAGGAAGCTCAAAATTCAATGTTACTCGTTATAAATATCTCCTCATAACTCAAGAAAAATGATTTGATTCTAAATGTCTTTCCTTCATTTCTCTTGTAATACATAGGAGATAGATCATTCTTTGGGGAAGCAAGTTGTGGCTTCACGTTCCACTATTGGGTACAATGTTTCATCTATGTAACAATGTACTTTGGTGCTTGCATTTTTAATTAAAAGATAAATGAGCTGACACTTCTTTATACATGTATCATAGATATAGTTGGACTATTCTAGTTATGCTTATGGTATATGTTTTTTTAACTACATACTAATTTAATGAACTAATTCATTAGCTATTTCATTTATTGAATGGGTGTTTCTATGATTTAACAGTTGTTGTTTATTACATGGAATAATTAGAATTCACTCAACAAGCCTTCGTCTTTCTTCTGAGGTCCCCCTTTAGGATAGTACTATTAATTTTCTAATCGGTGGTTCATTTCCCTCACCATCTGTGGAAGTCTCTGTCATACACCTTACATTGGGTGTCTCACAAATATGACATTCTTGTTGCCCCAAATAGGTGTTGTGTTATATTATGTTTGATCATATCCATGGAATATATTTAAAAACCTTTCCAAGGATAGCCGAACCATATGAACATAAGGGATACTTACACCAAATGGTGTGGGGTCTAATTGGGACTTCACATCGTGGAGATCCCCTTACAATGTTGGTGACATCCAACAACTTTAACACATCGTTAGAATGGGAAGGGAGAAAATTACATTCTCGAATAATTAAAGAAGGCCAAATCCCCTAAATTTGATTGAGAAATAAGGAAGTCCAAAAAGGAAGAAGCCTTGTTTCTAGGAATGAGGAAGTACTTCAGGATTCACAACTACTTGAAAAACATGAAGTGAAGGGTGGCAAAATTCATCTTAAATGGAAAAGTGGATATATGGTAGGAAGTCATGAAACTTTTGAGGAATATACAGGAGGAAGATTTGAATTTGTGTGATTTTGAATATTTATTCTCAAATAAATACCTGTTAGAGAGATAATTCGACAAAAAATCAAAGGGATTCTATGAACTCGAGATGGGATAGTGAAAAACAATGAGCATGACCCATATTTATGGAACTAATATGGTATGTAACCTACTTGAAAGATGAGAAGGAAAAGCTATAGAGGTTTATCAGTGGGATACCCTAGTCTCTTAAGGATCATATTGAATTCGATGAACTCTAGACATTAGAGGATGCCATTAGAAAATTAAAACATTTATACAAGAATTTAAGACACACGCAAGAAATTAAGGGTAGTTGAAGGCCAGAAGATAACATTAGGAATAAGGAAATATGGCACAAGAAGTGAAGGAAACTTCCAACCACTAGTAAAAATTTAATGTACACCCTCAAACAATATGGGCTAATCTCAACCAAAGTTCAAGCAAATTGAAAAATGGTGCATGCATCAACCTACATGAGGAAAAAATAAATAAAACAATAAGAAGCCATCGCAACATTGGACGTGTGGAAGGAATCACTGTAAGATATATTTACCATAATAGAAAGACTTCATACCACAAAACAAAATATTAAAGAAGCACACATCTATGGGGGAGGGGGGGGGGGGTTAGTGCACAACATACTGAAGATATATGTCACCATGGAAAATAGGCAGGCCGACCATCAGGCCTCCATCATAGAAATGGCAGGTAAAATTTTCAATTAAATTATCTCTATTTTAATTGATCCCGACTCTAATTATAGTCACATCACCCTTGAGCCAATGAAAATCATGTGGAAGCATGGCTGGTCCAACTTCCCAAAGGGATAAAAATAAGAGTAATCCATTGGTTACAATCATGTGCATTTGAACTTAATAGCATAAAAACCATAGAAAACATTAATCTTCTTCCACTATGTGCATATATTATGCTACTTGGCACGAATTGGTTGCATTCTCATCTAAAAAAGTAGATTGTTGTGAAAATGCTATCGAATGCCTAGTTGAAATGGGGGAAAAGATAATTTTACAAGGAAAATAAGGAAACCTAGCTCAGTAAGAATAATTACAACTATGAAAGCTAAGAATTACCATACGAAAGGATGTACCCTATATGTTGCACACATCTTGAGTAACACAGAAGTAGATAGTAATGAAGGAGAAGAAGACGATGAGGACTTAGATAAATATTCAATCCTACAACAATATCTGGATGTGTTACCCCCTGCCATCCATGATTTTTCCCCTCATATAGAGGTTGAATTCTCCACATAATTGATGCCATGGGAAACACCACCATCCAAGGCACCCAATTGGATGAGCACTCCTGAGATGGTAGAATTAAAACTGCAAATATAGGAGATGCTTGATAAGGGTTATATAAGACCAAGTATGTCTCCATCAGGAGCAATAGTTCTATTTGTAAAGAAAAAGGATGACACACTCATATTATGCATTAATTATAGGAAACTAAATAAGGTGACCATAAAAAATAGATACCCGTTATCGCAGATAGAATAATTATTTGTTCTGTTGAGGCGAGTGGCGGTCTTCTTCAAAATCAATCTGAGGTCAGGATATCACAAAGTGTGTATTAAGGAGTATGATATTCACAAGACAACCTTCCATATAATATATGGGCACTACGAGTTCATGGCAGTACCATTCGAGCTTATAAATGCTCCTGCCACTTTTATGTTCCTAATGAACAATGTTTTATCCACTTATCTAGAAAAATTTGTGATCATCTTTGTCGACAACATATTGGTATACTCAAGAACCAAGGACAAACATGAAAAGCAATTAGCATAAATACTACAACTACTAAGGGAACATAAGCTCTATTTAAAGCTAAGAAAATGTGATTTCTTTCAACCCCATATCCATTATCTCAGAGAGATAGTCTCCACGGAAGGGACAACAGTGGACCCATAAAGGATTAATTCCATAATGGAGTGACCAACATCCAATAATTTAATAAAGGTAAGATCATTCATGGAGATATATGGTTAATATAGATGGTTCATTAAAAATTTCTCCAAGATAGGCCATCCAATTATCACCATACAAAAGAAAGGAAAAAGGTTTGAATGGGCACCTAAATTTTCAATGAGTTTTGATCAATTCAATAAATTTATCATCAATGTACTGGTCCTAAGGATTATTGACCTGGATAAAGACTTCGTATTTTGCACATATTCCTACAAAGAAGGGCTTGATGTTGTCGTAATGTAGGATGGACAAGTAGTATACTAAAAATTTCAAAAGCTGACTAAGCATGAGCAAAATTATGTGACCCATGACCTAGAACAAGCTACCATTATCCATGCACCAAAAATTTGGATGCAGTACCTCCTCGGCATCAGATTTACTTCAATGATGGATCATGCAGGGCTGAAATACCTTTTTGACCAGCCAAAAATTAATGCAAGTCAAGCTAGGTGGCTACCAACCCTTAGTGAATTTGAATTTGAAATCAACTTTATAAAGCGAAAATAAATTGGAGTTACTAATGCACTTAGAAGGTAAGTGCAAATAAATCACCTAAAGACTCTCAGTTCTTATGGATTTAACCTTGGAAACCAAATTTCATATGCTCTAATACATGAAAAATAATATCAAAAAATAAGGGAAGAATTACATTGTGTAGATAAGGGAAGGAATAGTGAGGAATATCACCTCAAAAATGAGGGATTGATTAAATTCCAAAATAGAATCTATGTGCCTGAAAATAGTGATTTGAAGAAGCTCATACCCAAATAATTCCATGCCAAACCCTACTCGGGCCATCCTACATATGAGAAGAATCTCACAACCATTATAAAGTCTTAGTATTAGGCTAATCTGAAGAATTAGATAGAAGAATTTTTTTTTAAATGCATGGAATGTTAGTAGGTAAAGAAGGAACAAAAAAACCCCAATAGGATTATTACATCCTATTCAAATTTTGGAATGAAAAGGGGAAGTAAAATCGATGGAATTTGTTATAGGTTTACTAAGAACATCAAGGAAACATGATGCAATTATGGTGGTGATTGAAAAATTAATAAAAGTGGCACTTTTTTTAGCAGTCAGATCCACCAATACAACAAGTGAAATTTACCAAATCTTCGTTCAAGAAATTGTGAGGTTGCATGGGGTTCTAAAGAAAATAATTTCTGATAGAGATGCCAAATATACCTAAAACTTTTGGAAGGAATTATTAACAAGCATAAGGATAGAATTAGCCTCCAAGACAACATATCATCCCCAAATAGATGGAGAAAAGAGAGAACCAATAAAATCCTTGAAGACATGTTAAGGATGTATGTGATGCATCAAAAAAATAAATGAGAAGAGTACCTACCACTGGTATTTTTTTCCTATAAAAATGGGTACTGGAAATCCCTAAAAATGATCCCTTTCGACACATTATATGAGAGGTGTTGTAAAACCCCCATTAGTTGGAGCAATACAGTAAATAGTGCCTTAATTAGGCCAGACATGTTACTATAAATGCAACTAGAAATGAAAACCATTAAGAAAAATTTGAAGGCGACATATGATCGAAAAAAGAGTTATGTGGATCAAAATAGAGAGCATAAGGAATCCCAAGTTGTGGAGCACATATATCTGCGCAATAGACCTGTTAGCCCCCTATGAATTTTTTGACAACCAAACAGGGAGCTAAATTTCTTTTGAGCCTTCAAGGAATGCATCTCCTATGAAAACAAATCATCCTTGAAGCCTCCTTGTGCCTTTACCTTGTGTTAAATCCTCACTGCTGTTTCCATGAGAAAAGCCTCTCTTTTGTGAAGAAGAATGCCCAAAAGGCCTCCTTTTCCCTCTTATTTCATTCCCTCTAAGCCTTTGTTTTCATCATTCTTCTTCCCCTTCTAAATTCCCTACTTACCCTTTAAATCATCCCAAATCCCCTTTTAAGCCTTTTAAATTACCTTTGTTTGGCTTAAAACCCCCTATTCCCTTGACTGTTACCCCGTTCTGGCCTCAAATTGCATTAAAAAGGGCCGAAAGCCCACATTTTAACATATATAGGGCCTAGCCCCCTTTGACCAGTCCCCTTAACCTTTTCCCCCACATGACCTGGGTGCTAGAACCAAGCGCTAGCCCGAAAAGCGCTTATCGCGATCTGATAAATAAGTCTTGGGAGCGCTACCCACCGTCGATTTCCCGTAATCCAACGGTCGTCACAAGCTCCAATGCTCTCGTGTTCCCTGTTCATTCCCCGATCACATCACAACCGTCGATCTGATCCGTAGATCGACAGCCCACATTGCATCTGCCCAGTGGTCCCCATGGGCAGTCACTGTTCAAAACTAGCGGTTTCTATCGCACCGCCTTTGGAAGGTGTTAGCCCCCTATGAATTTTTGGTAAAGTAAACAGGGGGCTAAACGTTTCTGAGCCTTCAAGGAATCAATTTCCTCTAAAAACACATCATCCTTGAAGCCTCCTTGTGCCTTTTTTTCTTTGATAAAATCCCCTTTGCTGATTCCCAATACAAAGCCTCACTGATTGTAAAAAATTGTGCTCAAAGAGGCCTTCACTTGCTCTTCTATCCCTGTGGAACATCCCATTATAGCCTTTTTCCCTTTGTCAAAGTCCCCATTTTTTACCCTCAAATCCCTCCTAAACCTTCTAAATCATCCCCATGCCCCTCTTAAACCATTCAAATAACCTTTGTTGGTTTGATAGCCCCCACTCTCCTTACCGTTACCCATTTCTGACCGCAAATTGCATTAAAAAGGCTTAAAACCCATATTTTAACACATATCAGGCCTAGCCCCTTTCGGCTAGCCCCCAAAACCATTTCTCCACATGACCTGGGCACTAGAACCAAGCGCTAGCTCGGAAAGCGCTTATCACATTTGGATATCTGGAGCGTTTTTAACTGTCGATCTGCACAAATCGGACGGTCTTCGCAAACTCCATAGCGTCCGTGCCCCCCCCCCACCCATTCACCACTCTGATCGCATATCCACCGTCGATCTGATCCGCAGATTGACGGTCCATATTTCATCCACCCCGAGGGTCCCCGCAATTGCGCCCTGTTAAAAAACCGGAGGTTTCTATCGCATCGCCTTCGGAAGGTGGGCGACATTTTTCATTTCACAGTGATGCCATTCATCGTATGACACGTGGCTCTGAGCACTATTGAAAAATCACCCTCATCGCGTGTTAAAATTTGGCTGTGGACCTGGCACGATATGCGCGTACACCGTCTGATCTGAGGTCGTCCATCCAATGGTGATCGCGCCACGAAGATGCTCAGGAGTTAGTCCAAGGCAAATGGGACTCCTGGCCCACCATCTGTCGCCCTCCGATGCATTCTCAACCATCGATCTCCTCCTGAGATCGGACGGTCCAGATTAAATGCATTCCCCTCCATTGACTAGGTCCCGCCATGTCACCCATTCCATGTATTTTTGTTGCATTTCGTCCGTCCCCTTTATATTCCATTCAAAATTCAAATGTCGAATGTTTGCATTAGAATTTGCTGCATTCCGCCACCTTTCACAAGACCATTTTCCACTATTCGCTGCGTTTTCCACCATCATCCTGCACTGTTCCACCATTTCACTAGGATGCGCTACCATTCTTATTTCCCCCATTTCATACACCCTCCCCATGCATGGTTTTCTTAATGTGTTTACGTGTTTTGCAGGGTTATAGGCAGGTAGAAAACCACCATGGTTCATAGGCGCTATTAATTGGTACAGAGCACATAGAAAGGCCTAAGAAGGTGTTGAGAACGTAAATTTCCATTAAAGGTACAGAGTTCAACCGTGCAAGACTTCCCAACACCAGTTAAAGTTCCAATTTCGTAGACAGAGGCAATCATGGAGCGGCAAAGAGTATCAGTGGGAAAACAGAGCGTTTAAGGCCTGTAATTGAAGATTCTGAGCCTTAATCCAATGTTTTAAAGGCAAGGTACCAGATTGAAGACCTCATAAATTACACAGAAGGCCTAGGGCACAAAAAACAATATATATCAGTGTCACCATCAGCAGAATGTTCCTACCCGTGAAAGGATGAAGTTCCCATACTGTTTTCATTCTATACCGTGTTCCTGAGGAGATCTCTACCCTGACAACAGTCCTGGTGCTACCAGAAGCATTTGTTGCATAGTATGGCAGTCCTAAACCCTTGATCTGCATTTTGTTTAGTTCACCAGATTTTTGCAGAGGTATTACAGTGAGTACATCAAAGACATACCTGGAGTAAATTGCAGCTGGATGAAGACCACTCTTTCACCCGAGGAGTATTGAAGATAAATGCCCAGAATTTAAAACTGAACGGGGCATCGACCGTCTTCCTCTTCTGAGTTTTAATGCTACATTTAGTCTTCCATCTACCTCCTCTACCTCTTTTTTAGCTATAAAATTCATGAAGAAACTCATTGTAAAGGTTGTTGATCGGATATCTGAGAATTGCAAGATGTTTCTCTTGAGACATGTTCTCTGTGTAAAGTTGTAAGATAGGCTGAGGAAAATGTTTTCAGACTGAATACCAAGCTATTGGCAATGTTTTACATGACTGGTGTTGCTCTTTAATATGACAAGCACATTTCTTTGGATCTTGATTTAAAGCAGCGGTGATGTTTTCGTATCTTTGTCTTTTATTTCATTACATTACATTTCTTCTGGCACACATCAGAAATCTGGCATAGGATTTACCCTTGTTAGGTACCGTATGTTTCTGCTCTCCCTGCCTTCAATCTTTTCTGCTGTATGTGTTATCTGATAATTGATTTCAAGATAATTTAGGCAGTGTAGTGGTCAAATATACTGCTAGCTGATGTATGTGTTAGATTCGGTATATTCATACCTCCGTCAGAGATCAAAAACTCTTTGTTGCATTTCATTTTAGGTGTCTCATTCATCCAATCAGTTGCATTCCATTAGGAGCATAGATTATCTGACGGAAGGGTCTTGTCTCTCATTTTCCCTCATCTCATGTATCTGCTGGTTTGTGTCTAATCATTAAAGTTCATCAAAATTCATCAAAGTCAATTTTACAGTCATTCATAGTCATGTATGGTCTTTTGGTCAGCAAAGAGTATTTTCAGTGATTAGTTCTAGGGTTTCGTCTTCAAAAATGTCAAATAATGCCAGCAGACACATGAGGATGTCTCTAATAATTTTTCATTCCAAAATTTTCATCATCAATAATGCTGAGAATGATCTTCTTCAAAACTCTGTTTTGAAGAAGAAATCGTCAAATTTATTTTTTGTAATAAATGTAATTTCATCCTTTGTAATTTTTAAATTTTTTCAGTCATGAAGTACTTCAGGCACAGCCCTGGTCATCCTTTTCCAAAATCCAATGCTAATCATCCCTGCAAGAAATCGACAAAAGTTTCATCATTCAGCTCAAAAAAGTCAAAATGGAAACAAAAAAACAGAGTTTGTATTAAAAATGTGAAAGTGCCAAAATTGTAACATTACAAAGTGGGTTGGTCAAAATGAAAAATAAAAATGCATTGATATATGAGATATTTTCCACATCCAAACTTAATTTGCATGCCAAGGATAGGAGAGAAGCCGAGTTGAAGTTTGGAGGAGCGAAGACAGGGTTTTGGAGGACCGACTGTGTGTTGAATCTGTTGCGCAGCGCGTTGGGAGGTAGGCGCGACGCACCGAGAGGTCGCAGCGCATAGAGCCGACCTTTGCAGTGTATTTTTGCATGCATGCGGTGCACTCATACGACGCGGCGCATTGGGTTTTGTGCGTGGCGCATAGAGCTGACAGGCAAAATTTCACCTCTGCTTAAACAAAATTCAAATCGACTCTGTCTTCCATGATTCAAGTAAGTGTGTGAGCCTTTGCCATTGCTATTAAACAGTGTTTGCTGTGATTTGAAGAGAAAAATATAAGAGTTGAATGGTAAAAACATGAACCCTATCTTCTTGTCAAAAGTATGATTTGGAACTGCTCCTTAGGGTTTTAGAATTGGTGGTTTAAAAACAATTTTGTGCCAAAAATTACCTTCCCCATTGATTTACTCCCTTCACTATTTTGCAATTATCACAGTGCCTCCCCTATTCCCCTCCGTCCCAAAACCACTTATATCCCTTGTTCCCATTTTCCCTATCCCTAAACTCTACTATTCCTTATCACTCTCCCTCTCTCATTTCACTTATAAATTCCCAAAATCCCCAATTCCCAACAGTCAAGTGACTGTTAGCACACCTTAATTTCACTTAACAAACTCCACTTTTCCCCACTATTCCATATTCCTCATAGTCCCTCATTTCCCTTTAGCACATTTGGCATTGAAAAAAAACACCAATTTCTCATTTTCAACAAACCAAACATACACTTGTCATACACATTGCAACACCATGACGGATACAGATTCATCATGTGAGCAAGACAGTGATTCTACCACAGAGCTTCATGCACCGAGAAGGCCTCGAAAAGGAGGAAAATATGTGAGGGAGGAGCCCACCTCATTGACTCAGTTGGAGGCCTGCCCACTGGCCATGGCATGTTTCCGAGAGCTGTCATGCTATCAGTATTGTGAGAGGATTGCTCAGATTTGGCATCATCAGGAGTTAGCCCGGTTGTTTGTTTTACATTTGCGAGATAATTGATTACCCTCGGCAGTGCCATTTCACCATAGCCACCGAAATATTTCTCAGACACTTCGGGAATACGGAATGTAGGTGAGGTGGAACAAAAGACATCGAGCTGAGATAGAGTTCGTGAGCCATACATGTTTGTTATCCAAAGCGAATCGGCGAGAATTATTCCCATTCCAGTTTCTGAAAGAATCATATGTGCCATTGATGAGACTCATTATCAGGTACTTCAGTTGTGAGGGCCGATTCTCATGCCTTTATGCATAGCACATCAGGTTGTTGATGCATTTCACGAGAGTGAAGATGATGAACATTCCATATTTCATGTGCCGAAACATAGAGAGGATGACTACTCTTGTGCAGAAGAAGACACCAGAGCAGTATCATAACAACATTTATCATTATGCACTCATCAAGATGATTGTGGTACACTAGCTTGGATTGCATGGCATTGCATGGGAAGAGTTCATTTCCTGTGACTTCTTTATAGCCCCTCAGCCTCCTCTAGAGATTTTTCATGATGCAGGTGAGCCTTCACATCAGTTTGAAGGTCCCGAGATGGAGCCTATCATTGGTGTGCCAGTATTTGTTACTTATCAGAGAGGCACGAGATCACTATTTGCAGCAGCTCGACGAGTACTATCTCCACCCGGGGTGGAAGGGGTCTCGTTGTCATCGTCATCAACACAGGTACAGGTACAAGATAGAGGAAAGAGGCCTATGTAGGAGGAGGGCCCTTCAGGAGGTCAGGATACTGATTTTACATTGATTGATGTGGACGTGAGCTCTCCAAACTCAAAACTGAGAGAGATCATTCAGGAGTAGAAAACTGAGATTAGCACATTGACTGAGAAGTTTCATAGAGTACAATGGATCATTAACTATCTGGAGCAGTGTAATAAGTAGTTTTAGGATTAGCAGACACTCATGGAGTTACAAAACATCCGCGAGAACCGATAAGCTGCCCGAAGAAGCCCATCCGAGATGACACCTATCGAGCGGGAGATTGAGGCCGATAGAGAGACTTGGCTTGAGAGGGTCAAAATGCATCTTGATAAGATGTTGGAGAAAGAAAACAAAGAGAATAACATGCTCCAACACATGAAGAACCACTATTGGGCATGCACACATGTTTGCAAAGCGAAAATCAAGATCCTGAAAGCGAGGCTAAGAAGGGCACTGAGGAGGCACAAAAGGCATGACCAACTTCAAATCTTGGCCGAAGCTTCTTTGGATGAGCATGGTACTTGATGAGGGACCTTAAGTCCAAATTTCAAGGAATTTGGAGAAAATTTTGTCATTTTTGAATTTTTTGGTCACAAAACAGGTTTTCCTGCCCGACGTGTAGCGCCACCTTGCGCGCGCTTACGATTGGGAGATCCTCTAGAGGAAAAATTGATATTTCTAGAATTTTTATGAAAAATTATGCATTCTCAGGAATGGCCTAAGAGTTTCATCAAGTTTTGGGTGGCCTAAAGGGTCAAAAACACCTTGAAAATGGCCTTTCGGCCACTTTTTGCACACACAGGAACCAGTCTTGGGAGATTGAACATTTGGAAGGGTAATTGGACACCAAATCCAGAAATTCCACTTGGGTTAGATAGTAGATAGGTAGGGCTTTCAAAAAAGCTATCATGAGCTCAATTTGGACTTTGGGAAGGACCTCAAAAACAGATCCAAAGTTGTGTTATGCATAGAGATTTTGGGCGCGGCGCATAGAGAATTTTGGCCTATTTTTCACTCCACAGCTCAAAATTTCACCTAGTTTTGGCCAGTTTTAATTTTTGATGTAAATATTGATCTATATTGATGTAATTTCATGACCATGATGTAATTTTGGCACATTTTTACTTGTTATAGAAGATTCATTCACCAAAAGGTGAAATGTGAGTGAATGGATCAGTTTCCTAGCATATAGAGGCAAGTTGTTTCATGGCCTATTTTCTAGTTCCTAGTTTAGATATGGTTGAAACAGCTCCTAGAATGATGAGATCAATCCCTAGAGGCATGGGAATGGGTTAGGATTTTCTATATTATGTATTTTCTCAGACATTTTCAGGGTTGGACATTTGGGATTGCATAGGACTTCATTGTACATTCATTCTGCAATTTTGGCAAAGGAATAGACCAGGGTTTGCAGCCCTCTTTGGGATCCTTGTGGCTCTTTGTTTTGATGATTTTTCTCTCTGTGTATCTGTAAGTTTCATTGATGTTATTTTTGTACCATTTCTCTACTCCTTTCTTCTTAAATTAAGCAAATCAGTGTTAAAGGTAGAATTCAGTAGCTTGCTTTGCTCTGCCTTTAGTTTTGTTTAATTTTACATGTTTTCGTCTGTTTGAGGAGGACTCTTGAGACCCTCTTGCCCTCTTCAGCCCCCCACCAGTCTGATCCTTTCATTCAATCAATTTAAAACATCAAAACACTTGCCTTCCTCACCCCAATCAGAACTCTGCAAAAACTAGGCCTAATCCCCACACCCAAAACTGCCTTTCCCTTTTATCCAACGAAAACCCCCAAAATCAAAATCAAACTCCTTTATTTATATACCTAGCCTAAAATTAGTTGTTGTTAAAGTCATCTCAAGCCCTATTGCTTACTTTTCGTTGAGATTGACCCGGAGAGAGCCCTCTCCTGTTCTGGTAGGGCCAGCTGCCAGACTGAGCGTGGTTTGATGTTACCCTGACTCTACCTTCCTTCAACTTAAGGTAGATTTAGGAAATAACATAGTGGCGACCATACTGGGGAAAAATGGTTTGCTTGTTGGTGTTATTTTTTTCATAAGCTATAGACGGAGCCTGAAGTTATGCCAGGTAGCTTTCGAAACGCTTTTGCTTTGCATTAGCGGAAGTAGATAAACGCTGCTTCAATCAATCTCCAGTCTAGCTTGTGAACGTGACACTTGACTTGTGAATTACCCCAGTATATCAGATCGTTCTGGAATTTTGGGTGATGAGTCTAGAATTTGATAGGCTGAACAAGTTGGTTTTGTCCCTTTGATTTTGAAATTAATCCAACACACTGGCTTCCAGAAGACATACAAGAGAAAATCCGGATCCCGATGCACCTCCAGTGTATGATAATCCCAATCTGATTTCAAGAATCCTCCGTCGAGAAACTCCTGTGATCCCTTTGTTTAAATCTCATTCATGCCCTACTGTATTTGAATTCCTTGAAGATATTGAGTTTGATGATCAATTTGAGTTGTCGTTGTTTGAAACTAAGTCTGAAAATGCTACTGGTTCTACCGTCATAAATCCTGAGTTTATCAAGTATCTTGAGATTGAACAAGCTAATAGATCCATTGATAGTTACATCTTGAACATTCAAAACTCAATTGTGGCAACTAATATTCCTGATTTTATCGAATCTGCATCTGAAACTCTTGGTCCATCAGTAGTTACTTCTGATTCATAGGTTCACATCGAGTCTTCTTTCATTCCTACCATTCTCGTGCAACCATCCATATATGATCAGCAATCTGCAGTAGTTCCTCCTCCATCCCCACCACATACACCTCGTACATCTACTACTCCTACTCCACCCGTTTCTCCAAGACAGATTATAAATCCACCAAGAGCAATGGCTGCTAGATTCGCACCTCTTGTCTTGCCCCAGAACTTGGATGCCATGCCCACTGATTATCAGAGTAAAATCCCATTGTCTGATGGAACTCCTCAGAGTGTTCCTACTCAGCAGCATATTTATAGAATGACAGACTTCTTTGATCTCCATGAAATTGATGAAGAGAATGTCACCATGAGATTTTTTGTGCAAACTTTTGGAGGTGAAGTACGTAAGTGGTTCGGAGCTTTGCAGCCTAGAAGTATTGCTACATTGGCTGAGCTTCAGAGACAGTTTTTAGATTGGTGGGAAATAAAGAAATATCCTCTTCAAATCACTTCTGAATATACCAAGATCAAGCACAATCCTGGTGAGTCCGTCCAAGACTATATTATCAGATTTAATGCGGTTTATAATGCTATTCCTGATGATTTGAGGCCATCTAAGAAGTCAGCTTTGTTAAAATTCCTGGATGGTTTTGATCCGGACATGGCCTATTCATTATGGGAAAGAGAGCTGGCAACTTTGGAGGACATGCAGAAGATTGAGGTGAGTGTTGAGGCGAATTTGAATGACAAGAGAGCTAGATTGAAAGAAGAAAAGAAAGTTGTGATAAAGGAAGAAACTTCTACTTCAGATCAACTACTTCGTAAAGTGGAAAAGATGATTGAAAGAATGAAACTTGATAAGCCTGAACTGCAGATCAGAAATCCCAACTTTTGTGGACAGCAACAACCACAATTCAGGATCAAACAAGGAGAGCAGCGAGCACAAGAACCATCGCCACAACAGCAGGTAAAAACTCCTTTACAGCAGAATTTTGTTGGTCCCGAATCAGATGATGAAGACAATTTAATTGGAGAAGAAAATCACTTTTTACACCTGATGACATGCCAACCTTTATCACTGAAGATTAGGAGTTTGCAGAAAGTTCAGCTGTACAAAAGGATGAGGATTTTATCTTGGCAAATGAGACAGCCCTTGAAGAAGAGTCGAATGAGTATCAAAGAGGTTATATGAATGCTTTGTCCACCCAGAAGAAACAATATTCACTTAGAAACAGAGATGTGCCTATCAACCCAATCCAAAAGAGAAAAGAAGTTTCAGCACCAAAGAATGATGCACTCATTGCACAAAAGAAGGGAAAAGATGTAGCTGATCCCACTACAAGCAAGCCTCTATCAGCAAGTGAAAGATCAAATTAGCCAATTGTATCGAAGGAGAAAGCCGAAAAGAAGGATGCTCTAGCCAAAGAGGTAGAAAAAACTTCAGCTTTTAACTTAGAGACTGAGATTGCTAAGTTGAAAGTTTCCATTCCTTTGACTGAGTTAATGAAAAATAGCAGCTACAAGGGTCAAGTATCTAAAATTCTGAATTTCGATCCAATGTCTGATATGGTGAATGTGGAGGATGATCAGCCTGAATTGATATTTGGACCAGCATTGGATGGTGATTCTCCCGATAGTGATGTTCCATATTTTTATATCAGCCTTAGATTGCATGAGTTTGTATTACATAATGCCATGTTTGATTCTGGAGCTTCTCACAATCTCATGCTGAAGGTGATTATGGAGAAATTGGGATTGGACATCACTTGGAAGTATCATGATCTGTATTCTTTTGATTCCAGCAGAGTAAGATGCATTGGGCTTATTAAATATTTGGTAGTAAGTTTAGATCATATTCCGGCGAAGAATGTTTTGATGGATGTGGTTGTGGCAGACATTCCTCCTAGATTTGGCATGCTTCTTTCCAGATATTTGGGAGCGAAGTTGAAGGGAACCATACAGCTTGATTTCTCCTATGCTACCATTCCTATGTTTGGTCAGATGAGAAAACTATATCAGGAACAGAAGATGAAGTATATGATCACCAGCAAGGAGAAACCGGTAAATCATCCAATTAATTATGTACATATAGATTTAGAGTCTTTTGTTTTTAATTCAGATAGTTTCAATGATGTAGATAGTCAGTTAGTTGAAGCAGAGGAAATTCTGGAGATTACAGAAAATTTCATAGAAGTTTTGATGAAAGAAAGACAAGAACTTGAGAGTTCCGCTGAGCAATCAACCTTCCGACAGCAGCAGAAAGTTAAGGGACAGCAAGCAAAAATAACAGAGCAAACGAAATTTCAGCACTTGGAAGAAGATGAAGAAGGTTTATGGACTATGGATTTTTATGGTGCTGTTGGGAGTGATGGTGCTGGAATCGGCATTTGGGTTCGTAGTCCTTTTTCCACTCCAAACAAGGTACCTAGTAACGTGAGAGTTTGTTCATACAAGTTAGCATTTGATTGTTCGAATAATGAGGTAGAATACGAAGCTTTGATTGGTGGTCTGAAAATACTTAGGAAGTTGAATTCTAAGAGAATTGCAGTCTATGGCAACTCTGAGTTGGTAATTAAGCAAGTGAAGGGTGAGTATCAAGCAAAGCATCCTCGGATGCAGGCTTATCGAAATGTTGTTCTTGATATCTTGAAGTTATTTTCAGATTATACTTTGACTTGTATCCCTCGCATTCAGAATGGTATTGCGGATGCTCTTGCCAAGGCAGCTAGTAATTTGAAGATTCCAATGAACTCAAGTAATAAGTTCGAGATCCATGTGAAACATCATCCAATGGTCCTGGATAATCAAAGGTTTTGGCAAGTATTCCAAGATGATGATGAGATTGACGAATTTCTGCAGAACAAAGGTAAATTTAAAGACACTTCAATTGACATGGAATATGATGATGGTGAGGCTGATATGCAAATAAATCAGATGGAAGTGTTATAGCTAAAAGATAATGTCATTCCTAAGGGTTTGATACCTTTAGAAGAGCTCTTTGATCAAGATGACGTAGCTAGAAAGCCAACCTTGTGGCCAACTGAAAAGGGAGTTGAAGACGTGAACATTGGAACAGCTGAAAATCCAAAGATGGTGAAGTTATCCAAATCATTGCCACCGGAGGTAAAAGAAAAATATGTTAATTTGTTGTCTTCTTTTGCTGATGCTTTTGCTTGGGATTATTCAGATTTAAAGACGTATGATACCAATATAATTCAGCACACTATTCCTATTAAGCCAAATCAGAAGCCTTTCAGGCAGAAGTTGAGAAGGATAAATCCGAAGTTGCTACCCTCGATTGAAAAGGAGGTGAATCGACTTTACAAGGCTAGTATCATTGTTCCTATAAGATTTTCAGATTAGATTTCCAATTTGGTGCTCGTTCGCAAGAAGACAGGTGAGATTCGTTTGAGCATTGATTTTCGGAATTTGAACAAGGTTTATTTGAAAGACAATTATCCATTGCCCAAAATGGATCACATATTGCAGCGAGTAGTTGTAGCATCTCGTATGTCACTACTCGATGGTTATTCTGGGTATAACCAAATTTTGGTCCATGAGGATGATAGAGACAAAACTGCGTTCACCACTCCGTGGGGAACTTTCCATTATGCCAAAATTCCTTTCAGTTTAAAGAATGCTGGTGCAACATTTCAGCGTGCAATGGATATGGAATTTGTGAATGAGAAAGATGTTTTCTTAGTTGTATATCTTGATGATTTGACAGTCTTTTCCAATTCTGATGAAGATCATCTTTACCATTTGAAAGCTGTTTTTCAGCGATGTAGAAAGTATGGTGTGTCACTCAATCCGAAGAAGAGTTTGTTTTCCATGGATGAGGGCAAACTTCTTGGTCACATTATTTCAAAAGATGGCATCCGTATTGACCCATCTCGAGTTGAAGCAATTCAGAAAATTGATCTTCCCTGGAATAAGAAGGAGATTCAGTCTTTTAATGGTAAGATGAACTTTTTACGCCGCTTTGTAACTAACCTTGCTGAACATATAAGAGAGATTACAGACATGCTTAAGAAGGATAGCGTAGTAAAGTGGAGTGAAGAGGCAGTAAATTCCTTTAATATAGTGAAGTTGGTTCTTTCATCAGCTCCAGTTTTGATCAGCCCAGATTACACTCAGGATTTTATTTTGTTCTCTTTTGCTTCAGAGCATACTATGGCAGCAGTTTTAATGCAGAAAAGAGATGGACATGAAAAACCAATTGCTTTTTTCAGTCGCACTATAAGAGATGCAGCCCTGAAATATAACATAATTGAAAAGCAAGCTCTTGCTCTTGTGAAGGTGTTGAAAGATTTTCGAGTATATATTATTGCTTATGTTCCTAACGCTGCTATAAAGGATGTTCTAGTGCAAACAGATCCAGAAGGGAGACGGGGTAGATGGATTGTTGCCTTATTGGAGTATGATGTGGAGATAAAGCCTACGAAACTTATCAAAGGACAAGGGCTGGTAAAGTTAATGGCTGAATCAAATTTGCACGCTTTGGACATCAATCTTATTGCTGCTATGTCTGAAGATAATGAGGAAAGTTCATCAGTTAAGGTATCAAAAATCTTTGTGATGTCTCCTTGGTATTCAGATATTGTATATGTGCTTCAGAATTTGTCACCACCTCCCAGTATGGCTAGAAACAAAAGTAGAACTTTGAAATTGAAGGCCGCTAAGTTTTGTGTTATTAATAATTCACTTTATTGGAAAGATCTCGGTGGTGTTTTGTTGAATTGTTTGGTGGAAGAAGAAGAAAAGCAGGTTATGGAGAATTTTCATAAAGGAGATTGTGGCGGTCACCTTTTTTGGAAAACAACGGATAATAAGATTTTGAGAGCCAAATGCTATTGGCCGAAATTGTTTGCTGATTTGTATAAGACTGTCAAAAGCTGCCATGAGTGTCAGATTTTTGAAGGAAGACAGAAATTATAGCCTTTGCCGCTTAAGCCTATTGAGGTGAGTGCTCTGTTTTAGCAGTGGGGTTTCGATTTCATTGGCGAAATTCATCCCGCTTCTTCAAGATAGCATAGATGGATCCTAACAACGACAGATTATTTCACGAAATGGATTGAACCAGTTCCCACCAGGAAAGCTATGGATTCGGTAATCATATCTTTCCTTGAGAATAACATTTTGTCTCGCTTTGGTTGCCCAAAAAATTTAATCACTGATAACGTAGCAGCTTTCAAATCAAATAATATGATTGAGTTTTGTGACAAGTATAAAATCATTTTGGGACATTAAACTGCTTATCATCCGCAAGGCAACGGATTGGCGGAATCTTCCAACAAATCTTTGGTCAACATCATTAAAAAGTTGCTGGAAATAAACAAGAAGAGTTGGCATAAGAAGCTGGTCAATGCACTATGGGCAGATCAGGTGAGTCAGAAGAAATCCATTGGTATGTCCCCCTTTGAGTTATTTTATGGAGTTGATACAGTGTTTCCTACCTCTCTCGTGGTTCCGGTGGTAAAAATTCTACAGGATGCTGACAGTGAGGAAGATCATATGTAGAGAAGAATAAATCAAATTATCCATTTGCAGCAGACAAGGGAAGAAGTTTTTCAAAACACATTCAAGCTGTAACAGAGAATTAAGAAGATCTACGACCGGAAAGCAAAGGTGGAAAAATTTCAACTGGAAGAAGTGGTGCTGAAATGGGATGCTAGAAATGAGGACAAAGGTAAGCACGGTAAGTTCGAAAATCTCTGGAAGGGACCCTTTAAAATTGCTTCATATCGAGGTCAGTTTGCTTTTCTTCTGAAGGAGATGGACGGGGAAGATTGTCCAGGAGGGCCGGTCAATGGTCGGCTGCTCAAGCGGTACCACTTCTAAGATGTTTTCTGCTGATTACATTGTCATTGTACATACCATTTCTTCCTGTTTCATTGCAAGTGTGTACTGTGATATTTTCTTCAGTTTGGGGCCCGAAGTGAAGGCTATAATTCTGAAGATGGATTGCAGTTTTGGTTTGAGTTTGTCAATGTCAGTTTTTTTCAGTCATTTCAGTTTCAAAGTTGAGTCAGTTTGAGTCAGACTCTCAGTGAATAAATCAGTCAACAGTTTTGTGTTTCTTTTTCAAAATAATGGACTCCATAGCCCAATGGATGAAGGCACTTCCTACTCTCCCAGAAATCTGCAGTTCTTGGCACCTCCCAGGAGCTACCATCCCCATTGGAGCCAATGTTAGAGTCGATATAGTCATACCTCCGTCAAAGATCAAAAACTCTTTGTTGCATTTCATTTTAGGTGTCTCATTAATCCAATCAGTTGCATTCCATTAGAAGCATAGATTATCTGATGGAAGGGTCTTGTCTCTCATTTTACCTCATGTCATGTATCTATTGGTTTGTGTCTGATCATTAAAGATCATCAAAATTCATCAAAGTAAATTTTACAGTGATTCATAGTCATGGATGGTCTTTTGGTCAACAAAGAGTCTTTTCAGTCATTAGGTCTAGGGTTTCGTCTTCAAAAATGTCAAATAATTCCAGCAGGCACATGAGGATGTCTCTAATAAGTTTTCATTCCAAAATTTTCATCATTAATAATACTGAGAATGATTCTTCTTCAAAACTCTGTTTTGAAGAGGAAATCGTCAAATTTATTTTTTGTAATAAATGTAATTTCATCCTTTGTAATTTTTAAAGTTTCTCAGTCATGAAGTACTTTAGGCGCAGCCTTGGTCATCCTTTGCCGAAATCCAATGCTAATCATCCCTGCAAGAAATTGACAAAATTTTCATCATTCAGCTCAAAAAAGTCAAAATGGAAACAAAAAAACAGAGTTTGTATTAAAAATGTGAAAGTGCCAAAATTGTAACATTACAAAGTGGGTTGGTCAAAATGAAAAATCAAAATGCATTGATATATGAGATATTTTCCACATCCAAACTTCATTTGCATGCCAAGGATAAGAGAGAAGCCGAGTTGAAGTTTGGAGGAGCGAAGACGGGGTTTTGGAGGACCGACTGTGTGTTGAATCTGTTGCACAACACGTTGGGAGGTAGGCACGACGCATCCAGAGGTCGCGGTGCATAGAGCCGATCTCTGCAGTGTATTTTTGCACGCGCGTGATGCACTCACACGGTGCAGCGCATTGGGTTTTGTGCATGGTGCACAGAGCTAACAGGAAAAATTTCACCTCTGCTCAAACAAAATTCAAATCGACTTCGTCTTCCATGATTCAAGTAAGTGTGTGAGCCTTTGCCACTGCTATTAAACGGTGTTTGCTGTGATTTGAAGAGAAAAATATAAGAGTTGAATGGTAAAAACATGAACCCTATCTTCTTGTCAAAAGTTTGATTTGGAACTCCTCCTTAGGGTTTTAGAATTGGTCGTTTAAAAAAAAAATTGTGCCAAAAATTACCTTCCCCATTGATTTACTCCCTTCACTATTTTGCAATTATCACAGTGCCTCCCCTATTCCCCTCCGTCCCAAAACCACTTATATCCCTTGTTCCCATTTTCCCTATCCCTAAACTCTACTATTCCTTATCACTCTCCCTCTCTCATTTCACTTATAAATTCCCAAAATCCCCAATTCCCAACAGTCAAGTGACTGTTAGCACACCTTAATTTCACTTAACAAACTCCACTTTTCCCCACTATTCCATATTCCTCATAGTCCCTCATTTCCCTTTAGCACATTTGGCATTGAAAAAAAACACCAATTTCTCATTTTCAACAAACCAAACATACACTTGTCATACAAATTGCAACACCATGACGGATACAGATTCATCATGTGAGCAAGACAGTGATTCTACCACAGAGCTTCATGCACCGAGAAGGCCTCGAAAAGGAGGAAAATATGTGAGGGAGGAGCCCACCTCATTGACTCAGTTGGAGGCCTGCCCACTGGCCATGGCATGTTTCCGAGAGCTGTCATGCTATCAGTATTGTGAGAGGATTGCTCAGATTTGGCATCATCAGGAGTTAGCCCGGTTGTTTGTTTTACATTTGCGAGATGGTCAAGTTACCCTCGCTGGTGTAAATTTCACCTTGACACCAGAAACCATTTCTCAGGCAACAGGAATACCGAATGTAGGTGAGGAGTGGAACAAAAGACAGCAGGCAGATAGAGTTCATTATGAGCCATACATCAGGCCTGGCTATCCAAGGCAGATCAGCAGGGTATTCCCATTCCAGTTTCTGGAAGAATCATATGTGCCATTGATGAGACTCATTATCAGGTACTTCAGTTGTGAGGGCCGATTCTCATGCCTTTATGCATAGCACATCAGGTTGTTGATGCATTTCACGAGAGTGAGGATGATGAACATTCCATATTTCATGTGCCGAAACATAGAGAGCATGACTACTCTTGTGTAGAAGAAGAATCCAGAGCAGCAGCATAACAGTATTTATCATTATGCGCTCATCAAGATGATTGTGGTACACCAGCTTGGATTGCAGGGCATTGCATGGGAAGAGTTTATTTCCCGTGACTTCTTTATAGCCCCTCAGCCTCCTCTAGAGATTTTTCATGATGCGGGTGAGCCTTCACATCAGTTTTACGGTCCCGAGACTGAGCCTATCATTGGTGTGCCAGTATTTGTTACTTATTAGAGAGGCACAAGATCACTATTTGCAGCAGCCCGACGAGTACTATCTCCACCCGGGGTGGAAGGGGTCTCGTTGCCATCATCATCAGCATAGGTACAGGTACAGGATAGAGGAAAGAGGCCTATGCAGGAGGAGGGCCCTTCAGGAGGTCAAGATACTGATTTTACATTGATTGATGTGGACGCGAGCTCTCCAAACTCAAAACTAAGAGAGATCATTCAGGAGCAGAAAAATGAGATCAGCACATTGACCGACAAGTTGCAGAGAGCACAATGGATCATTAAATATCTGGAGCAGCAGAATAAGAAGTTGGAGGATCAGCAGACACTCATGGAGTTACAAAACATCCGCGACAATCAGCAAGCTGCCCGAAGAAGCCCATCCAAGATGACACCTATCGAACGAGAGATTGAGGCCGATAGAGAGACTTGGCTCAAGAGGGTCAACATGCATCTTGAGAAGCTATTGGAGAAAGAAGAAAAAGAGAATAACATGCTTCGACACATGAAGAACCACTATTGGGCACGCACACATGTTTGCAAAGCGAAAATCAAGATCCTGAAAGCGAGGCTGAGAAGGGCACTGAGGAGGCGCAAAAGGCATGAAAGACTTCAAATCTTGGCTGAAGCTTCTTTGGCTGAGCATGTTACTTCATGAGGGACCTTCAGTCCAAATTTCAAGGATTTTGGAGAAAATTTTTTCATTTTTGAATTTTTTGGTCACAAAACAAGTTTTCTTGCCCGACACGTAGCGCCACCTTGCGCGCGCTTACTATTGGGAGATCCTCTAGAGGAAAAATTGATATTTATGGATTTTTTATGAAAAATTATGCATGCTCAATAATGGCCTAAGATTTTCATCAATTTCTGGGTGGCCTAAAGGGTCAAAAACACCTTGAAAATGGCCTTTCTGCCACTTTTTCACACATAGGAACCAGTCTTGGGAGATTGAACTTTTAGAGGGTCGAATGGACACCAAATCTAGAAATTCAACTTGATTTGGAAAGTAGACAGGCAGGGATTTCCAACGAGCTATCATGAGCTCAATTTTGACTTCGGGAAGGGCCTCAAAAACAGCTCCAAAGTTGTGCTACGCATAGAGATTTTGGGCGCAGCGCATAGAGAATTTTGGCCTATTTTTCACTCCACAGCTCAGAATTTCGCCTAGTTTTGGCCAGTTTTACTTTTTGATGTAACTCTTGATCTATCTTGATGTAATTTCATGACCATGATGTAATTTTGGCACATTTTTACTTGTTCTAGAAGATTCATTCACCAAAAGGTGAAATGTGAGTGAATGGATCAGTTTCCTAGCATATAGAGCAAGTTGTTTCATGGCCTATTTTCTAGTTCCTAGTTTAGATATGGTTGAAACAGATCCTAGAATGATGAGATCGACCCCTAGAGGCATGGGACTAGGTTGGGCTTATCTATATTATGTATTTTCTCAGAAATTTTCAGGGTTGGACATTTGGTATTGCATAGGACTTCATTATACATTCATTCTGCAATTTTGGCAAAGGAATAGACCAGGGTTTGCAACCCTCTTTGGGATCCTTGTGGCTCTGTGTTTTGATGATGTTTCTCTCTATGTATCTGTAAGTTTCATTTATTTTATTTTTGTACCATTTCTCTACTCCTTTCTTCTTAAATTAAGCAAATCAGTGTTAAAGGTAGAATTCAGTAGCTTGGTTTGCTCTGCCTTTAGTTTTGTTTAATTTTACATGTTTTCGTCTGTTTGAGGAGGACTCTTGAGACCCTCTTGCCCTCTTCATCCCCCCACCAGTCTGATCCTTCCATTCAATCAATTTAAAACATCAAAACACTTTCCTTCCTCACCCCAATCAGAACTCTGCAAAAACTAGGCCTAATCCCCACACCCAAAACTGCCTTTCCCTTTTATCCAACGAAAACCCAAAAAACCAAAATAAAACTCCTTTATTTATATACCTAGCCTAAAATTAGTTGTTTTTACAATCATCTCAAGCCCTATTGCTTAATTTTCGCTAAGATTGACCTGGAGGGAGCCCTCTCCTATTCTGGTAGGGCTAGCTACTAGACTGAGCGTGGTTTGATGTTACCCTGACTCTGCCTTCCTTCAGCCTGAGGTAGATTTAGGAAATAACAGTATGAATTAATGAATCTGTTCTTAGATGTTCTTGTTAGGCTTTAATTGAATGAACTGGAATACTGGGATTTTAGAACTCTGTCTCTGTCTCACTAGGATCCTTTCAATTAATTGAACCTTTCTAAGTTCCCTCAAGCTCGAGGCCGAAGCATTGAGTTCAAAGTCTCTCTCTGATCTCAGGTTTTCACTTTTGTGTTCTAAATATTTAATGTTTCCTCGTCTGAAGAGTTAGCCTTTTAGATTTTAGATCACAGGTTGTCCAATGTCATGTCTTGTCCCTGGGTTTGATTCCTAAAGGGTCACCTTGGAGGTTTCCTTGCTTTCACCTTCTCTGTTACCTTTCCATGCCACACTATCATCTTTAAGATCCAATGCTTTAGATGACTAGCCCAACTGAAAGCCCACGTATTGAATAGCAAGTAAACCCTTTCCTGACTCCATTGCCCAATGGCCTTGAATGTTCTCTGAATCATCTCCTCTTTGCCTAAAATATTCTTTGCTCATCCTTGTCTTATATTGAACCCTTCCTTCCTGATTCCCAACAACCAAAACATAAAATCAAACAAACAAACCCCGTGCCTATAACTAGCCTAAAATCTTAACTTTGAGCTTCAAAGACACAAAACCTTTGCTTATATAGAGAGATCCCTCTTTGGACCGAAAAGGGCTAGATCCTAAGGTCTGAAAGTGGTTTGAATGTTGTCTCATCTTTTGGTATTTCCAATCTTGCCAAAACATGGGAACCCCAACATAATGGTGACTCCACTAGGGATCGAACCCAGAATCTCTGGTTAGGTTGGTAGTTAAACACTCCTATTCACAAATCAACCTCTATACCACTTGTTGTGTTTTCTCCCACAACTCTTAGACAGAGTCTGGAAAGTGCCAGACAGCCTCCGAATCTCATCCTCTTTCATAGGTGAAATATATGGTAAATTCCCTCCCAGTCAAACTCTGGTTAGAGTTTGCTGTGTTTTAAGAATCTCCCTAAAGGGACATTACATAAGCACTATGGTGGATAGTGTATCTCCTAGCAACATCCTAGACCTTCCACCTGGCGACTCCATAGTTCCTTAAAGATCAAAGATTCCACTGGTGATCAGTAGGCCTGCTAATTATCTTGGTTCACATAAGACTCCATTGGGAGACCAACCTCTATAACAACATTAGCCACAATAAAAGTATCAAGTAGGATTAAGCTTCTTTGTTGGAAAACAACATTCTGGCTTTAAGAACCATTCACACAAGAGCTTATCCCAACCCAAACCCACCTGGAATAGTTGATAACCCTGAGAGTATCATTAATAAATCTCCTACATCCAGAAGACCAACTATTTTCAGACACATCCATAGAGATAACTCTGCACTAGAAGACTTTACAGCTCTATCAGACCCACCTTTTGACCTAGGCACTCAAAGTAGTTTACCCAAGACTAGGTCATTCAATGCTTTAGACCAGCCAGACCTCGAGTTTCTTGTTTCACCACCCCAAAGTGGTAAACACGTTAGGGACAGAGAGACCCTTCCATCTACACCTCCTGATATTCACTTCATTCAAAACTTGGGGCTCTGCCACCCTAAATCTACTCAGTAGACTTCTGTTGGTCCTAGTATCCCTGCCATCCACATACCAGCTTCTCAAGCTAACCCTTTACGTCACTAGAACATCATCATGGCAACCTGGTATGCACCTCTGGTTTTACCCCAGCCTTTAGTACCCCTACCCAACGATTATCAATCAAAGATCCCACACTTCACTGCAAAAGAGTCCACCACAGATCAACACCATGTAGATAGGATGGAAGATTCTTTTGAATACATGCAGCTAGATGATGATACAGTCAAAATAAGAATTTTTGCCTTGATCTTAGGAGGTGATGTGAAGAAATGGTTTAAGGGCCTACCTCCTAATAGCATCCAGGACCTGCCCTCTTTATACCAGACCTTCATAAACAAATGGGAAGTTAAGGCCAACCCTCTCCAAATCTTAGCAGAATACAAGAACCTGAAAAGAAACATAGGAGAGAGTGTCCATGACTACTCTACAAGGTTTAATAGCGTTTATAACGCTCTTCCTCTACACATGAAACCTCCCCAAGGTTTGGCCCTAATGAAATACCCTGAAGGCTTTGATGCTGATATGGCCTACTAGCTTAGGGAGAGGGACTACAACACATTGGAAGACATGCAAAAAGGAGCAGTGAGTGTAGAGGCTAACCTGATTGAGAAGAAAGCAAGATTGAGAGCTGAAAAAAGGGTAACATATAGAGATGACACTGTAGCTTCCACATCTGACCCCAATTATGACTATCTATCTAAAAACATGGAAAAGCTACAGAAAATGATGGAAAAAATGGTTGTCACAGTCAGTAACCAAAACAAAAACCAAAATCACAACTAGAACCAGAACTTTAGAAGGAACAATACCACTCCCAATAGACAAAGAGACTCAGATCAGCAAGTCATTCCCCCATTTCAAGAGAACTTTCTTGATGAAGATGAGGGAATCATAGAAGAGTCTGAGGGAAACTCAATAAACATGTTTGAAGTAGAAAACTCAATCCACCACTGTTCCACATAAGAAGATCAACCCTCATCCTCATATTTGGATGAGGAAAGATTAGAATCTGATGATTACAGACTTGGATTTGAAAATGCCATCATGCAGGTTAGAGAACAGTATGAACTTAGAAGCAAAAAGAGCCTATACACTCCCACACCAAAGGCTTCTGAGGTTACCATCAAGAAAAGGCCTGAGAAAAATTCTAAGGTAACTGCTGAAAGTAACAAATCAGCAGCTGAGAGTTCTGGGAAAAAAGAAAATAAAAAGACAACCAAATCACTGATAAACAAAATCAACCAACTAGTAGCACTAGCACTACAGTTAGTGCTCCTGATAAAACAGTTCCTGATCCTGTACATAGTAAGAATCAGCACACTGAGCCTGCTACTAAGGTAGTGGCTAACAAGACAGAGTTGAACATTACAAAGAATTAATCACTCTTCAATTTGGAGAGTGATATTTCTAAAACTAAAATCTCTGTCCCACTTACTGAGTTGGCCACTCAGGATGTATATAAAGGCCAAATTTTGAAAGCATTAAATCTAGGGGAAAACAGTGACACTGTCAATTTGAGTGATGATCAACCAACCCTTCTGTTTGGTCCAAAGATAGAAGGGAAGTTTCAGGAAGGGGTAGTACCACCTTTTTATATCAGTCTCAATATCCATGACAAGATCCTTCACAATGAAATGCATGACTCTAGGGCATCACACAACCTAATGCCTAAGGTAGTTATGGAAAGGTTAGGCCTAGAGATAACCCGTCCCTATAAGGATTTATATTCATTTGATTCTAGCAGGGTAAAGTGTCTTGGCCTAATCAAAGACCTATGTGTAAGCCTTACCCAGATTCCAGCCAAGTGTATGGTCATGGATGTTGTAGTGGAAGATGTGCCACCTAAGTATGGCATGTTGCTGTCAAGGTCACGGGGAGCCAAAATGCAAGGTAAAATGCATATGGATGGGGCATATGCCACAATCCTTGTCTTTAGCCAGCTTAGAAGACTGTATGGAGAGGCACAAATGAAATTCCTGGTCAGTAGCCCTGAAAAGCATGAAAATTCACCTTCATACTCTGTACACACAGATCTTGACTCCTTCATCCTTTGCAATGATGAATCCTTAGAGGGGCCAGAATTCAAAAATAAAGATACAAACAATGAAACAGAGTCCATAGACTTCAACATAGTGGCTACTCTAGACTCGGAAGAAAGCGATGCAGAAACCTATGGGCAGTGCACCAAAAACGAAACTCAGAGTGAATAAGAAATAGAATGCAGTCAACTGATGAGTCACCCTTCACAAGCTCATACGCCACACCAAGAACAAAACAATGTTAAGCCCAAGATCGAAACTTTATGGGAAATGAATTTTGATGGGTCATGCACCAAGAGAACTGTAGGAGCAGGAGTGTGGGTACATAACACAGAGAGTGACTACGCAGAGAGTCATGCCTGTAACCTGAAATTAAAATGTACAAATAATATCGCAGAGTATGAGGCTCTTATCCTAGGCTTGAATCTGTTGAAAAAATTATGAGCCCATAGGATAGTTGTGCATGGAGACTCTGATTTGATCATAAAACAAGTGAATGGTGAATACACAGTGAAACATCCTAGGCTGAGAGCGTACAAGAATGATGCTATGGATCTATTGAAAAATTTTGTAGAATACGAACTAGTGTTTGTCCCTAGGAGTCAGAACGCTACTGCAAATGGATTAGCCTACGTGGCTAGTTCATATCACAAGCCTCCCAATGACCAAAAAATCATCATTCAGACCAAATTCAGACCTGCAGTGCTGGAAAATGAAAAATATTGGTAGGTCTTTGAGGGCGATAAGCAGATTGAAGATTTCCTGATGGGCAGGAACGAGTTTGAATTTTCTGATTCAGACTCTAAATCTGGTGATAGCTACCTAAGTGAAGAACCCCCAGACGAGGAAGAAACACCCTGTAACATAGAAATAAACACTCTAAATGAACAGATTGGAAATTGAAACAAAAAATGTGAAAACGTAGATAGTGAGGAAGTAGAGGTGCTGCAGGCCAAAGATAAGAACATACCTTGAGGTCTGGCACCTTTAGAGGATATTTTTGACTTCGATGATGTAGCAAAAAATCCCACCATAGAACACTCAGACTTTGATGTCGAGGAATGCAACATAGGCACTGAAGATAAACCCAAGATGATTAAATTGGCTAAGTCCCTGCCAGCAAACATGAAGAAGAAATACATTGACCTATTCAAGGAATTCATTGATGTGTTTGCATGGAGCTACGAGGACTTAAGGGCCTATGACACAAACATTATACAACACAAAATCCCTTTGAAAGAAAAGAAAACCAGAAACCCTTCATACAAAAACTCCGTAGAATAAACCCAAAACAATTGCCTGTAGTGGAAAAGGAAATAAATAAGATGTATGAGGCAGGCATAATAGTTCCTGTGAGGTTCTCTGATTGGATCTCAAACCTTGTAGCTGTGAGAAATAAGACAGGACAGATTAGACTGTGCATAGATTTCAGGAACCTTAATAGAGCCTCGCTTAAGGACAACTACCCTTTATCAAAAATGGAACACATTCTTAAGAAAGTAGTAGGCTCAAAAAGGATCTCCCTATTAGATGGTTTTTCAGGTTACAACCAAGTTTTAGTACTCCCAGAAGACCAACTCAAAACTACTTTCACCACTCCTTGGGGCATGTTGAAGTATGTAAAAATGCCCTTTGGACTGATGAACACTGGTGCAACCTTCCAATGAGAAATGGACATAGATTTTTTGGATGAAATAGGCCACTTCATTGTCATCTACCTGGATGACATAAAAATCTACTCCAAGACTGATGAGGAACACCTAAAACATCTGATAAGAGTTTGTGAAAAATTTAAGAAGTTCGGTCTGTCATTGAACCCCAAAAAGACTGTGTTCGGGCTGCAAGAAGGAAAACTTCTTGGCCACATCATTTCTGAGAAGGGGATTAGGATAGACCCACAACGAGTTGAGGGAATACTACAAATCACACACCCAATAAACATTAAAGATTTACAGTCCTTCATTGAGAAAATTAACTTCTTAAGGAGGTTTATTCCCAACCTAGCTGAACACCTCAGGAATATTACAAACATGTTGAAGAAAGGTGTAGGAGTTAAATGGACTGTTGAGGCTAAGGAATATTTTGAATCAGTTAAACTCACACTCACCCAGGCTCCTGTCCTAATCAGCCCAGATTTCACAAAATATTTTCTGATCTTTTCATTTGCCTTCGAGCATACAGTGGCTACAGTTCTGTTGCAGAAAAATCCAGAGGGAATGGAACAACCCATCTCTTTCTTCAGCAAGGCCTTGAGGGATGCACCCTTGAAATACAACATAATGGAAAAACAGGCCTATGTCTTGGTTAAGGCCTTGAAATACTTTAGGGTGTACATACTGCATTCCCACACCATAACCTACGTGCCAAATATAGTGGTTAAAGACATCTTGTCCCAAGACCCAGATGGGAAGAGGGGCAAATGGATTGTTGTGATCTTAGAATATGACCTCGAGATAAAACCCAGAAAACTGATCAAAGGTCAGGGCCTAGCTCAACTAATGGCTGAATCAAATTTTCAAGCTCTTGACATAAACATGGTGGATGCCTTGGATGAGCAAGAAGTATTTCCTGAACCTACTGTCGAGGAGAAGTTTCAGAACTCTCCATGGTATTCTGACATTTTGCATGTGCTCACAAACCTCAATGCCCCTCCTGAACTATCAAAGACTAAGGCTAGATTCCTCAAGCTAAAAGCCAGAAAATATTGCATTCTGAATGAATGTTTATACTGGAAAAATACAAATGGCCTATTGCTTAAATGTTTTCCTGAGACTGAAGCAGAGAGGATTAAACAAGAGTTCCATGCAGGAGAGTGTGGAGGCCACCTAAACTGGAAAGCCGCTGCTAATAAAATACTCAGAGCTGGCTATTATTGGCCTACACTTTTTAATGATATCCATAAGATGATAATTGCCTGCCATAAGTGTCAGATTTTTGAAGGCAAAAGAAAGCTCCTCCCTCTACCTTTACAACCCATCACGGTTGAAGGTCCATTTATGCAATGGGGCCTAGATTTCATAGGAGAAATACACCCTGCTTCTTCTGCACAACACAAGTGGATCCTGACAGCCACAGACTGCTTCACTAAGTGGATAGAGGCCATACCTTCTAGGAATGCCACAGATTCTGTCATCATTAGGTTCCTAGAAGACCACATCCTCTCTAATTGGTTTTGTTGTCCAAGGAAAATAATCACTAATAATGTTGTTTCTTTTGGATCCAAGAAAATGGTTGATTTTTTTCACAAGTATCAAATAGCACTCAGTCATTCAACTGCTTATTACTCATAAGGTAATGGGTTAGCTGAATCTTCAAACAAGAGCTTGGTAACCATCATCAAAAAACTTCTTGAAGAGAACAAAAAATCATGGCATAACAAGTTAGTGCATGCCCTGTGGGCTGATAGGCTTACAACAAAGAAATCCATTGGCATGTCACCATATCAGCTTGTCTATGGAACATAAGCAGTGTTTCCTACCAGCCTTGGAGTACCAATGATTAAAATTTTCCGGGAGATTCAGACAGAAGAAGACAGTATGGTGAGGAGGATAAACCAAACAATTCATCTCCAACAAACAAGGGAAGAGGTCTATAACAGGGCTATCAAAGTTCAGGAAAATATAAAGAAGTTGTTTGACAGAAGAACAAAAGAATGTGACTTCAAGATTGGAGATAAAGTTCTGAAGTGGGACTCCATGAGGAGAGAGGACAATGGAAAGCATGGAAAATTTGACAGCTTGTGGCAGGGTCCATACATCATCCAGGGCACTGTGGGTCCAAATGCCTTTTTCTACAAGAACTAGATGGTACTGAGCTGTTTGGGGGTCCTGTCAATGGTAGGATGCTCAAACATTACTACTACTGATTTCAAATTCCGAGTTTCCATTTCCATTGTAAATACCATTGCTGTGTTTTGTTTTCCAGAAAAAGAGAAAAATGTTTCAAAAAATAGAGAGAAAGGAGAGGTTCAGACATGCTCAAAACATGAACCTCTGAGGTGAAAATATTGGCTCTAATATGATCAAAACCTGAGCCAAAAGAAGTAGAATAGTTGGTTCTAACATGCCCAAGATCTGAACCAGCAAATAAAGAAGAAGGATCAGCTCTAACAAGCCCAAAACCAGAGCTGAAATGAAGAAAGAAATGACTCTAACAAGCTCAAACTTGAGTCATAGAGAAAGAAGGATGCTTCAAAGTTTCAATTTTTCAAGCCTTCAAGATTTTTTTTTCAGTTTTCTACAAATTTCTGTCCATGTGCAACTATCTTTATGCCTTGGATCCATAGCAAACTAGACTGTCTAATCCTAGTTTGACTATTTTAAATTTTTGTTGTAGAATATAGAGAAGAAATCTGCAGGACAGTTTAATCCCAAAATATATTAGATTAGGTAGAGAAACATGTGAGGCCAACAGTTTAATCTGGTCTCATGGAGTAATAAGGGTAGAAATAGAATAGGTTTATTTTCTTGTTTGTAAAAATAAATGTTGCAAAGGGTCTGCTAGTCCAAATGCACCCCGAAGAGAAAATTATAGGACTATAGTCTGGGTAGGTAGATTGTTTGGGAAGGTTGCTGATGATCTATCATTTTTGTGGTAGCCAAAAATCAAAGAAGAAATGTGGCTCAAGCAGGAGGCATCTAGCCTACACCAAAAATAATTTTCTGGATTCTTGACTCCTTCAAGAAGAAGCCATCCCCATGTGGAGCCACTGTTAGCCCCCTATGAATTTTTGGTCAGGAAAACAGGGGACTAAACATTTCTGAGCCTTCAAGGAATGCATTTCCTTTGAAAACACATCATCCTTGAAGCCTCCTTATGCCTTTTGTCCTTTGATAAAATCCCCTCTGCTGATTCCCAATACAAAGCCTCACTGATTGTAAAAAATTGTGCTCAAAGAGGCCTTCACTTGCTCTGCTATCCCTGTGGAACGTCCCATTATAGCCTTTTTCCCTTTGTAAAATTCCCCCTTTTTTACCCCCAAATCCCTCCTAAACCTTCTAAATCATCCCCATGCCCCTCTTAAACCATTCAAATAACCTTTGTTGGTTTGATAGCCCCCACTCTCCCTACCGTTACCCATTTCTGACCGCAAATTGCATTAAAAAGGCCGAAAACCTATATTTTAACACATATCAGGCCTAGCCCCTTTCGGCAAACCCCAAAAACCGTTTCTCCACGTGACCTGGGCGCTAGAACCAAGTGCTAGCCCGGAAAGTGCTTATCACATTTGGATATCTGGAGCATTTTTAACCATCGATCTGAACAGATCGGATGGTCTTCGCAAACTCCATAGCGTCCGCACCCCCCCTGTTCACCACTCCGATCGCATATCCACCATCGATCTGATCCGCAGATTGACGGTCCATATTTCATCCACCCCGGTGGTCCCCGCAATTGCGCCCTGTTCAAAAACTGGCGGTTTCTATCGCACTGCCTTTGGAAGGTGGGCTGTATTTTTCATTTCGCAGTGATGCCATTCACCACATGACACGTGGCTCTGAGCACTATTGAAAAACCGCCCTCATCGCGCTTTAAAGTTTGGATGTGGACCTGGCACGATATGCACATACATCGTCTGATCTGAGGTCATCCATCCAACGGTGATCGCGCCACAAAGATGCTCGGGAGTTAGTCTAAGGCAAATGAGACTCCTGGCCCACCATCTGTCGCCCTCCGATGCATTCTCAACTGTCGATCTCCTCCTGAGATCGGACGGTCCGGATTAAATGCATGCCCCACCATTGACCGGGTCCCGCCACATCACCCATTCCACATATTTTGGTCGCATTTCATCCATCCCCTTTATATTCCATTCAAAAGTCAAATGTCCAATGTTTGCATTAGAATTTGCTGCATTCCGCAAACTTTCACCAGACCATTTTCCACTATTCACTGTGTTTTCCACCACCATCCTACACTATTCCACCATTTCACCAGGTTGTGCTGCCATTCTTATTTCCCCCATTGCATCCACCCTCCCCATGCATGGTTTTCTTAACGTGTTTACGTGTTTTGCAGGGTTACAGGCAGGCGGAAAACCGCCATGGTTCATAGGCGCTATTATATTGGTACAGAGCACAGAGAAAGGCCTAAGAAGGTGTTTAGAATGTAAATGTCCATTAAAGGTATAGAGTTCAACCGTGCAAGACTTCCCAAAACCATTTAAAGTTCCAATTTCGTAGACAGAGGCAATCATGGAGCGGGAAAGAGTATCAGTGGGAAAATAGAGTGTTTAAGGCCTGTAATTGAAGATTCTGAGCTTTAATCCAATGTTTTAAAGGAAAGGTACCAGATTGAAGACCTCATAAATCACACAGAAGGCCTAGGGCACACAAAACGATATATATCAGTGTCACCATCAGCAAAATGTTCCTACCCGTGAAAGGGTGAAGTGCCCATACTGTTTTCATTCTATACCGTGTTCCTGAGGAGACCTCTACCCTGACAACAGTCCTGGTGCTACCAGAAGCATTTGTTGCACAGTGTGGCAGACTTGAACCCTTGATCTGCATTTTTTTTAATTCACCAAATTTTTGCAGAGGTATTACAGCAAGTACATCCAAGACATACCTGGAGTAAATTGTAGCCTGATGAATACCACTCTCTCATCCAAGGAGTACTGAAGATAAATGCCTAGAATTTAAAATAGAATGGGGCCTTGGCCCTCTTCCTCTTCTGAGTTTTAATGCTACATTTAGTTTTCCACTACCTCCTCTACCTCTTTTTCAGCTATAAAATTCATGAAGAAACTCATTGTAAAGGTTGTTGATCACATATCTGAGAACTGCAAGCTGTTTCTCTTGAGACATGTTCTTTGTGTAAAGTTGTAAGATAGGCTGAGGAAAATGTTTTTAGATCGAATACCAAGCTATTGGAAATGTTGTACATGACTGGTGTTGCTCTTTAATATGACAAGCACATTTCTTTGGCTCCTGATTTAAAGCAGCGGTGATGTTTTCTTATCTTTGTCTTTTATTTCATTACATTACATTTCTTCTGGCACGCATTAGAAATCTTGCATAGGATTTACCCTTGTTAGGTACCCTATATTTCTTCTCTCGCTGCCTTCAATGTTTTCTGCTGTATGTGTTATCTGAGGATTGATTTCAAGCTAATTTAACCAGTGTAGTGGTCAAATATACTGCTAGCTGATGTATGAATTAATGAATCTGTTCTTAGATGTTCCTGTTAGGCTTTAATTGAATGAACTGGAATATTGTGAGTTTAGAAATCTGTCTCTGTCTCACTAGGATCCTTTCAATTAATTAAAACTTTCTAAGTTCCCTCAAGCTGGAGGCCGAAGCATTGAGAGTTCAAAGTCTCTCTCTGATCTTAGGTTTTCACTTTTGTGTTCTAAATCTTTAATGTTTCCTTCTCTGAAGAGTTAGCCTTTTAGATTTTAGATCACAGGTTGTCCAATGGCATGTCCTGTCCCTAGGTATGATTCCTAAAGGGTCACCTTGGAGGTTTCCTTGCTTTCACCTTCTCTCTTACCTTTCCATGCCACACTATCATCTTTAAGATCCAATGCTTTAGATGACTAGCCCAACTGAAAGCCCACATATTGAATAGAAAGTAAACCCTTTCCTGACTCCATTGCCCAATGGCCTTGAATGTTCTCTGAATCATCTCCTCTTTGCCTAAAATCTTCTTTGCTCATCCTTGTCTTATATTGAACCCTTCCTTCCTGATTCCCAGCAACCAAAACATAAAATCAAACAAACAAACCCTGTGCCTATAACTAGCCTAATATCTTAACTTTGAGCTTCAAAGACATAAAACCTTTGCTTATATAGAGAGATCCCTCTCTGGACCTAGGAGGGCTAGATCCCGAGGTCTGAAAGTGGTTTGAATGTTGTCTCATCTTTTGGTATTGATAATCTTGCAAAAACATGGGAACCCCAACAGAAGGTGAGCGGTATTTTTCATTTCACAGTGATCAACATCACCGCCTGACACATGTCCTCGAGCTGTTTTGAAAATATGCCCTCATCACGCGTTAACGTTCGAATGTGGCCCCAGCGTGATATGCGCATACATCGTCTGATTTGAAGCTGTCCATCCAACGGTGATCGCGCCACGAAGATGCTCAGGAGTTAGCCCAAGGCAAACAGGACCCCAGGCCCACCATCTGTCGCCCTCCGATGTGTTCTCAACCGTCGATCTCTTCCTGAGATTGGATGGTCCGAATTAAATCCATGCCCCGCCATCGACCGGGTCCCGCCACGTCACCCATTTCATATGTTTTCGTTGCATTTTCATCCCGCACCCTTGTATTTCATTCAAACGTCAAATGTCAAATGTTTGCATTAAAATTTGCTGTGTTCCACCAACTTTCACTAGACCATTCTCCACTGTTTCACTGCGTTTTTCACCATCACCCTACACTATTCCACCCTTTCACCAGGCCGCACTACCATTCTCCTTGTCCCCACTGCATCCACCCTCCCCATGCATGGTTTTCTTAACGTGTTTACGTGTTTTGCAGGGTTACAGGCAGAGCGGAAAACCGCCATCGTTCATATGCACTATTGTAGTGGTACAATGCACAGAGAAAGCTGAGTTCAGAGCCTGATAACACGAAGAAGAGCCTGAGAAAGTGTCGGAGCATGATTTTCATTAAAGGTATAGAGTTTATCTGCACAGAACCTTTCTAGCTCCATCAAAGCTTATATCTCACTGACAGGGACAATCATGGAGCGACAGAGAGTATCAGTGAAAAAGTAGAGAGTTTAAGGCCCATAATTGAAAATTTTGATGCCTTAACCCAAAAATTTAAAGGTAGGATACCAGATTGGAGACCCCATGGATCACTTAGAAGGTCCAACGCACAGAAAGCCATATCATCAGGGTTTTTACATCAGTAGAATGTCTCCTCCTCAGAAAGGAAATAGTACTCATACAATTTTAGTTTACATTCTGTCAATGAGAAGTTTTCCCCCCTGACAACATTCCTAATGCTATCAGACACATTTTTTACATGGTATGGCAGACCTGAAATTGTTGATCTGCCTTTGATCAATTCACCAAAATTCTACAGAGCGCTACAGCAAGTACATGAGAGACATACCTGGAGTAATTTTCAGCCTGACAAAGGTCACTCTTTCATCCAAAGAGTACCAAAGATAAATGCCCAGAATTTAAAACAGAATGGGGCCTCCACCCTCTCCTCTTCTGAGTTTTAATGCTACATTTAGTTTTTCATCTACCCCCTCTGTCTCTCATTCAGCTATAAAATTCATGAAGGAACTCATTGTAAGGGTTATTGATCGGATATCTGTGAAATGTAAGCATTTTCTCTTGAGACATAGTTCTCTGTGTAAAGTGGTAAGATAGGCTGAGGAAGATGTTTTCAGATTGAATTTCAGGCTGTTGGAAAATGTTGTTCATGACTGGTGTTTCCCTTTAATATGACAAGCACATTTCTTTGGATCCTGATTTAAAGCAGCAGTGATGTTTTCTTACATGGTCTCTGTTTTACTTTGTAATTCATTGCATTTCACTTCTTCTGGCATGCATTAGAAATATGGCATAGGATTTACCCTTGTTAGGTACCCTATGTTTCTACTTTCCCTACCTTCAATGTTTTCTTCCGTATGTGTTATCTGAGGATTGATTTCAAGCTAATTTAACCAGTGTAGTGGTCAAGCATATGCTGCTAGCTGATGTATGAATTAATGAAATTTTTTCTTAGATGTTCTTGTTAGGCTTTAATTGAATGAATTGGAATACTGGGAGTTTATAACTCTATCTCTGTCTCACTAGGATCCTTTCAATTAATTTAACCTTTCTAAGTTCCCTCAAGATGGAGGCCGAAGCATTGAGAGTTCAAAGTTTCTCTTTGATCTCAGGTTTTCACCTTTGTGTTTAAATCATTAAGGTTCCCTTGTCTGAAGAGTTAACCTTTTACGTTTTGGATCACAGGTTGTCCAATGGCATGTCCTGTCCTTGGATATGATTTCTGAAAGGTCACCTTGGAGGTTTCCTTGCTTTCACCTTCCCTCTTACCATTTCCAGCCACACTATCATCTTTAAGATCCAATGCTTTAGATGACTTGCCCAACTAAAAGCCTGCATATTAAATAGCAAGTAAAACCTTTCCTAACTCCATTGCCCAATGGTCTCGAGTGTTCTCTGAAATTTCTCCTCCTTTTTCTAGAATCCTCTTTATACAGCCTTATCTCATTTTGAACCCTTCTTTCCAGATTCCCAACAACCAAAACAAAAAACCAAACAAACAAACCCTGCACCTATAACTAGCCTAACATTTTAACACAGAAGCTTCAAGGAAATAAAACCTTTGCTTATATAGATATATCCCTCTCTGGACCCAGGAGGGCTAGATCCTAAGGTCTAAAAGTGTTTCAGATGTTGTCTCATCTTTTGGTCTTGCCAATCTGGCCAAAACATGGGAACCCCAACATAATGGCGACTCCACTGGGGACGAGACCACTTTGCCTTTAGATTGGATCTGATTGCTGATGGTGGATAGAATTCTATTTCTAATGTCCAAATTCACCCACCTGGTGACTCCACACTCCCTATGATCCAAAGACCTGATGACTCCACCGATGGAGGAGTCTGAACTGGCTGAGAAGATGTAGTGACCTTCTTTGCAGAAACATGAATCCAAACATGGACAAAAATGCAAAGCTCGATGCTTTAGCAGATCAAGTAAATGAAATAGCAGTCACATTTGGTAAAGTTTTGGAAATGTACATGGCTAACCTGAGTGCAAATGGCAGATATTCAGAGTAGCCCATGTATTTTCTAGAGAAAGAGACAATTCCAGACCTGGAAAATGAGGAAGACACGTATGGTGATCTTGGTCTGGAGTTTGCTCTTGCTCGGGAAAATTCTCAAGATGAGGCTCACAAGGATATCCCACCTCAGGATCAGTTCGTACAAGGAGCAGAGGACTGTGGCTCTTATATCTGTGTCAAAAGAGAAACTCCTGCGCTGACAGAAGAAGAGATGGCCTGAACATCAAACCCGCAGTCCACCTCTGCAACCTTCTACAGAACTGATGCAGATCCAGAAGACTCCTCTAAGGATCAAGATGAAGAAAGACCTACCGGGAATCCGACAGGTTTGATTGGTGACATTGCTTACGATTATGACTTTCCTAGTTATGATCTATTTGATGATAATTGTTTCCAGAGAAAAGCTGAGTTTTCAAAACCATCATCAGTAGACCCATGGGAGGAAGGCTAGGGCCAGCAACTCCAGAGAAGCAGTGAACCCAGTCAGCCTATCTATGACACTGACGGTGAAAGTTACGAAAGCATCAGTGACGAGTGTCATGAGATCGGAGATCAACAGTCCTTCCTTTTAGAAGATGAGGAGGAAAGCAAAGAAGATATTCGTGAGCAGGATGAAAGTAAAGAGCCTTCCCTTGAAAAAGAGGAGGTAATGGAGGATGTCCCTGCTCACGATTTCACATATATTTTCATGGAGCTCAGCCCAGGAGAGCAGAACATATCAAAGCTCTTGGAGGACTCAGCTGCAATATACGATGAGTCCTCTAGTTCAGAAGATGAAGGAGACACTCTACCCCAAGAGAGTCTCTTTCTCGATCTAGTGGAAGAAGAAGAGACCCTGGTTGAAGCTGGCCTGCCAAATATTCATAACCAGGTATCTTTTCATGATCCTTACGTTCATTTCCTGCAAACATATGAAGAAGGATCAAAGGTATTTTTGAGCAGCATGTTGCAGACAGAAAGAAAAGTTTTCAAAGCTGCTACTTTGGAACAAAAAGAGTCAGATCTACCCTGCCTATCTAGCCTACTCAAGGAACTGAGCGGAAAAGACTAGTCATGGGATCACTTGATGGACTGGTTGCATTGGAAGACAATGTTTGTAAGCTATACTTGTAAATATGTCCAGTTAGAGTAGGGTAGGTAGGAAAAGCCCAATAAAGCTCATTCTGTGAGCATTCAGTTAGTAGTTTTGAATTTCTACAAATTTCTATCCAGGTGCAACTGTCTTTATGCCTTAGATCCACAACAAACTAGAATGTTTAATCCTAGTTTGACTGTTTTGAATTTCTATTGTAGAATGTAGAGAAGAAATTTGCTAGATAGTTTAATCCTAGCAGATACTAGACTAGGTAGAGAAACTATGAGGCCAAAAACCTAATCTGGTCTCATGGAGTAATAAGGGTAGAAGTAGAATAGGTTTATTTTTCCTGTTTGTAAAAATTGGTGATGTAAAAGGTCTGCAAGTCCAAATACACCCAGAAGAAAATGATTAGGATTTAGTCTGGGTAGGATAGGTGTTTGAGAATTGTTGCTACTGATATGTGTCTCCATGGTTTGTGGTAGCTAATCCAAGGAAGTGAAGGGGTATGGCAAGTATCAGGCACCTGGCCTACACCAAATATCATCCTCTGAATTCATGACTCCTTCAAGAAGAAGCCATCCCCATGTGGAGCCATTGTTATCCCCCTATGAATTTTTTGAAAAGCAAACAGGGAGCTAAATTTCTTTTGAGCCTTCAAGGAATGCATCTCCTCTGAAAACACATCATCCTTGAAGCCTCCTTGTGCCTTTACCCTGTGCTAAATCCTCACTGTTGTTTCCATGAGAAAAGCCTCTCTGTTGTGAATAAGAATGCCCAAAAGGCCTCCTTTTCCCTCTTATTTCATTCCCTCTAAGCCTCTATTTTCACAATTCTTATTCCCCTTATAAATTCCCTACTTACCCTTTAAATCATCCCAAATCCCCTTTTAAGCCTTTTAAATTACCTTTGTTTGGCTTAAAACCCCTTATTCCCTTGACCATTACCCCGTTTTGGCCTCAAATTGCATTAAAAAGGGCTGAAAGCCCACATTCTAACATATATTGAGCCTAGCCCCCTTCGGCCAACCCCCTTAACCTTTTCCCCCACATGACCTGGGCACTAGAACCAAGCGCTAGCCCGAAAAGCACTTATCGTGATCTGATAAATAAGTCTCGGGAGCCCTACCCACCATCGATTGCCCGTAATCCAATGGTCGTCGCAAGCCCCAATGCTCTCGTGTTCCCCATTCATTCCCTTATCACATCACAACCATTGATATAATCCACAGATCGACGGCCCACATTGCATCCGCCCCGATGGTCCCCACGGGCAGTCACTGTTCAAAACCAGCGGTTTCTATCACACTGCCTTTGGAAGGTGAGCGTATTTTTTCATTTCGTAGTCATCAACATCACCGCCTGACACGTGTCCTCGAGCTGTTTTGAAAATCCGCCCTCATCGCGCGTTAACGTTCGACTGTGGCCCCGGTGCGATATGCGTGTACACCGTCCGATCTGAAGCTGTCCATCCAATGGTGATTGCACCACGAAGATGCTCGGGAGTTAGCCTAAGGCAAACTGGACCCCAGGCCCACCATCTGTCGCCCTCAGATGTGTTCTCAACCGTCGATCTCCTCCTAAGATTAGACGGTTCGAATTAAATACAAGCCCTGCCATTGACCGGGTCCCGCCACATCACCCATTTCATATGTTTTCGTTTCATTTTCATCCGACACCCTTGTATTTCATTCAAAAGTCAAATGTCAAATGTTTGCATTAAAATTTGCTGCGTTCCGCCAACTTTCACCAGACCATTCTCCACTATTTCGCTGCATTTTTCACCATCACCCTGCACTGTTCCACCCTTTTACTAGGCCGCACTGCCATTCTCATTGTCCCCGTTGCATCCACCCTCCCCATGCATGGTTTTATTAACGTGTTTATGTGTTTTTTAGGGTTACAGGTAGTGCAGAAAACCACCATGGTTCATATGCACTATTGTAGTTGTACAGTGCACAGAGAAAGCTGAGTTCAGAGTCTGATAGCATGAAGAAGAGCCTAAGAAAGTGCCGGAGCGTGATTTTCATTAAAGGTATAGATTTTATCTACGCAGAACCTTTCCAGCACCATCAAAGCTTAGATCTCACTAACAAGGACAATCATGGAGCGACATAGAGTATCAGTGAAAAAGAAAAGAGTTTAAGGCCCATAATTGAAAATTTTGATGCCTTAACCCAACAATTTAAAGGCAGGATACTAAATTGGAGATCCCATGGATCACTCAGAAGGTCCAATGCACAGAAATCCATATCATTAGGGTTTTTACATCAGCAGAATGTCTCCTCCTGAGAAAGGACATAGTACACATACGGTTTTAGTTTACATGGTGTCCATGAGAAGTTTTCTCCCCTAAAAACAATCCTAATGCTATCAGATGCATTTGTTACATAGTATGCCAGACCTGAAATCATTGATCTGCCTTTGATTAGTTCACCAGAATTCTACAGAGCGCTACAACAAGTACATGAGAGACATACCTGGAGTAATGTTCAGCCTGACAAAGGTCACTCTTTCATCCAAAGAGTACCAAAGATAAATTCCCAGAATTTAAAACAGAATGGGGCCTCGGCCCTCTCCTCTTCTGAATTTTAATGCTACATTTATTTTTTCATCTACCTCCTCTGTCTCTCATTCCGCTATAAAATTCATGAAGGAACTCATTGTAAGGGTTGTTGATCAGATATCTTTGAAATGTAAGCATTTTCTCTTGAGACATAGTTCTCTCTGTAAAGTGGTAAGATAGGCTGAGGAAGATGTTTTCAGATTGAATTTCAAGCTGTTGGAAAATGTTGTACATGACTGGTGTTTCTCTTTAATATGACAAGCACATTTCTTTGGATCCTGATTTAAAGTAGCAGTGATGTTTTCTTACTTGGTCTCTGTTTTCCTTTGTAATTCATTACATTTCATTTCTTCTGGCACGCATCAGAAATCTAGGATGGGATTTACCCTTGTTAGGTACCCTATGTTTCTTCTCTCCCTACCTTCAATGTTTTCTGCTGTATGTGTTATCTGAGGATTGATTTCAAGCTAATTTAACCAGTGTAGTGGTCAAGCATATGCTGCTAGCTGATGTATGAATTAATGAAATATGTTCTTAGATGTTCATGTTAGGCTTTAATTGAATGAATTAGAATACTGGGAGTTTCGAACTCTGTCTCTGTCTCACTAGGATCCTTTCAATTAATTGAACCTTTCTAAGTTCCCTCAAGCTAGAGGCCGAAGCATTGAGAGTTCAAAGTCTCTCTTTGATCTTAGGTTTTCACCTTTGTGTTTAAATCATTAAGGTTCCCTTGTCTGAAGATTTAACCTTTTAGATTTTGGATCACAGGTTGTCCAATGGCATGTCCTATCCCTGGATCTAATTTCTAAAAGGTCACCTTGGATTTTTCCTTGCTTTCACCTTCCGTCTTACCATTTCCAACCACACTATCATCTTTAAGATCCAATGCTTTAGATGACTAGCCCAAATAAAAGCCTGCATATTGAATAGCAAGTAAACCCTTTCCTAACTCCATTGCCCAATGGTCTCGAGTGTTCTCTGAAACTTCTCCTCCTTTGTCTAGAATCCTCTTTATACAACCTTATCTCATTTTGAACCCTTCTTTCCATATTCCCAACAACCAAAACAAAAAACCAAACGAATAGAAGCTTCAAGGACATAAAACCTTTTCTTATATAGAGATATCCCTCTCTGGACCCAGGAGGGCTAGATCCTGAGGTCTGAAAGTGGTTCTGATGTTGTCTTATCTTTTAATCTTGCCAATATGGCCAAAACATGGGAACCCCAACAGGACCCAAGAAGATCTCCCTAAATATTGGGTCGTGTGCTAAGTTGGCACCACGATTTTGTGGACCTTTTGAAGTATTGGAAATAATTGGACCACTAGCTTACAAATTGGCTTTACCCCCTTCAGTGAAATTACATGATATTTCTCATGTGTCCTTTCTCAAGAAATATGTGAAAAATCCTAATAATGTAATTGGTTATTTTTTTATACAGGTGGACTCAGAGGGATGATTCTAGACATAACTATTATGAATTATGGAATAGATGAAGATCACGCTCCAAAATCGAGAAATAGAGTAGGTTAAAGTGCAATGGTAACATTTTAGGCCTAAGGAGGCTACATGGGAAATTGAAGATCAAATACAAGCAACATATCCATCCTTGTTCATGAAATAAAGTAAATGTGGAAATTACGGTAAATAATATATAAGGTTATAAATTCCATGATGTTACATATGTATATTTTATCATATATAGGCGTAAAACACTAAGGATGATGTTCCCCTCAAGGTTTCAGGGTGTAATGACCACTGTCATGAGATCACTTCACTTTGTACATTATTAAAATAATGAAAATGGCTAACACTATTTTTTAAATACCCTCGTATAAATTATCACTCTTAATAATAAATAGGGTCACATGGGTAAAGGCCTTAACCAATGGATAAACCCTCATTTATCAACATCATGTTTTCCGTTAGGAGATAATATAATAAATCAATTTCATTAATGCATGGGAGTTAATATTGGAAATGGGAAGTGAAAACCCCATAAACATAAGTCTTAGAAAAATAGTGAAGGAATCATGGAAAAAAAATGGGATGCACTCGATAAAATGGGAATTTTCGAATCAAATTTAGAAGAGATGACCCAGAAAAAAAACAAGAATGTGGGGAATGATGGGAAACAAAAAAAATGCCTAGTGGATAAGTGAGTAGGGAGGTATTAATGGATTCAGGGAGGACATGAGATATTTATAGAATTTATCACATCGAGGAAAATATTTTTTTTCTCCCTCACATCATTATTTATAAAACAAGACTAGGAAGACATAAAAAGGTAGGTGAGGGGAAGAGGGGGAGGCCAACTAGAAAGCAATGGAATTGTATAGGATAACGAGATATCCTAGTCATGTGGAGGTAATAGAGTAGAAAAATGAAGAAGGGAATGAGGAAGGACATGGAGAAAATAAAATAGTATTGATCCAAAAAGGGTGAGGAGAATAGTGGAATAAAATATAGGAGAAGTCAATTGATTAAAAAACACCTACATAACCCCAAGAAGGGTATGCATGAGTTTGGATTATCTTGGTAAGAAACTCAAGGTCAACAAGGGGAATTGCATCATAAGAGGTTAGTCATATCAAACCCACAATGCCTTGTGTATTAGATTCTTACTGATTTTGTACTAGTTAATATCCTTACAATAGAATTTAAGATCTATTTCATTGTTATGGGGCACCAATCGAAAGAATCATAGCTATATTAGGCCGACTAAGTTTAATTTGTTATAACACCACCAAAAACCAATCATATCAAACCCAGACTTAAAATTGAGATAAATATGCGAGGTTAAAATGTTTAATGAAGGCAGACTTAATTGTTTCTAACATGACTAGAAACAACTAAGAACCATCTAATTGTTTCTAACATCTAATGTCAAAACAATTGGATAAAACTTGAGCTCAGGGAATTTGTTGTAGGTAAGAGATTTTAACTCTTAAATTGTGTTACACCTTTAGCACCGTGCGAGACAACTGTGACCGAAATGGTCAAGGAAAAAAAATGTAGAATTCTTCATTACTGCAATATTGAGTAGTTGTAATTCTTTTTTTGTTCATATTTTTTTTTCTCTAATGGATAAAAATAATGGTTAAAATGAGCAACTCTATAGCCCTTCATCACTAGTTCTATTGACTTAAATATTTAATGGACCTTGTGAAGCACATTTGATAGTCTCATCCTCAACTTTGCCTTCTCTATTTCATAAGTTTGGTGGTTGAATCTTTGCCACCTAAGTATTATATAGTAATTATCAAGACTTTATTTATATCCCTTATTTGTGTGTTCCCTATGGCTATCTTGGTGGATAAGGTTTCTTCAACATGTTATCTTGACTGAGGGAGTGGCCATATCCTGCATGCAAATATTGTTGCATATTTTTCTAGATAATGAGGACCATGTGTAAATATACCTCCAAGAACATTCCCATTGTAGTACTGAGAGTTTAATTTTAGGAACAAAATATAAATAATTTACTTGAACTATGGGCTAATTTTGTGTGGGTAGCCGAATGGACTTAGAAGACTGGAGACTATATATTTATAATCCATGATGTCTAAAGGGTGGAGATATATATCTCTATATCCCCTTTTTTATGAAACAACAGAGACATTGATTTTTGGATCTCATTTTTGATATTTGGGTGAGAATACACATCTTTGGAATTCGTAACTAACCAATGGGTGGAGATATACATCCTTTGATTCCCTTAAAGGGTGGATATATTGATATTTGGAGCCCCTTTTTCATCGAAGGGTGGAGACATTGATCTCTGGAGCCCCTTGTTGATCAATGTGTGGGGATACACATATATGAAATCCCTAAATGGCTAGAGGGTGGAGATATACATACATGGAATCCATTACCAACTAGTGGGTGGAGATTCACTTATTTGGAGTTCCACATTGACTAGAAAGTGCAAGAAAACTTACCTCTAGAATCGCTACATTGTCAACTGGGTGGAGGTTGGGAAACTTGTAGAACTGCTAGCCTAAATATTGGGATTGGTTTCCAGCTAGGGGGTGATGCCTACACAACAAGAAAGTGTGAATTTTTAGGAGGTAATCAGGAAACCTATCCCTATTTCCATTTTCAGGAAACTTAACAACCATGATGTGCAAGAGTTACGATCCAAGATGGAAAGTGTTTTCAGAATTACATGATAGATCCTGCAATATTTATAGCACCTAAATATTGATTATATCTATAAGAAATGAAAATTTTTGTGTAATGGTTATGAAATTCTTAAAAATTGGCTATGGGATTATCCTCTTATCCATCTATTATGTTCTTTCATGGTTATGGATGTTTTGTTATTCCACAATAACAATTTTTACAAGTAAGATACATAAAAATCATAGGGTCTGTTGAGCCTCAAAATTGTGCTTTCTTTCATCTTACTTTACCACATTTTCCTTTTTCCATTGCTATCCTAGACCCAATTGATCAATTAATTTAGTTAAAATTACTTTTAGAATGATTAACATGACTGACTTGCTAAATTTTGTGATTTTTGTCATTGTAATGCATTTTGACCGGAACTAGCTGCAGAATGCAGACATTCCGTAGCTAACCGGCGATTCTGCAGCTGTCTTCACGTTTGGGTATGTTCCAGGTGGCCTCTCAAGAAAAATCGCATATGGGCATATTCCACGTCATGCCTACATGGTTCGTTGCTCATCATGAGGGAAGAAACGAATTCTGGGTATGGTTTTGGTACGTGGGAACACATTTAGGAAGGCAGACTTCTATTAGGACTGTCTCAGTCCAGATGTCCTTTTCCTTTTTACGCAGCCACTCCAAGAGTCCTAATGTGATTTTGACAAGGAAAGACAATGATCCTGAAATTTTTGCAAGTCTTGTTATATGCATTTGTTATATAAACACTTGGGAAACCGAGAGCTAGGCTAGATTTTGTTCTAGATTTTGCTTAGATTCTGTGCTACATTTCGGAAGACGCAGATTACTCTGTTCAAGTTATTTCATCTTTAATGAAGCAGACAGTGTTGTTTTGAAAGCATTGATTTGATTTGGAGTTAAATTCCATCAGGTGGTAGAGGGCCCCTGCCTCTTGCACGGATTTATTTGCGTAAATTAGATAAGTATTCTAGCTGCCTTTACGTTTTTGAAGTTGAATTCGTAGTTGTTTTAATTAGCTACTATAGTTATACTCATTCTAACTCTTCCAAAAGAAGAAACTCTTCCAAAATATTATAATGATGAATGGGAAATGGCTATAGTATTGTAGGATTTGAAGTTGAATTCGTAGTTGTTTTTATTAGCTACTGTAGTTATACTCATTCTAACTCTTCCAAAAGAAGAAGCTCTTCCAAAAGATTATAATGATGAATGGGAAATGACTATAGTATTGTAGAATTTAATTGTAATTTTTGTTGTTCACTATCACAGTTACACTTGTCCTAATCACTCTTCCACAAGAAGAAACTCTTCCAAGAAATTATTAAGATGTTCAAGACATGACCGTGATAATGAATGATTTAGTTGTGTGTTTGCACTAAGTACCATCTCTGTTCTTGCTCTTAAACGCTTGTCCAAAATATCATAATGATGAGTGGGATATGGATATGATATCTTAGTTTTTCATTGCTTTCAGTCTTTTCGCTTGCATTTGCACTCAATTACACAGTCAGAATTGTTCTAACTCTTCCAAAAGAAGGAACTCTTCCAAAATATCAATAATGATGGACAAACAGACTGTATAATTTCATAGAATAATGCATGATAGCATAGCTAGGATACTCCGGAGTTTCATTGCACTTAATTCATGTTCAGTTGTTCTGTTTTGGGTTTGATAATGACTTATAGTTCAGCATTGTTTTAGATTAGTGGCATCTTAAGTTCATTCTTAGATTAACTCATTGCACTTGCACTCCATATTCAATTGTCATTCACTGCATATTAAACTATTTCAGTTGTTAAACTTAACAAAACAGCCTTCATTATTTACAAACCTCTTCTTGTTCTAAAATCCATAATTGATTCATAACCATAGGAACAGAAGACAACATCAATTTAAGGCCTGAAGTACCTCTGCAATTTCCTTATCATTTCATAAACAGAGCCCTCCCTCAAAAGACTACTTTGAAAAGAAATCAATAACTTTTGAGTAAGGTTTTGTGACATTTCACTAAGTTGCAGAATAGATTTAGGAACTAATCCTAGGATAGAAGATCTTATGATGGTATCAATGTTTTTCTCCAATTGTGCTTCAAATCTCTAATCAAGGACAAAATGTTGCATCATTATAAGCTAGTTGTTTGATTGTTTAGATAGGAAAATTTGCATGCTTAATTGATCATTTCTCAAGTTGAGTTTATGTTTTGAATCATTTCCTTAGAAGTCATTATCAAGCTTTGTTTTTGCTTAGTCATAGTTTAGATTTGATTCTGCTTTTAGTATTGCATCTGCATTTACCATTTGACATCAACCAATTAGGCTTCACTCTGTTTTTAATCACCAGCTCCTTTCCATTAGCTTTCTAGTCATTTTCCTTGTGAACATAAAACCACCAAAAGACCAAAAACATCATAAATCATTACAAAAGACCAAAAAAATCACAAAACACTACACACAACGCATTAGGAAACAAGCACCTAGGTACATACAGTACACTTCACTTCAGCAGTTTACCAACCCTGGTTGACAATTAAATGAGCTCAGTTTAGGAGACTAGATTGAGACCAAACATTTTGGCGCCGTTGCCAGGGAAGTGAAAACTAGGTAACCTTTGTTTCTTAGCATCCAAAAACAATTTTATGCGTAGAGAGAGAGATTCAAGGGGAATATTTATAAGCAGCAGAGGCAGAAGTTTGATTTCTAGAACACCACTTGTTTCATCTAGATCCAGAGCTAGTACACCTTCAACTCATACCCATATTCCATCCTCTCCTGATCCTGGACTTCTAGAAGATCTAAGATCAACTATTCCATTAGAAAAACCTTCTACTTCATCCACTGAACCTGCCATAGAAGAAGATCTAAAAATTCCTGTTAGGGACACAAACCTTTCCACTTCCACAGGAGAGTCAACCATGGCAGAAGAAGGAGGAGGAGGAGTTTTTAATGGAGAAAACACACTATTTGGAGGTAGAGGTAGAGGTAGAGGAGAAGGAGGTAGAGGTGCAGATGGAGGAAGAGGTAGGAGAGAAATAGGAAGCTCTTTTGGGTTCCCTATAATCGATGAAGAAACCAATACAACCATGAAAAACATTTCACCCTCTGTACTTCCAAACTTCTATGGACTTAAAACTGAAGATCCTGAAACTTTCTTATTTGAATTCGAAGTTTTGTGTAGAACTTATGACTACTTACAAGATGCTCAAAAACTGAAATTATTTCCTTCAACCTTGAAAGGAGCAGCATTGAAGTGGTTTATGAGTCTAATCAATAGTTCTATTAGAACATGGGAAGACATGAAACAAGCATTTCTAGAGAGATATTTGGATTATTGTATGTCGGTTAATCATAAGGAAGAAGTGTTCAAGATGTTACAAAGAGAAGATGAAAATTTGGAAGATTTGTTGGAGAGATTTAATTACAACATAAAAAGGGCAAAAATGGAAAACCTAGATCAAGACACCTTAAAAGCTCTTTTGTTGAAAACAATTAGGGATGAATGGTTGGATATCCTTAACATGATGGGAAAGGGAGATATATCACAACTCACATTACCTGAAATATCTGAGTTATGTATCAACCTTTCAAGAGGGAAATCTAAAACTGTCAAAGGTCCAAGAGATCCTGCTCTTGCAAGGGCAAGTAAGTCTGCTTCTGGGACAGTAAGTAGATCAGAAATAGGACACATGCTTGATGATTTTAAATCTAACATCTTAGGGAGTCTTAGTGAACAAATAGACACCCTTAAGATACAAAACAAGCAAAAAGCTGAATCTGATGCCTTGGCAATCTTTTGTCCCAAATGTAGAAAGAAACATGCCTTTAGAGAGTGTCCTTTGGATGTAAAAGTTGTAGAGACCTGTGTCATTTGTTCTGAAAAACATGAGACCAAGAATTTTCCTTCTCTTCCTGGTCTCAAAGCTGTCTTTCAGGAAGAAACTCCTACAGACTCCACAGAATCTCTTAACTTTGTATCTAGAAGACCTTGGCAGGGACCTCAGACACAAGGATTCCATGATCAAATGTATAATCAACCTCCACCTTGGAATTCTTGGCAGCAACCTTGGCCCCAATTTCAAAATCAATCTCCAGCTTGGGCACAAGGATCACAAAGTCCCTATGGAAGATACTCTCCATATTACCAGTACCCACCATCCTATCCACCATATCCACATTTTTATCCTCAAAATCCTCAACAAAATTTTCCTCAAAATCTTCCACAAAATTTTCAACAAAATCCTCAACAACATCATCAGAACCAACCACATCAAAATCAACCACTTCCATTACCATTCCCTCAAAAATCCAATCAATTGCCAGCTCAACCTATACCAAACCCCAATAATAAAAACCCTCAGAATACATACATGATAGAAGGTCAACATTTTCCAACTTATTTAATCACTCCTCTAGACCTTAGTGATGTTCAACTTAGGTCTGGAAAGATACTTGAAAAGAGGAAACCTTCTGTGATCATACAAGAACAAGATAATTATGAGGAAGACTCTCTACGGGTGAATAAAAGTCTTGAGGAAGACACATCCTTTCAAGACCCACACATTGAAAAACTAAAACAAAAAGATCCAATAAATCCAACTCCTGTATTAGAGCAACCATCCACATCTACTTCTATACCTCCCTTTACGGAAAGATTACAAATTGATAGAGGTGTAGAAAAACAAATCATGGTGCCTAATTATGATTTCTTAGATGAATTGAGAAATGTTTGCATTAAAATTCCATTATTGCAAGCCATCAAGGAAATCCCAATTTTAGCCAAAACAATAAATGAGTTGAGTATGAAGACAACAAAGAAAAGAATAAGAGAAACCAAGAAAATTCAACTGGTAGGACAAATAGCAGATATTATGATGGGTAAGATTACTATTCCAAAGTACCTTGACCCAGGAAATCCAGTTGTCAAAATTCACATCGATGGAATTGAAATTCAAAACACACTCATTGACTTAGGAGCAGCAATAAATATCATGAGTAGACAAATCATGGACAAACTGAAACTTCCTAATCTTCTCTTTACACCCACACTATTACAATTAGCAGATAGATATGTGATCAAACCAGATGGGGTAATAGAAGACATTCCAGTGTCCCTAGATTCTTGGGAGTACCCTGTGGATTTCATGATCCTAACTCCTAAGAATAATCTAGGATGCCATCCTGTTATATTAGGAAGACCTTGGTTGGCTACAGCTGATGCTTTTATTAGTTGTAGGTCCGGTGATATGTATATCTCTGATGGTAGTTCAACTAAGAAGTTCACTTTATATCCTCCAGCTAGGACAATTACAGATCTAGATGACACTCAATGGATAGAGGATGAAGAAGATTTACAACCACTCTTCACAATTTCAGAAATTAGTGAAGACAATCAAATTCTGAATACTCTAGAAAACTTTGAATCCTCTCTAGAACACAAACATGAATCATTTCAAGAGGGATTCAATATTGAGTTTTTGTCATCTAGGCAGATGTCTCTTCATTCTATGGACAAATTTGGCAGCTCTACAAGTGAAATTTTTCCAGGCAAAACTTTGAACATAAACAAGAACCTAGAAAAATCTCAACAAGAAGAGTTAGTCAAAGTATTACAGAGACATTCTTCTACATATGCATGGGAATACACTGACATGAAAGGGATAAGCCCCAAGACTTGTACTCATCACATCTATATAGAGGCAAATTGAAAACCAATCAGACAACCTCAAAGACGGATGAATCCAAATCTTAGGGAAATTGTTAAAGAGGAATTGCAAAAATTGTTAAATGTTAATTTCATCTATCCTATTTCAGATAGTCAGTGGGTTTCTCCTTTAGTAATTGTGCCAAAGAAAAATGGAAAATGGAGGGTGTGTGTTGACTACCGAGAACTGAATAAAGCTACTCTTAAAGACCATTTTCCCTTACCTTTCATAGATCAAGTATTAGATACATTAGCAGGGAAAAAGTACTTTTCATTCCTGGATGGATTTAGTGGTTACAATCAAATCCAAGTAGCACTTGAAGACCAAGATAAAACCACATTTACTTGTCCTTGGGGTACTTATGCCTACCAAGTATTGCCATTTGGATTGTGCAATGCACCTGCAACATTCCAAAGGGCAGTATTAGGAATTTTTTCTGATCTGATACATGACTGTGTAGAGGTGTACATGGATGATTTTACAGTTTATGGGGATACATTTGAAGAGGCTTTAGAAAACTTGGAAAAAGTCTTAAAAATATGTCAAGAAGAAAACCTTTCACTTAGTCATGAAAAATGTTTTATGATGTTTACTGAAGGTATTGTTTTAGGGCACCACATTTCAAGGGATGGGATTAGAGTTGATGAGGAAAAAGTTGAAGTCATTTCTAACCTATCCATCCCAAGTTGTCAAAGAGATGTTAGAAGTTTTCTAGGATTTACAGGGTATTATCAGAGATTTATAGAAAACTTTACCAAGATAGCATCTCCACTCTTCAAATTACTTACCAAAGATTGTGAATTCAAGTGGACTTCTGATTGCCAGTTAGCTTTTGAAACCCTGAAAACCAAAATTTCTGAAGCACCTATATTAAGGGGACCTAACTGGAAGTTACCTTTTCATATCTCGACAGATGCTTCCGATACAGCTCTGGGAGCAGTATTGGGACAAAAAGATTTAATTCCATATGCCATCTATTATATCAGTAAAAATTTGACTCCTGCAGAGTTAAACTATACTGTAACTGAAAAAGAGTTTTTAGCTGTTGTTCATGCCATAAAAAAATTTAGACACTATATAACAGGCTATGAAACTTTTATTCACACTGATCATTCTGCAATTAGATACCTAATGAAAAAATCAATCACTAATGGCAGAGTTATAAGATGGTTATTGCTCTTACAAGAATTCAACATTACTATTCTAGATAGGCCTGGAAAACAAAACACAGTGGCTGATTTCCTATCTAGAATCCAAAATATCAAATATGACACTCCAGTTGAAGATCAATTTCCTGATGAATATCTTTTTTCAATTTCTACTCAAACTCCATGGTTTGCTGATATTGCTAATTATTTAGTTTCAGGAAAATTTCCTTCAATTATGAATGCAAGGGATAAAATAAAAATCATTTGTGATAGTGCAAAATATTCATGGGTCGCTAATGAGTTGTACAAGACAGGTCCAGATCTGATCATTAGAAGGTGTGTTCGTGAAGATGAAATGCCTGAGATTCTCAAGCCATGTCATGATGAACCTTGTGGCGGACACTTTGCAGATAAGAGGACAGCCTATAAGATCCTTAATTTAGGATATTATTGGCCATCCTTGTTTAAATATGCTAAGGAGTATGTCAAAAGGTGTGACAGTTGCCAAAGGGTAGGGAAACCTTCTCCTTCAGGTGAGATGCCATTACAACCTCAGGTAAATATTGAACCTTTTGAAAAATGGGCTTTGGATTTTGTAGGACCTATTAGTCCTCCATCAAGACAAAAGAAATATATATTAGTTTTCACTGATTATGTTACTAAATGGGTAGAAGCTAAGCCATTACTTGTTGCTAATGAAGCATCTGTAGTTACTTTTCTTTTTGAGGATATTTTTACTCGTTTTGGTGTCCCAAGGGAAATTGTTACAGATCAAAGAGCTCAATTTACATCAAGGCTAGTGGAGCAAATGATGGAGAAGTACAAAATCAGACATAGAAAATCTACTCCTTATCATCCACAAGCAAATGGTCAAGTGGAATCTACTAATAAGATCATTGAAGGAATCCTAACAAAGATTGTTCATTTACATAGAAGAGATTGGGTAGATAGGCTTCCTGAAGCCTTGTGGGCCTATAGAACTACATGGAGAAACACAACAAGCCATACTCCTTATGAGCTTGTTTATGGAAAGCAAGTTTTGTTTCCCATAGAGTTCCAAATTCAAACCTTCAAGATGGCAGTTCAGCTAGGACTTGATCTAACGGAGGCACAAAAGCATAGACGGGAGCAAATTAATGAATTGGATGAGATCAGACAAGATGCAGTTCAGAAAACAAGTCTAGTCCAACAGCAGAGGGCTAGATGGCATGACAAGTACATCAAAGAGAAGAAATTCAAAGAGGGTGACTGGGCTCTCTTGTTTGATTCAAAATTCAAGGATTTTCAAGGTAAATTTCAGACACATTGGCTTGGGCCATATGAAATTGTTCGAATTTTTGATAATGGGGCAGTCAAAATCAGAACTATAGATGAAGAAGAGGTCACTTTTCTTGTGAATGGTCATAGATTGAAGCTATATCACAAACCACTCTCAAGAGAAGAGTTTGTCAAGAAGTTCCAAGAAAGAAATGATGTGAAGTTAATGAAGAAGAGTTTCTCTTCTTCATCAACTTGATTAAATTTTCTGAAGTATTTCTCTTTGAAAAAAATAAAATAAAAAAAAATAAAGGTATAAACATGAAAACCAATCATTGATTGGCATGTTTATATAGAAAATATAGGGTGAAAATCAGAGTCTCTCTGACACTCTAACTTTTCCCATTTTTGTTTTTACAAGCAGCTGTTACAAAAATCATAAGTTCAGATCCATAGTGCTTATGATTCATCTCATTTCATTTCACTCCATTCACTTATCCATCCATACTCCATCTCATTCATTCATTCATATTCTACTCCATTCCACATTTCATTAATCTCATTCCATACTCCATCCATCTCATTTTCATGACAAAATTCAAAATTTGATGTCTTGCTGTAAATGAATAAAACAGTCATGAATTGCAGTACAGTTCTTATGTTCTTTCACTCCATTTCATAAACTGAATCTATTCCATTTCATCATCCACTTCATACATATCATGTCTTATCATCCATCTTCATTCATACCATATAACATTTCACCCATATTCCAAAAACACTCCATTCCATGATTAAAATTCTCTACAGGAACATTCTGCAGCTCAATAGACATTCTGCAGCTGATCAGCCTTTCTGCAGCCAAACAGTCATTCCGCAGCTACAAAACCTGAAGGCATCAATCAGCAGACATTAGAATTGCAACAAAATGATCCAGTGTATCCATGAATCAAAAGCATCAAGAAGGATTATGAAGACTCTTCCAAAGGTGAACAAAGAAGACAAAGACTACAAGAATCAAATGAAAAGCAGAGGTAACAAGTTTAGATTATAATGGCATTTCATAAAGTTTAGCATAGTTTTAGTTATGAATTGTTCGAAAATGTTGTTTTAATTATTTTTATTGATCATGACCAATAAACCCTCCACAAACTTTGGTTAAAATCTCTCATTTCAAATTCCATACCCGACACCATTTAAGCGGTTCAAATGGCCGAAGTGTTTGAATTCTTCACGTAACCCAACCAAATCATTCAATGATGATTCTCTTTTCTGTTGTAAAAATCTCTGTCATCTTTTCAATCATTAATTCGTTCCTCCACCTCACTCCATTACCTCATTCCGTGACCACTTCCATAACTCCATTCTGTAGCCGGCACTTCATTCCGCAGACAGAGATATCCTTATCACCGAGAGCAGAGAAAAAGGGTATATCAGTTTGAATATCAAAGCACAGTTTGGGTATCAAAGCACTATCACTGTAGGCAGAGATTGAGCATTATCACTGTAAACGCAGAGGTATAGCAGTAAAGAATTTGAAGTCATTTGTCACCGGGAGACAGAGGTATAGCAGTGAAGAATTTAAAGCCATTTGTTACCAAGAGACAGAGATATAGCAGTGTGGGAATTTGAAGCCATTTGTTACCAAGAGACAGAGATATAGCAGTGTGGGAATTTGAAGCCATTTATTACCAAGAGACAAAGGTATAGCAATGTGAGAATTTGATGCCATTTGTCACTGTCAACCAGAGGCATACTAGTCCGAAATTTGAAGCTATTTTCATTGTCAATTAAGAGGTATATCATTCCGAAATTTGAAGCCATTATCATTAAGAACTTGAAGCCATTTCAATTCGAAGGTGAAATTTATTGTTTCAGTGGGTAGAAGAGTATTAATTTGAACATTGAAGAAGCAATTATGGGTTTAATTGTAAGAACTGAACCAGTGGGTTCAAAATACTTAGAAGGCTACCCCCAGTGTAAAGAAATGTTGCAACAGATAGGATGGCTTCATTTTTTGGAGAAATTTAATGGCTTCCACAAAGAAGTCACTAAAACATTTGCAAGATCATTTCAAGGAACTGAAGTTGAAGTGGGAGATGTCAAATTTACTGTCACTGAAGTTTTCATTGCAGAAGCTACAGGGTTTCTTAGAAGTGGAGAGAGATGGTTCAAAAATAGAGAATTCCATCATGAATCCTGGAAGCAAATTCTAAAATCACCAGGTATGGATGTCACTGTATTTAAGAAAGGAATTCCAAGTTCTGCATTGAAAAATAAATGGAGAAACATATTACTTCTTCTGCAAAAATTTATTACATGTGAGGGTAGATATGGCACATTTTATGTCTACCACATTAGACTGATAATTCATTTTCTGGGGGAAGACTTAAACCTACCTTATTTCTTGCTTCAATGTTTGAAAAAGATGGCTTCCTGTGTTCAAAGAAGGGTTCAATTTTTAGAGACAACTCTATATCATCATGGTTTGGTTAAAATTTTGATTGAACATCATTTAGCCAAAACAAATGATACATGGGACAATTTCTTGATAAGAAATCATTTTGAAGAGCCAAAAGAACCCACACCTGAACCATAGCCTACAAGGAGAAGTAGAAAATGGAGAGCCTCAAAAGTTGAAATTGACAAAATAGTCCAAGAGAGCAGTGAGGAAATCATTTTAGAGAAGTTGACTCAAATCAAGAGACAACTTAAGAAAGAAAAGGTAATCAAGAAATCTGCCACAGAGAAAGGAGAGGGATCCTCTCAGCCAAGAAGAAGCCACAGAATAAAGGGAAAACTAAAGAAAACTCAAATCAAACAAACAGGGGTGATTAATATAGAAGATGAGGAAACATCCATTGAAGAAGATGTTGAAGAGGATTTTAATGAAGGAACCCCTGAAATTGACCCTGCTCAATAAGAAATTTATGACTATGTGGAAACTTTGGAAAGGAGAGCTTCAGAAAGCAGAGAGAGAACCCATAGTCCTCCACTGTCTGAAATAGATGTATTAAGAAGGGATAGGTATGAGTTGGAAATACTTAATAGACACATCAAAAATGAGAATGAAATTCTCAAGGATCAAGTCAAGCTCAAAACTGATATAAACTCAACCTTATCCCTACATATAGACAAAGTGGAAAAGACTAATCAGAAGTTGAAGAAAAGGAACAAGAAGCTAATCAGGGCACTCATCAACTTAAGGTTTAAACTTGTTATCAGAAAACCCAGAAGATCTTTAGCTTCCAGACAAAGGAGAAGGAGAGGATTAGATGTTCTTGCAGAAGCCTCTGAGTTCATAGGATAATTTTCATGAGGACATGCAAGGAGACAGCAGTGGGGGTATGTTGAGCCTCAAAATTGTGCTTTCTTTCATCTTAATTTACCACATTTTCCTTTGTCCATTGCTATCCTAGACCCAATTGATCAATGAATTTAGTTAAAATTACTTTTAGAGTGATTAACATGACTGACTTGCTAAATTTTGTGATTTTTGTCATTGTAATGCATTTTGACCGAAACTAGTTGCAGAATCCAGAAATTCCGTAGCTAATCGGCGATTCTGCAGCTGTCTTCACGTTTGGGTATGTTCCAGGTGGCCTCTCAAAAAAAACCGCATATGGGCATATTCCACGTCATGCCTACATGGTTCGTTGCTCATCATGAGGGAAGAAACGAATTCTAGGTATGGTTTTGGTACGTGGGAACACATTTAGGAAGACAAACTTCTATTAGGACTGTCTTAGTCCAGATGTCCTTTTCCTTTTTACGCAGCCACTCCAAGAGTCCTAATGTGATTTCGACAAGGAAAGACAATGATCCTGAAATTTTTGCAAGTCTTGTTATATGCATTTGTTATATAAACACTTGGGAAACCGAGAGCTAGGCTAGATTTTGTTCTAGATTTTGCTTAGATTCTGTGCTACATTTCTGAAGATGCAAATTACTCTGTTCAAGTTATTTCATCTTTAATGAAGTAGATAGTGTTGTTTTGAAAGCGTTGATTTGATTTGGAGTTAAATTCCGTCAGGTGGTAGAGGGCCCCTGCCTCTTGCACGGATTTATTTGCGTAAATTAGATAAGTATTCTAGCTGCCTTTACGTTTTTGAAGTTGAATTCGTAGTTGTTTTAATTAGCTACTATATTTATACTCATTCTAACTCTTCCAAAAGAAGAAGCTCTTCCAAAAGATTATAATGATGAATGGGAAAAGGCTATAGTATTGTAGGATTTGAAGTTGAATTCGTAGTTGTTTTCATTAGTTACTGTAGTTATACTCATTCTAACTCTTCCAAAAGAAGAATCTCTTCCAAAAGATTATAATGATTAATGGGAAATGGCTATAGTATTGTAGGATTTAATTGTAATTTTTGTTGTTCACTATCACAGTTACACTTGTTCTAAACACTCTTCCACAAGAAGAAACTCTTCCAAGAAATTCTTAAGATGTTCAAGACATGACCGTGATAATGAATGATTTAGTTGTGTGTTTGCATTAAGTACCATCGCTGTTCTTGCTCTTAAATGATTGTCCAAAATATCATAATGATGAGTGGGATATGGATATGATATCTTAGTTTTTCATTGCTTTCAGTCTTTATGTTTGCATTTGCACTCAATTACACAGTCATAATTGTTCTAAAATCTCTTCCAAAAGAAGGAACTCTTCCAAAATATCAATAATGATGGACAAACAGACTGTATAATTCCATAGAATAATGCATGATAGCATAGTTAGGATACTCCAGAGTTTCATTGCACTTAATTCATGATCAGTTGTTCTATTTTGGGTTTGATAATGACTTGTAGTTCAGCATTGTTTTAGATTAGTGGCATCTTAAGTTCATTCTTAGATTAACTCATTGCACTTGCACTCCATATTCAATTGTCATTCACTGCATTTTACACTACTTCAGTTGTTAAACTTAACAAAACAACCTTCATTATTTACAAACATCTTCTTGTTCTAAAATCTACAATTGATCTATAACCATAAGAACATAAGACAATATCATTTTAAGGCCTGAAGTACCTCTACAATTTCATTATCATTTCATAAACAGAGCCCTCCTTCAAAAGACTACTTTGAAAAGAAATCAATAACTTTTGAGTAAGGTTTTGTGACATTTCACTAAGTTGCAAAAAAGAGTTAGGGACTAATCCTAGGATAGAAGATCTTATGATGGTATCAATGTTTTTCTCCAATTATGCTTCAAATCTCTAATCAAGGAAAAAATGTTGCATCATTATAAGCTAGTTGTTTGATTGTTTAGATAGGAAAATTTGCATACTTAGTTAATCATTTCTCAAGTTGGGTTTATGTTTTCAATCATTTCCTTAGAAGTCATTATCAAGCTTTGTTTTTGCTTAGTCATAATTTAGATTTGATTCTGTTTCAGTGTTTCAAATTGTATCTGCCATTTGTCATCAACCAATTAAGTTTCACTCTGTTTTCAATCATTAGGTCCTTTCCATTAGCTTTCTAGTCATTTTTCTTGTGAACATAAAACCACCAAAATACCAAAAACATCATAAATCATCACAAAAGACCAAAAACATCACAAAACACTATACACAACGCATTAGGAAACAAGCACCTAGGTACATACAGTACACTTCACTTCAGCAGTTTACCAACCCTGGTTGACAATTAAATGAGCTCAATTTAGGAACTAGATTGAGACCAAACAGGGTCCCCATGTCTATTACTATACATGCATGGATGTTCACTTATGCATATGAGGCCATCATATTAAATATATTTAAATACTTATGTATGGATACTAGGTAAAGTAGGTCCAATCCATGAGGTACATAAACTGGAAGTTGAATGTTACTAATATAAAATCCATGATGTTCTTATTTACAAATGCATTTCACCAGATTATATGACTATTGATTATACACTTTTTCAACCCTCATGAGTTTTAACAAACCATATGATTTTGAATCAAGCGCTCAATGAGATTCTTTGCATCAGCTTAAGGTCCACCCATGAACTACTTGGGCTCAGTAGCTCTCCTCTTGGAGGGTTTTCCAATGAGTATCTTATATTCACACTGCCAACTTAGACACCTTGATGCACTCTTTGGGAAAATGTGCCATAGTTATCTTTTTTTATTTTATATAAACAATGCAACACATAATACTTCATCTTGATCTCCATAATAATGAAATAAATTTTCTAAGTAGCAATTGGCCAAATATTTGGGGTTAGGAAATTAATAATATTTGCAGTAGGGAATGTAGTGTGCCAAGTTAGAACTCCTTTATCATTGCCTAAGTGTATTTTGATCATTTCCTGAAATACTCATTATCATAAAAAATTGAATTCCTGTAGCATCACCTACATAATTTTTCTATCACTTTTGGTAGGGGGTTGTGGCCTGCAAGATGGTGCATTTCAAATTTCTTAATTTTTTTTATTTGCAATCATTTTTCTCATTTCTGATGTTGAAAATGTCTCAAAACAATCTGATGCAAAGGAAAATTTAGTGATATTATACATTATGCCAATGACATGTTCTTTGTATGCATGGTTTCCCTCCTTTCATGTCACTTTCATGATGTTAATGAGAAGAGTTTTAATATGACTACTTGAAGGTTAAATTGGGACTCGTTACTCCATTAATATTGCATCAATTTTACTTGTTGCTAATCTAAAATTTATCCTTTAGATAAATGATGAAACAATTAAGGAATTTTGTGGATTTGAGGTAGGACATCACATTGGTTACAAATTTGTTATCTATATTGAATGTCGGTCCCCTCACATAATTAATGAAATTATCTTAATTATTTTTATGCATGGTCAAAACACCTAATACTTATGGATATGTTACATTGTGACCATATGACATATATTTTGAATAATTCATAGTAGTGGTTGAGTATAATACAATCCCTCATGTGCTTCTATTCCATTCCTTTAGAAAATCATCATTGCCTTAATGTAGCATCACTTGCTGCCAAATAATATTACTATCGTATTGATGAGTACTGTGTTTTTGAATTTTGGAACAACACTTCTACTCTTTTCAATATAAAATAGTGAAAATATTTAGAATTACTTATTATAGATTTCCCCTTTGATGTGTCATTATACATAAATTGAGTGATATTCATAAAAATTGTTGTTCATACAAATTTTATTCTATAACTCCTACAATATAACAACATTCATTTTTTGGTTCATATAAGTTGAAAGTATATTGTGACAAAGGCACATAAGTTTGTTGCTAATACGTGAACTCAAACATTTTTTTCCTTCCACCAAAAATATTTTAAAGGTTCATTCTGAGTTGATGATATTATTTTCTATTAGTCACCGATTACTCTTAGATTTATAATTCTCTTATGGCTATAGTAATATTATGTTCAAGCTTGTCAGATGGCATCACTTCTTTAAAATTGGAGGTATGTTTTCCTAAATGCATTGGCTCGTCAATTGAATGGTATCATTTTATGATCTTTGGCATATTATCTATAATGAGGAACAAATATATATGATCCTATATTTATGAATGACATGTTGAGTGAATTATATATATATATATATATATATATATATATATATATATATATATGGCATTAGAGCCCAAGTTGCAACATCGAGCCTCAAGGTAGTAACAATATGGAAGGAAACAATATTTATAGCATATGATGATATTTATAGTCTATGGGTGCTAGAAGATGATGAAATATTTCCCCCTTATCTGATGCAACTAATAAATGCATGCCTCGATAATCACATATCACACGTACCATCAGGAAAATGGGATGAAACACAAGATGGTAGAGTACAACTCAGTCATATCCCAACATGGTTCAAAAAAAATATCCATTGGATGGGAGACGTCAATAGAGTAGCACAAAGCAGGAGACTCCCATGACTAGATTGACACATTAAGGAGTCTTAAATCCAAGCTAAGAAGTTAAAACGATAAAAATTTCAGGGCCCAAGAAAGGCTCCCATAAGTCAATTCTACGATCTTACAAATCCTTTCAGAATTATAGAGGCAAGGAAAAAATGGACCAGGAGTTAGTCCTAGAAATAAAAAAAATATAAAAAGAAGAAAAAGAAGAGACAAATGGAGCATATGTGAGTCAATATATTAAAGGAAACAAGTTGCGAAGTGATGATACAATAAAATTTGGTACTCTTGTAATAACCCCAGAGTGGGTAGCTAGTATACATAAAAAACATATTGAATCCCATCCCAAGAGACATTATCTTCATCATAATAGGAAGGGAGCAGATTACATGCCCGAAGAATTAAAGAAGGAAAAACCCCCTACCTGTGAAAAATAAATGAGGAAGTTCGAATGGGCAGAATCATGGTTGCTAGGAATGAGAAATTTATTTTGGATTCACATCTACTCAAAAAATTTGAAGGCATGGAGGGCCACATTGGGTTAAGGGGAAAGGTGGATATATGGTGGGAAGACGTGAAAAATATGAAGAATATACAAGAGGAATATTTGTCTTGGTGTGAGTTCAAAGAATTATTAAAAAGGAAATAGCTCACAAAAAGGTACTTCGACATTAAAGAAAAGGGGTTCTATGAACTCAAGATCGGACAAATGATAGACGATGAGTGTGCCACAAAATTTCTGGAGCTAATGCGGTATGTACCCTACTAGAAGGATGAGAATGAAAATATATAGAGTTTTATTAGTGGGATACTCCAGTATTTTAAGGATCACATTAATTTTGATGAAACCTCTACCATAAAGGATTCCATTAGAAAATTGAAGCATTGCTATGAGTAGTTAAGATGCAAGCTAAAAGTTAAGGGTGGTTGGAGGTGAGAAGACAATAGGAGGAATAAGGAACTATGGAATAAGAAGGGAAGGCAAAAAACTGGAAGAAAGCAAGGTAAACCCTTAGCCAATATGGGTCAATCTAAATAAAAGTTCTAACATATTGAAAAAGGGTACATACATCAACCTACAAGAGGACCAAACATAGTAGAAGATAATATATCATTAAAATTTTGGAATTTTGGGGAATCACCATAAGATATGTTTCCCACAATGGAAATACTGGAGGTCGCAAAACTACAATATTCAAGAAGCCTGCACTTTGGGGGAGGTGGCATAGAGTATACCTAGGATATATGCCACCGTGGATAATAGGCAGGTCGACCGTCAAGCTTCCATCATAGAAATGGAAGGTAAAATATACAATTGAATTGTATCTATTTTAATTTATCTTGGATCCAAATATAGTTACATCACCCCTGAGCTTGTAGATCATGGCCAACTAGCCAAAGAAAATAATGTAGAAGCATGGTTAGTCTAGCTTTCCACAGGGACAAAAAGAAGAGTAAGCCACTGGGTAAAAACATATGAATTTTAACTTAATGACATGAAAACCATAGAAAACCTTAATGTGCTTCCCCTAGGTACATATAGTATGATACTTGGAATGGATTGGTTGTATGCCCATTGAACAAAAGTGTTATGAAAAGGCTATTGAACTCCTAGATGAAACGAAGGAAAAGAGTATGTTACAAGGAAAAAGGAAACCTATCCCAGTAATAATAATCACAATATGTAAGTTATATGTAGCCACAAGAAATTATGTACCTTATATGCTATACACATATAAAGTAACACATAAGCAGGTAGTAATGCAGTAGAAGAATATAGTAAAATATAAGATAAATATATGATCCTACCAAAATATCAGGACGTGTTCCCTCTAGACATCCTTGGTTTTACCCCTTATAAATTGGTTGAATTCTCCATAGAATTGATTCCAAGGGGAGCACTAAAATCCAAGCCACCCTATAAAGTGAGCACTCTTGAGCTAGTAGAACTAAATATGCAACTAAAGGAGATTCTTGATGAGGGATATATAAGACCAAGTGTGTCTCCATGAGGAGCACCCATTTGATTTGTCAATAAAAAAGACGCCACACTAAAATTATTCATTGATTATATGAAACAAAATAATGTGACCATAAAAAAATATACCCCTTGTCGCATATAAATGACCTATTTTATCATTTGAGAGGAGCACGGGTCATCTTCGTAATCGATCTCAGGTCATGATATCACTGACTGCATATCATGGAGGTGTATATTCACAAGAAAACCTTCAAAATGAGATACACGCACTACAAGTTTGTGGTGGTACCCATCATGCTTACAAATACCCCTCCCACTTTTATGTTCCTAATGAACAATGTTTTCACCCTTATTTGGAAAAATTTGTGATCGTATTTGTTGGCAAAATATTGGTATATTCAAGAACCAAGGAGGAAAATTAAAAAAAATTAGAAACAATAATACAACTTCTAAGGGGAGATAATCTCTATTCAAAACTAAGAGAATGTGATTTCTTTCAACCCCATATCCATTATCTAGGACACACAATCTCCAAGGAAGGGATATCAACGGACCCAAAAAGGATTAAAGACATGATGAATTGGCCAACACCCAAGAATGTAACTAAGGTAAGATAATTCATTGGGTTAGCCGGTTAATATAAACATTTCATTAAAAATTTCTCTAAGATAGGTCATTCAATTAATTCCCTACAAAAGAATGGAAAATTGTTCAAATGGATGCTTGAATATGCAATGGTTTTTGGTAAATTGAAGCAATTGGTTGCCAATGCACCGGTCAAAGGATTTCTAACATGGATAAATACTTTGTATTTTGCGTAGATACCTAGAAATAAGTGCTCAATGGGGTCTTAAAGTAGGATGTACAAGTATTCTACTATGATTCTCAAAATTCGAATGAGCTTGAGTAGAATTATGTGACCCATGACCTAAAACTACACACCATTATCCATGCACTAAAAATGTGGATGCACTACCTTCTATATAGGATATTTACTTTAATGAAATATCATGGAGGTATGAAATAATTTTTTTACCATCCAAACCTAAATGTAAGGCAATCTAGGTGGATAGAAACCCTTAGTGAATTTGACTTTCAAATCAAGTATATAAAGGGCAAAGAAAACAAGATTGTAGATGCACTTAGCAGGAAAGTAAAAGTAAATCACCTAATTACTCTCATCTCTTATGGAATTAACCATGGAAAACATATTTTAGATGTTTTAATACATGAAAAACAATATCAAAAGATAAGTGAAGAATTACAATGAATAGATAAGGGAAGTAAGGGTGAATAATATCGCCTCACAAAAGAGGGCTTGTTAAATTCAAAAATAGATTTCTATACCTAACAATAGTGATTTGAAGAAACTCATTGTCAAATAATTCCATGCCAAACCATACTTGGGCCATACTGCATATTAGAAGACCCTCATGACCATAAAAAATGCTTATTATTGGCCTAAATTGAAGAAAAATGTAGAAAACTTTGTTGCTATATGCATGGAATGTCTGCAGGTAAAGACAAAATGCAAACACCCACGAGGGTTGTTACATAAAATTCCAATTCTGGAATTGTAATGGGAAGTAATATTTATGGAATTTGTTACAAGGTTACCAAGAACATCTAGGAAACAAGACACAATTATGGTGGTAATTATTGACAAACTGAGAAAAGTAACACATTTTGTACCATTGAAATCGACCAGTACAGGCACTGGAATTTCCCAAATACTCCTTCAAGAAATTGTGAGGTTTCATGGGTTTCCCAAGAAAATATTTCTGATAGAGATGCCAAATGTACCTAAAAATCTTGGAAGGAACTATTCACATGCCTAGGGACAAAATTAGCCTTCAACATAGCTTATCATCCCCAAAAAAAAGGACAAAGAAAGAGAACCAATCGAATCCTCAAAGACATGTTGAGGATGTATGTAATGAAACAACCAAAGAAATGGGAAGAGGACCTACCACTGGTAGTGTTTTCCTATAACAATTAATACTAGGAATCTCTGAAAATAGGGTCTTAATTGGTCCTGACATGTTACTAGAAATGGAGAAATAAATGCAGACCGTTAACAAAAATTTGAAGGTGACACAAGATTGGCAGAAAAGTTATGTATATCAACATAGAGAGCATAAGGAATTCCTAGTTGGATAGCATGCATATTTGCGCATCAGACCCAAGAAGAGATCTCAAAATACTGGGTCATGTGCTAACATGTCACCACGATTTTGGTGACCTTTTGAAGTACTTAAAAGAATTGGCCCAGTGGCTTAGAGATTGGATTTACGCCCTTCAGTAAAATTACATGATGTTTTCCATGTTTCCTTGCTCAAAAAATATCTACAATATCCTAATCATGTTATTGATTGGTTTGTTTTTTAGGTGGACCCGAAGGGAGGATTCGAGCCAGGATGGTTATCACCAAAAAATGGTCATCTAGCCATTTCTAATTATATGGATCGAAGTACACCATTTAAGACCAATTTTACCATAGTAAGATTTCTTTCACTATAAGAAATAATTTAATAAACCATATTTTATTAAGTTATTTTTTGTTAAAACAAGAAACCCTATAAGGAATAATTAAATAAATCCTTATTTATTTTATTTTCCTCTATGAAAATTAATTAAACCATTTTTAAGTAATATTCTTGGTCATATTTAACCCAAGTATGAGAAATAATTAGAAAAATCATTATTTTTCGTATTTTTCTCTAGGAATAATTTATTAAATCATTGTTTAGTTACTATTCCTTGTTAAATTTTACTAAATCACTTAGGAATAATTAAGAAAATCAATATTTGTTGATTCTTCCCTAACCACATTCTTGAAATGATAAATAACTAATTTATTTTTTTATTATTTCTAAATAAATGTATTTAACCAATTTAAATACCTTTTCCCTCCAACAAAATATAATAAAATATTCGAGTGGTTACATCTATATTTTGGCTAAAAATGTTTTATTATTCTCCATTATCGAGGACCACTCAATATTTTGTTATAAATATGAGGGTTTTCCCATTCATTCATCACTTAGATAATTCTTATTGTAGTTATTATTTCCTTTTTCCATTTCAGCTCCCACATCAGTTTAACACATACTTTGGGTTTTCTACATCATTGAGAGAGAGAAACTTGTGAAGTTGAAGCATTAAGGACAACCAACAAACCATCGCATTGAGGGGGACTGGTAACATTTACTTGTTTCCTTCACCAGCTGTTACATAATAAAAAATCATTCTTTAATCTTGTCTTATATGTTCGCTACTTGGAGTTAATTTTGCATCAGTTCTTATTTCTTTTTGTTGTTTAACTACTTTTACTACATAGATATGGGTTTTTGCAGGATTTGTTCTAATTGTCTATTTTAGATCTAAGGAGTTGGACATACATTTCTTTTTTTGGGGCTATTTGTCATTCGTAGCTAAATTAGGATCTTTTCATACACTTGGGATGCGATTTTACACTAACAAATGGCGACTCCACTCGGTTTTTTATTACACATTGTCATCAACAAATGTCGACTCCATTATTGTGATTTACATTCCTGTGTGACCAATAGCTTCAGCAAAAAGGATTTTTCTTTAGTTTTTTTCAATCTCTTGATGTTTTTCTTTAACTTTTTTTCCCTAATTCAGTCAAAATTTTAACTTCCAGAAGTTTTCTGGTGTTTTCCGCAGGTAACAGGTAACAGGCATGCATAGATGGAAATTTTTATGCAACCTGTCCCCCGAGAACCAAGGAGCAGAAAATTGCAGTTTTATCCCAAATAGTGTGATTTCCCTTTGAAATCACACTTATTTGATCAAAAACTGTGAGTTCACCTATTTACAGGTCAATAACTGCGATCTAGTTTTTTTTTTTTTGAGTTTTTTTCTGAAATTGTAAGGGTTTTCCGAGAGCACTGTTTTGGGTTTTTTGACCTATGTTTCAGCCTGTCTTAGGCCTAGATATGCTAATTTTGTCTCCTTGAAGTAGAACCAAGCCCCCTTTGGTTTCATTACACTTCCACCCTTTTAGGAGGGGTTGAGCTGAGTAGGTAGTCTGAGATTTGCAGTGCTTTGAGCCATTGTTTCAAGGTCTGATCCATCATTGTTATAGATCCTTAATATAGGTTATTATTACATCCAAAAATCCCTCTTGAGCTTTGTTTGGAATTTTCCCTTAGGGTCGCTTTTTTTTCCCTAGGTTTTTTACCTTTATCCCTATCTTTTGCAACAATTTTCCCCTCTAGTTCCTTATTGTTTTCTGCGTCATTTCTAGCAGTATTAAGTCATTAGATCCTAGTCTCATTAACATTAGATATCTTGGCCATATTAGTGATTTTTGAGTCAATTTCACCCCCATTTTATCTGTTTATTTGAGAGCCTTGTTTGGGTTAATATTTATGCATGATTAATGATTTATTTTACAATCATTTCAGTTTCATTGATAGTTTTTCAACATTTTTCCTTTTTTCTTTAAATAACCATATGGGCTTAATTAAAATAAACACATGTCTTGCACACACTCACACCTAAAGTGAAGAGTGCTTAGTTTACATTGCCAAGCCAAGAAATAAACATCATAATTAATTTATCTGGCGCACAAATCCTTTGTTTATCACTCTTCAACCTTTTCGTATCATTTGTGAATTTCCATTATTGCATCCCCTGAGACATTTATTGCGAAGACTCCAAGGTCTTCACTCTAAATTTCCACTGGGAAGTCTTACTCCACCTCGTAGGGTCTGAGTTAGTCCTCCCCCGAGTCCCCATTCTGAATCTAGTACTTTTGGTTCATTGAGCTCTTCCTCTGATTCTGATTCCGGTTCTTCTTCTCACCCTCATACAACCACCATGTCAGGCGCCAATGCTGGTGCAGGAAACCAAGCATTTTTTGGCTCTGGAGCTAATCCTACAGTCACTACTAGCGAAACTGCCACTAGAACCATCATGGCTACTCTTTTGCTACCTTTTATGGCTGGTTTAAGCCTTACTAATTTTATCAAGTTTATCAATGACCTCATACTCCATGATGTAGGTTGGCTAGATATGCCAACTGAGGTTCCTTCGAACATTCCTAAGTTTGAAGGAAACACTAGAGAGGACCCCATTATTCATTTCCATTCCTTTCATATGTGGTGTTCATCTAATTCCATTACCGATGACTCCATTTTCCTTCGATTGTTCCGTTACACACTCACTGGAGAAGCTGCAAAGTGGTATGTTGACCAAACTTCCACATCTCATACCACTTTTGCGACTCTTGCTAAAGTATTCTTTTCATATTTCTAGTTACCCCTCCGTTATGATACCGGTACTGAGTTTTTGACCACATTCCATCAATCTTCTGCCACCTGCCTTTTTTACCATGTCCAAGAATGGCATAGAAGGAGGAGTATGTGTAGAGCTCCTACATTCGATGACCGTGTCTATATGGATTGGTTTCTTAGAATGCTCTTAGCCCCCACAGGTAAAGATGTTTCATCTCATTTTCCTCTGAATGATGAATAAGCTCTCTAGATTGCTTTAAAATATGACTTGATCTCTGCCAGTCAAGTTATGTTTATACCATTTTACTCGATCTTCCTAGACCTGGTTGTGCCAATGCACTGGGAGAATTTGACTTAGGCGATGGTATTGTTGTCTCTCTTTCACATCCATATGCTCCTCCTCACATGAGTTATGGTTAACCTTAGGGGGGGACCAGATCCTCCAACACCTATCCCCCTCCCGACAACTTGTATCCTAGTCAAAGCAGGTCTTATGCATTTACCCGACTGCATTTGCAGATGTTAGGGCTAGCTATTTCTCAACATGTTTACCAGAATATTTATGTGCCTCCTTTTTATCCTTATGCACATACTAGTGCTCTAGCCCCTCTAGCATTAGCACCTCCACCTCCCACGCTTTCTTAACGTCTGCCACAACAACGACTGCCTCCTCAAGGTCAAGTTTCTGCTCAACAGAGCGTGACTAATCCCCCAAATTCTAAGAAAAATAATAAGGGGAAAGGAAAAGAGAACCAACAAGTGCAGGGTAACCATAGTCACCAAGGTAATCAATCGAGCAAACCCCAAGGGAACCAACCTAACACTGTAAACCAGCAACAGGGTGATCAACCCAAGCAGAACAAGACCCTTCGTATGAACAAACCTTGTTCATGTTGTGGTTTACATGTCCATTATACTCATGAATGTCCTTGTTTACCCCATATGCGCCAACTATGGGAAGCCCAAGAAACATCCAAAGGACAACAACCCACCACGTCGCTTCCTCCAAACATTGCGCTAGCTCAACCAACTTTGTTCACTAATCCTTTCCCTCAGCAAGGATATGTTTCTGCCCAACCACCTCAAGGCCAAGCTGCTCCTCAACCTCAGTAGTCTGGTACCCTTGAATACCAAATTCTCATGATGAATTTTGATGAGGTCAATATTGCTTATGTCAACCTTCAGACCTTGTCATGCTAGTATGACAAGAAACCCCCTACGTCTGCAACCAATTCCAAAACCGAAGTATCCACAAAGTCCATTCTAACACCAAATTTTCCCTTACAGATCCCTCAACCTAAGGCATAGGTTGTTTCCAAGATCCCTAAAGGTCCATTATGCCGAAATGCTACTTTTTCCAAAGCCGCCCACACCTACAACATAGTATATGACTTGGCGTAGTTCCATGCCACCATGTCAATGTTGGAAGTCCTCCAAACATGCCCATCATAACATAAAGCTCTATTATCCTTCAAATGACCATTTGATCATATTTGATGTTGAAAAGTTAGAACATACCCTTTTACCCTCATCTGTTTCCTTCCAAATACCAGTCAATATCCATACTACCCATATCCAATGATGTATCATTGATAAGGGTGCATCAACATGGTTGATGTCTTCCTTTGCTTGGAAGAAACTTCGGTCCCCCAATTTTTCCCCATCCACCATCACCTTGCATGCATGGGATGGTCGCCCCTCTCATCCCCTTGGCATGTTCCACAATTTTCTTGTAACACTTGCGGGAAAGACTGCTTGCATTGACATAGAAGGCATTGATTCCCCCTTATATTATAATATCCTCTTGGGTCATAGTTAAAATTATGCGATGTCAATTTTTGCATCTACAGTTCACTATAAGATTTGCTTCCCCCATAATGGAAATATTGTCACCATCAATCAGTTGAAATATTATGAGCTGAAGTCTCACACCTCCCTTGAGTCCATCATTCCTTCGGTGGTCGATAAGCAAGAGTTCACTCTTATCACCAGGGTCTCACCGGGAGTCTATAAATATTCCACCTTACTTGGTGCTTTCCTTGCACCCTCCCCCCCCTCTTATCACTGACCCCAACTCATCGAGTGTTTTCATGTTGCAAGCATCACGGGATAACCAAAAATGACCTGACACACCCAGTCAGCAGACTGCGCCTACACAACCTGTTGTTATTTTCTCGACACAGCCATTAGTGTCTCAAAGACCTTCTCCTTTTTTTGGTGTCTCTCCTCCTATTTTTCAGCCACGAACAGTTCCCCTGAGCCTTAACCATCTCAGAGCCATTCCACCGGGCCATTACCCTTCAAGTTAGATACTATTTTTAATTCCTCCACCTAGAGTTTTTTCTATGCCTATTATGGCTACATTGAGTTTACCCTACTTGACTCTGGGGATCCTAGTATGGTACATCGATCCCCCAAAAAACACTCCTCCTAGTCAACTCAAACCATATACCTCTTTGACCTCAGTTCAACCAGTCTCCATCACCCCTCCCCCTATGTTAGTGACACATCGACCTCAATAGGAACCCACTCCTGTTGCGAAATCATTTGGTGAGGGAGGAAATCCAAAAATAAGGAACCTAAGGACAAGGCTCCCCAAACATCTCCAACTCTTCCTAAGCCTCCAAAGCCATCACCTCCATGAACTTTGTGTGATATTGTTGGGCATGACACCCATAATTGTCCTGAGCTTCCTCACCTCAAACCTGTGGTCAAAGAAACATCTCCTGAATCTGACATCCCAAAGGTCCATGTTACCTTACTTGATTCAGCTAAGAAACTAAAATGGTTGCGTACAAATAACCCTTGTGCTGTGTATGATCTTTACGACCATTATTCACATTATTTTCCCCATCTCAATGACTTTCGTGACACCCTTTAGGAAATTTGTGAGATAGAGGTCGCTCGTAGTGGATAATATACTCCTCTACTTGTGAGTTTTGGTCCCATTGCTTCACCAGAACTAGAGGACAGTTCTACACCCATTATGATACCTCCCCCCGATGTTAAGATGATAGACTATTCGGTCATTATTCTCTATCTGTTGTTATCCATGAGATCCACGGAAGAAGACCTATTTGGGGCTTCCCATTATTTTTCTGTCAAACCTCCCTCATCGAACACCTTGTTCTCAACATCATTAGATGTTTCATCTACTAGCTCTTCATTCACCCATGGTGGTGATTCATATGTGAAATATATTTCTCATGATGATGCATCGAGTAGCTCTACCGAATCAAGTGGTCTCCCTTCCTCTAGTTCTCCCATATTTCATTCTGATGAGGACATCATGGAAGCAATGAACACCCATGATTTTCCTTGGAATGATATCCACCATCATGCGTACTCCTTTCCACAACATTCCCATGACCAATATGTTGGGGAGTCTAAATACTTCATTCATTGTGAGGTTGATAAGTTTAGAAATCCCATTTCTACACCAGATTCTTTCAAGGAAGGAAACATGGAAAATATCTCTCCTACCATTATAATCAACATTTCAAATAAACCATGGGTCAAATAAAACATTACCTTGGGGGCACATTGCACCCCAGAAGAAATTGAGGCGTACACCAAGCTCTTCAAGGAATTTTGTGATGTTTTCACCTAGTCTTATTATGAGATGCTTGGACTTGATAGTGCCATTGTTGAACACCATATTGACACATGGCTCAATTCCATTCCTATTTGTCAAAAGTTGAGAGCCATCAATCCTTCCAGATGAGAGCCTATTAAATTTGAAATCGATAAGCTCAAGCATGTTGGTTTTATCTATCCCATTGAATATAACACATGGGTTTCGAACCCGGTTCTCATTCTTAAGATGCAAGACACCATTCTTGTCTGCACTAACTTTCATGACCTTAACAAAGCTTGTCCCAAAGACAACTTCCCCACACCTTTTATTGACCCAATAATTGATGAGTGTACAGGGCATGAGGTTCTATCCTTCATTGATAGATTCTCTGGATATAACCATATAACTATCCATCGTGTTGATCAGTTGAAAACTACATTCATTAGTCTGTGGGGAACTTTTGCTTATAGGGTCATGCATTATGGTTTAAATAATGTCGAATCCACCTTCTAGCGTGCCATTTCTTACTACTTCCATGACTTGGCTCATATTATCCTTGCTTACCTTGACAACGTCACTGCTCATTCTAGGCTTCAGGAACAACCATTAGAGAACTTTTGGGGTCTAAAATAGGCCTCCTAAGAAAAAATTACAACCAAAATAAACTATATAATAACCAATAGGATTCAAGATGATGATTTCAACCATGGGGGATTATTCACAATTTTTGAGGTAAAAAGGTGAAAAGATTTAAAAATAATAAAATAATAAAACTACCTTTTCAACTTGTATTTTCAACTTATCTTCTTCAGGTTTTACTCAAATTTCAAGTAGGAATAATCATTGGATGCAAAATTTAATTCCTCATCCAAGCAGTACCTATCTTTCATACTTTTGATGGAACCTACTGCATGAAAAATGAGAAATACATGAAAAAACATGATTGCAATCATGTTTCTCATGTATTTATAATTTTTTGTGTAGTTGTTTCCATCGAAAGTATGCAACATGGGTACTCCTTGGATGAGGAACCAAATTATGCATCCATCAAGTGTTCTCACTTGAAATTTGAGTAAAACCATAGGGAGATAAGTTGGAATGTAATATTCAAAAATTTGCAAGCAGCAAATTGGAATATTAATTTTTTCTTATGTCATCTAGGAGATGAATAAAATGGGTAAAAGGCCCATGAGTAGGAATAATATCCTTCATAATGTGAAAAGTATCAATGGAGTAGCTTAATTTTGCACCTTCTAGTGTGAAAAGGGGCAATTGGATGAGGACAAGGTCAAGTTTGACCAAGTCAACAGTCATGCCTAAGAGGTGTAGCTTGCATAAGAAGATAGCGTAGTTTGAGAGGGAGGAATATTCCATGTGAAAGAAACCCTAATGTGTGGGGTCCAGGGCATAGAGGCATTCACTTGCATAAAAGAAGGAAAAGGAAACCATAGTGAGACATATTTGAGCATTTGATCATTTGTCTACTTAGAAATATTTGCAGTCCTGATTGTTCCGCTGAGTTGCAGTGTTTCTTAGCACGAGGGATTCCTGTTTAGGATTTCATCTCCTTCTTCAGAGGCCTCTTGAAGTATTTCACTTCATTTTCTCCACATCTTGGCTCAAGGCCAAAGCCATTATTCAGGCACTATGTTATTTCTGTTGAAGTATAACATAGTGTTGTTGGGTGTTGCAGTGGAGGGGTTCCACAACACCTTTCCTTGGCTTAGCTTTCAGAGGAGGGAGCTCCTATTCCTCCGAGAAATTAGTGAAGGAGGTTTTAGAGCTTTATTTCACATCTTGGCATCAGGCCAAGCTTCTAAGGATTGTGCATTATTACTGTATTAGTGTTTTTAGCAGTTGAGAGCTTACTCCCCCTCATTTCTTTGAGCTGATATTGTTATATCATTATATTATCATGTATTTTGTTGTAGTGCCTCCAATGAACTACATTATTTTAGTCATATGAGCTTCCTGCATAGCAGTGTTGCTATATTGTCTTGTACACGTCTAATTGAGGCTTTCATTGCCCAGCTTGAGTGATTGATTCCTCAAAGCATTGTACACATTTTCTACTATATTATACATTGGTTGGCTATCTACTTCTTCATGTGTGCAGACTTCATAAAATAACGTTGTTGCTCCATTTCATATTCATGTATTGCTGCAGTCCCGTCATCGAGCACTTTCTGAGGAAATCTAAGTGTGGGAGATCTTCTTAACCACCTTAGAAGGATTTCTTTGGAGCCTCCTCTTGGATTTAGCACTTAGAAACATTGTTCTAAGGGATCCAGGTCTTGGATTCAATTCCTGTAGCAGTGATTACTGGAAAATGCGTTTCCTAGTCATGCCTTGCTAGTTGTTCCAGATTTGGACTATTACAGTGGTATCAAGGCATAGTCTTGGCTCAGCCTGTGAGTCTAAGCCCAAGATATTAGAAGATTGAAGAGGATGGGTTTTATCTCATCATATTTTAGAACCATGAAGAAAATTCCCAAGGAGGATAAGCATAAATAAGAGGAAGGACCCTACACTTCCTATTCTCATCAAGGAGACAAAGAAATAAGCAAGAAAAAGTCTCCATCTTTTGGAGAAGAGAAAGGTGATAAGCTCACAAAGCTTCTTCCTAAATATGTACATGATATTCATGAAGAATTCAAGAAGATCAAGAAGGAGATGTATGAAGAATCTCCGAAAGGGTTTGAATCTAAAGAAAACTCTAGATTGTCAAATGAAGAGTGTGAGCAAGAAGCTACACACTTGCATACACAGCGCAGTCACATGCCCAAGGCTGCCGAAAGAGAGATGGAAAGAAGAGAAGAAGTTGCTGGGAGGGAATCCCTTAGTGATTTCTTGAAAGAGTATGAGCTTCAAACTCATAAATTCTGAGATCATCTCAGTTTTTCAGAGTTTTGCAAGAAGAAGGTTAAGGGAAAAGAGCAGCAGGATAGATTTCATCTATCTACCTTTGAATTTTCACCTGTATGTTCAGCCAAAGCTTGGGTGGAGGAGTTAGATACCTTCTTACAGCAACACCAAATTCCGGAGGATGAAGTCATTGAAATTGCAGTGCTGCATTTGAAAGGTAAGGCTTATGCCTGGTGGATGTTTGAATCTTTTTCTTTAAGAAATGTAAACATTGCATCCTATGCAAGTTTCACTAAGGCATTAGTGAAAATATTTGATGGAAGGATTCATGAGACACACATGGTGGATCTAAACAAGAAAACTCAAAGAAAACCCTTGCATGAAAACTTGCACCATACTTTGCCATAGGAGAAACTTTCTTCTCACACTTTTGAGCAAAGAGGCATGGGGGTCTCTTTTTCAAAGACGGATCAAATCATTGGGAGATTGCCCAGTAATTTTGCAGAGATTGAGGGCAACAATGCTATTAGATATATATTTGATCTAGCACCTCATGCAGAGGAAGGAGGAACTCTTACTCCAAGTATAGGGATGCTTGCATCTTTGCAAGGAAGTCCCGAGGATCTCATGTGTGGAGATCAAGGCACAACTCATGTTCTATCTGTGCCATTGCTGAGGAGGTGTGAAACCATGGAGAAACAAGGAGGAGGTAGGGAGAAGACCCAACATCATGAGATGAGGAGTATACATCCCTATCCATTTCTGGAGGTTAATGCACCTAAGAAGGTGATTGGATTGCACAGTGGAAGCATGGAAAGATTTGTTCATTCATACATGCAGTCACCTCTTGATGATGATGTCTCATTACATGGAGACATTTTGCCGGGGAGACCACTGGATCAGTAGAGGAGGATGGATGCTTCACATATTGAGGCACCACTCATTGATTCTAGGAGGGTGGAAAGCTTGGGAGAGCTTGATACAACGTTGGGAGTCTGGGGTGGACTCAAGGGGAGAGAGAGAATTATCTCAATATCATCAGTACCCACTTCCATTTCATATTTTTCGCTATGGAAAAAGCAGCAGGGGAAGGATAGAAGCCTTCCAATTTGCATCTTTGGCATGAGAGATGTCAAAGCAGATGGTGACCATATGACATGTGCTCTTAATGAGAGATCATCAACGTTGTCGCTATGGAGGATAGATCCATATTGGAACTCCCAACTGTTGGTGGAGTATTCCAAGGATATTTTTACTTGTATGATATTGGATGGCCAGTTGCATGAGGAGAGATATTCAATCAGAGATGGAGTCATCTACTATCATGGTAGGATCTTCTTACCTAGAGCTTCCAAGTTCAAGGTGAAGTTGCTACAAGCAGCTTATGAGGATTTCCTTTTCAGCCCCACTTATTCTATGAGAGCATATGACTCCATCATGGATGGATATTTTTGGATGGGCTTTGAGGAGGAGATATATTAGCATATGAGAAGATGCATGGATTGCATAGAGATGGAGGAGTTAGCACAGCCACCTCTATTCTCTTTGAGGATGAGAGGGGACTCATTTATGAGCCACTCCATTTATATGAGAAGAAATTATGGTAACGATGTTCATTGCTATTTACATGATCATTTGTATAACTTATATATGCATTCCTTAACCATACATGTGCAGGATGTTGCTCCAAGGAGGAGCCTTCTTTCTTTAGAGCTTCATGGTCTGGTTGAGGCCATAAGCATGATTGATGGGCCTTCCCTAAGAGGAATTGGGGAAGATAGATATTATGGAGGACATGCTCATTGTACACCTTACATTATTCACTTCCTCCATACTTATGAGGAGATTGGAGCAGCAGGCAAGTGGTTGAGAGGCCACACTTTTTATCAGTCTCTATTGTAGTTGAGGGTCAAGCTGCATTGGCTACACTTGAGTGACCATTTTCCTTCACATTTGTTGCATATGGAAGCTAGCATGATTCTCATCTTTACTCCCTATGGGTCTATTGTCTTTGTTCTTATGAGGGGCATGCTTGGGAGGAAGACACATTGGGGGGATGTGTCCTCTGAGGGAGAAATTACTCACACTTTTTGCACTACATGTTCTAAGGGGAGCATGGGATATGCTATGGTCACATTGATAGCACGATTTTCTCTTTATGAGGTGAGCCATATGATGGAGGAGATGCCATATGATGATGACTTTCAACTCATCATATATGGAGATACTTGGACCAACTTGATTTGCAGCGTTAGGCGAGAGATCTTTGGAGGTCTATTCCTCATTTTTCCACTTGAGGGCAAACTTATTGCAGCCCATGGACAGCCAACACTCTACACTTATCATAAGTGGAGAGATGGAAAACTTGGGGTAGGCTACATAGTATACCATGTGCAGATTTTCATCCCACCTACTTTGTCGGAGCCAAAGGTGGATGACAGCTTTCAGGAGTTGCCTAGTTGAAAGGTGACTCATTTTGCATGGCTCATAGCTTGGATATGGAGGATCCATATGGGAAATATAATTCCCATATTTCAGATCCCATTCTTCAAGGGGACCTCTAGACATCACTTTTCTATCCTCTTGAGTATTTCACTTTTACATGATGATGGCTTGATAGATGACTTGCATGCCGAGGAGGAGCAATGTGGAGATTTGATTGATGAGATAGAATCAATTTCCTTGGAGGAGATCATCATACAGGGATGCTATAGGGAGAGGAGAAGAGAACTCAGTCTATCCTTGTACTTGCTTGAGGACACGCAATCTTTGAGAGGGGAGGACTGTAATATTCTAAAATTTGCAAGAAAAAAAGTGGAATATTAATTTTTTCTTATGTCATCTAGGATATGAATAAAATGGGTAAAAGGCCCATGAGTAGGAATAAGATCCTTCCTAATGTGAAAAGGATCAATGGAGCAGCTTAATTTTGCACCTTCCAGTGTGAAAAGGGGAAATTGCATGAGGACAAGGTCAAGTTTGACCAAGTCAACAACGATGCCTAAGAGGTGTAGCTTGCATGAGAAGACAACGCAGTTTGAGAGGGAGGAATATTCCATGTGGAAGAAACCCTAATGTGTGGGGTCCAGGGCATAGAGGCATTCACTTGCATAAAAGGAGGAAGAGGCAGCCATAGTGAGACATCTTTGAGCATTTTATCATTTGTCTGCTTAGACATATTTGCAGTCCCGACTGTTCAGCTGAGTTGCAGTGCTGCTTAGCACGAGGGATTCCTTTTTAGGATTTCCTATCCTTCTTGAGAGGCCTCTTGAAGGATTGCACTTCATTTTCTCCACATCTTGGTTCAAGACCAAAGACATTATTCATTCACTGCATTATTTCTGTTGAAGTATAACATAGTGTTGCTGGGTGTTGCAGTGGAGGGGTTCCTTAGGAGGCCCATTTTAGACCTCAAAATTCCCCTAATTACATTCATGAATTGCATACAATTTTCCTCCAATGTCGCAGGTATAACATCTGCCTCAACCCGTTGAAGTGTGTCTTTTGCATTCCTAGGCTATCTATTGATCTTCATTATGGCCAAAGATGGTATAAATCTTGATCCCATAAAAGTTAAATCTTTTATTGAACTCATCATTCCTATTACCTTGCGCTAGTTACAAAGACTCCTTTGATCTAATATCCCATTAGTTTGGGATGAATATGATCAACAATATTTTGACACCCTGAAACATGCTCTCACTTCCACTATCTCTATTAGTCCACCTAAATTTGATAGGGAATTCATCTTGTGTACCTCAGCTTCCACCGATTCGGTTGTTGGGGTCCTCATCCAAGAAGATGCCACTTGTACCGAGCATGTTATCTATTATGTCAGTAAGAATCTTATAGGACCCCCTGTGTCCTACTCGCATGAAGAGAATTTGGTGCTAGCTCTTGCGTTCTCGGTCCAAAAACTTCATCATTATATCCTTACGCATGCCACCAAGGTCGCAAACAATTCCAACCCAATGGATGTCTTCTTAGGAGTAAAATTCATGGGTGGTAGCTGATGTAAATCCCTCTCAGGTCTTCTCCATGCCCGAGCAAGACAGTCAGATTAGCTATATAGTTCACAAAGACATTTCATACATGTTTATGCTAATGCATAATCGACAAAGTGAGATATTAAAGGATTACCTATTTGTAGGTAGCAGATCCATTGGAGAGCGCTAAGTAGTGTGGCTGAAGTCCTTCCTCACTGGCTCCAAGTCTAGGTCTAGCAAAAAAACAAAGCACACGTGTAATCTTCACAGTTGTATCACTTACTAGAAATTAAACAAACATTTAATCAACATTTAACTATGCAACTCTGAGCCATTTATATCATGCTTCATAGACAAATAAATAATAAATGTGAGACTGAAACCTAAAATGGACAAAAAATATATAGTTCTATTAATATATAAGAAGGAATATTACAACCGTAAGTAGAATGAAGCTTCCCTCAGTATTCCAACACCTCTCTCTCTCTCTCTCTCTCTCTCTCTCTCTCTCTCTCTCTCTGAGTGTAATGATACTTAGGCTAAGAGTTCTCAATAAAACTTGCCAATCCTTAACCCTCACACTCAAAAATAAAGTTTTTCTCTGCACACGCTCAAAATTTCAACCTCTCACCAAGAGCCCAAGCCTCCAATTTATAGGAATTTGGGAGGACAGACCTTGCCAATATTTTCAATCAGTTTGAATGGGGAAAAATCATGATGTTTCCTTGCCTTTCCTTTCTTTTTCCCTCTATGGATGCTCAATTTGTTTAGTAACATCCAATAAGAGGCCTGTACCACAGGTTGTTTCTTTTGGACTGACTCTTTCAAAAAAAAGCAGGAAATGCCAATCAGTTTCTGTGGGATTTGTCCCTTTTCTTCATGAAAACAATGGTAATGTTTCCCCTTAGGAAAGAAAGTGCATTAACCTTGGCACTAGTGCTCCATATGAAAGGCTGGGATGCATTATAACTCAGCCTAGCTGTCTCTAGTGTGTGTTACCTTGGAAAACTGGGTCTCTATCTAGGTCATTTTCTTCCTTTCACGTTTCCTTTTCCTCTGAGTTGATGAGGAGGTCATTTGTCCTATAACATATGCCCTCTAAAGTTTGAGGTCAGAGGTGAAGATGATGGTCGAAATAATTTATAATATGTGCAGTAGAGCGAGAGGAGTTGGAGGACTGAGGAAAACATGAAACAACAACATATGTCAGAAATATAAGTATATGTCTTGAGTTGGGAATTCCCATGCTCAGTAGCTATATCAAACTGATTTCTCTAGGAAGAGACATGAACATTATGTCCACCTATAAGCACAATGTGGAAGATTGTGTCATGACAAGATTAATTTGATAAGTTGTCTCTGAAAAAAATATCGTAACTTGGGAGAGGAAACACAACTGAATGATGTAAGCCTCAACCCAAGGTCTTGGTCGCTGCCTCACTAAACTGCATATTTCCACACATGTGAATGAAGGAGTTGTAGTCGAACATGTGGGAAATTTTCTGATTACTAGTCAATGATGAAAAATGTTAACAGATGCGAGGATGGCCACTGATAAGGATGATGGTCTCCAATATGCACAGTACAATATAGCGAGTGTGAATAAATGGTGTTGATGTTGAACAATCATAGAATCATTCGACTGGGAGCCAGTGATGAGAACCTCCAATCAAACACAAGGTAACCTGACATTGAGGTTTGCAAGTTCCAGGGTACTTATGTGTTTCTGGATCAACTTCCTAGATAAGATGTTCAAGTCGATAGGAAGATATCTATCAAAAGGTAGGAAATGAGGCATCCTACATCATCCGACACAAAACAAGAAAAATAAGATTCCCTTTTGAAGATAGTCAAGAGAAAATGGTAGTAACTGACGACGACAAATGATTTCTGGCATGTGATGCCTTAGATGATAAAGGAAGTAGTAGATAGTGAGATCTTCTTGAACAATAGAAGGCACAGTAATAGGGTACCAAGAAGCTTAGGCTTATGAAGACCCAAGAGTGTCAGGATTCACCAATGCAGGGGCATCGACATGCGAAGGCTAAATTCATAGAATGGTAGGTTTCGGCTAATTACGAGTGAATTTTCTAGGAATTTCCATGTTCAAGGTTTTTTCTGCCAAATTTACTTTCAAAGCATAATAGAATAAGTATCCACTTTGTCCAAATTTTTCCCAATTTGATTCAGCTTAACGAGTCTAGATGGGTAAACTCAATGATCTTTTCCTATTTTGGGAGTATGAAAAAACATCGTAAAAGACAACACCAGGGGGGTACCTTTGTAATGGTTGATAACTGGGTGCGACAAAGGGAGAGTAGTATGCCTGACATAGTTCCTTTTCCGTAAGTTTCTCCATTGAATCTGGATAAAGTGATAAACCTATGTTCAATGGGTGTCTACCTCATTTTGTTATGAGTATGAGGAGATGGAGTAAACTCAATATTCTTCATGAAGTTTTAATGAGTCAGACGAAGAAAAACTCGATCCTCTCCTTGAAATTTTAATGAGTCCGACGAAGAAAAACTCGGAGACATTTTCAGTTTTTTAACGAGCTAGAAAAAGATGGAAAATAATGGCTCATAGTTCTTCATTGTGGTAGTTTAATGAGCCCGACGAAGAAAACTGAGGGTTTTTCAGTTTTACAAGCTAGAAAAAGTCCCTAAAAATAAGGCTCAATTCGGGTCGAACACGGTCAAACCTACACATGAATACTAACAACTCATCAGAGCATCGGTGACTTTGAAAAGCCAACAACTGCGACAAAAAATAGTGGGAATTTACTGATTTTAATAGACTAGCTGAGTAAGTCATACCTACAGAATGTCTATAAGAAGGCAACAGACCTTAATTTTCACCATTTGAGTGTTGTGAAAGAGATTTGGAGCTAAAAAAAAGATGAAACTTTTGCTGTGGATTGTGGGTGATCCGAGAAACTATTTTCGATTCTACGAGTTCCAAGTAAGAGCTTAAGCGTTTATCTTTCTTTTCATTGGCATTTTTATTGTTTTTAATGGATAAAAATGGGATTTTGAACAAGCCCTAAATATTTTAGGCGGGTAGCACGGGTACCCAATGCTAGGGTCGCGTTACACGCACTGCCCATTAAGGGACAATGCATTAGCATGCCTTGTTTTGCACTGGGGCCCATGTTAGTGTTGAGCCCTAGAATTGCCTTCTCTTTTACAAACCTTCACTTCATTTCATCATTATTTTATCACTTCATAAGCCTAAAATCAATGAAGAATGATTAGGATTTCTTAAAGGTTACATGAAATTGATTAACATATTGTATTTTCATGACTTTTGCTATTTTAACAATTTTCTGCAAAATAGCTACAAAATACAGGCATTCCGTAGCTGATCGCGCATTCCGTAGCTGATCCCGTTTTCCGCAGTTGTTTTAGAGTTTAAGTGGGTTACAGGTGTCGTCTCAAAGAAAGGCGCATATGGGAAAAGTCCAGACTTCATCCACATCATTCCTTGCTCCCTACAAAGTCTGAGCACAATTCTACATGTGGTTATGCACGTGGGAAACCAAAACCAAGAGGTAGAGTTCTACCGGGACACAGACTCTACAGCTGTCTGCAGCAAAATACGCAGCCTTCAATAAGAGTTTTAATTCAAATAGGAATGGGAAAGACAGTAATCCTTGCATTATCTCAATGTTCTGTTATGTAATTTCATTATAAATATGACTTGGGAGACCAAGCAACGCTGGTTAGATCTTGGTTAGTTTTTGGCTTTTGCTGTTAGGTTCCAGAACCGTGAATACTCTGTTTTTCAGTCTTTTTCTCCTTTAATGAAAGAAACATCATTTCTGTGAACGTATTGAGTTGATTTTGAGTTAGATTGCGTGCTACCAGGTGGTGGAGGGACCCTGCCTCCTGTGCAGCTTTGTTTTATGATTTAGATAAGTAGCCTTAGCTTGATTTAGTTTTCAATTTCCAATTTCAATAGTTTTATTAATTTCATGTTTCCATGTTCATTTACGTTACATATTACAGTTAGTCCTATTCTAATGAATTCTTCCAAAATACCTCTAATGATGAATGGGAATTAACTGTGATATTTTAGGAGTTTAATTGTGTTTTTCATTTCGAACTGTATGTTTTATGTCAATTTGCATTAGATAGTACAGCCAGAATTGTTTTCGTAATATGCAATAGATTAGTTTCACTGTGGTTTAATACTCTGGAGATTAAAAAGCGCTTTAGTTCATTGTACTTCAAAGTTAGGCTTATGGCATTTTAGTTTAATTCTGCTCACCATCTTTCCAGTTTGAATAATTGCATTTTAGCCCAGTTGTGGTCACTGTGTTTTCAGTTTGATTAATTGAACTTTAGCTTAACTCTGTCATTTGTATTTCAAAATAGATTAATTGCATTCTCGTTCATGTTTTGCTTAACGTATAGCCAAGTCTCACTAGTTAGTTGAATGTTAGTTCTGTTCTACTAGACTAAGGCCTTCATTATTTACAAAAAAAACCATTCTTGTTATTAAACTCTTCCAACATATTACTATGCAGACAAGAATTGGTAATATCATTTCATGGCTTTGATTATTCTGCAGATTCTTATAATTGTGCAACTAGCCTTTTCCTCAAAATTATTCCAAAGGACTTTAACTTCCGAATAAGGTTTAGTAATGAAAATTTAGGTTGCAGAGTAGATTAGTTTCAGTAGCCTTGATGAATTTAGAGTAGAATTATTCACTGTGTTGCAAAACTATCTTCTCCAAATATACTCAAACAAATCCCTAGTCATGGATAAGATCTGCTTTGTGATATGGTAAATTGTTGTTTATGAAAACCTCACTGCACCAAATTTATCATTTTCTTGAAGTATTCTAACATGTCTCTAACAAATGAATTGGACTAAATCTGTGTTGTGAGTTACTGTCTAGTTTTGCATACCACACATGATTTAGAATTGTTTCTAGTGTGACCAACAACTGCTTTTCATCAACATTTAGTTCCTTCCCTTTTCAAACATAAAACCATAAAACCAAAAACATCAGAAAACACTAGACACAACGAAGTAGGAAAAGGTTACTTAGGCACATATGGTGCACTTCACTTCAGCAGTTTACTGACCCTGGTTGACAATAAATGAGCTCAATTTAGGAGACTAGATTGAGACCAAACATTTTGGCGCCGTTGCCGGGGAAGTGTAACTAGGTAACCTTATTTCTTACATCCAAAAAAAAAAAAAAAACACACAAAAACAAAAACAAAAAAACAAAAACAAAAACTTCAATTACCTACCACATCCACTATATCATGTGGTGCAGTAAGAGCCACATATCCACATCATGAATTCATATTTGCAGGTAGAAGAAGAGGTGAAAAAGGAGGTTGAAGAAATGGATGGAGATGATGACAATGAGGAAGATCCTTTTGGATTTCCCATTCAAGAAACTGATATCAACGTTCAAATGAAAAACATCCATCCATCTGTACTTCCTAACTTCAAAGGTATGAGATCAGAAGACCCGGAAACCTTTCTTTTTGAATTTGAAATAATTTGTAGATCTTATGGCTACTCATTACACATGCAAAAATTGAATTTGTTTCCGGTGACATTGAAGGATAGAGCTCTTAGATGGTTCATGACTTTAGGAACAAATTCTATAGGGACATGGGATGATATTAAAAGAGTATTTTTGGAAAAATATAAAGGTTGCTGCATGCACCATGACCTTAGAAATGAAGTCTTTAAGATGAACCAAAAAGAGGATGAAAGCCTAGAATATTTAGTAGAGAGATTTACTTATAATATCAAAAGATCTAAATTGCATAATTTAGGATCAGATGCATTAAAAACTCTCCTACTAAATGCTATAAAGGATGAATGGATTGATTTTCTTAATCTTGTGGGAAAAGGAGATGTTTATCGATTGTCATTTCAAGAAATTTGTGAACTATGCAAGAACATATCAAGAGGAAAAGAAAAGTGTGTAAGGTCCCCTCAAGATCCATTTATGGCAAAAGTAAGTAAGTCAGCATTAGGATTGGTAAATCAAACTGAACCTAACAATTTTCTAAACATTCTTGGCAATTTAAATAAACAAACTGACATGCTAAGAATGCAAAACAAGCAAAAAGTTGCTTCATTTATATTTTGCCCTAAATGTAGAAAGAAACATGCTTTGCATGAATGTCCACTTGATAACATTAAAATGTGTAAAATTTTTGCAGGATCACATACTACTGAAGATTGCCCATCATTACCAGGGTTGAAGGCAATTTACCAGGAAGATAATGGATCAAATCAAGCACAAGAGCAACTTTGTTATGTAGCTCCAAGAGGGCTATGGCAGCCTCATCAACCCAATATGATGCAATATCCTTATTGATGCAGGAGCATCAAGACCTTTTTCTCCATTTGTAAATATGGGGTGTGATGATTTTTAATATTTTATTAATTAATTTGAATTAAATAGGAGAAGGTGAGGATTTATGTAAATATCTTTTTATTAATAAAAGGATATGAGGAAATTTAATAAATTGAAGGAGTTTAGGGATAAAAACCTATCCTTTAGGGATGTTGAGAAATTTAGGGGTTTGTTGAGGATTTTAAGGGATGAGCATTTAATTAAATGATTTTTAAAATTGTATAAATAGGAATGGGTTGTGAGAGAAAAAGACATGGGAGATTGTGAGAGAGGTTGATTGAGAACAGGCTTGATCAGCAAGGCTGTAAGCCTTCAGCAATTGTAAGGGCCTAAATGTTGAATATCTGACCACGAAGGAAGTTTGTAAGTATGTTAATTTTTATGAATTTGTGATTAAGAGTTATATCATGCGCCTTAGTTGAGTCTTTATGAATGATTGAAATCCATGAATCTGTGGTAATAGACTTGCTGGCAACTATTTGTGGAAATCGATAAATATTTGTGTCCAAGTGTAAATTGAAGTCATGGAATTGGAAATTCGATTGCTAGGAATCGATTTCCAGGAGAAAAACTTCTGTATCAGTGAATTGTTGGTTATTGTTTGAAAGAGGCGTTAGTGTATATGATTGTCAAGAATTCTGTATGACCATCTCTGAAATACAGTACGTTGTCCTTTTAAAGAATAATCTTCACAAATTTGAACAAAACGCATAGAGAAATTATGAAAAGCTGGTTGATTAATTACAAAATGGAATGGTATGGAATGAAATATATTTTAAATTAGAACGAATAGCAGTGTTTGCTGCGTAAATATGTCTGGCTGTTGCAAGAACAGTAATACGTTGAATATCAATGAATGCAGCGTTAAGGAATGTCGGAAGGGCATTTTAAAAGGAACTCAACAGCGTTCGATTGACGGACTTTTAAATTTGCAGAACTGAAATGATTTCCATTTGTTGGGTTGAAGTAATTGTGAAATCGTGGATAAATTGCAGGAATATCCAGCGATAATTGTATTCAGAAATTGCAAGTTCTGTTTGTAAATGAATGTCAATTCATATTGACTTTGTCTGCACATGTTAAGTAAAGACATTTGAAACTGGTGAAATTCATGAAATGGGCAATCACAATTAAACTAAATGACAGTGTTGTTGAGTTTAATAAATCGACTTCTGTGTAATCGAATTTCATAACAGGAAAACAGGGATTGTTAGGTCGATTTTTGTTTGTGAGTATTGTGCAATAAATTCATATCTGGAGTTGCTTGAAGTTGATCTGTATGAAGAAGAAAACATGCAGAGGGGGAATACAGAATCCGTGGTATTAAAATCCAAATCTGTTTTAGTTGGTATGGATGTCGATTTAAATGATTAAAGTAATGATATGGGTTAATTCTGGGTTTTGTAAACAGAGCCAGTTTGAAGGATTCAAATCGATTCAAATATCAATCGATTCTCAGAGCTTTGCCGGAATGGATAACGTTTTATTAGAGAGATGGATTTTATTAACACTGAAGAATTTTTTTTGAGTAGAAATTGCAGGGGGATGAAGCCGATTTGTTGTGAATCGACTTAATGATTGAACAAAGCAATACTTTGGTGAAGACCGTCTGGCCAGAACTCCAAATGAAATAGGATGGCTATTGAATAGAACACGTGGCAAATGGGAGGCAACTCGGTCAGCGATGGAAGGTATGTTGTGTTTTGAAATGAAATTCGGTTGCAGAACGCCATAATACTCCGTTGCAGAACGCCTTGAATGGAAGTATTTGGCGTTGAAATGAAATTCAGTTGCAGAGCGCTATTGAATGGAAGAAGTGTGGGATTGAAGTTGAATTTAATGAGATGGAAAAGATCGCTTGCGCAGAGATAATGTTGACAACCCATGGAGCGTTGGATAAGAATGAAAGTCTGACATTCGATTTTATAAACTGGTAAGCAGAAATCAGAATGGGAAGGGTGCATCTTTCAGTTTTAATTTCCGGTGTTAAAAATCATTTTTTGAATGAGATGGTATATGAATGGTAATGGGTCTGATGATAAGACCATTGAATGTTTAATAATAAAAGGTGCATGAACAATTCAAGGTCGGCATTGAATTGAATTGAATGATGTTTATTTAATATAAAGGCATTTAAATTGGGATTGAAGTGGCAAATAAAATTTGGAATGATGTGTATAAACACATATGCTTGTTGATGATTATGATCGAATCTAAATGAGATTTTGTATAAATGGTCATGGTGTAAATTTGCCAGAGATTGAGATTTGGATTCCAACATTACTAAGATTGCATTCTTATATGCATGTAGTTTTGAAGATCCTGGGTATTGCAGGCCATGCCTGCGTCATTTTTGTTAAACACCATGTTGAAGCACACACATGGTGTATGAGGAAGAAGAATGCACACACAAGAGAAACAACACACAATGAAAGATAAGCGTGAGGCTTTCTTATTTTCCATTATACAAAGATGTACATTTATAGTACAATGGTGTGACTCTTGGTTTCATATTCCAAGGTCACTTGGACTCCATTGTGACTTTTTGCATTCCACACCTACACATGTAGGATTAGGTGTTCCAACATCCCCCCTTAATCCGAAGGGGTATGTGTGAGTCCAAGAAGAGAGTTGTAATACAAATCTGCAAAGTATACATGGCAACACTTGGGCTGAATCAACTCTCTGAAATGTTGGAAAAAAGAGGTGGTTTTAGGATGACCACAAACACTGGAACGCAAAACTTGTTGCAGTTCCCGGAACTCTTCCAAAACTGGCAAGAAGCTGAAGGCTTCTGCTAGAGGAATTGTCCCTCATAAAAAAGGGAGACCTTCGACCTAAAAGAAGGGAGGTCTACGACCTGTGATGGTTTTAGGGTTACCAACAACTCTGGAATGCTTTGAAGCATTTCCTGGAACTCAACCAATGCTGGCAAGAAGCTGAAGGCTGCTAAGCTGAAGGCTTCTGCTAGAGGAAGTGTTCCTCGCTTGTGGTGGTTTTAGGTTGTCCACCAACCAAGATGATGGTTTTAGGTTATCCACCAACCGAAGGTATGCTCATGGGCATCCGTATCTCTGGCTACATCTCTGAATCCGGAATGACGAATTGTGGCTCAGGCTCGCTTGAACTGCTGGCTACAACTCTGAACATGGAATGAGAGATTGTGGCTCGGGCTCGCTTGATCTGATGTCGAAGCTTGTACATGACCACCATTTCCCCCCCTGTCAGGGACAAGGTGAGATGATGGCGAAAACTCAACTGCAAGTTTGTTCAATATCCGTGAACAAGTTCTAACATGTGTCGTAAACATCTTCTTGGCTATTGATGCCCATTGCCAAGAAGCGATCCATCCAAGATGAATCTTGGTTCTTGCAGGAGGCTTGTGTCTGAAGCATCTGTCTGAAGAATGAGTGTGCCGACCACAGTGCTAGAATGGATGAAGATCAAAACAGTGATCTTTCATGTGGCCAACTCGATCACAGTGTTGGCATTTCTCAATCTGTTGTTGTTGTGGAGCAGGATCTGGAACAGCTGCAGGTGAACTGTCATACAAGAATCCGGCACTCTGAAATATGATGGGCTTGGTGTAGTCTGGAATATGAAAGGACACATCCTTGTCATATCCAAGACCAATTCGGTGCTTGTTGTGGACAAGCTCTTCCCAAGGTCTGATGATGGGCTTAGGAAGTGCAGGCTGAGTGGCTGCATCTGCATGTAAATCTGCTCTAGTGCAAGGAACTGAATGGGAATCAACTGGAACTTTGTTGACTTGCTGCTGATGGGAGTCTTTCACAATGTTCTGAACAGAAACAGGTTCAGAATGGTGACTCTTTTGGTGAAGTTCATCTTGTTGGAGCTGAGATTCCAACTGCAAAAACTCGATCTTTTCATGTGCATCTAGCAAACAACTGTGAATTTTACAAAGAGCATCCTTGCTCATTTTTATCACATCATCAACATTTGAATGAATGAGGTCATTCAACAACACTAATGCCTCATTGATTTTGGCCATTTTCAACAATTTAAGCTCAAAAATGAATGAAAGGGTGTCGGCTTCAACCGAAAATGCACCCGTTTACAATGTGATTCAACAACAAATATAAATGACTCAAGAAATTCTCAAAGTACAAAGTGTGCTCCTCAAATGATGGAGGGAAATCAACAATTTTTCAACCACTCAAGTCTTGAATGAAGATGCAAATCAATGTCAGTCCAATACAATATTTTCTGCAAAAGGTGCAGCAAAAACAATGTGCAAGAAGCCTTTGAGGCAGCTGAATTCTCTTCTTCAAATAACTGTTTTTAATGATGGCAAACTTGTCTTCAAATGTCAAATTCTTCAAAAAAATCACCCTTATGCCACAAATCATAAAATGTCAAATCTGCAATGTATTCAATCCATCTGCTCCTCATATGCCATTTTCATTTTCTGCTGTTCAAATCTCTCTTTTCTCCTCTCTCTCTCTGCTGTTTTTTTTTTTTTTTTTTTTTTTTTTTAATTAATTAAAAATTAATTAAAAATGGGAATTGATTAAAAAGGGAGGAATTTAATTAAGGAGGGGAATGTATTAAATGGGAAGGGGAAAAAGTGGAATTAAAAAATGGAGGGTGGAGTTAATTTCAAATGGTTGAAAATAAAAAAAATTTAAAAGAGATGTGGTGGTATTGTAATGGGAGGGGTGGTATGCGTATATGGGCAAAGGCCGAATTACAAAGGAGGGGGGCAGTGTTAATAAATGGAGGGAGTTTTATTAAAAATCGATTTTTTGCAATTGAAAGGCCGAATGGCCACGTTGAAAGGGAGGTAGGTAGAAGCGTTGTGAGAGAGGGCAGTGTAAGGGAGCGAGAGTGTAGGAGCGTTTTGTGGATGGTGGCAGGGGCGACAGGTGGGGAGGGCAAGCGTATGGAGCCAGGGGAAAGTGGAGCTGCAGGCATTATGGAGAGGGAGTGTAACGCATTTGCGTTGGGCAGAAGGCGTATGAGGGAGTTGGGAGACTTAGCGCAGGTCGAAGAGTAAGGGAAGCGTTTGCAGGGGACGGCAGGGCGTAAGGGAAGAAGGGACGTAGCTGTATTGGACGAGGGCAGGTTAGGAGGGCCGCGTAGGAGGGCGGATTTGTAAGTGTGTTGCAGGCAGAGGCGTATGTATGCGCAGAGAGGTTGGGTGTTCGGGAGAGATGGGAGCGCAGTGCTTGTGAGGTAGCGATGGTAAGGGCCGAGAGGCCACAGATGGCATATGAAAAGTGTAGGCGGAGTGAGGTTGGGGCGTAGTTAAGCCGTGGGGGAGTGTATATTCGTTGGGAAGAGAGCTATGTGTTTGAATGGCGTGCGCAGGTGGAGTTGGGATGTTGGGTAGGGGGCGCGGGCTGGTTAAGGGAGAGTAAGGCAGGGGCCGAGTGAGAAGTGTGTTAAACGCAGGTTGAGGGCGATGGGTAGGGCGTATTGTGAAGTGTTGAGGGTAGTGAGTGTATGGAAAGCATATAGTTGATGAGTGTGCAGAAGAGCGATGTAGTAGCAGGGTTAGGGGAGGCCGTGGGCCTGGTTCAGTAAAAAAAAAAATTTTTTTTTTTTATTTTTTTTTTTTTATTTTTAAATTTTTTTTTTTTTTAAAACAGCAGAGGAGTAAGAGGTCTCTTTAAAATAGCAGAAGAATTTTCTCCTTTCAAATATACAGCAGAATTTTTCTAGATACACAGCAGTAAACTTGCAAAAATGATTTTTCCAGCAGCAGAGAAATGCAGAATTTAACAATACTCACAAATCTCTTCCATTAAAAAGCCAGAAAGCCAGAAACTTCTACTTCAGAAACCCTCTTTAAACAGTGTTTTCCAGCAACTCTTCAATGCAGAAATTAATGGAAATTGCAGGAAAAATGAGAATGAAAACCTTCAGATGGGCAGTGCTGCCTTTTCTCCAAAATGAAATTTCTGAATGCTGCTCTTTCTTCTGAATGTGGCTTCTTCTCCAAAACCACTTCTGAATGGCGGCAAAAACACTGCTGCAGAAATCTCTGAGTGCTTCAGATGTGCAGTGCTGCTCCCAATTTCTGAGTGCTGCAAAAATGCCAAGGATTTTTGCAGATATGCAAGCCATAAACACAAATGGCTCACTCAAATTGAAGCAGGGCTAGAAATCGCCCGCTCTGATACCATGTTAAACACCATGTTGAAGCACACACATGGTGTATGAGAAAGAAGAATGCACACACAAGAGAAACAACACACAATGAAAGATAAGCATGAGGCTTTCTTATTTTCCATTATACATGAGATGTACATTTATAGTACAATGGTGTGACTCTTGGTTTCATATTCCAAGGTCACTTGGACTCCATTGTGACTTTTCATATTCCACACCTACCCATGTAGGATTAGGTGTTCCAACAATTTTGGTATCAGAGCCTGGCTCTGGTGAAATGAAGAATGTTTGTTTTTCTGAATGAAGAAAGAAGATTTTATTGAAAACTAAAGTGTGTTTGAATGTGTGATGAGTGACTGAAAGGGAGATCAGATTTTAATCTGATAGTCAAGCAACCAGAATACAGCTGAATGAGTGAAGAATTGTGCAGCTAAAGTTTGCCAGATCAAGCCAGAAGATTGGAAGAGAGAATCAGATTTTAAAATCTGATTGACAGTGAATTTTTGCAGAGGAAGCATAAGGAAATGCTGTAACAGATTTGCAGGAGTGATGAGATTGAAGTACAGGTAAATGGAAGGACAAGATCAGATGAGATCGTGGAGGTAAGATATTATGGTTTTATTTGGATTTGAATATTGTAGTCTTTGCAGTATTATTGCAACTCCCAAAAGGCAATTGCTAACAGATGAAGGAAGCTGGTGAAAGTTTCTAGGTGAAAACATAGAGGTGGCAGAACCTTGAGGAAATCCAATAGAGATTGGATAAGGAAGACAGTAGTGAACAGGCAGATGAGTTGAAGCCAGGAAGAGCAAAGAGAAATGCTCAAAGGAGGTTCCAGAGAGAGAACCAATTGCTTGCCAAAAGACTGAGTGAGGAGAGCTTGGTGAGGTAAGTGGCGGCAGGACAGGACTTGCTGCTGAAGAGGCTTTAGTGCAACTCATAGTAAAGTGAGTGAGGGACTCATAGAAATGGAAAGGATGATGACTAATGACAGTCGTAACAGAGGTTCTGAAATAAACCACAGAAGAGAACAAAAGAAGAAGGATGCCAAGGCAGTTGGCATACAGAGACAGTTAAGAAAAGAGGAATATGAAAGGGAGAAGGCTGAGATAGCAGTTCAGCTTGAGGTGTTAATGGAGATGTTGCAAAGAAATGAGGAAGACCAGAAGCATGGTTATGTTATGAGAAAGAAGCTGAAGTGGCAGAGGCTACAAGAGAAGTGGAATCATCAGGTAAATATGCAGTTGATAAAGGAACTAAGGGAACTTGAACGGGTTATTGATGCTAGACAGAGGATAGAGAAGCTCAAAACAGTTGAGCTACAACAAAAGGAAGATGCTGAAGAAGATGTTGAAGTTTTGATATGTTACCCAGAGAGTGGACCATTACTTTTTGAAAGTGATGAAGAGCTAGAGGAGTTGAATCATATGAATGATTCAAAGAAGCCGGAAGATTTGATGACTGAAGCATTAAACAAGACCGTAAGGTCTTGTGATTTTAAAACTGATGATTTGTGTGTGATTGTAGGTTTGGAAGAAGATAGACAGTCTTTTAAAGCTGACAAAGATGTGAAAGAGTACCTTCCAGAAGATGAAAGTTTTGAAGCAGAGGCTGGAAAAGAATCAGTTCACTACAGTGGACAAATGCTGGAAGACATCATTGAAATAGCTGATGAGAAGTGGAGACTAGCTGACAGTCTCAAGAGTTCTTTGAGTTTGGATCAGCATACTGATATGCTGACAGAAGAAGAGAAATCAACACAACATACTGAAGTGTTGCTAAAAGGAAAAGAGGTACAGAGGCCTTATTTTTTTTATTATAATGATTGTCTTATGATTGAAGATGTTGTTGCAGACGCTAGAACATATTTGGCACAGGTGGATAGTCAAATGAAAGAAGAAGAGGAAGAACATCTACTGAAAGATGTTAAGGAGAGATTGTTGAAGAAGGATGACAAAGAAGTTGTCATAAATGATAATCAGGAAGAAGTTGCAGATGACGAGCAAAGGAATGTTGCAGAGGGAAAGGAAGATTGGGAGGCCGCAACATCCATAGTGACAGCTAGAGCAACATGTGAGGCAACATTTATAGTAGCAACAGCAGAAAAGGAGCAATCAAGGGATAGAAACAATCAGCAGACAGAGGACATACTGGACAGAGAAATTGAGTTGATAAGGAGGTTAATGATAAAAACATCCCAGAGAAAGATAGCCGAAAGAAAGAAAAGGAGCGACAACAAGAGAATGACAGTAAAAGATTGCAAGAGCAGAGCAGGTGGAGCACTACAACACAAAATATGGAAACCTGGAAGACTACAGAAGATAACAACAGCAGTAAAGCAATCGACAAGCACGGAAAGATTACAAAATAAAATTTGGGATCCAGGAGGAGATATCCATGTTAGGGTCCCGTGATTTGGCCGATTGGCTAGACAAATGACGATGTAACATCAAACCAAGCTTTGGAGCCCAAGGACCTAGCCTTCCTGGACTCAGAGAGGGCTCTCTCTATAAGTGCAAAAGATGTCGGTGTGTTTACTTGCGATGTTCTGATATTAGGCTAGTTATGAAGTGTGTTTTTGGTTTTTTTAGTTTTTAAGTTTGTGAGGGATGAAACTGATCAAATACATAAACTGGATAACAAGATGTAGATAAATTGGGCTATGGGGTCAAACAGGTCAAGAAAGCTTATGAAGTGATGATGTAAAGCTGCTGTAGGGCCAATTTGATTCACAGTAGAAGGGATCTCTGGGTAAAATGGATTAAATGGACAGTAAGTTGGTGAAAGACAAGGGATTTCAAGTGCAAACTAGTTAATAGCAGACATAAACATGTAATAGAAAGCCATTGATCATGCTAGGAATAACTATAAGCTAATCAATACATAGAAATCAAACATTCCAACCATACATAGAGGTATAAGACCCTCTAACTTCGGGAAAAGGCTATCAGACTTTGGGGAAAACACATGAGACAAACTAAAAACTCATAAACTATGCCGAAACGCCTAAACATAGTCTCTAAGTCATTGGGCACTTGGACAAATAAGTTTTCATAGTTTTAGGCAAAGGGCTAGATCGGGACTAGGCCTCCTTGGTTCAACAAAATGATCAACAAATCAGTCAAAGAGAAAGTTTTATGGACAGAACTATGGGCAGCTGATAGGTAGATAGGGCAAACCATACATCCTACTCAACATACATGGAGCTGATGAATAAAACTTAGCAACAACACCTTAGGTTACTAAAGAGCAGCTAAGAATTCTTTAGCATAACTAAGGGAGAAGAAAACATCAAGCTATGAAGATTCAGGGATTTTGAGGTGCCTCCATGGGCATGTCTCAAAATCAATCTTTACTGATCTATAGCAGCAAGAAAAATGAAATATGATTGAAAACTAGAAGACAAAACACATTAAGAAGCACTATACCATTCTACCATGTCAAGGAATCCATCAACAAGCCTTCAACATTCCTCAAAAGCATCCAAGAGGCAGTCCAAAAATCATAACTCAAGTGTATTCTTCAAAGCTCATATGACCAATGCATTAGTTCTTCTCTCAAGTTCAGCCTCTGATTTACAATGAGAACCATGGAATAAATAGGCTTGAGGGAGGAAAACCTCATGGAGCAACTAGCTATCCCATTGGCCAAGTCAAAATATCTAAACTTGTCCTTGAGGCTTTGCAAAGCCCAAGGCACAAAATATCCCACTAAATATCTAAAAAAATGCTAAAAATGGAAATTATATTGACTTTACATGATTTCCCAATGATAAAAATAGCTTAACGCACATTTGGGAAAAACAGATTTTTGGAGTTCAAAAATTACAAAAATACTTCATATTTATGCCTGAAAAAGGTCCCCTGACTTTCTGGATGAAAATGGCAGCCTTCCCGATGTCAAAATGAGGCTCATGATGGCTCGTTGGAAAGCTCTCTGTGTCTGCTTTCTGGCGCAAGTGGAATCATCTCAATCTGATCTCTGAAAGTCCCTCAAAACTGTACCTGTGCGCAAAAACCCAGAAAATAGCAGGCTGCTGATATGGCGGGCAGAATGTGCAAAATGAGGCTGTTTTTCGCCGATTTGAGGGGGCGAATGATCTTCAAATGCCCTGAAAATCGCTGGAGAGCTGCTCATGGAATTATGGCATCCATCGGTATCATCCTCCTCCCTTGACAAATCCTCAAACTGAAATGGCGCATTTATGAGTTTTTGGCCAAAAACCCAAAAAATGCCAAAAAACAAAAAGTTTCCGAAACAGGCTCAAAATTGGCATGCCTGACCCTCAAGGGTCCATAGAAACATGCTCCGAAGCTGAGGCCAAAATATCAAGGGCTGATATGCTTTTTGCTTCCTTCCGTGCTAGGCGCCTCTCCTTCAATTTCTTCAATTTCTCTTGTGCCACCTTTAATTTTCGCCTGGCAAACTAATTTAGCTTCTGAAAGTGAAGAGTCCTCTTTCTCTATAGCTCAAGATCCCTATTTTCCCTCTCAAGTTTTAATTCCAAATGCTGGTTAGCTCTCTCAAGCCATGCTTCCTTGTTTTCCTCAATTTCCTGCTCAAAGAGGGCAGTGAGAGGAAAGGCTTCGAATTGAGCTTTTTCTTCTGCTCTCTGTTTCTCCAAGGCTCTTCTAAGCCCGATGGTCCTAGGCCTCTTCCGCCTAGGCTGGTCTTCCTCTTCTCCATCATCAAACTCACCAATGAGCTCTTCGATTCTTACTTGCGCCTTTTCTGCTTCTTTCTTATACTTGATCGCCCTTGCCTCATGGATAGCTACATGAAACTTCATTTGTTTGTTTTCAACCTCCAAGAAATGGTTGAAATTCCTCGCCCTTTGAAGATCTTCTTGTAACACCTCAATTTGCCCCTCTTTGTGAATGAGGAGGTTTTCAAGGATGCGGGCCTCGTTATCACTGTCATCGCTTGGGATAGGGATGACAGCTGATTTACCTCCATGCTTGGCACTTTCTCCAATTTTACTTTTGCCTTTGAATGCCAATCTAGCGCTTTTTCTCCTTGGCAAGCTAGAAGCTGTCTTTTTGGGCAATTTCCTCTTTTTAGGAACAGTTTTGGTCACTGTCAAGGAGGCATCTTCAGCTTGCTGTCCTTCCTCAACATCCTGTCCAGATTGTGGCTCAAGAGGCGCTTCATTTGTTTGCCCAACTTGCTGCTCCTCAACTGTTGTATGCTGCTGTTCCTCCTCCTGTACCTGCTGCTGCTCATCAACCTCCAACTGCTGCTGTTCCTCTTCTTGTATCTGTTGCTGACCTTCAAATTCTAGCTGCTGCTCCCCACTGCCTTCTAGCTGCTGTTGTCCCTCAAAATCTGGCTGCTGCTGTTCACTGCCTTCTTTTCCTCCCTGTGGTTCACTGCCCTCTCCTTCTCCCTGTTCACTTGGCTGCCCAGTGGTCATCTTGAGTTTTTTAGGGGTAGGCCTACTAGATAAAGGCACTGGGTGATGGACAGGCTGAGTAGGAGACACATGAACAGGAGGGACAGTGGCGAAATATTCATGGCTAATGAATGAATCCCATGAAACCCCTTTCTTCTCCAGCTGGTGTAAGAAGATAATCTTGATCAAGGAATGATGAAAGAGAGAAGGGATTTGCTGAGGTGGAGCCTTCTTTTGGACAGTAGCTGCCATTTTCTCTATGCTTTTGGACAAAAAGTATGTAAGGTTTAATTGCCTGCTTCTGGTAAAATGCATCAACAAGCGGACATGATAGGAAAAAATTTGGCTAAACCTCCCTTCACAAGTGAAATATCTCATTATGGCTTTCATCAGCGGAGCATAACTGTCAAGAAGATAGGAGAAAGGGAAAATAGCATTGATGGTTTCCCTATGTTCAGGCTTGATGAAAGGTTTATAATCCTCCAGATCAAGATGCGCTTGTTTAAACCACTTTTCACCATGATACGGGATCTTGGTAGCCTTGGATACATACCTTGGGGAGATTTTGAAATCAAGACCCGCTAACTGGAAGTGTTTGTCCTTGAATCTCAAAGCGCACAAATGTGTAAGTGGCGAAAAACTCTTGACTTATTCTATCCTCTGGCAGAAATCAAGACGGCCTACTTCATGGAAATTGAAAAGCACTGATGGGTGAGCATTGATTTCTTCTATGGAGATAGGCTCATATCTCTTATGTGGACCGCTCTTGTGATCTCGCTTTGGAGGCATTCTGACTTTGACCAAACTTTGGAAAAGGCAAACTGCCTTCACTGTATGAAAAATGTTCTGCTGGATTGAAACTGGCCACTACACTGTTTGGAAAAATATGAACACTGTGGTTTTGAATAAAAGGTAACAATGTTTCCTTGAATAAACCACCTCTATACTTATTAAAAACAACCTTTCAACTCTGGATGTATTTTTAGCAAGGCAAACTTTTTAATATGGTATCCTGTGTAAAGATGAGGCAAACTCCTGTATCAATTTCTTGTGCACAGTTTTGAAAAACTACTCCTGGTGAGTTTGTTAGAGATCAACCAACCCTTGCATTTTGCATCTATAAGACTAATCTTCAATATTAAAACCCTGCTCCTTAGTACCTCTGTCTCAATGTTAAAAGCAATCACCAACAGCTCTGCCCTTTAGAAAGTGGCCCTTTTCATTTGTGAAGTTTTAAGAAATTACACACTACTTTTGTACCTCTGCCTCCAAAGTTAGAATCCCATCAACGAACTATGCTCCTCAGTGTACTGTTCATCCTTAGAGTCTCTTTGTCAATCAGCTTTTTAACATGATAATATGGTGAAAAAGAGGGCAGACCTAGGTTATATGAAACAACAATACACAGTGCTTTATGAAGGACACTTTTTCTTTGTGAAGTTAAAGGATCAACCATCACCTGTGTACTTCTGGCTTCAAATGTTAAACTTGATCATCAACAACCGTGCCTTCTAGAAAACGGCCTTGTTTCACCCTCGGAATCCCTCTGTCAACAAATCTTCAGAATGATACAATACACTGCAAGGAAGAAGCAGACCTAGCTTGGGTGAAAAATCAGTGCACAGTGGTTTAGAAAACACACTCTCTGCTTGTGAGTTTAAAAAGTCCACCAACACCTCTATACCCCTGCCTCCAATGTTTAACTTCTCATCAAAAAACTCTGCCTTTTTAATGTGTTGTCACCTTGGGAAATTCTCTGTCAACAAATCTTCAGAATAATACAATATAGTGCAAGGGAAAAAGACAGACCTAGTTTAGGTGTAAAATCAATGCATAGTGTTTTTAGGGAAAACCACCTTTTTGCTTGTGAGTTTAAGAGATACACCAACACATCTACACCTCTGTTTCCAATATTAACTTCAAACACTAACAACTCTGGTCTTTTAGAAAATGGCCCCTTTTACTTGTGAAGTTTTGAGAAATCCAACACCACTTTGATACCTCTGCCTTTAATGTCAAAATTTAACCATCAACAACCTCTGTCCTTCAATATGTTGTTCACCTTTGGAAACTCTTTGTTAAAAAATTCACAGTGGGAGAATACAGTGAATGAAAGGCAATCTGCTTAAGTAGTATGCTGTGAGAAAATGCCACTGATTACTCTGTTTTTAAAGTCTTTGATGTCAACCTTAACACAAAAACTCCTTGTTCAAGGAGACTTTCAAACATCTAACAATTCTGTCCTGTGCAAGTGTGCCCTCTTTTCACTGTTTGTATATCAAGAAAATCACCACACATATGCTAAGAATGTCAACACACAGGTTTGGGGTGATAATGGCAGAGTTTTTTTTTTTAGAGGACCACAAACCTTTAGGTTGAAACTGTGTGAGCTTTCCTTTTCAAAGAAAAAATGTCATGATTCCTTCCACTGGTTGCATTTCACTATTCTGACAATGTGGCAATGTGTGGGGGACTGTGAGGACAGTTTCTCCTTTTCAAAAATGGTCAAGGCCTTTTTAACCATGCATAGTTTCAAACCACGGCACACAGGTTTTAAACTTGATTTTTCGAGATTTTCGAGGAAGGTGGCGAAGTACCTTTTGAATTTTTGAGGAGAAATCCTTTGGAGGAAGCTTGAAATGCACCGGAACCCTCCAACACTGGCGCGGAAACCTTTGAAGAAGACCCGTCGCGCAGAAGGTGCTTGTCGGGTCGGCCTGTCGTGTGGTCGGGCGGCCTTGTACAGGCACGTCGCGCCCACGTACAGGCACGTCGCGCCGACAAAGAGCCCTGTGCAAAATTCCGCCCAGGCACGTCGCGCTGTTTTTTCTAGGGAAAACCTGTGAATTTCCGACCAGATTCTCTTTGTCTCGGTGCTAGGGAGGCACGGGGGTGATCTTAGTTTTGAAATTGACAATATTTTCCCTCAACTTCATTCCTTTATATCAATTCAAAACAAGCCTTTAACGGTTTCAAACTTTGGGAAATGAATTTTGGTTTCTTTTGACTCTGTTTTGTCTTAAAACAGTGGGTTTGTCATTTTACTATATAAACCCAAATATTTACTCTGACTCCGAGCCTTTAAACTTTGAAAAATAACCCAAGCATATCTATATTATCTCTGCTATTGTTTTTAACAACGTTGGTGCTATCCTTCGGCTGTTTCCCTTTAAATCATAATTCTCTGCTTTCTTGAAAAGCGCCTTCTGGACTTTGGGCATGTGACTGTGCATTGTTTTTTTTTTTAATTCCTTCCCTTAAGGAAACTGCCCCTTTTTTCCCAAAATGATTTCCTGCTTATAGGTACATTACCTGTGATGTATCTGTCCTTTGAATGATGAGAAAGATGCATTTGTTCTAAGCCCTAAACTGACAATTTTTATCAAACCTCCTCCTTGTCCACTTATAGCATTGTATACCTTGGCGACTGTTTATTCAGCATGAGATGGCCTGTGTTCTTTCAAAGTGTTTGATGATTGCTGCTTCCAGGTGATTCACAAGCTTCCCTTGGGACTGTAAGTGCGCTCTTTTGATGGCTTTCTTTCACACTCTACTTCACTGTTTACTCAAAAGGATCTTCTTTAGGCTACTGGGCAGGTGATAGTGAGATGCCTTTAACCATTTCTCTAAAGCAACTGCTCCTTTTGGTATCAATAGCATACATTATTCATAACATTTCCTTCTTTCCACTATAGGTGCAGTCTGACAGATAGCTTTTTGAAGAGGGAAATCAATACCTTTGCATCATAAACAGTAACACTTACTTGTGCAATGACTCCTATTCAGTTTTTGGTATCCTTCCATTATATTTTATATCAATCAGCTTCAGCAACTTGCAATGGCTTTGGCCCTCTACTCATGCATGGAGGAGGCTCTTCATCAGGTAAGGTATCCGAAGGCTTTTTGACTACTATGTTTGACACAGCCTTTCTCTGAATGTGATGGTAAGTAAACTACTTGAAAAACACCAATCTTAGCATCTTTACTTGTAGGCATCACTGTGTTTTAGAAGAAACCCTAGCCATAGTGACACTGTTCTAAGGGTGACTGAGATATTTATCATTTGGTTTGTTCATCTCATGACCTGTTACTTGACAAAAACTCTTTGTGACTATGAAGGTCAGTGCTTTTTTGAAAAACCAAGGGCTTTCCTTCTGCCTGTGTAATGGCATTGGTTAACAGCATCTATTCCATTTGATTTTGGACAAAACAGGCTTCTTATGATTTGGATGTTTACTGATGACAGGCCTTCTAAAGCTTCAACAATTCATATGATTTGCAAGTTTGAAATGAGCTCCTTTATCAGGCCAAACTCCCCTTTCCTTTGAGCTAGCATATTTCAACTATATTCCTGTTATGATCATCAATTACATCCATAAAACCTGAAGATATTGTTTCATTGTTTCAGTAAAGGCAAACCTGGACTTTTGCAACCTTCTGAGTCAATGCTGGCCTGCGCCCTCTGCTTATGGATGAAGGAGGCGCCCTAACCCTCTGCTTGTAAATGAAGGAGGTTCTGGGCCTTGAAAATTTACCAGTTTGCTGAGACAGTGGTGACCCTTTTCCTGTGATTTTCATGCTGGAAAGAGCTGTGAAGTCCAGATGAGTAGCTTTCTGTTTTGCAGACATATCTAAAGGCTCAAGTTACATTTAGAAGCATCTTTTCCTCTAACTGTAAACTCAAACATTTACTCCATGAGATGAAATATATTTCCTGCCTTTGTAGAACCATAGAACACTGTGAAAAACCTAATAGTCAGCTTGAGATTGGATTTTGTGCAGTGCTGAGATCTAGGGGATATGAGTGGCGCGACTTAAGGCTGCTTATCAATTTCATTTGCAAAGTAAGGGATTAGTCATGGCAGGTCTTTTGCAGATGGGGGCTTTTTGGCTTTTTGAGGATTGCCAAAGGTGAAATGTCCTAAAACGCCACTTCCTAACATAGGGGAGACTTTTTGAAACAGATGTGGATTTGCTTCTTAAAGCTGATGGGCAGGTCAATAAGGCTGAAGCTAGATAGGATTATGATATGAGGTTTTGATTTCGACATGGGTGAACTTGAAAAGGTAGAAGGGTGAAAAAAGTTTTAGGAGGGTTTTCTGGATGACATATTGACATAAGGAAATCAGTTTCTAGAAAACTCAGCTGTAGATATAGTCATCACTAACATGTAAAAAATACTGATGGCTAACAGTGGCTCCATTTGGGGAGGGCAGCTCCTCGTCAGGAGGTGTCTAGAATTCAGATTTTTGGCTTATGAAGACCAGTGCCTTATCCATTGGCGCAAAATTTACCCTTCTCTTGATGTTATTTCTGAAAAGTGGCAGCATGGTTAACATCAATGATACTTCTACCTACCCCACTATCTTTCCTAACATTTTTTCTTCTCTTTGGCGCATTTGAACTAGTAGCCTTTTGACAATGCATATTTTTCTTTTTGCAAAATGAAACTATCTATTTCTACTCTTATATCTGCCGGGAGTTCAGATTAAGCTGATGAACTCCTTCATTTCTCTACCAAAAACTAGATCGACTGTCAAGATTAAGCAGTTTGACAGGATTTCATTCTCTAATCTACAACATGAAATTCAAAAATGATCAAATCAGGATTAAGCAGTCTGATTTGTCATGCATTTGCGGCATAAAAGACAAGTTGCACACAAATGTTATTCTGCAACAAAAGGAAACTAGACAAGCGGGGCTAAGATGTACAATGTGTTTTTCATCCCTCGCTTCTCTCTTTGGTTCTGTTTTAGGCATGTGGAACCAGAATCTCTCCCTAATCTAAGCTCTGTGATAAGTCAATCTTACACAATGTCGACTATCTTGACACTCACTAACTTATCAGCAAATAAATTTAAACATGCTCAGCTATGATTAGGCTAGATAGCTGAACAATACCTTGAAGTACTAGTAGCGGCATTTAGACTTTCTCGCTTTCCGAAAGACTATTTTTTGGAACATGGGGCCTTTGTTCTATCTTTACTGGCCCTCTTTTCTGTTTTTTTACTGTTTTTGACTTTTCTATTTTTTCAATATTTCAAACAATGGTATGTACAATGAATGCAAGTGCTTCAAACTCAAAAATGGAGCTCCTGACAAAAATAGTGTTTTAATGTCCTGCCATTCACAGGACCCCCAAAAATTTCAGTCCCATCAGGTTCTTGCAAGAAGAAAGCATTGTTTCCACTGACTGAGCTGATGATGTAAGGCCCTTTCCATAAATTTTCAAACTTGCCATGTTTACCTTTATCTTCTCTTCTAGAATCCCATTTTAAAACCTTATCTCCAATCTGAAAATCATTTTCCTTAGTTCTCCTGTCAAAAATTTGTTTTATTTTGTCTTGTGCTAACTGAGCCCTTTGGTAAACTTCTTCTCTGGTTTGTTCTAAATGGATAGTCTGATTTACTCTCCTTTGCATGTCATTTTCTTCTATTTGGACTTCTTGTAATAGTTTCATTACTGGAACTCCTAGAGATGGTGGGAAAATGGCGTCTAGACCATAAACTAGCTGGTAAGGGGACATACCTATGGATTTCTTGGTAGTTAATCTGTCAGCCCATAAGGCGTGTACTAGTTTCCCATGCCATGCTTTTTGATTTTGTTCAAGAAGTTTTTTGATAATGTTGACTAGGCTTTTGTTAGAAGACTCGGCTAAACCATTACCTTGAGGGTAATAGGCTGTGGAATGCCCTAATGAAATATGATACTTGTGACAGAAATCTATCATTTTCTTGGAAGAGAAGGCAGCGGCGTTATCTGTAATGATTTTCCTGGGACAGCCAAATCTGGATAGGATATTGGTTTCTAGGAACGTGATGGTGACTGAATCGGTGGCGTTCCGAGATGGTATGGCTTCTATCCATTTGGTAAAGTAATCAGTGGCTGTGAGGATCCATTTATGTTGAGCAGAGGAGGAGGGGTGAATTTCCCCAATGAAGTCTAGACCCCATTGTTGGAAGGGTCCTTCAACTATGATGGGATGTAAGGGCAAAGGTAGAAGCTTTTTCTTGCCATCAAAAATTTGACATTTATGGCAGTTCATGACCAGTTTGTGAGCATCAGGGAACAAGATGGGCCAATAATAACCGGCTCTAAGGATTTTTTTTGCAGTAGTTTTCCAGTAGAGATGACCTCCACATTCCCCTTCATGCATTTCCCGCATAATTTTCTCGGCATCAGACTCAAGCAGACATTTAAGTAGCATACCAGTAGGATTTTTCCAATACAGAGAACTATCTATAATGCAAAACTTTAAAGATTTTTGTTTGAGAAATCTCGCTTTTGTTTTTGATAAGGTCGAAGGAGCATTCATATAAGTTAATACATAGAGAATGTCTGCATACCAAGGTGAATCCAAAAATGTTTGATCGATAGGGGGAAGTGTGCATTCTTCCTGTTCTTCTAAGGCATCGACAAAATTTATATCTAAAGCTTGGAGGTTGGTTTCAGCCATTAATCTCGCAAGTCCTTGCCCTTTAACTAGTTTAGTAGGCCTGATTTCTAAATCATACTCTAGGATGATAGAAATCCACTTTCCCCTTTTACCATCGGGATCTTGGTTGAGAATGTCCTTGACGACAGTATTAGGGACGAAAGCTATGACATGAGAATGTAAGATGTAGACTCGGAAATATTTTAGTGCCTTTACCAATGCGAATGCCTGTTTTTCCATGATGTTATATTTCAAGGGAGAATCCCTCAGGGATTTGCTAAAAAAGGCAATGGGTTGCTCTTGCCCAGCTGCATTTTTCTGCAACAACACCGCAGCTATTGTATGTTCTGAGGCAAATGAGAAAATGTAAAAATCTTTGGTGAAGTCAGGGCTTATCAATATTGGTGTTTCAGTTAAAGCCCTTTTAATTAGTTCAAAAGATTTTTTGGCTTCTATAGTCCATTTAACCCCGACCTCCTTCCTTAACATATTTGTGATCTCTTTCAGGAGCTCGGCAAGGTTTGGGATGAATCTTCTTAAGAAATTTATCTTGCCGATAAAGGACTGTAATTCCTTTATGTTTCTGGGGTGACTTATCTGTAGGATTCCTTCGATTCTTTGGGGGTCTATTTTAATTCCTTCTTCCGAAATAATGTGACCTAGGAGTTTTCCTTCCTCTAGACCAAAAAGTGTTTTCTTGGGGTTTAGGGACAAACCATACTTTCGGAATTTGTTGAAAACCTTTCTTAAGTGTGCTAGGTGTTCTTCGTCAAATTTAGAATATACTGTTATATCGTCGAGATATATGACTATGAAAACACCTATGTCTTCTGAGAAGGCTATGTCCATGGCTCTTTGAAATGTGGCGCCAGCATTCATCAGTCTGAAAGGCATTTTAACGTACATAAAAGTGCCCCAGGGGGTGGTGAAAGCGGTTTTATGCTGATCGGTAGGATAAACCAATACTTGGTTATAACCAGAAAAACCATCAAGCAATGAGATTCTTTTGGCGCCTACGACCTTCTGAAGTATGTGGTCCATTTTGGGCAGAGGGTAGTTATCTTTCAGACATGCCCTATTCAAGTTTCGGAAATCTATGCAAAGTCTGATTTCACCGGTATTTTTTCTAACTGATACTAAATTTGAGACCCACTCAGAGTATCAGAGAGATACTATTATCCCGGCATCATACATCTTTTTAATTTCCTTTTCGACCAATGGTAATAACACTGGGTTTATCCTTCTTAATTTTTGTTTAAAAGGTTTTTGATTTTCTTTGAGGGGAATTTTATGTTGGATGATGCTGGTGTCGTATGATTTCAAATCTTGGTACCCCCATGCAAACACATCTTTAAATTCTTTGAATAGATTTATGTACCTTTGTTTTATGTTAGGTGGGAGGGTTTTGGATAGTTTAATGTTTTTTGGCTCTTCTGGATTTCCTATGTTGTATTCCTCTATGTCATCCCCTGTAGATTCCATTTTAGGCTTTTTGGCCACATCATTAAAGTCAAACAATTCTTCTAAAGGTGCGAGCCCTCTAGGTATGGTGTCATTTTCGCAGTGTAAGACTTCAAGTTCTCTTTGGTCAATGTCTTCTTCTGTCTCCCTGTCACATGGATGGTCTACCAGGTTTAGATTGGTCCATAAAGGTGGATTTAGCTCTTGGTCTTGACTTAGGTTGGGTTTCCTCTCTTCATCTCCTGAGTCTGTTTTGGTTATCTCAAACTCATTTCTAGATTGGATGAAATCATCAATTTGATCATCATCTTGGAATACTTGCCAATGGTCAAGATTATCTGGTATAGTAGGGTGGTGTTTCACTTGGATGTCATATTTCTCACTCATACATGGTATTTGGCTAGTGCTTGCAGCAAAGGCGAGCTCATTTTCCAGACTGTTTTGAATCCTAGGGATATAGGTGAGCTCATATTTTTCAAAAGTTTTAAGGATATCCAAAGCTGCATTCCTATATTCTCTCAGTCTTGGGTTTTTTGCTGAATATTCACCTTTGATTTGCCTGATTACAAGCTCTGAGTCTCCTTGGGCTGTTATTTTATTGGCGCCTAAATCTCTAAGCATGTGTAGACCAATGAGAAGGGCTTCATATTTCGCAATGTTATTTGTACATTGGAATTCTAATCTAAAAGAATGACCTTCTTTAGTATTATGTATCCAGATGCCTGCTCCTGAACCTGTCTTGCCACAAGAACCATCAAAGCTTATACTCCAAAGAGTTTCCTTTTCATACATGGTACTAAGTTGTTTCTCAGGTTTCTTGGGATTTTGGTCATTGATTTCTTCATTTAGTAATGGCTTGGACATGTCTTCATTTTCTTTTATCTGCTTATTTACATCATTTTCATTGTATAAGATAAAAGAATCTAGATTGGAATGAATGGAATAGATGGGGGTATTGTTTGGCTTATCTCTGTTGCTAACCATGTATTTCATGCGAGCCTCTCGGTATAACCTCCTAGTTTGGTTGAAAACAGGGATAGTAGCGAATGACATATCCATTTGAAGGCTACCTTGTATTTTGGCAGCCCATGCTCTTGATAGTAGCATTCCATACTTGGGGGTGATATCAGCCACTACTACATCCATGACTAAATTTTTGGCCGGTAGTTGTGTTAGGGCGAAGTCCAGATTTTTTATCAGACCTAAACATTTGACCTGACTTGAGTCGAAAGAATACAGGTTTTTGTAAGGTTGAGTTACTTCTAGTCCTAGGTTTTCCATGACTGCTTTAGGCATGAGGTTATGAGAAGCACCTGAATCCAACATGGCATTATGTAATATTTTGTCCCGTATGTTTAAGCTTAAATAGAAAGGAGAGATAGTTCCTTCTTGGTATTCACCTTCTATTTTAGGGCCAAATAAAAGCTCGGGTTTGTCGTCAGTTAGATTTAAGGTATCTGCCCCACTCTCTAGGTCAAAAACTTTGAAGATTTGAGATCTATACCTATCGATAGTTATTAACTCTGTGAGGGGTATGGTAACTTTTATTTTGGAAATTTCCCCTTCGAAGCTAAAAGGAGTAGGTAGCTTGGGCATATTTGTTTCAGCTTTTTCAGACATAACCTTTTCTATGTTCTTAATTTGCTGACTTTGGCTTGGGACCTCTTTTGATACAGTCACCCTTGGGATTTCTTTAGAAGTACTAGGAGTGTTTGAGCTATTACTTGTCTGAATGGTCTTACCTTTGTTTTGGTCAGTCTTCTCAACCTTGACTTTGTCACTGCTTGATGCTTTTTTGAAGATGGTATTTGGAGCTTTAGCAGTATCAGAGTTACCTTTCTTGACATTATCTTGGCTTCTTTTGCTTCTAAGGTCATATCGCCTGTGGGCTTCTACAATAGCATTTTGAAATTCTATGGCAGGGTCATCGGGATCCTCATAATTGGTATCATCTTGATCAGGTGAAAAGAAGGCTTGTTCTTCTTCGGTGAGGTACACCTCACCTTCATTTTCAGACCCTATGAGGTTTAAATGATGTTCATCAAGAGGTTCTGAGTCCCTATCATCTTCTTCCACATAGTTTTCATTGAATGGTGGCCTGATCTGTTGGTCATTATCCCTTGGTCTGTTTTGGGGCTGATCCCTCCTAAAGTTTTGGTTTCGGTTTCTGATTGGAGGGTTTGGCTGGTTGTCCCTAACAGGAGCTTTTTCATTGATCTTTTCCCACATTTTAGCCATGGATTTGACTAAGTCATCTATTCTAGGATCTAGGGAAGGTGATGAAGTAGAAACCTCATCTCTATATGTGACCTTTCTTTATGATCTAGTTCTAGCCCTTTTTTCAGCTAAGTTGGCATCTGCTTTTATGGCTATTTGTTGCATTTCCTCCAAGGTAGGGGGATCCTTATCTCTCAAATGATATGTCATGTCCGGATCAAAACCCTCAGGAAATTTTGCCAAAGCTAAACCAAGTGGAGGTTTGAAATGAGGTGGAAGGGAGTTATATACACCGTTGAACCTAGTACAGTAAGCTTGGACACTTTCCCCATTTTCCCGTTTTAGATTGTTATATTCTGACAGGATTTGAATGGGGTTTCTTCGGATTTCCCACCTATTTCTGAAAACTTGATGTAGTTCGGGGATATTATGGATGCTGTTTGGAGCTAAGATTTTGAACCATGCTTTGGGTTCACCCCCCAGACTTTGGGAAAATATTCTCATTCTGACAGTCTCGTCTTGTACCTCTAGGTATTCATAAGCATCAGTCATTCTACTTATATGCTGTTGAGGTGTGGTGGTGTCTTCTCCAGTAAAGTGTGGGATTTTGTCTTGATATTTGTTTGGGAGAGGAGCTAAAGGTGGTGGTAACACCAAAGGTGCGTACCAGGCAGCCAAGATTGGAGCTAATGGATGATGCGCAAGATGAGGGCTAGTAGGCTGAAATGAAGTGGTATGAATAGTGGTGGTTTGACCAGGTGTGGTGGATGAACTTGGACTAGTGATCTGGTTTTGAGCAGATCTGGGATGATAGGAGCCAAACTGATAAAGAAGCTGGAGATCAGGAGGAGTGGTGGGTGAAGCTTCTCTAATAGGACTCTGTGGTGGGCTTAGGGGTTCAAGATCGTCAAAGTTTATCTTACTATATGATTTGCTTCTGGGAAAAGCTTGTGATGACTCTAGTTCAAAAGGTGAGTCTAGTAGGATAGTGCGATGTTTAGGTACAGATCTTGCTCTACGGATGGATCTACCAGTAGCTAGATGGTCAGTTTCGGAAGCTTGCCACAGAATATTTTCTGGGTCATCTACTATGATAGGGGGATTTGGGTCTGGATGGGCTCTGGTATTGATTCTTCGTGAAGCCAGATTTTAGATCCAGAGTTTAGAGAGAATGATATTGGTGAATGTTTTGGATGAGTGATTTCTCTAAAGTTATACTAAGGCGAAGGATGGTCAAAAATAGAAGGGATGGATTAGTGTAGTCGCCAGGTGGAAATGGGTTGTTTTTGTGAAGATAGCTATGGTCCACCACCAGTAACTAATCTGAGAATGTTTTTGGATTTTATGAGTTTATGTGCAGCCTATGGTTTGTTAAAGTATCCTAGACTTGTTTCAACACTTTGCTAGGGTGATGAGAACAAAAAGAGTTTACTCTAAAAAATGAGTTTATGGACTGCTTGCTTGTTTATGGTACCTAAAGGACCAAAGAGTCTATAAGAGTTTGCTGGACTATTATGTACTCAATGTCTTACCATCTCCCGCTATGTTAGTGAGTGATGGGATAGGTCTATCGGATAGTAGCCTAGAGTTTGGTGAAATAGTAAGGCTTACTAGAAGTTAGTGGAGTCGCCAGGTGCAAAATTGGTTTTTATGAGATATTTTTGTATGGTCCACCACCAATACTATCAAAAACCAATCTAAGGGAGTTTTTGTGGTTTTTTCTGAGTTTTATGTGCAGCCTAGGATGTAAGAGTGTTATAAACCTGATTCATCACTTTGCTAAGATGGTGAAATAGAGAGTTTACACTAAATGATTCTAAAGGCTGATGGTCTGAGTTTAGGATTGAAGGACTAAAGAGTCTATAAGAGTTCGCTAGACTGTCATGTACTCAATATGTCCCACCGTGATCGCCATTATGTTAGTGTGGTGATGAGGTGGCTAAATCGGATGGTATTCTAAAATTTAGCAAAGTAGTAAGGCCTACTGGAGGCTAGTGGAGTCGCCAGGTGGATTTTTAGTTGTTTTGAGGTATATGTGTATGGTCCACCACCAATACTAACAAAAACCAATCTAAGGGAGTTTTTGGGGTTTTTCTGAGTTTTATGTAGTCCTGAGGTTTGGAAGAGTGTCCTACAGCTGAGTCATCATTTTGCTAGGATGGTGAGACAACAAGATTCTACTCTTCTAAGTTTGACTGAGATTTTGAGAGTTCCTAAGGGATACCTAGGATGTTTTGACTCAAAGTCCCACCGTGATCGCCATTATGTTAGGGTCCCGTGATTTGGCCGATTCGCTAGCCAAATGACGATGTAACATCAAACCAAGCTTTGGAGCCCAAGGACCTAGCCTTCCTGGACTCAGAGAGGGCTCTCTCTATAAGTGTAAAAGTTGTCGGTGTGTTTACTTGCGATGTTCTGATATTAGGCTAGTTATGAAGTATGTTTTTGGTTTTTTGGTTTTTTAAGTTTGTGAGGGATGAAACTGATCAAATACATAAATTGGATAACAAGATGTAGATAAATTGGGCTATGGGGTCAAACAGGTCAAGGAAGCTATGAAGTGATGATGTAAAGCTGCTGTAGGGCCGATTTGATTCACAGTAGAAGGGATCTCTGGGCAAAATGGATTAAATGGACAGTAAGTTGGTGAAAGACAAGGGATTTCAAGTGCAAACTAGTTAATAGCAGACATAAACATGTAATAGCAAGTCATTGATCATGCTAGGAATAACTATAAGCTAATCAATACATAGAAATCAAACATTCCAGCCATACATAGAGGTATAAGACCCTCTAACTTCGGGAAAAGGCTATCAGACTTTGGGGAAAACACATGAGACAAACTAACAACTCATAAACTATGCCGGAATGCCTAAACATAATCTCTAAGTCATTGGGCACTTGGAAAAATAAGTTTTCATAGTTTTAGGCAAAGGGCTAGATCGGGACTAGGCCTCCTTGGTTCAACAAAATGATCAGCAAATCAGTCAAAGAGAAAGTTTTATGGACAGAACTATGGGCAGCTGATAGGTAGGTAGGGCAAACCATACATCCTACTCAACATACATGGAACTGATGAATAAAACTTAGCAACAATACCTTAGGTTACTAAAGAGCAGCTAAGAATTCTTTAGCATAGCTAAGGGAGAAGAAAACATCAAGCTATGAAGATTCAGGGATTTTGAGGTGCCTCCATGGGCATATCTCAAAATCAATCTTTACTGATCTATAGCAGCAAGAAATATGAATTATGAGTGAAAACTAGAAGATAAAACACATTAAGAAGCACTATACCATTCTACCATGTCAAGGAATCCATCAACAATCCTTCATCATTCCTCAAAAGCATCCAAGAGGCAGTCCAAAAATCATAACTCAAGTGTATTCTTCAAAGCTCATATGACCAATGTATTAATTCTTCTCTCAAGTTTAGCCTCTGATTTACAATGAGAACCATGGAATAAATAGGCTTGAGGAGGAAAACCTCATGGAGCAACTAGCTATCCCATTGGCCAAGTCAAAATATCTAAACTTGTCCTTGAGGCTTTGCAAAGCCCAAGGCACAAAATATCCCATAAAATATCTAAAAAACTGCTAAAAACGGAAATTATATTGACTTTACGTGATTTTCCCATGATAAAAATAGCTTAACGCACATTTGGGAAAAGCAGATTTTTGGAGTTAAAAATTACAAAAATACTTCATATTTATGCCTGAAAAAGGTCCCCTGACTTGCTGGATGCAAATGGCAGCCTTCCCGATGTCGAAATGAGGCTCATGATGGCTCGTTGGAAAGCTCTCTGTGTCTGCTTTCCGGCGCAAGTAGAATCATCTCAATCTGATCTCTAAAAGTCCCTCAAAACTGTACCTGTGCGCAAAAACCCAGAAAATAGCAGACTGCTGATATGGCGGGCAGAATGTGCAAAATGAGGCTGTTTTTCGCCAATTTGAGGGGGCAAATGATCTTCAAATGCCCTGAAAATCGCTGGAGACCTGCTCATGGAATTATGGCATCCATTGGTATCATCCTCCTCCCTTGACAACTCATCAAACTGAAATGGCGAATTTATGAGTTTTTGGCGAAAAACCCAAAAATGCCAAAAAAACAAAAAGTTTCCGAAACAGGCCCAAAATTGGCATGCATGACCCTCAAGGGTCCATAGAAACATGCTCCGAAGCTGAAGCCAAAATATCAAGGGCTGATATGCTTTTTGCTTCTTTCCGTGCTAGGCGCCTCTCCTTCAATTTCTTCAATTTCTCTTGTGCCACCTTTAATTTTCGCCTGGCAAACTGATTTAGCTTTTGAAAGTGAAGAGTCCTCTTTCTCTGTAGCTCAAGATCCCTATTTTCCCTCTCAAGTTTTAATTCCAAATGCTGGTTAGCTCTCTCAAGCCATGCTTCCTTGTTTTCCTCAATTTCCTGCTCAAAGAGGGCAGTGAGAGGAAAGGCTTCGAATTGAGCTTTTTCTTCTGCTCTCTGTTTCTCCAAGGCTCTTCTAAGCCCGATGGTCCTAGGCCTCTTCCGCCTAGGCTGGTCTTCCTCTTCTCCATCATCAAACTCTCCAATGAGCTCTTCGATTCTTACTTGCGCCTTTTCTGCTTCTTTCTTATACTTGATCGCCCTTGCCTCATGGATAGCTACATGAAACTTCATTTGTTTGTTTTAAACCTCCAAGAAATGGTTGAAATTCCTCGCCCTTTGAAGATCTTCTTGTAACACTTCAATTTGCCCTTCTTTGTGAATGAGGAGGTTTTCAAGGATGCGGGCCTCATTATCACTGTCATCGCTTGGGATAGGGATGACAACTGATTTACCTCCATGCTTGGCACTTTCTCCAATTTTACTTTTGCCTTTGAATGCCAATCTGGCGCTTTTTCTCCTTGGCAAGCTAGAAGTGGTCCTTTTGGTCAATCTCCTCTTTTTAGGAACAGCTTTGGTCACTGTCAAGGAGGCAGCTTCAGCTTGTTGTCCTTCCTCAACATCCTGTCCAACTTGTGGCTCAAAAGGCGCTTCAATTGTTTGCTCAACCTGCTGCTCTTCAATTTCTGTCTGCTGCTGTTCCTCTTCCGGTACTTGCTGCTGTTCATCAACCTGTAGCTGCTGCTGATCTTCAAACTACGCAAAATACTGCTCACTAATCTCAAATGCTGCTTTGTCCCTCAAAATGCATTTACATTGCTGCTCTTCTTCTTTTTCTCCTTTGTGGTTCTTGTCCTCTCCTTCTCCTGGGTTCCTCTCCTTCTTTATTCCTTGCATTTGCCCTGGAATGTCTTGAGTTTTTTGAGGCCAGAGCCTGAATGAAACCCAGGCGATAGACAGTGAGTAGGAGACACATGAGCAGGAGGGACAGTGGCGAAATCTGCATGGCTGATGAAGGAATCCCATGAAACCCCTTTCTTCTCCAGCTGGTGTAAGAAGATAATCTTGATCAAGGAATGATGAAAGAGAGAAGGGATTTGCTGAGGTGGAGCCTTCTTTTGGACAGTAGTTGCCATTTTCTCTATGCTTTTGGACAAAAAGTATGGAAGGTTTAATTGCCTGCTTCTGGTAAAATGCATCAACAAGCGGACATGATAGGCAAAAATTTGGCTAAACCTCCCTTCACAAGTGAAATATCTCATTATGGCTTTCATCAACGGAGCATAACTGTCAAGAAGATAGGAGAAAGGGAAAATAGAAGTGATGGTTTCCCTATGTTCAGGTTTGATGAAAGGTTTATAATCCTCTAGATCAAGATGCGCTTGTTTAAACCACTTTTCACCATGATACGGGATCTTGGTAGCCTTGGATACATACCTTGGAGAGATTTTGAATTCAAGACCTGCTAACTGGAAGTGTTTGTCCTTGAATCTCAAAGCGCACAAATGTGTAAGTGGCGAGAAACTCTTGACTTCTTCTATCCTTTGACAGAAATCAAGACAGCCTACTTCATGGAAATTGAAAAGCACTGATGGGTGAGCATTGATTTATTCTATGGAGATAGGCTCATATCTCTTATGTGGACCGATCTTGTGATCTCGCTTTGGAGGCATTCTGACTTTGACCAAACTTTGGAAAAGGCAAACTGCCTTCACTGTATGAAAAATGTTCTGCTGGATTGAAACTGGCCACTACACTGTTTGGACAGATATGAACAATGTGGTTTTTAATAAAATGTAACAATGTTTCCTTGAATAAACCACCTCTGTACTTATTAAAAACAACCTTTCAACTCTGGCTGTATTTTTAGCAAGGCAAACTTTTTAATATGGTATCCTGTGTAAAGATGAGGCAAACTCCTGTATCAATTTCTTGTGCACAGTTTTGAAAAACTACTCCTGGTGAGTTTGTTAGAGATCAACCAACCCTTGAATTTTGCATCTATAAGACTAATCTTCAATATTAAAACCCTGCTCCTTAGTACCTCTGTCTCAATGTTAAAAGCAATCACCAACAACTCTGCCCTTTAGAAACTGGCCCTTTTCATTTGTGAAGTTTTAAGAAATTACACACTACTTTTGTACCTCTGCCTCCAAAGTTAGAATCCCATCAACGAACTATGCTCCTCAGTGTACTGTTCATCCTTAGAGTCTCTTTGTCAATCAGCTTTTTAACATGATAATATGGTGAAAAAGAGGGCAGACCTAGGTTATATGAAAAAACAATACACAGTGCTTTATGAAGGACACTTTTTCTTTGTGAAGTTAAAGGATCAACCATCACCTGTGTACTTCTGGCTTCAAATGTTAAACTTGATCATCAACAACCGTGCCTTCTAGAAAACGGCCTTGTTTCACCCTCAGAATCCCTCTGTCAACAAATCTTCAGAATGATACAATACAGTGCAAGGAAGAAGCAGACCTAGCTTGGGTGAAAAATCAGTGCATAGTGGTTTAGAAAACACACTCTCTGCTTGTGAGTTTAAAAAGTCCACCAACACCTCTATACCCCTGCCTCCAATGTTTAACTTCTCATCAACAAACTCTGCCTTTTTAATGTGCTGTCACCTTGGGAAATTCTCTGTCAACAAATCTTCAGAATAATACAATATAGTGCAAGGGAAAAAGACAGACCTAGTTTAGGTGTAAAATCAATGCATAGTGTTTTTAGGGAAAACCACCTTTTTGCTTGTGAGTTTAAGAGATACACCAACACATCTACACCTCTGTTTCCAATATTAACTTCAAACACTAACAACTCTGGTCTTTTAGAAAATGGCCCCTTTTGACTTGTGAAGTTTTGAGAAATCCAACACCACTTTGATACCTCTGCCTTCAATGTCAAAATTTAACCATCAACAACCTCTGTCCTTCAATATGTTGTTCACCTTTGGAAACTCTTTGTTAAAAAATTCACAGTGGGAGAATACAGTGAATGAAAGGCAATCTACTTAAGTAGTATGCTGTGAGAAAATGCCACTGATTACTCTGTTTTTAAAGTCTTTGATGTCAACCTTAACACAAAAACTCCTTGTTCAAGGAGACTTTCAAACATCTAACAATTCTGTCCTGTGCAAGTGTGCCCTCTTTTCACTGTTTGTATATCAAGCAAATCACCACACATATGCTAAGAATGTCAACACACAGGTTTGGGGTGATAATGACAGAGTTTTTTTTAGAGGACCACAAACCTTTAGGTTGAAACTGTGTGAGCTTTCCTTTTCAAAGAAAAAATGTCATGATTCCTTCCACTGGTTGCATTTCACTATTCTGACAATGTGGCAATGTGTGGGGGACTGTGAGGACAGTTTCTCCTTTTCAAAAATGGTCAAGGCCTTTTTAACCATGCATAGTTTCAAACCACGGCACACAGGTTTTAAACTTGATTTTTTGAGATTTTCGAGGAAGGTGGCGAAGTACCTTTTGAATTTTTGAGGAGAAATCCTTTGGAGGAAGCTTGAAATGCACCGGAACCCTCCAACACTGGCGCGACAACCTTTGAAGAAGACCCGCCGCGCAGAAGGTGCTTGTCGGGTCGGCCTGTCGTGTGGTCGGGCGGCCTTGTACAGGCACGTCGCGCCCACGTACAGGCACGTCGCGCCGACAAAGAGCCCTGTGCAAAATTCCGCCCAGGCACGTCGCGCCAAAACCCAGGCACGTCGCGCTGTTTTTTCTAGGGCAAACCTGTGAATTTCCGACCAGATTCTCTTTGCCTCGGTGCTAGGGAGGCACGGGGGTGATCTTAGTTTTGAAATTGACAATATTTTCCCTCAACTTCATTCCTTTATATCAATTCAAAACAAGCCTTTAACGGTTTCAAACTTTGGGAAATGAATTTTGGTTTCTTTTGACTCTGTTTTGTCTTAAAACAGTGGGTTTGTCATTTTACTATATAAACCCAAATATTTACTCTGACTCCGAGCCTTTAAACTTTGACAAATAACCCAAGCATATCTATATTATCTCTGCTATTGTTTTTAACAACGTTGGTGCTATCCTTCGGCTGTTTCCCTTTAAATCATAATTCTCTGCTTTCTTGAAAAGCGCCTTCTGGACTTTGGGCATGTGACTATGCATTGTTTTTTTTTTTAATTCCTTCCCTTAAGGAAACTGCCCCTTTTTTCCCAAAATAATTTCCTGCTTATAGGTACATTACCTGTGATGTATCTGTCCTTTGAATGATGAGAAAGATGCATTTGTTCTAAGCCCTAAACTGACAATTTTTATCAAACCTCCTCCTTGTCCACTTATAGCATTGTATACCTTGGCGACTATTTATTCAACATGAGATGGCCTGTGTTCTTTCAAAGTGTTTGATGATTGCTGCTTCCAGGTGATTCAAAAGCTTCCCTTGGGACTGTAAGTGCGCTCTTTTGATGGCTTGCTTTCACACTCTACTTCACTGTTTACTCAAAAGGATCTTCTTTAGGCTACTGGGCAGGTGATAGTGAGATGCCTTTAACCATTTCTCTAAAGAAACTGCTCCTTTTGGTATCAATAGCATACATTATTCATAACATTTCCTTCTTTCCACTATAGGTGCAGTCTGACAGATAGCTTTTTGAAGAGGGAAATCAATACCTTTGCATCATAAACAGTAACACTTACTTGTGCAATGACTCCTATTCAGTTTTTGGTATCCTTCCATTATATTTTATATCAATCAGCTTCAGCAACTTGCAATGGCTTTGGCCCTCTACTCATGCATGGAGGAGGCTCTTCATCAGGTAAGGTATCCGAAGGCTTTTTGACTACTATGTTTGACACAGCCTTTCTCTGAATGTGATGGTAAGTAAACTACTTGAAAAACACCAATCTTAGCATCTTTACTTGCAGGCATCACTGTGTTTTAGAAGAAACCCTAGCCATAGTGACACTGTTCTAAGGGTGACTGAGATATTTATCATTTGGTTTGTTCATCTCATGACCTGTTACTTGACAAAAACTCTTTGTGACTATGAAGGTCAGTGCTTTTTTGAAAAACCAAGGGCTTTCCTTCTGCCTGTGTAATGGAATTGGTTAACAGCATCTATTCCATTTGATTTTGGACAAAACAGGCTTCTTATGATTTGGATGTTTACTGATGACAGGCCTTCTAAAGCTTCAACAATTCATATGATTTGCAAGTTTGAAATGAGCTCCTTTATTAGGCCAAACTCCCCTTTCCTTTGAGCTAGCATATTTCAACTATATTCCTGTTATGATCATCAATTACATCCATAAAACCTGAAGATATTGTTTCATTGTTTTAGTAAAGGCAAACCTGGACTTTTGCAACCTTCTGAGTCAATGCTGGCCCGCGCCCTCTGCTTGTGGATGAAGGAGGCGCCCTAACCCTCTGCTTGTAAATGAAGGAGGTTCTGGGCCTTGACAATTTACTAGTTTGCTGAGACAGTGGTGACCTTTTCTTACTGTGATTTTTATGCTGAAAAGAGCTGTAAAGTCCAGATGAGTAGCTTTCTGTTTTGCAGACATATCTAAAGGCTCAAGTTACATTTAGAAGCAGCTGTTTCTCTAACTGTAAACTCAAACATTTACTCCATGAGATGAAATATATTTCCTGCCTTTGTAGAATCATAGAACACTGTGAAAAACCTAATAGTCAGCTTGAGATTGGATTTTGTGCAGTGCTGAGATCTAGGGGATATGAGTGGCGCGACTTAAGGCTGCTTATCAATTTCATTTGCAAAGTAAGGGATTAGTCATGGCAGGTCTTTTGCAGATGGGGGCTTTTTGGCTTTTTGAGGATTGCCAAAGGTGAAATGTCCTAAAACGCCACTTCCTAACATAGGGGAGACTTTTTGAAACAGATGTGGATTTGCTTCTTAAAGCTGATGGGCAGGTCAATCAGGCTGCAGCTAAATAGGATTGTGATATGAGGTTTTGATTTCGACATGGGCGAACTTGAAAAGGTAGAAGGGTGAAAAAAGTTTTAGGAGGGTTTTCTGGATGACATATTGACATAAGGAAATCAGTTTCTAGAAAACTCAGCTGTAGATATAGTCATCACTAACATGTAAAAAATACTGATGGCTAACAATCCAGACTCATGACCAGGTGGTCATGAATTTTCTTACATGGGGAGTCTGATGCAGGAGCATCAAGACCTTTTTCTCCATTTGTAAATATGGGGTGTGATAATATTAATTTGTAAATATCGGGAGTGACGATTTTTAATATTTTATTAATTAATTTGAATTAAATAGGAAAAGGTGAGGATTTATGTAAATATATTTTTATTAATAAAAGGATATGAGGAAATTTAATAAATTGAAGGATTTTAGGGATAAAAACCTATCCTTTAGGGATGTTGAGAAATTTAGGGGTTTGTTGAGGATTTTAAGGGATGAGCATTTAATTAAATGATTTTTAAAATTGTATAAATAGGAATGGGTTGTAAGAGAAAAAGACATGGGAGATTGTGAGAGAGGTTGATTGAGAACAGGCTTGATCAGCAAGGCTGTAAGCCTTCAGCAATTGTAAGGGCCTAAATGTTGAATATCTGGCCACGAAGGAAGTTTGTAAGTATGTTAATTTTTATGAATTTGTGATTAAGAGTTATATCATGCGCCTTAGTTGAGTCTTTATGAATGATTGAAATCCATGAATCTGTGGTAATAGACTTGCTGGCAACTATTTGTGGAAATCGATAAATATTTGTGTCCAAGTGTAAATTGAAGTCATGGAATTGGAAATTCGATTGCTAGGAATCGATTTCCAGGAGAAAAACTTCTGTATCAGTGAATTGTTGGTTATTGTTTGAAAGAGGTGTTAGTGTATATGATTGTCAAGAATTATGTATGACCATCTCTGAAATACAGTACGCTGTCCTTTTAAAGAATAATCTTCACAAATTTGAACAAAACGCATAGAGCAATTATGAAAAGCTGGTTGATTAATTACAAAATGGAATGGTATGGAATGAAATATATTTTAAATTAGAACGAATAGCAGTGTTTGCAGTGTAAATATGTCTGGCTGTTGCAAGAACAGTAATACGTTGAATATCAATGAATGCAACGTTAAGGAATGCCGGAAGGGCATTTTAAAAGGAACTCAACAGCGTTCGATTGATGGACTTTTAAATTTGCAGAACTGAAATGATTTCCATTTGTTGGGTTGAAGTAATTGTGAAATCGTGGATAAATTGCAGGAATATCCAGCGATAATTGTATTCAGAAATTGAAAGTTCTGTTTGTAAATGAATGTCAATTCATATTGACTTTGTCTGCACATGTTAAGTAAAGACATTTGAAACTGGTGAAATTGCATGAAATGGGCAATCACAATTAAACTAAATGACAACGTTGTTGAGTTTGATAAATCGACTTCTGTGTAATCGAATTTCATAACAGGAAAACAGGGATTGTTAGGTCAATTTTTTTTTGTGAGTATTGTGCAATAAATTCATATCTGGAGTTGCTTGAAGTTGATCTGTACGCAGAAGAAAAAATGCAGAGAGGGAATACAGAATCCGTGGTATTAAAATCCAAATCTGTTTTAGTTGGTATGGATGTCGATTTAAATGATTAAAGTAATGATATGGGTTAATTCTGGGTTTTGTAAACAGAGCCAGTTTGAAGGATTCAAATCGATTCAAATATCAATCGATTCTCAGAGCTTTGCCGGAATGGATAACGTTTTATTAGAGAGATGGATTTTATTAACACTGAAGAATTTGTTTTGAGTAGAAATTGCAGGGGGATGAAGTCGATTTGTTGTGAATCGACTTAATGATTGAACAAAGCAATACGTTGGTGAAGACCGTCTGGCCAGAGCTCCAAATGAAATAGGATGGCTATTGAATAGAACACATGGCAAATGGGAGGCAACTCGGTCAGCGATGGAAGGTATGTTGTGTTTTGAAATGAAATTCGGTTGAAGAATGCCATAATACTCCATTGCAGAACGCCTTGAATGGAAGTATTTGGCGTTGAAATGAAATTCAATTGCAGAGCGCTATTGAATGGAAGAAGTGTGGGATTGAAGTTGAATTTAATGAGATGGAAAAGATCGCTTGCACAGAGATAATGTTGACAACCCATGGAGTGTTGGATAAGAATGAAAGTCTGACATTCGATTTTATAAACTGGTAAGCAGAAATCAGAATGGGAAGGGCGCATCTTTCAGTTTTAATTTCCGGTGTTAAAAATCATTTTTTGAATGAGATGGTATATGAATGGTAATGGGTCTCATGATAAGACCATTGAATGTTTAATAATAAAAGGTGCATGAACAATTCAAGGTCGGCATTGAATTGAATTGAATGATGTTTATTTAATATAAAGGCATTTAAATTGGGATTGAAGTGGCAAATAAAATTTGGAATGATGTGTATAAACACATATGCTTGTTGATGATTATGATCGAATCTAAATGAGCTTTTGTATAAATGGTCATGGTGTAAATTTGCCAGAGATTGAGATTTGGATTCCAACATTACTAAGATTGCATTCTTATATGCATTTAGTTTTGAAGATCCTGGGTATTGCAGGCCCTGCCTGCGTCACTTATGCACAGTATCAAGGTTATGCACCACAATTTCAAGATAATTGGAAAACACCCTTGCCTTGGCAACCATGGGCATCTCAATCCCAACTTCAAAACCAACCTTGGAAACCTTGGCCATCTCAATCCCAACCTCAAAACCAATCTTGGCAACAAAGTTGGCAAAGGCCCTATAAAGGAAATCCACCATATCCTCAATCTTTCCCTCTCTATCCTCAATACCATCATCAATGTTATTCATACCATTCGCCTCCACCACAACATCAAAATCACCCTTATTTGACCTCAATTCAACCTTTCCCATTACCATCCACACAAACACCCCAAAGATTCCCCACTCCACTACCTCCACAACCATTTCATATCCCCAACAATAAAACACCTCAATCAACTTACAATTCTGAGGTATTGCAAAATGATTCACCAGCTGTCATTGAAGAACAACAACCAGTAGAAGAAGACTCAAATAAAGTCCAAGAATTAGGGATGTATATTGATAAAGAGGAGATATTGGAACTAGAGATTGAAAATTCTCATGCATGCCTATCACTAGATTCTATGAATGAAGATCACATCTCCGATTTCATGATAGAGGAAAGACAAGGAAGACAAGATTACATTGAATCTTGGTTCAATTCAGTCATCGGATTCCAATGCTCAATTATTCAATATCTTTTGACATCATCTAAATCAAGACAGTTGGCATCTCATATACAGGTACATGTCAAAGAGTATCTTTCAAACCTGCATATGAGTTTATCTATCATCTTGTTACAAACCTGGTTCCACTGGAAGTACTCATATACTTGAATAAGATTTTCTTTTTCAAGTAGAGTAGGAGATAAAAAAAAAGAGAAAAAAAAAAGAAAAAAAAAAAGAGTAAAAAAAAATAAGTCCTATTGTGAAAACCAGCTTGCTGGCGCAATTGGACATGAGATTTGCTTGAAAACCAGGCAAATGGCGAGCAAATTTCACAATAAGTTCTGCAATTTCATGATGGTTTCAATCTTTCATGGTTCTTCAAATCATTCTTGGTTCTATGCTCGAGTTGGATGATGTGGAATTCCTTAAGGTCCACCTTCCAACAGATCTTGTCCCATCGACCTCAACACTTTAACTGGGATCAAGATTAGAGATTATTTAAAGTGCCTTGGAGCTTGCATTCATCAATGACAAGCCTCCTCATTGATAACAATGGGAATACAACAATGTCTCTTGATTGTCAAATCTTGCAGGCGACTCGACTTCGACACATTCATTCGTCCCTGTCAAGATGCACTGAGGTACCTTGACACTCATTTACATTATCGGTGAGTTGTCTCGCATTGGTTAATGATTTTCATTATTGATTGGTAATCCAATGATTTCTTCCCATGCTCGACTTCGACACATTTATTCGCATGGTAAGAATTGTACCATGAATGTTGGCTTTGATGAAGACTAATGGTTTTTTGGAATCAACAACAACTTGCAGCAGTACATTTCATTAGTTTCTTGTAGCAGCATGTTCATCTTTTTGTCAATTCAATAATAGCTACGGAAAGTGGCAGTTTCTGCAGCCATTTCTATAGCAGCCTGTTTTCGTCTTTTTGCAACTTTTTCCAGAAGGCAGTTTTGGCGCAAATATTGCAAGAGATTGGAGCAGAAATAAAAAATTCTGAGCTTCTGGGTTTTCTCAGAATATGATAAATTGAGTAAATTGCGGACAGAATTTGGAAAAAAACAATTTTCAAGGGCATTTCAGAAGGGTTTTCCAGGCAGATTTTCAATTTTCAGCATTATGGACAGAATAGGACAGATTTGAGTATTTTTGCACAGCAGCACCTTTTCTTCTTCAAAATCAAATTCTGGAAGCATGTGGCAGTAGAGAAGGTAAAAATACACAGTTTCCCTTTGGAATCACTCAATTTGGCCTTAAAATGAGTTCGTGGCGTACTTTTTTTGTTGCAACATTGGGCAAAATGAAGGGTGAAACAGGGCAGAAATTGATTTTATCATAACTTTCAAACCGTGCATCCGTTGGTCCTGAAATTTTTATGGTAGATGCATTGAGGTAGGGTGAATAAACACAGAAAATTTTAGAAAATTTCAGTTTGTATTCTTCATGAAATTAGCCACTTTCACCTACAGCCATTTCTCATTTTTTGGGAGATCCGTGCAACTAATGGCAGAGATTTTTTTTGTCAGAAGATGCATAATAATGTTGGTAACAACTTCAAAAAATTTCAGGGAAGTCTGATGTACCATTTGAGAGAAATTGCAAAATTCATTTCATTCTACAATTCCACTCCATCTCACTCCACTTTCACTCCATCTCACGCCATTTTCATTTCATTTCACAAGTCCACTCCACTTTCACTCCATTACATTTCACATCCATCTTCCATATTCATACATCATTTCTTTTTACAGATTGCGTGTTGCAGCCACATCTTATTCAGCAATTCTGACTCAATTGTACAACCTACAAAGAGATGATGATTACAGGAAATTGAAGGATTCTGTTTTGAAGACCAACATGCTCAAAGAGGACCAAAGGAACAACATCAAGCACAACAATTAACAAGGTCAAAATTCCGAGGTAAATTGTGAAAATTATTTTAATAGCAAAAAGTCAAAACATGAAATAGATACAGTGTATGTCCCATATGTTTCAGTGACTTTCTTTATCATTAAGATTAGTTTAGCCATATCCCTTATCCAAATTCCATATTTCTACAAGTTCATCATAAATTCTCCATCAGATCCATAGCCACTTCATTTTCCCTTATAGCTTAATCACCTCCATCCATTCACTTCCATTACACTTTGCAGCCAATCCATCCCTAAGTGCAGAAAGGTAATTCTAAGGTGAAGCATCATTCTTCAACTAATCCATCTTCAGACACAGAGATACAGTTTCAAAATAAAGCATTAGACTCTGTAGTCAATCTAGCTTCAAGCATAGAAAAGTAATTTTGAAAGGAAGATAATCTGCACAAAGGAGGAATGTGGCTAATTGTCAGGACACAATCAGTTGAAGTCAAGTATTTGGAAGGATATCCACAAGTCAAGGAGCTACTACAATCAGAAGGGAGGCTAAATTTTATAGAGAAATTTGATGGCTTCCATAAGGAGATTACAAAATCTTTTGTCAAATCTTTTGATGGAGCAGAAGAAGAGAAACTGACATGGATATTGAAAATAAACTTGACACTCCACTACAAAAGGAAGATGAAGAACTAATCTCTGAAAAGTTAACATAGATTAGAAAATAGATTAGGGCCAAAAGAAGCAGAAAGATAAGGTTGGATGTTCTAACAGAGGTTTCAAAGCACATGGAATAAGTTTTGATGAAATTGCATGAGGACATGCAATAGTCTTGCAGTGGGGGTATGTTGAGCCTTAAAATTGCCTTCTCTTTTACAAACCTTCACTTCATTTCATCATCATTTTATCACTTCATAAGCCTAAAATCAATGAAGAATGATTAGGATTGCTTAAAGGTTACAAGAAATTGATTAACATATTGTATTTTCATGATTTTTGCTATTTTAACAATTTTCTGCAAAATAGCTACAGAATGCAGACATTCCGTAGCTGACCGGCGATTCTGCAGTTGTTTTACAGTTTGAGTGGGTTACAGGTGTCGTCTCAAAGAAAGGCGCATATGGGAAAATTCCAGACTTCATCCACATCATTCCTTGCTCCCTACAAAGTCTGAGCACAATTCTACATGTGGTTATGCACGTGGGAAACCAAAACCAAGAGGTAGAGTTCTACCGGGACACAGACTCTACAGCTGTCTGCAGCAAAGCACGCAACCTTCAATAAGAGTTTTAATTCGAATAGGAATGGGAAAGACAGTAATCCCTGCATTATCTCAATGTTCTGTTATGTAATTTCATTATAAATATGACTTGGGAGACCAAGCAACGCTGGTTAGATCTTGGTTAGTTTTTGGCTTTTGCTGTTAGGTTCCAGAACCGTGAATACTCTATTTTTCAGTCTTTTTCTCCTTTAATGAAAGAAACATCATTTCTGTGAACGTATTGAGTTGATTTTGAGTTAGATTGCGTGCTACCAGGTGGTGGAGGGCCCCTGCCTCCTGTGCAGCTTTGTTTTATGATTTAGATAAGTAGCCTTAGCTTGATTTAGTTTTCAATTTCCAATTTCAATAGTTTTATTAATTTCATGTTTCCATGTTCATTTACGTTACATATTACAGTTAGTCCTGTTCTAATGAATTCTTCCAAAATACCTCTAATGATGAATGGGAATTAACTGTGATATTTTAGGAGTTTAATTGTGTTTTTCATTTTGAACTGTGTGTTTTATGTCAATTTTCATTAGATAGTACAGCCAGAATTGTTTTCGTAATATGCAATAGATTAGTTTCACTGTGGTTTAATACTCTGGAGATCAAAAAGCGCTTTAGTTCATTGTACTTCAAATTTAGGCTTATGGCATTTTAGTTGAATTCTGGTCACCATCTTTCCAGTTTGAATAATTGCATTTTAGCCCAGTTGTGGTCACTGTGTTTTCAGTTTGATTAATTGAATTTTAGCTTAACTCTGTCATTTGTATTTCAAAATAGATTAATTGCATTCTCGTTCATGTTTTGCTTAACGTATAGCCAAGTCTCACTAGTTAGTTGAATGTTAGTTCTTTTCTACTAGACTAAGGCCTTCATTATTTACAAAAAAAACCATTCCTGTTATTAAACTCTTCCAACATATTACTATGCAGACATGAATTGGTAATATCAATTCATGGCTTTGATTATTCTGCAGATTCTTATAATTGTGCAACTAGCCTTTTCCTGAAAATTATTCCAAAGGACTTTAACTTCCGAATAAGGTTTAGTAATGACAATTTAGGTTGCAGAGTAGATTAGTTTCAGTAGCCTTGATGAATTTAGAGTAGAATTATTCACTGTGTTGCAAAACTATCTTCTCCAAATATACTCAAACAAATCTCTAGTCATGGATAAGATTTTCTTTGTGATATGGTAAATTGTTGTTTAGGAAAACCTCACTGCACTAAATTTATCCTTTTCTTGAAGTATTCTAACATGTCTCTAACAAATGAATTGGACTAAATCTGTGTTGTGATTTACTGTCTAGTTTTGCATACCACACATGATTTAGAATTGTTTCTAGTGTGACCAACAACTGCTTTTCATCAACATTTAGTTCCTTCCCTTTTCAAACATAAAACCATAAAACCAAAAACATCAGAAAACACTAAACACAACGAAGTAGGAAAAGGTTACTTAGGCACATATGGTGCACTTCACTTCAATAGTTTACTAGCCCTGGTTGACAATTAAATGAACTCAATTTAGGAGACTAGGTTGAGCACAAATAGTTAGCCCACCCAAAAAAAAATTCGAGCTTGTTTTTCTCAATCCTAAAGTGATTTTTCCTAAAATTGATCCATTGGAAACTTGATTTGTGTAGGTGTGAAGATATTACCATGAGTATTTGGCATGAGAGATATCACGAATGAGAGGAACATGAAATGGTCACCAATCCAACTACTTTGCTTGTTCTCCAACAATGTGGTTTACTGAAGTATGCTAGATTAGAGATGATGAGGGGGAAGGAAAACCTTTTGAGCTAGATAATCTAGCAGTGGGATGATCAGCAACATGTTTTCCATATCAGGGGTCATGAACTATCGATAGTGAAGGAAGACATATACTTTCTAACTGACCTATCATCCATAGGACGAAGGCCCAATATGGCAAGTACGAGAGTTGATCCCTGCACCACTATGGGATTGATCTAAGCTCATTGCATGAAAAATAATGTGTGGGTAAGTAACCAGATTCCTATAGCACGGTTGGCCTCGAGATTGATGAGGTCTCTATTGATCAGCAGTTGTCATTGATGTCAACCCAAGAAGCACCAGGGCCTAACCCAATATTGCATGGGAATTTTGACCTACCAAATTAATATATTCTGGGTCAATAATGCTTTTTATATTTTCTACTTGTCGATATGTTTCCATTGATATATGGCATGCCATGTAATTCTTCACAGTTTGAGAGATATTCATGTTTGAAGTTTGTACCCCCAGTTAGTGGGCTAAAACCCCATGGGGTTGGGGCATGGGTCATTGAAAAGTCATAATTAATATTTTTTAAGCTCCTAAAATCCCTCCCACGTTCACTTGTTGAAGCCCCTCTCAACCTAATCATTTATATAAATTGTGATCCTCATTTTCTCCTTATGTAAGGGATTTCGCCATCTGAAACAGGTCATCATGGAATTTGTGCTCTAAATTTTTTTCTATGAAGGTTCAAAAGCTAAAATTGTTATGAGGCAAACCAAAAATCCTGAGGAAGCTGCTGTAAAAATTTCAGATTAAGGTGCGCAATAATTTTGGAGATATGGTCTGTGGAAGTTAGGGTTTTTGCAGGCTCCTAAAAATCATCTCAAAGACGTGACCTTGGTAAATATGTCATAACTATCTCTCTGAGTATCGGATTGGAATTCCATAAGAAGTGCTGGATGCTGCATAGTCTGAAATTTTTTCCCTATCAATTTCAGAGCCAAATGAGAAAGAAAAATGACAGTGGCTGCAGGTACATGTGTGATTTGCGACATGATCCATAATTAGGGCATTGTGAGGGGAAATTGAAATTATATCTTTTGAATAATCCAAATTTGGATAGACTATGGCATTTGGAAAAGGGACTCCGGGAATACTACAGGACCAAAAATCAGATATTGAGGATCTGAAATAATAGAGATACACCTGATTCAATATCAAGCTCCTAGAAGGCAAGAAAAAGCTAGATCATGTGTTGTCAAGAATTGAAAAGGACCAGACTTTCTACGGTAGAAAAGCAAAACAAGGTGCAGCAAAGGGTAGCATGACAAGAGCAGAAACCAAGGTGCATAACAGAAGCAAGAAGTTTATCATATGAATTATTCAAGTGGGCATCACTACATACAATCATTGTAAAGGTATCATTATACTTAGTCATTGTAAATACATTATTGTAAAAATTGTACTAGTGTCTATCTGCCAAGGGTTGAAGAGGTAGTGTTGGGAGGTCTAGGATCATCATTAAGTGGTTGTGTCAAAGTTGGGGTTATGGTCTAGTATATCTTCTTCTTCTGCATCATTCTATGTCATTGTAAAGTGGACCATTTTCCCTGGTATGGGAGTCCATTCTTCTTTTATTCTTCTATAGGGTGGTAGGGTGGTGCTAGGGTGAGTTGTAGCTCATTGGGTGTTGGGGCATCCGTTCAGTTACTACTAAAGAATCTCGTGCATTGGAGCATCCATCCAGTGGGAGCTGGAGAAGAATTCTTTTCTAGATTCTATGAAGTTGGAGCTTTATTTTCAATTGGAGTTGAATATTAAAGAATTATTAGAAAAGCATTAGGTGGTTTTTGTCCCGGAGTGGGTTTCCACCTTAAAAACTGTGTGCATTTATGTTCCTCTTATTCTGCTATCATTGTACAAACAACAGTAATAATTGAAGATTAAACAATGCTCTAATTGTAAAGAATATTGATTCACCCCCCCCCCTAGTATTTCCAACAATTGGAATCGGATCTTGGTTCCTTCAATAGCGGTTTAATAGGTACGGAAGGAGGTCATGGAGTGCCTTAATAATGGTGTACCTCTATTCAATGAAAATAATTATGCACTGCGGAAAGGAAGAATGGAGGTCTATCTCTTGGCAAGATTACGAAGTATGGGACACTGTTCAAAATGGATTTACATCAACTACGGATGAAAAGGGTAAGAAGAATTTGGTAAATGATGCAAAAGCAAAGAATATTATTATTAGTGGACTTATTTAATCTGCTTATCATAAGGTGTTGGGTTGTAAAACTTCCAAAAATGTATGGGACAAGCTTGATAATATATATGCAAGTGACTCAAATGTCAAAGAAGCAAAGCTTCAAATATATAGAGAAAAATTTGAGCAACTCAGAATGAAAAAAGATTGCAACATTGCTGCATACATCCAATACGTTGATGAAATAACCAGTACTCTAGAAGGATTGGGAGAGCCAGTTGATGAGAAGACTGTTATACGGAAGATTATTATAACGTTACCAGGGAGATTCAACCCAAAGGTATCGGTCTTAGAATACAATGAAAATCTAGACAAACTCAGCAAACAGGAATTACATGGAGTTCTCATAGCATATGAAATGAAACTTGATGAAGAATAGGGTACTTCGCATATAGAAACTACATTTCTTGCATCTAAGAAAACCAATAAGGATAAAAAAAATTCAATTGAAAAGACATGCACTTGCAAGTGTGAAGAAAAGGGAGATGATGAAGAAGATCTTTCAGATGAAGAATATGCTTACTTCACGAGAAAACTAAAAATTTGTAAGGGAAAATTCAAAGGTAAAATTCCATTTATATGTTTCAATTGTAATGAGGTTGGGCATTTTGCAACAAAATGACCAAACATAAGTAATGGAAACTCAAAAGGAAAGAGAGGCTTTAAGAAATTCAACAAGCAAGGATCCAAAAGGAACTTTCTGTCTAAATAAGATAGCTCATCATCCGATGAAGACAATGACAGTGAAGAAGAAGCCAATGAGAGAGTATTTTTTATGGCCAAGCATAATAAACCCAAGCACAAAAAACAAGAGGTGTCAAACAACGAAGAAGAAGGATGGACCATAGAATAATTTTATGAGGAAGCAATCAAGCTTATAAAAGATCTCAAGGCGGAGAAGATCTGTTCCAAAACTCTTGAAGAACAAGTTCAAGGTCTCAAAATTGAAGTTGAAGAACACGAATGCATTGAAGAGTCACTTCAAAATAAGTTGGAAGAAAGAAACCAAGAAAGGGAAGAATTAGAAGTCGAAGTAGTCTCACTGCGTGAGGAAGTGAAGAAAGGAAAAACTATCCAAAACTATGCCAACAGCTCAAGGGAATTGGAATAACTCATCAACAATCAATGATATTACAACGAAAAAACTGGCATCGGTTACAAAGAAGAAGAAGCGGGACCTTCTACAAAAAAATTTCATGAACTTTATGAATCCCAACTATATATGAACTTCATTGAATGGTCATAAAGAACAACCTTGAAGACAATTCCTCACAGTGAAGATTTCCATCCAAGTACCAACATATTTTTAATGGCTATTGTTATTCATGTGGAAAATTTGGTCATAAAGTTGTAGAATGTCGCACGTACCCTAGGAACCAATAAAATTCCATGAGATTTGTCAAATATGAACCTCCCAGGGCTCAGGAAACATCAATATATTTGAATATTTAAGAAATAATATTGAATGTTACAAATTTCGAAACTTTGGACACACAGCTAGAGACTTTAGACTTGAAAATCCTCCAGAAGAATCTTCGAAGCCATAGAACGAACGAACATGGAAGAAGAAGAAGACTGATAATTGTGCTCTCGCTCTCAAGGCTCAAAACAACAAAGATGTGTGGTATGTTGATAGCGGTTTCTCAACACATATGAATGGAGATAAAAATAACTTTATATCTCTGAAAGAGAAGAAGGATGGAACTGTATCCTTCAGAAATGATGGGTCTTCAAATTTTATAGAATCAGGTATCGTCACTCTCGGAAGAAAAGATGTTCTAGCCAAGAATGTTCTATTAGTTGAAAACATGAATCACAATTTTCTCAGTGTTGGACAATGGTGATCGAGGACACACAATACTATTCAACTCCACAAAATGTGAAATCGGGGAAAGGCGTGTATGGTGAAATTGTGGCTACGGCAAGTTGAACTCCAAACAACATATATGTTCTAAATGAAGCAACTAAAGCATGTCTAATAGCTAAAGAGGATGAGATAATATTTGGTAGAAATGATGATCAACTAAGTAAGAAGTTTTCTACAAAGATGCAAAGTGATTTTGAGATGTCTTTACTTGGTGAGCTGACATACTTCTTATGGCTTCAAATATCTCAGCAAGAGAAAATAATATTTATATGTCAAGCCAAGTACATCAAGGAAATTCTCAACAAATTTAAAATGGAATATTGCAAACCCATCCTTACTCCAATGGTAATAGGTTGCAAATTGAGCATAGATGACTCATCTAAGGATGTGGATCAAAGGTTGTACAGATCTATGATTGGTAGTCTTCTATATGTAACAGCCTCCTGACCAGATGTTATGCAAGAAGTTGGACAAGTAGCAATATTCCAAGCAGCACCAAAAGAATCACATAATGAAATATTCGCCGGCATTGGGGAATATCTCGCATGGAAGCAAGAGGGATATCCCACGTTCTCATTATATTTTCCTTTTTCAAGAATATAAAGTGGGAGTGGAAGTGTGTATAGGTCTGCAGGACGATTGTGTGTTAGCAGGAGTGGAAGTGTGTACAGGTCTGTAGGATGGTTGTGTTTTAGGGGGAATTACCCTTTGTCATTGATGTCAAAGGGGGAGAGAATGTTGTAGAAAGAGGTGTCATGATCGCAGGGGGAGTACTTGTGTTGCCATTAATGCCAAAGGGGGAGATTGTTGATCATCGGTTGTCATTGATGTCGACCCAAGCAGCAACAGGGGCTAACCCAATATTGCATGGGAATTTTGACCTACAAAATTAATATATTCTGGGTCAATAATGTTTTTGATGGTTTCTACTTGTCAAGATGTTTCCGTTGATATAAGGCACGCCATGTAATTATTCACGGTTTGAGAGATATTCATGTTTGAAGTTTGTACCCCGAGTTAGTGGGCTAAAACCCCATGGGGTTGGGGCATGGGTCATTTAAAAGTCATAATTAATATTTTTAAGCTCCTAAAATTCTTCCCACGTTCACTTGTTGAAGTCTCTCTCAACTTAAGCATTTATATAAATTGTGATCCTCATTTCCTCTTTATGCAAGGGATTCGACCATCTGAAACAGGTCATCATGGAATTTTCGCTCTAAAGTTTTTTCTACGAATGATCATAAGCTGAAATTTTTATGAGGTGAAGCTGAGATCCTGAGGAAATTTCTCTAAAAATTTTAGATCAAGGTGCGCAATAGTTTTGGAGATATGATCTGTGGAAGTCAGGGTTTTTGCAGGCTCCTGAAATTCATCTCAAAGAAGTGACCTTGGTAAAATCTTCATAACTCTCTCTCTCTGAGTATCGGATTGAAATTCTGTAAAAATTTGCAGATAGTGCACAGTCTGTACTTTTCGCTCTATCAATTTCAGAGCCAAATGAAGAAACAATGACATGTGGCATGCCGTACAAGTGAGCTTTGCTGAAACAGTCCATAATTGGGGCATTGTGAGAGATTGGGCATAAATCTCTCTTGAAGAATCAAAATTGGGTCAGACCTATGGCATTGGAAACAAGACTCAGAGGACTACTACAGGACCAAAAATCAGATATTGAGGATCTGAAATAACAGAGATACACCAGATTCAATATTGAGCTCCTAGAAGGCAAGAAAAAGCTAGATCATGTGTTGTCAAGGGTTGCAAAGGACCGAATTTCTATGGAAGCAAGAAAAGCAAGGTGCGATAGAGGGTAGCATGAAAACGGTAGCAACCAAGGTGCATAAAATCGGCAAGAAGTTCATCATATGAAGTCTTCAAGTGGGCAGCACTGCATATAATCATTGTAAAGGTATCATTGTACTAAGTCATTGTAAATACATTATTGTAAAAATTGTACTAGTGTCTATCTACCAAGGGTTGAAGAGGCGGTGTTAGGAGGTCTAGGATCTCATTAGGTGGTTGTGTCAAAGTTGGGGGTTATGGTCTAGTATATCTTCTTCTTCTGCATCATTCTATATCATTATAAAGTGGACCATTTTCCCTAGTATGAGAGTCCATTCTTCTTTTATTCTTCTATAAGGTGGTAGGGTGGTGGTAGGGTGAGTTGTAGCTCATTGGGTGTTGGGGCATCCGTTCAGTTGACTACTGAAGAATCTCGGGTGTTGGAGCGTCCATCCAGTGGGAGCTGGAGAAGAATGCTTTTCTAGATTCTAGGAAGTTGGAGCTTTATTTTCAATTGGAGTTGAATATTGAAGAATTATTAGAAAAGCATTAGGTGTTTTTTGTCACGGAGTGGGTTTCCACCTTAAAAATTGTGTGCATTTGTGTTCATCTTGTTTGCTACTATCATTGTAAAAACACTGATAATAATTGAAGATTAACTAATGCTCTAATTGTAAGGAATACTAATTCACCCCCCCTCTCAGTATTTCCAACAGTCTCTTCTGTGGATGATCGTTCACTTAGCAGGGGCCAAGAGTTAGCATGTGGCCACCAAGGCCCAGGTATTATTGGTGTTGGATTGTCTGCAGTTGCAGATATTTGACTGGTGTGAAGGTGTTGTTTGTGAGGTTCGAGAAGAATTGACAGCATGTAAGACCCAGTCATGACAAGAGTTTGGTTTTGGTACACTGATAGTTTCCTTTATACTAGAGCGAGTGCCCGTCATGAGGCCGAGGATGATCATGGATGTTATGGGACCACGAGAGCCTAGACAGGGTCATTGGTCCACTTTGATGTTGCGGAATGGAGAGCGTCTGATCCACCATTTCTTTAATGATGCATTCTTCGAGTAGCTAAATGGCTAGATCCTGATGATCGAAGATTATCCCTATACAAGGATGAACTACACAGGAGATATGGAGATGATATTTCCACTAGGAACTCAGTGGCGCCTAGATGGTAAGAAGGAAAAAAATTATTTTCTTTAATTATTTTTTGTCTTTTTAATGTTTATGAAATTTTATTGTTTAATGGGTGAAAAATATCTTGATGTGAAGCTTATTACTTGACACAGATGTGGCACCCGTCTGTCCAGCTAGAGCCCCTCACTATGCATGGTGAGGAATGTAGCTACCTGGTTCTTGAGTAGCACAACAGAGGTTGCAGTAGCCGCTGAAGAGGTTGATGATGCACGCAGTTTGCATGAGGTTTCTAGGAACCTTGAAGGATTGAGCATGGGCGTGCCGCCTCTTCCCATGAGGGAGATCTGCATTCACCTGTAGTGATACACAGTGGGTGTGTCAGAGAGGTTTTTTGGTGCCTCTGAGGAGGTTAGCCAGAGCAGTTATCTACTACCATGAGCAACAGGCTAAAGAGGATTAGATGATATATGGATAGATGTCAGAGCGAGGCTTATCAGAGCCAATTTTAGTGAAACACCCAAGTTTTGAAGATTTTTTTGATGTAACTTGACTAGACACGACATACATATATATATATATATATATATATATATATATATATATATATATATATATATATATATATATATACATATTGGCGATTTTGATCTTCTATTTTTTAATTTGTATGTATTTTTTATGATGAAAAATATACACTCATTCATGAATATTTCTATACGAAATGCGACAAATGCCAATATAAGACATTATTTTCCAATGAATCAGCTAATGTATTAGATTCTCTAGGAATGTGCTCAAAATTAATGAATTGAAATTGACGTTCTAGAAGTCACACCCTTAAGTAATAACATAATAAGATTGGAAGTTCGAATGCATAATGAATAGCTGGGAATCTAACCTAACCACCAGATTAGAGATGTCGCGAGATGCATATTCTGTGAGGAGTTGTATCACCAACATGTACTCAACAATACTTTTGGTGGAATCGCCAAGAAATATTCCCCCGAAACCAAGTAGTTCTGACTGAGGTGTGTAGAGGACCCAAGCAACTGATGTAATGTGTCATGTGTGACGACTAGAACCATCCACATATCCAACATATGACAAGGATGACGAAGAAATATATGTAAAAGAAGAGAGTCTATATGAGAAAAAACACTCAAAAACCCAAAATATCCAGATACACCAAAAAAACAAAACTTATATACATAAAATTATGAAGCATATGCCTAATGGGACACTAGGTGAAATACTTCTTCAAATACAGCCCATTATGGGGCTCAGTAAGGGGAATCCCATCATAGTCCCGAAGCTCATAAGCCCCTTTAGAAAGGACTTTCGTGATGATGTATGGACCAAGCCATAATGGCTGAAGTGTTCCTTCCTCCAAGAGATTGTGTCTCTGATCGTAGAGTAGAACGAGATCGCCATCTTAGAAAGAATGAGGCTTGATAGATTTGTCATATTGAGCTTTTACGCAACTCTTGTGAGCTTCGAGTGCTAGTGTAGTATCTCGATGATTTTTTTCCAGTTTATCGAGCGAGAGCAAGTGCCCTTCTTCAGCAATGGTACCGAGTAGGATTTCAACGGATAGCTTAACTGATGGAATCTCACACTCGATTGGAAGAATTGATTCTAGACTGTATGCTAATTGGAATGGTTTGAATCCTATAGAAGTCTTCACTGGCACTCGATATGCCCATAATGCGGAGCATAGATTCCTATGCCATGTGGTTTTATGATTGCCGACTAACTGATGAATCATGGTCTTGAGGACGCCATTTACGTCTTCGACTTGACTGTTAGCTTGTAGATAGTAGGACAAAGATTGATCTTGTTGAAAACCTAGCATGGAAGTTAACTCCTTCATCATTCGGTTCTGAAAGTGTGAACCATGATCTGTGACAATCGAGCGGGGTACACCGAAACGATAGATGAACTGATTGAACAGGAAGAGAGCAACGATTTCTCCTTGAGGCCGGAAAGTGGGAATGACTTCAACCCATTTTGTGAAGTAGTCGACCGCAACTATGATGTAGTTGTGTCCATCAGCAAAAGTGGGATTTGAAGTGAAGAAATCTATTCCGCATTTAGCGAAAGCACTGACGGAGATAAACGAAGGAATAGGGGTAGGATGGGAGTGCATTTTCTTCGTAAAAATATAACGCGAATGGCACTTTTGGACCGATGTGATGCAGTATTTAAACAAATTGGGTGAATAGTATCCTGTACACAAGATTTTCTGGGCAGTATCTATGCCAGAAAGATGGCTGTTGCACACCCCAATGTGGCAATCATTTAAAATATGTTCCACCTCGTTAAGAGTGAGACAACGTCGAAGAAATATATCGACAACACGACGATATATAGTATCTTTCAACACGAGATAGTGTTTTTCTTGGTGACAGATGTGACAACGGTTGTATGATGTGAGAGTTGGACAGAACTATTGAGTTTGGAGGTAGACCAAAATGTCCCCGTACCAAGGATCAACAGAATCGAATAGATAGACGGATTCATCAGGAAATGGCTCATGAGCTACTTCCTCTGGGTCAATTCTGGGAAGGTCTGACAGTAATTCAATGAAGACTAGAGATTTATTTTCTTTAGAAGCAATGAAACGAAATAAAATTGTTGGAGGATTACAATCCATTTGGAATATTTTCCTCCAATGATCTGACGAGACAATATGTGTCGCATGGGATTCTCCAAAGAAATTACGGTAGTCTATTGTAGCAATATATAGTGTTGGAGCAGGGTGGCATCGAAGACCACCACGAGAGTTAGTTTCTCCACATGTGAATATCATAATTCAGGTCCAATGAGACCTTTTAACAGATAATAAATCACATGCTCACTATCGTCATCATGGAATTGAACGAAAACCATGCCTAGCAAGGATAATGAGGCTGCCAGGTAGAGTAGAAAGTTGCGCGAATAGTTGGGGGCACTAAGAAGTGGGGTAGAAATGAGTGCATGTTTCAGGGCGTCAAACGACAGTTGAACTTGATCGTCCCAGAGATATGGTACCCCTTTCGTGAGTAAGCACATGAAGCCTTTAGTCATCTCGGCATAGTTTATGATGAAGCATCATAAGAAGTTTTCCTTCCCTTGCAAACATTGGAGTTGCAAAATGGATCGTGGCGCAGGTAATTCAAAAATATCCTTAAACTTATTGGGATCAACCCTGATCCCGTGCTTGGAGAAAATGAAATAAAGAAGATGTCCAAAATCGACAAAAAATACACACTTATGTCGATTCAGACATATGTTGTAGAACCTACACCGAGCAAATATTTCTTTAAGATGCGCAAGGTGATGGGCTCGTTTCTTGGAGTGAGTCGGAAGGTCATCCAAGTAAACTTGTACAATGTGTCTGATATCGTGAAATGCATAGTCCATGGCCCTTTGAAAATTTTCTCCTGCGTTCTTCAGATCTAATGGGATTTTATGATATGCAAATGTGCCCCAAGGAAAAATGAAGGAAGTTTTATGTTGGTCATCCTTTTAAATCGCTATTTGGTTATATCCCAAAAAACCATCCATAAAGAAGAAATATTCACATCCAGTGCAATTGTCGAGAATCTGATCTATAAACAGAGTAGGATAATTGTCTTTTGAACAAGTGGCATTCAAATAACGATAATCAACATAGACTCAGATGGTGCCTTGTTTTTAATCTACACGAACCGAGTTGGATACCCATTCTGTTAGAGGAATGGGATAGATGAAACTAGTGTGTAAGAGTTTTTTGACTTCTGTCTTGATAGCTACTACTTTGCGAGGGTGGAAAAGTCAGAGCCTTTTCCAGAAAAGCTTTGAATTTTCATAAATCTTGATTTCGTGCTTGACTATAGAAGGATCTATGTCGGGAATTTCATCATAATACCAAGGAAAAATATTGTGGAACTCCTTAAAAAGGGATGTGAAGTGTGCAATTTCCTCACGACTGCAATCCGTTCTAGTCTGTATATTTTCCACGATACTCGTTTTGACCAAGATATCTATGAGCATAGTCTTGGAAATATTCCCCATGTTCCCTTCTCCATCGATAGTTTTAACAGTTGTGTAAGTGGAGGGAACGATTTTAGGTGGGCCGAAAGATGGGATTTGAATAGTGGTTTCATCTGAATCAGACATCAATGTGCGAGGATGAAACTCTCCCTAAGTTTGTTCCTCTAGAGACATGATCTCTTGGATAGCTTCATCCATAGGGAGGACTTCATCAAGTAGATCCTTAGAAGGAACTATGATGGGTGAGAGGGTGGTACCATTGGTTTAAACTAAAGTAGTGGAGGCTTCAGAGGCTAATTGGATGGCTTGATAATCCAACTCAGCCGGTGATAATGGCATCTAATCTCCATAGGAATAAGTTTCTAAATGCGTTGGTAGGATCCAGGGATCGATAGAGCCATCTGAGATGGTGGATATCATTGAAATCGTGTGTGGAACCTCAAGCGGTGGGAGAGGAAAACAACCCATCAGGGAATATGCCTTTAGAAGATTGGTACCGACACTAACGTAAGTGTTAGGAACACCTCCTACTAAGGGTATAGTGCTACTAGGTAATGTAGAATAATCAAGGGTGCAAAAGGATAGTTGGTCCACTGTAACTATCTTCCCATCCAATGGAAAAAGGATGAGTTAGAAAACTGAAGAGACAATGGTAGTCATTGCATAAGACCAACTGCAACCCAACAAAATATTATAGTCGAGATGATGATCTATGACTTCTATGTCCATAGTTATCATTTTCCCACTAAGTGTAATGGGGTAGCTAGCAGGGTAGCCTTTTGGGAGGAATGTGTGGCTATCTAAAGCTTTGAGGGAATTCGATGGTGTAGACAAAGTGGGAGAAACCAAAGTGAGCCAGCACACAGTTGACATTACATAGGTCAAAGCACCTTCATCTATGAGAGTGTGATGGATTGGTATCCCTTTTGACACAACTTGAACCTCGAATGCAAGCTAGTGTGAAAGGTGAGATTTGAATTTTTCCATGTCGAAGATGGCTAGCATATAATCCTGGGGGTCAATTCCACCAATGGCTGAAAGCATTGATTTCCTTTGCGTTGGGAAGTTTTTCAACACTTCAAGTGCAAACATAGCTGACAGTGCTTGCGCCAAATCTTCTACAATGTTGTAGTTTTTGACAGCATGTGCAGAGGTTTTATGGTTCGTGCATCGAAGGGTCCCTTTGGGGAGACTAATGATAGGGTCAACAACGGGCCTTTCAATATGCAAATCGTTAGGCGACGGTGGATTTGAACTTGAACTAGGTTCATGTGCCTCAATGACTAGATTTCCATAGATTTTAGCTTAGGTTTGGAGTTCAATAGTCTCCATGCCATAAAGGGTAGATGATCCTTTAGTAGAAGGATGAGCACCACCATTTACCCTTTTGGGGGGTTGTGGCAGGTTTTCAAACATGTGTTGTTTTTTTTGCTATGGATTGGGGAAGGGATTGTAAAGGATGACATGTGTCCTTCTAGTGTCCTTTTGTGTAATAAAATATGTGCATTTCTATAGCCGAGGACATTATATGTCAAGTGGTCCTTTACACAAATTTTGCAAGGGAATCTCATAGGTTTCTCCTTTCCTTTGTCGTTTTTGGTAGCATTTCTCTGATTAGGATTATTCTGATTATTGGGCTACTCTTCAGAAGGGGTGGTATTTTTCTTATTCTTCTTATTCTTGCCACTAGGTTTTTATGTAGACTTCACAGAGTGTACCTCAGTGGTAGGAAGAGTAGCCGATTGGGTGGGGGAGGCGGTAGCCGAAGATGGCTGGGAAGCTTTCCTACTAAGTTGTTTTACAGCTACACCAGAAGTTTCCCAACTATGCCGTCAGCATGCGCTCTGGGTAGCTATGTAGTAGGAGGATTCAAGTTTTGAGGGGCATGGGGGATTAATTCATACACCGTGCTAAATTAAAAATCGATGAGGTCTAGATGTTGTGCACGACAGATGGATTGGTCTTCCGTGACCACACCAGAAAACAAAATTTCCTTAGCAAGGGGTGGTAGGAGTGACTTGAAAAACCAGTTTGATAATAGATGATCTGGGATTGGCGCTTTGACTAACCTCTACCTACGTCTCCAATCATGAATGTGATCGAAGATATGGGTGGCAGTGTCTTGGCGCAATGAGGATAAGAGTTCAGTTGTGGTTTCATATCGGATAGGTAGTTGAAAGTTCTTAAGAAACTTTGTTTCTAAGGCACCAAATGTATTGATTGCAGCACATGGTAAATCGATGTACTAATTGGTGGCGTTTCCTCTGAAAGTGCAGGGAGAAAGTCTGAGCTGGATACTATCATGCACCATGGAGTTAGAAACATACCATAAATGAAAGGTGGTGATGTCCTCCACTTGTTTCCCTTCAAACTTAGGGATGTTAGATAGAATTTTGTGTGGTACTAGAGGCCAAAATTGGTTGTAGTTTATAGGATCATTGGTCAACTTGTATAAATCAGGGATGTCTAAAGCTACCAAGAATGTAAATTGTGTGGTTGCCCCCGAGTTTAAACAAGGAGGTGTGAGTTGACCATTTGGACCATAGGGTCCACCTATCAAACTGTTACCAATGGGATAAGTAGGAATTTGTTGATAAAAATTTCCAGTGAGTAGAGGTATAGGGATGTACGGTTATTGTTCATATGGGAAGTTGTACTGGGGGACAAACAACTAGTTTCCCCCAGGGTAATAGTTTCCCTCTTGCCCTAATTGTTTTTGAGGATAGGTGGCCCATATAGACACGATAGAGTTAGCTTATGGGATACTACTATTTGCATAATTTATCGTTGGCATGGACCCTACACCATACAGTTAACCACTAAGAGAAATGGCGGTGAAAATCGATGGACTTGCTTGCAGGGTTAGTGAAGTGCCCCTTGGAATATCCATTTTGGTGACACTGCCCCTCAGCAAGGCAGCCAAGAGGTTCAAACTCAAGAATGGGTTCCAACCGAAAGGGTTGCTAAAAGGAACTGAAGTAGCCCCACTAGCAGGAGTGAAAACTTGGGGTCCAAGTGTAGTCACTATAGGAGTGGGTACCGCAGGCTTCAGAATCCCACTCATAGTTTTTGTGCTCACATTTCTAGGACCAGGTATAGTCTGTCTACTAGGGTTCCCAATCAGTTGTGTAGAACCGCCAACTAGCAGGGAAGATGGTGGTGGTACCAAGTTTTCCACCAACGACACCGACCCAACAGTCTTCGATTGTGAGGTGGATGTTGGTGTAGCCGAAGACATGGCTGGTACCATTGTTACCTGAATCAACAATGGCCCTAACGGGTGATTGAGAAAAGGATTGTAAGGAGGTATGACTCCTTCCATGAAAGGATCCTCAGGGAACTCCATATTGCAAGGGGCAATGTGAAAATCAGAGGTTATCACTGGAGACTTCTCTTCCATAGAAGGCACTGGGTCACCAAGACTCAACTCCTCCCCCAGTGTCAATAAAGGGAGACCTTGTTGTCATCTAGAAAGATGACGAGGGTCAAAGGAAGCCATGATGACCAATTAATTTTATCAAAAAAATTATTGTGATGTATTATTAAGTCTAAGTAGAACCATACAACTAAAAAAAGGGGACTTCTAAAATCAATCAATCAAGCATCCAGAGGGGTAAGACCCTGTATGAGTACTATCATTTGCTAGAGATGAAACCCATTATCACAATAACATACAAAGAGGTCTAGGCAATTTTACATTTATGGTTACTCTTGAGCTTCACCGTAACCTCAGACAATGGGTGTAAGCACTCTCATGGAGACGAGTACCCTCCCAAAGACTGAAGACAAAGTAGGTTTTTCTATGTCAGGTACCAGGGAAGCCTGCCACAGTCACCTTATGTTTGTCCCTAAAAGTAGGGCAACTAAAGATACCTCAAATCACAGACACTATTAGGGGGAAGAACATCACACTATATGGGAAGAACACCTAGATCCCCGATCTAGTTTTGACATCCCAAAGGGGAACCCCAATAGAGATCACACTATATGGGAAGAACACCTAGATCCTCGATCTAGTTTTGACATCCCAGAGGGGAACCCAAATATATAGAATGCCCATTGTTATTTGATCGAAGGCAGGCTACCTTCTCACGCACCCTGGTGTTGTCTCGCACTTAACTCCGGTATTAGTGGAGCGGTCCCAATAGTATGAGTATAGCATGATTTTTACTCTTTTAATTACTCTAGTCTCAAGTTTTGCGATCTTGGGAAGTTTTCTCACTCTGCCTATCCCAAGATCCTAGCTTGAACTACTATTGGTGTAAGCTCAGAAAAAGAGTTATATGATTAATTTTATTAGTGCTTTATTTCTTAGTGTACTTTCTTAGAAGTCTTCGAAGGGGGATTGAACATATGAAATGTAATGAGACTTTGACTGAAACCGTGCTAAAAATGATTTTAATATTAAATTCGATGAAGAATTTATTCTATAGGGAGAAATATTTCACACATCCGTGAAGTAATAAATACTCAAATAATTGATTTCAGCCTAAAAAATTATGACATCTATCTATCCTCACTAACAACTATTTTAACCTAAACAAAATCAGAATGAAATCAGCTATGTTCAGAAAAACTAAAAAAAAACTTTTCTTTTTCAAAAAGTAAATGCGACTAACACTAACTTTTCAAATAAGAAAACTAAAATTCTAGCAGGCAACCAAACATAGGGATCCAAAATATAGAAGCTAATATGGCAACCAACAACTCCACAGTGATGGAAATCACAACAGAGTGTAACACAAATTTTTGGTTGGGTAACACAGGCTAGCAAAGGCTACAGAGCTTTAATAACAGGACTAGAACATTGTTCCCAAGCATCAGAAACGTTATAATGCACTAGAACACACACATGGGGTAGGTTACTAATGGAAAATTTACACTAATGGAAAATTTACAAGAAATGGCTAGGCATGGTCTGTTTTGAACACTATGAGCTACTAATATGGCTACAGAGCATATGGAATGATTAGAAAGGGATGTGAGTAGAATAGGAAGTAACAGATGGAAAGAACCAAAGGCTCAGAAACAAACAATCCAAGAACTAAGGATTAAATCCCCAATATGGTCGCGAATTCTACTTAGGGGTAAAATGCATGGATGGGAGCTGATGTAAATCCCTCTCGAGTCTTCCCAGTGCCCAAGTTAAACAATCAGATTAGCTATATAGTTCACAAAGACATTGCATACATGTTTATGGTAATGCATAATCGACAAAGTGAGATATTGAAGGATTACCTCTTTGTAGACAACAGATCCATTGGAGAGCGCTAAGCGACGTGGATAAAGTCCTTCCTCATTCGCTCCAAGTCTAGGTACTGCAAACAAAAAAAGAACACGTGTAATATTCACAATTGTATCACTTACTAGCTACTAAACAACCATATAATCAACATTCAACTATGCAAATCTGAGCCATTTATATCATGCTTCATAAACAAATAAATAATAAATGTGACATTGAAACATCAAATGGACAAAAAAGATACAGTTCTATTGATATATAAGAAGGAATATTACAAACATTGATCAAACCAAGCTTTCCTCAGTCTTTCAACTCCTCTCTCTCTCTCCTATATCTTTGAGTGTAATGATACTTAGGCTAAGAGTTCTCAATGAACCTTGAAAATCCTTAAGCCTTACACTCAACAATAAATTTTTTCTCTGCACACAATCAAACTTTCGACCTATGACTAAGAGCCCAAGCCTCTAATTTATAGGAATTTGGGACGGCAGACCTTGCCAATATTTTCAATTAGCTTGAATGGGGAAAAGTCATGATGTTTCTTTTCCTTTCATTGTTTTTCCCTCTATATATGCTTAGTTGTGTTTAGTAATGTCCAATAAGAGGCCTTTACTGCAGGTTGCTGCTTTTGGACTGACTCCTTTCGAGAAAAAGTAGGAAATGTTAGTCAGTTTCTGCGGGATTTTTCCCTTTTATTCATGAAAACTTGGTTAACGCTACCCCTTAGGTAGGACAGTGCATTAACCTAGGCACTAACACTCCCTCTGAAAGGCTGGGATGTGTTATAACTGGACTTGGTTGTCTCTAGGGTGTGTTACCTTGGCAAAATGGTTCTTTGTCTAGGTCACTTTCTTCCTTCCATGTTTCCTTCTCCTCTGATCTGATGAGGAGCTGATTTGTTGTGTAACACTTTCCTCTTAATTCGATAGGTAATTTACGGGAAATAATGGTCTTTGGATATTTATCCTCCAGGAATTCGATCTTAAATTTGTCACACCAAAGAGTAAGAAATTTTTAGCCCTTTCAAAACTCATTTCTGAATTAGTGCACATGATCCTCCAAGTAATGATTATTTACCCAATGAACATTTGTTTTCCCTCATTTTGGATGATACTTGTTATGGCTACATCTTTACCTATATTCAAACCCAAAAATTTCCTCCCCATCGCGGTCATGATGATCGATGACATATACGAAACCAGACCCTCACTACCTTCTCATTGGTGATGATCTCTATCGTCACGATGTTGATTCTGTCCTTCATCATTGTCTCATGTATGCTGAAGTGGAGCAAGTCTTTAATGTCTATCACAACGTGACTTGTGGTGGCCACCTCTATGGTGTGACCACTACCCAAAAAATCATGCACACTGGATATTTTTGGGCTTCTCTCTTCAATGATTGCATTGAAGATGTCAAACACTGTTCCAATTTCCAATTATTTGTCCCAAAGGCAAGAGCTCCAATTGCTTCCCTCCATCCTGTCATCGCATCTAGTCCTTTCTGCAAATGGGCCATTGATTTTATGGAGTGTCTCCCCCATCTACTAATAACCACAAGTATATTATTGTGGCCATCGACTATTTTACAAAATGGGTTGAGGTTATGCCAAAGTTCAACAATACTGTAGCTACCTCAACCCTTTTCTTCTTTAACTATGTTATCACTTGATTCTGGGTTTCGAAACAATTGGTCTCCGACCATGACCGACATTTCAAAGATTAGATATGGTGTGAGCTATCCTCTCTATTGGGATTTGAGCACTTATATTCATTTTCCTATTATCCCCAAGGTAATGGAAAAGTTGATGTGGTCAATAAATTTTTTAAAACTATACTTCAATGGACGGTGTACAAGAACAAAACTAACTGGCACCTCATGTTATTCCCTACTTTGTGGGCGTATAGAACTTTTTTTCTCCCCGTGATTTGAAATATTGCCAAGAAAAACTATGCAAGGAACCACATCAAACCACTTTGGAGTCTAGGGATCTAGCCTTCCTGGATTCAAAGAGGGCTCTCTCTATTTTTTGGTGAGAATGATTTATCTATGTGCTTATGTTTTCTGATTTTAGGCTAGTTATGAATTTCTGGGGTTGTTTGGTTTTTTTTTTTATTGTTTAATTAATTTGTTGAGTGTTTCAATTGAATAGATAGATCACGAGAAGCATTAATCCATTGGGATATGGTGTCATAAAAGGTTTTAATTGTACATCAACTCTGCAAGGGTTTTCATAGGGAAAACTAAGTATATCAAGTGGATATTTTAGATTAGATGAAATATGAAATGACAGCAAGTTTTTAAATCAGTAAAAATAAAGGGAAATTAAGAATCCTTTAACTATACTTCTACAATAAAAGCCTTTAAGATAACTATTTAGGAGGAACTAAAGATCAAGGAAAACCATAGTTTCCTTTAGCTAAACTCTACTAAGTAAATATTTAAGACAAAAATCCAGAAATCCTAGAGAGCAGGATGCACCTGAATTCTCTAGCTATTAATTTCAGAGAAAGAAAAAATTCAGGATAGCAGTTAGTGAAACTAAAGAGTAGGACACCCCTAAATTCTTTAATAAAACTTCAAATAAGGCCTTTAAAGAAAAATTTTAAGAAAAAACAAAGAGTAGGGCAAACCATAACTTCCTTTTGCTAGAATCTACTAAGTAAACTTCAAGGCAACAAGCTAGGTGGAACTAAAGAGCAGGCCACCCCTGCATTATTTAATTATACCTTGCAGAATAAAACATTAAGATGAAATAAGCAGACATAATTAAGGTGCTAAGGCAACATATCTTAATCTAAAATTTCTATTCTTTTATCGGAGAAATGATGGACAATATGGAAAATAGAAGAGAAACATTGACAAAAAAGGATAACATCACCATTAACATAGTTCAAGAATCTTGTGAACGTGCTTGTATTACTGATGTCAAAAACAATTACAATACTCCAGTGCAACAATATTTTCAGCTCAGAGTTTGATTGAAATCCAACCTAGCAGCTCATCCTCCAATCAAGTGACCCACCAACGAAAAATAATAATGAACAATACATGCAGTATCTATCTGTAGATGTGGAGGTGATCCTATTCTAGGGCTTCAAACTATATTTATTACAGAGTAAATGATTCTTGACAATTGAGACCAGGCAAGGCCCAATGCAAGAATATTTGTGACTGACTCATTGTAATAATAACTTATAACTTAACTGCTAAGCTAACTTTAGGATACTTTTGACTTTTTGGCTCTAATATTAACTCTTTCAATAACTTCTGAGTAGCTGAGAAATATCTCTGATTGGAACATTAAGTGAGGTAGCAACCTTTAGAAAAAATAGGTTGTAGGTGGCCAAATGAGGTTTGGAAGAAGTAATTGCTATTTTTCCTTGTCATTCAGATATGTCTTCTTTGCTAATTTGCTTTTGATTTGCCTTTAAACTCTCATTTGGTCTTTAAAGCAGATTATGTCTCCTCCTTAACTCTGCTTTATATGTTTAATTCCTTTAATCTACCTTTTATTTCTGATCTCTCTTTCAACTTTCTCTCATCTGTGCTTTTTCTTCAACTCTGCCTTCTAATCCTGATTTCCTATTTAACCTCTGATTAAACCTTTAATCCCTTTTTTCTTTCACTGTCACGTTGAACTATTTAACTGTGACTGTCCCTTTAACTGTGTTTCTATCTTCCCTTTATCTTTCCATAGCCACTCTAAACATTCTCCTCTTTTCTTTTATCTTTTTCTCTGTCCTTTGATTGAAAACTTGTTGTCTCTGATTGATCCAACGCTCATGATCCTTTAATGATTAAATATTTCTGGATCATCACCCAGAGAAACCTCATTTGATAATTCATGGATTCTCAAAATGCAATTTATGAATTTTCTTATATATTGAACTCTTCCACAATTAAAAGAAATTATTTATAAAACCTGCGCTGTGGACATAGTCCGGGAAATGAAGGTTTGTAGGCAGCAAGGCCATTTGTGGATAGAGTCCAGAAAAATGAAGGTTTTTTTGCCTTATGCATTTTTTTATGGCTTACTGAGTCCTTTGGACATGTTATATGGGGTTAAAAGAAATTATCGGGGCTTATCGCAAGGGCAAAGTGCTCAAACATGTTTGAACAGGTTGGTGGTTTTGTGGTAGGTGGGAAGGTGGTTTCGAGGTTTATCGCATGATGCATGGGCGGTAAATGGTATCGGGCATAGGGTGTGCAATACCATACAGGGAGTGCCACATGGAGGGGAGGAAAGGCGGTAAAACCACCCATATCACAAGGTCGAAGGGTTTTTAACCTTCACATTTTTGGAAGTGTGATATGGTGCATGGGCCATTGGATCAGACGGGTGAGATCTAAAGGTGGTCGGGTGAGAAAGGGTCATGGGTTAGTTAAAAGGTGGGGCCCGGGACTTTTGAATATGATGGCAGGTTTAATAGTTAGCGTGGGGCATTTATGAAGCGGGGGTAAAGTAATAGAGCGGGGTATTTGTACTGCGTGGCCTGGGGTAGGTTAAGGCAGGCGCGCTTAACATATAGTGGTGGGCCATGTTTATATGGGAGCAGAGGAACGAAGGTTTAGACTGGGGGATTTAGAAAAAGGGTCCAGGTTGTTTTGAATATAGTGGGGTCAGGTATTTAAAATGAATAACATTTCTTTTAAATAGTGGGGCCTGAATGAAATAAATTTTTAGTTTAAAACAATGTAAAAATGGGTTTTTACATTGTTTTAATGGAAGAAGGTGAAATGGATGAAGGGGAGGGTTTTCATGGGGTTTTTAGTAATGGTAATGGGGTTTTAGGTAGGGGAAAAGGAAAAAATGAGGGATCAAGGTCAGACATGAAAATTTTTAGAGTGAATGAGTGACCTGAATAGGTAAAGTGAGAGATAGTGAAAATAGGTTAAATGAAGATAATGAAGGCAATGAGATTTCTGAAAATAAAATGTTAGTCAGGGAATGTTTATTTTTAGTAGACTGTCGAAAACCCATAGTCATCTAGTGATACTATGAATACAGGAGACTAACAGTGGCTCCAACTGGGAAAGACGGTGTCAAGAATCTTAGATCTGAGATCTCTGGATTTTGTAGGTCAATGCCTTATCCATTTTGGTTGATTTTCCAATTTGTAATGTTGATCTGCTGCAACTTTTGTGACTGTGACCTTCAAGAATTAAAACTCATGCTTCCTTCAAACATATCCTGCCTGCCCACCACTCTAGTCTAACATTTTTTCTTCATTTGGGTGCATTTAGACTGGAAAACCCTTGACATCATTTTTCTTTTGAAAAGAAAACTATCTACTTGTACCCTTATAACTTCCAAAGGCTCAGATTAAACTAATGAGCTCTTTTATTATCTACCTAATCTACTTATCTGTCAAGATTAAGAAATTTGACAGATTTCTATTCACTAACTATCAATATGAATTTCAAAGCATGGCTAAATCAAGATTAAGCAGTTTGATTGTCATGAATTTTGGCATTTTGGACAAAATGCAGACAATATTTATTTTGCAAAAAGTAAAACTAATTAAGGGCTTTGGTATTGAATATTTCATTTATCACTCATCCCTTTCTTTTCTTTTTGGTTCAGATTTTAGACTTTGGAACCAATGTCATTTTTCTATCTATCTACTGATAAGCCAAGTTTAAACATTTTTACAAATATTCCTTTACTAACTTATCAGTAAAATTCAAAATTTGGCCAATCATGATTAAGCTGTATGATTGAACAAGTCTTTCTTTTCAAAAGTAATGGCATTTGGACTTGCACACTTTCAGAAACATTTATTTGTTGGTATGGGGCTTACTTTTTTCTTTTTACTTGCCCTCTTTCTTCTTTTCTTTCTTTATTTTGTATCAATTTTCTGAGTTTTTGTTTCAGCAATATTATATACAATGGAGAAAACTTTAAACTGAGCTTCTGAACTGAAATAATGCTTGAGCATCCTGCCATTGACAAGACCTCCAAACAATTCTATTCCGTCCATTTCTTGTAGGAAAAATGAATTGTTACCTCTTGCAGAATGAATGGTGTATGGAACTTTCCATGGATTGTCAAATTTTCCATGCTTTCCTTTGTCCTCTGTTCTTGAATCCCACTTCAGCACTTTGTCTCCAATGCTGAAATCATTTTCGTTTGTCCTTTTGTCAAAAATATTCTTGATATTTTCTTGTAAAAACCGTGTTATGTTGTATGCTCCTTCTCTAGTTTGTTGCAGTTGAATGTTTTGTCTCATTCTTATTTGTATGTCATTTTCCTCACACTGCACTTCTTGAATGAGCTTCATTATTGGCACACCCAAGGATGTTGGGAAGATTGCATCTGTTCCACAAGCTAGCTGATAGGGAGACATATCAATTTATTTCCTACTTGTTAGTCTGTCTGCCCATAATGCATGAACTAGTTTGTTGTGCCATGACTTATTGTTGTCTTCCAACAATGTTTTAATGATGTTCACCAAACTCTTGTTTGAGGATTCAGCTAAGCCATTATCTTGAGGGAAATAAGCTATAGAATGCCCCAAATTAATGTTATATGTGTGGAAAAAATCCACCATTTTCTTGGATTTAAAAGCAGTAGCATTTTCAATAATGGTTTTTGTAGGACATCCAAACCTAGAGAAAATATCGTTTTCAAGGAATTTGATAATCACTGAGTCTATGGCAGTCTTGGAGGGAATGGCTTCTATCCACTTGGTAAAATAGTCAGTTGCAGTGAGGATCCATTTATGCTGGGCAGAGGAGGCAGGATGTATTTCTCCAATAAAATATAGACCTCATTGTTGAAAAGGATGTTCAACAGAAATTGGCTGTAAAGGAAATGGCAACAGTTTTCTTTTGCCCTCAAAGATTTGGCATTTATGAAAGGAAATTATCATTTTGTGGATGTCTTGGGAGAGGTTAAGTGAATAGAAACCAACCCTAAGGATTTTATTTATAGTTTTTTTCAAATAAAGGTGGCCTCCACATTCTCCTTCATGAAATTCATGCTTAATCCTATCAGCATATTCTCCAGGCAAACATTTAAGCAGTACACCACCAACATTTTTCCAATATAATTTTTTTTTTAAATGTAGAAATTTACAGCCTTTAGTTTCAAGAATCTAGCCTTTGTTTTGGACAAACCAGGAGGAAAATTTAGATTAAAATGAAAATATAATATATCAGCATACCAGGGTGAGTTCAGAAATGTTTCCTCAATAGGTGGAGTCACCAGGTCCTCTTGTTCATCCAATGAGTGAATCATATTTATGTCTATTGCTTGAAAATTTATTTCAGCCATGAATTTAGACAATCCTTGTCCTTTGATTAGCTTGGTGGGCTTGATTTCTAGATCATATTCCAAGATGACAACAATCCACTTACCTCTTTTCCCATCAATATCTTGTGTAAGTGTCTTTAACCACTGCGTGAGGTAAAAATGCAATGATGTGTGAATACAAAATGTAAACTTTGAAATATTTTAGTGCTTTGATTAAGGAAAAAGCTTGTTTTTCCATTATATTATATTTCAGAGGTGCATCTCTCAATGCTTGGATGAAGAAATCTATGGGTTTCTCTTGCCCTATTATGTTCTTTTGTAGTAAGACATCAAAAAATGTGCGTTCTGATGCAAAGGAGAAAATGAAGAAATATTTGGTGAAGTTAGAGCTGATTAGAACTGATGTTTGTGTAAGAGCTTGTTTCACCAAGTCAAAGGATTTCTTTGCTTCTATGGTCCATTTGACTCTTGCTTCTCTTTTTAGAATGTTGGTGATGTTTCTTAGGAGTTCTGCAAGGTTTGGTATGAACCTTATTACGAAATTTATCTTTCCAATGAAATATTGCAGCTCTTTGATGTTTCTTGGATGACTGATTTGCAATATTCCCTCAATCCTCTTTGGGTCAATCTTGATCCCTTCCTTAGATATGATGTGGCCTAGAATATTTCCTTATTGAAGGCCAAACAAGGTTTTCTTGGGATTTAAAGACAGGTGATACTTTCTTCATTTTTCAAATCCCTTTCTTAGGTGAGCTAGGTGTTCTTCATCAATTTTGGAATAGATTGTTATGTCATGAAGATATATCACAATGAACTAGCCTATTTCTTCTGAGAAAGCAATTTCCATGGCTCTTTGAAAAGTTTCCCCAACACTCATTAACCCAAAAGTCATTTTAACATACATGAAGGTTCCCCAAGTTGTAGTGAAATATGTCTTGTGATAGTCATCTGGATGTACCAGTACCTTATTGTACCCTAAAACACCATCAAGCAGAGATATCCTTTTGGAACCTACTACCCTTTGTAATATGTGATCCATTTTTGGTAAAGGGTAGTTGTCTTTTAGGGAGGCTTTGTTTAAACTTTTGAAGTCTATGCATAGCCTAATTTCCCCTATTTGTTTCCTCACTGATACAAGGTTTGAAACCCATTCTGAGTATCTGAGAGGGACTATTATTCTAGCATCATACATTTTATTTATTTCTTTCTCAACCAGTGGAAATTGGACAGGGTTTATTCTGCATAAATTTTTTTTAAAGGGCTTCTGGTTTTGTTTGAGAGGGATCTTGTGTTGAATGACATATTTATCATAGGACTTCAAGTCTTCATAGCTCCAAGCAAAAACATCTATGAATTCTTTGAATAGCTCAATGTATTTCTGTTTTATAGGAGCTCACAGTGTTTTTGAAAATTTTATCATTTTGGGTTCTTATTCACTACCTATATTTCATTCTTCCACATTTGCTTCAGTGGATTCCATCTTTGGCTTCTTAGCAACATCAATAAAATCAAAAAGTTCTTCAAAAGGGACCAGTCCTTTTGGAAAGGTGTTATCTCTTAACTGCAACACTTCAAAGTCTTCTTTTTCTAGATCTGCACAAAGCTCTGTCTTATGTGGGTCATCTTCTTCTAACAGGTTTATATCAGCATCATCATGGGGCTATGTTTTGTATGTTTGTTCCTTAGTAGAGCAGTCCTCTTCATGATTTAAGTCTAAATTTGGCATTTTAAACTCATTTCTTGACTGCAAAAAATCTTCAATCTGTTTGTCCCCTTCAAAAACTTTCCAATATTTTATGTTATCGGGGATTGTTGGTCTATATTTGACTTGTACTTTGTATTGTTTGTTATGATATGCTTTTGACAAGTGCTGGCTGCAAATGGTAGTCCATTGGCAAGGATGTTTTGGTTTCTTGGGATGAAGGCAAGATCATATTCTTTGAATGTTTTTAAGAGGTCAAGGGCATCGTTCCTATATGCTCTTAATATAGGATTTTTAGTTGCATATTCTCCCTTAATCTGCCTAATGACTAGCTTGAAATCCCCATGGAAAGAGATCCTTTTGGCTCCTAATTTCTTGAGTAGTTGTAGCCCTAGGAGGAGTGCCTCATATTTTGCTATGTTATTTGTACATTAAACATTTAGTTTATATGAATGACCCTCTGCATGATTGTTCTCATTGTTGTGTACCCAAACACCTGCTCTAGATCTAGTTTTACCACAAGACCCATCATAGCTCATGCTCCATAGAGGTTCAGTCTCAGGTTTTCCATTGTGTTCAGCCTTATGGTGTTCATTTTCTATTTGGTCTAACGATTCTTCTTCTTCCTCTTCTTTTTCCACAGATTTTTCATTTTTTGCTACTTTTTCATTAATGTTTTCATCATTGTAGAGGATAAATAAATCCAGGTCTGTGTGGATACAAGAGAAAGGGGAGTTATTAGGATTTTATTGACTGTTGATCATGTATTTCATATGAGTTTCCCTATATAGTCTTCTAGGTTGACTAAATATAGGGATGGTAGCATAGGTCATGTCCATTTGGAGGGTGCCTTGAAGTTTAGATCCCCATGAGCGTGAAAGGAGCATGCCATATTTAGGGGGTATGTCAGCCACTACAATATTCACTACTAGGCTCTTGGCTAGTATTTGTGCTATATTAACACAAAGATATTTGATTAAGCATAAACACTTAACTCTACTGGAGTCAAAAGAATACAAGTCTTTGTATGGTCTAGTTATCTCAAGGCCTAGTCTCTCCATGACTACCTTTGGCATGAGGTTATGTGAAGCTCCTGAATCTAACATGGCATTGCCGAGGATCTTGTCATGGATGTTCAAACTGACATAAAATGGAGGAACACCTCCCTCTTGGAATTTACCTTCTACTTCTGGTCCAAACAAAAGTTCAGGTTTGTCATCATTTAAATTGACAAAATCAACATTTTCTCCTATTTTTAAAGCTTTCAAAACTTGGGATCTATATACATCTTGGCAAACTAATTTAGTAAGAGGTATGAATATTTTTATCTTTGCAATTTCGTTCTCAATACTGAAGGGTGTCTATGTTTTTGGCAGATTTATATGGGTATTATCAGACACTGTTTTTATAGTAATTTCATCTTCCTAATTTTTATTGGGAAACTCAGTTAAAAAAGTTTTGTTAGGGCTACTATTTGACGTTCTAGTGCTGCTTTGGTTTCCATTATGTTGGTTTTTTTTGTTTCTATTTTCATCCATACTTTTAACTATTGTGTTTGAGGTTTCTGCTGTCTTTTTAGGGTCATTTTCAAGGGTCTTCCTAGCAGAAATTTCAGATTTGTTTCTCTTGGGAGTGTCTTGGCTTTTCTTTCTTCTAAGGTCATACTCCCTATGTACTTCCATGATGGCATTTTCGAAGCCTTGTTTGTAATCCTCATATTCTTGGAATTCTTCTTCATCTGGGGAAAATATGCCTTATTCCTCCTCGGTGAGGAAAACAATATCCTCACTGTTAACTCCCATTAGATTGATTTGACTTTCTTCTAGTTCTTCAATCAATCCCTCATCCTCATCAGCATAGTTTTCTTGGAAAGGGGGCCTGATTTTCTGGTCAGGCCCTCTCTGCTCTCTTTGTCTTATTTGAGGTGGATTTCTCCTAAAGTTTTGGTTTTGGTCGTGGTCTCTATTTTGAGGAGCTGTTTGGTTTTCTCTGGGGTAAGCTCTCTCATTCATGTTTATTCTCTCCATCATCCTTTCCATGGTTCTAACTAGGTTATCAATCTTAGTATCAGATGATGAAGGTGTGGCCACTTCCCTATATGTGAATCTTTTTTCATTCCTCATTATTTCCCTTTTGGCAATTAGATTTTCCTCTACACTTACTGCACCCCTCTGCATGTCTTCTAATGTAAGAGGGTCTCTTTCTCTTAGTTGGTAGGCCATCTCTGGATCAAAACTATTTAGAAATTTCATTAGAGCCAGGCCTTGTGGAGGTTTTATGTGAGGAGGGAGGGCATTATATACATTATTGAACCTAGTGCAGTAATCCTGGACACCTTCTCCAACATTTCTTTTAATGTTTTCATACTCTGATAAGATTTGGAAAGGGTTTCTCTTGACTTCCCATTTGTTTTATAATAGTTGATGAAAAGCAGGGAAGTCATGTATACTATTAGGGGTTAGGCCTTTAAACCATTTTCTTGCCTCTCCCCCTAAGCTTTGAGCAAACAATCTTAGTTTAACAATTTCATCATCTATTTCTTGTCTTTCAAAATAGTCATTCATTCTATCCACATGTTGTTGAGCAGTTGTAGCACTACTTGCATCATATAAATGAATCTTGGACTAATAGTCCTATGGTAGAACAACTAAAGGCAATGGTAGAACTAATGGGGAATACCATGTTGCCATGGCTGGGGGATGGGGAAACAAAGGAGGGTTAACAAGTGGAGGGTTTACAAAAGGAGGTGGAGGGTTAAATGGAGGAAGGTGAACAGTGGGTGTATGAATGGGGTTTGAAGTTAGTACAACATGATTCTGCTATAAGATGGATGGGTCTAAAATTATCTGGGCTATCCAATTCTGAGATCTAGTCCTTGAGAAGCTTTGTTCCAGGGGTGAGTCAGGGAGGATATTCTGCAAGTTTTTAAGTTTTTCATGTAAGGAACTTGCTTTGTGAATTGGTCTGCTAACAGTTGGGTTTTTAGATCTAGGATATTTCCTTAGGATTCTCTCAGTATTTTCAACTATTGTAGGAGGGTTTGGGTCAGGATGAGACCTGGTACAGATTCTTCTAGAAGCCAAAACTAAGACCCGAAAATCAGAGAGTTTGAAAGTTTTATAATATTTTAAAAAAAAAAACCTATATGTACAAGAAATACTTAGTCCAAAAAATATTCTTGCCGGGTTATTTTTAGGTTTAATGATATCAGGATTTCTCTATAATTTCCCAGTGGAGTCTATAGAAAACCAGTGGAGTCAGCCGGCCTACTGAAAACCAGTGGAGTCACAAGGAGAATGATTTTAACTCTCTTGAGGTTGGTTGTTGTTCACCATCAGCAACTAGATACCAGTCTTGGATAAAAATTAATTCATCTAACTTTAGAAGGGTTTTTTTGATTTCTTGAAGAAATATTAAGTTGCTTTAATAACTCAGGTCCCCAGTATAGTCGTCATTATGTTGGCTCCCCATGATTTGCAAGATTGGCAAGAATAACTTTGTAGGGAACCACATCAAACCACTTTTTTTAGGTCCCTATATTACTATTATAGTTCCTTATTGTTGTTAGTGTAACCCCCTTATTGTTATTAGCGTACCCCTGTAACCCCAATATTATTATTATTGTGCCTTTACATTATTATTGTTAGGTCAGCTAGGATTATATTGTGACCCCATGGACTCCTATATATATAATGAGGTTTTGGTCATTTGTATAATCCAAGAATTGTTTATTTATATAATGTATTGGAGGTTTCTCCATCAAAGTAGCTGGTTTATAAGGTGTTGATCTCTATTTTCTTCTATTTTTGGAGCTGGTTTCATAACATTTGGTATCAGAGCTTTGGATTCTAGGGTTTTGCTGCTCTAAATAGGTCATCATGGTATTTTCATATAAATTTTTTTATATGAATGTTTCTGAAGCTGAAATTTTTACAACAAAAAGCCAAAATCCCAAGGAACGTCATGTAAAAGTTTCAGATCTTGGTTTGCAATATTTTCGGAGATATGATCTGTGGAAGTTAGAGATTTTTTAGGCTCCTGAATTTCACCTAAAACAGCTCATCATGGCATTTGCACTATAACTTTCTTTCGACAAAGGTTCAAAAGCTGAAATTTTTACAGAGCAAAGCCGCAATCATGAGGAACCTCCTGTAGAAATTTCAGATCTTGGTTCGCAATAATTTTGGAGATGTGATATGTGGATGTTAGGGTCTTTGTAGGCTCCCGAATTTCATCTCAAAGAGTTGACCGTGGTAAAATCGTCATAACTCTCTCTTTGAGCGTTAGATTCAAATTCTATAAAAAATGGCTACAATTACACGGACTTTGGTTTCTTGTTTATCAATTTCAGGGCTGAAGGAGGAAACAATGACACGTGACATGCCGTAAAAGTGTGTTCTACTAAACCAGTCCATAATTAAGTCATTGTGGGAGATTGGGCATAACTTTGCCTTAAAGAATCCAAATTAGGTCAGAGCCATGGCATTCAAAAGAAGATTTAGAGGGCTACTATAGGACTGAATTTTAGATATTGAATATCCAAAATCACTAATATAATTTAGTTTCAATATCAAGATCCTTAAAATCAAGAAAAAGATGTGTATTTTTTTCGAATTGCATAAGTCTTGTTTGAAAAATAAGTTTGAATTGATTCCAAGGGCATATTTTAGAATAGATATTAGTATTGGCTTCTAAAATTCCCCCTAAAAAGAATTCAACACCAATTAAGCCTTCAGAAGGCTCTAATATGACCCATGAAGACGAAGAACTACAACATGAGATGTCAAAATTACAAGAGCAAGTGCACCAAATTTCGCTCTCGCAAAGATCAACAAAAAATGAAATGGAAGTTTTGAACAAAAGTATGGAAGCTAGGATGGATGGTTTGAAGAAAGTCGTGGAAGCTAATATGGATGGCATGGAAGCTAATATGGATGGCATGGAAGCTAATATGGATGACATCGAAGCTAATATCAATGAAAAAATGAAAGACAACATGGAAAACATGAAGAATGATCTAAAATTGGACATAGGAGGTTTGACAAAGTTGATACAAGAAATGTTTCCTAATGGCGAAAAGATAGTAGAGGAAGCTCATGATGAGAAAAAAATAAATGTTAATCATGATTTCATAAACTCTATTGTTGGATGGAAGAACCACCATATTCCAAAGATGGATATGAGGAAGTTTGATGGCAAGGATCTCGTAACATGGATACCACAGATGGAGCAATATTTTGATCTCAGTAATGTGCAAAACACACAAAAGGTACGCATTGCAACTTTAAATTTATAACAAAATACATTTGTATGGTATCGATGGCTTTGATCCCATAAAAAAATTGTCAGTTGGTCAATTTTTATGGAGGAAATGATAGCACATTATAAGGATACAAAGAGAAACACGTTCTTTAGCCATTTGATAATTCTCAAAAAAAAGGGTTCATTGGTGGAGCACATTGAGGACTTCCAAAACTTGAATATAAGGGTAACTGATATTCCAGAGGAACACAAGTTTGATGTCTTCATAGGGACTTTAAAGGCATCCAACATGAGGTTCGTGTTTGGGAACCTGATTCATTGGAGAAGGCATTTAGGTTGGCAAGAAAAATTGAATGTAGAATTAGGGCAACAAGGAAGCCTACCACTCACATCTATAAGGATGGAAGTGTTCCTACTCCTAGACTTCTACAATCTATAATGTTGACACCAGAAAAATTGGAAAAAAAAAGAGCAAAAGGGCTTTTTTATAGTTGTGATAGAAAATACACTAAAGGTCATAATTCTGCTGAGAAGAAATTATTTTACATAGATTGTGAAGAGGATGAAGAAAATGAACAAGAAGCTTTAAAAGAAGAGGATACACACCAAAAACCAACCCTAGAAGAAGAAGAAATGAGGTCGACCATATCGTGTAATGAATTGGTAGGAATTACCACTCCTCAAACTCTCAAGACCTTTGTAGAAAATTTTTTATAGCGCAAATGCCACGATGACCTGTTTAGGAGCCTGAAAAAATACCTAACTTCCACAGATCATATCTCCGAAAATATTGTGAACCAAGCTCTAAAATTTTTAGACAATCTTCCTCGGGATTTCAGCTTCGCACCCTAAAAATTTTGGCTTCTGAAACTTCGTAGAAAAAAATTTATAGTGAAAATTCCACGATGACCTGTTTGGAGCAGCGAAACCCTAGAATCCAAAGCTCTGATACCAAATGTTGTGTAACCAGCTCCAAAAATAGAAGAAAAGAGATATCAACGCCTTAGAAATAAGCCACTTCGAGGGGGCAACCTCGAATACATTACATAAATGAACAATTCTTGGATGATACAATTTACAAAACCTCCTTTCTATATATAGGAGTCCATGGGGCCATAATGTAATCCAAGTGGGCCACAATGTAATCCTAGCCGACCTAACAATAATAATTTAAGGGCACAATAATAACAAAATGGGGGTTACAAGGGTACAACAATAACAATAAGGGGTTTACACTAACAATAATAAGGGGCTATACTAGTGATATAGGGACCTAACAGAAGGACATATCAAGAAGAAAAAGTTAATAGTGTTGATTGATTCAGGTATTACCCATAATTTTATTCATTGGAAGGTAGCCAAGGAATTGAATTGCTTCCTATACCCAACACCAGAATGTCAAGTGACGATTGCAAATGGAGGAATTATAAATTTCTCTGGAAACTGCCATAATATAAAGTCAACCATGGGGGAAAATGTATTAAATAGTCCAATGCTTTCTATTCCAATGGAAGGTGCTAATGTTGTACTAGGAGTACAATGGTTACAATCTTTAGGGATGCTAGCTTTTAATTTTCAAGAAATTTTCTTGAAATTTTTTTCGGAAGGAAATCAATTCGAATTACGGGGTATAGGAGGGAAGCCGGGAAAGATAATAAGCTCTAATGTCATGACAAAGCTTCTGAAGAAATAACAACGAGGCATAATTGCACAATTATGCTCACTAGAAGTTCCAACATCAAAATCAATTACTTCTCTAGATCTCCAAAAAGTCTTGGACAATCATTCCAAGGTGTTTCAAACTCCCAAAGGAATCCCACCTATTCGTGATCATGATCATGCTATTCATTTGATTTCAAGAAGTGTCCCTCCAAACATCAGGCCTTATAGATATCCATATGTTCAAAAGAGTGAAATTGAATGTATGACTACAAAAATGTTAGCGGCTGGTATAATTCAACCTAGGCAAAGTTCTTTCTCTGGTCCAGTAGTATTGGTGCACAAGAAGGATGGATCATGGTGCATGTGTCCAGATTATAGGGAGCTCAATAAGCTCAATATTAAAGATAAATTTCCCATTCCTATGATTAATAAATTATTGGATGAATTACACAGAGCAATTTATTTTACCAAGTTTGATCTTCGTTCAGGATACCATCAAATTAGAATGAAGAATGAAGATATTTTGAAAACAACATTTCTAACTCATGAGGGTCATTATGAATTTTTGGTCATGCCTTTTGGCCTTACCAATGCACCTTCTACATTTCAAGGGTTGATGAATTCCATTTTCAAACCCTTCCTTAGAAAATTTGTGCTCGTATTTTTTGATGACATACTAATCTACAACAGGTCTTGGAAGGATCATGTTCAACATGTTGACAAGGGGCTAAAACTATTGGAGGAGAAAAAATTATATGCAAAAGCATTACAATGTTTCTTTGGAGTACACGAGGTGGAATATCTGGGTCATATTGTATCTCACAAGGGTGTTAAGGTATACCCTGACAAAATTAAAGCCATTAAGGAATGGAAAGTCCCCACAACCATAAAGCAATTGCAAGGATTTATGGGGTTAATAGGGTATTATCGCAAGTTTGTTAAGAATTATGGGAGAATAGCAGCACCTATAACAACATTATTGAAGAAAGATTCATTTTCATGGACTCCTAAAGCAACTAAGGCCTTTGAACATCTTAAAGAGGCAATGTTCCTAGCACCAGTCTTAGCTATGCCAGACTTCATAAAAACCTTTATTGTGGAATGTGATGCCTCAAGAAATGGAATTGGTGTTGTTCTAATGTAAGAAGGAAGACCCATTGCTTTTCAAAGTCATCCAATAAAAGGAAAGTATTTACAGAAAGCTATTTATGAGAAGGAAATGTTGGCAATACTACATGCACTAAAGAAATGGTGACCTTACCTAATGGGAAGACACTTCAAGGTAAAAACTGATCATGATAGCCTTAAACACTTTTTGGAACAAAGACTATCTTTAGAAGAGCAGCAAAAATGGGTCACAAAGATGTTGGGTTATGATTTTGAAATCATATACAAAAAAGGGAAGCTAAATTTTGTTGCAGATGCACTCTCAATAAAGGATTAATAGGTGGAAGCATTGCTTTGTGCCATTTCTATTATCCAAACAGATTGGATAACCGAAGCAAGGGATGAATGGACAAAGGATGAAGAAGTTTGGAAACTCATTCAAAAGTTGCAGCAAGATCCTAGTACATTTGATACATCTAGTTGGAAAAATGATTCCTTATGGTACAAAGGTTGCTTATATATTTGCAAGAATTCCCAACTAAAAGAAAAGATTATTTTGGAATTTCACACTTATCCTTTAGGATGACACTCGGGATTTTTAAAAACTTACCACAGGGTGAAGAAAGAATATTTTTGGGATGGCCTTAAATCTGATATTCAAAATTTGGTGGCAGAATGTTTGGTTTTCCAACAAAATAAAGTTGAGACAATTAAGACCCCGGGTCTTTTACAACCTTTACCCATTCCAAGTCAACATTGGGAGGAAATTTCAGTGAATTTTATCATAAGTTTACCTAAGTCTGAAGGAAAGAGCGTCATCATGGTGGTAGTTGATAGACTTACCAAGTATGCACACTTTTGTGCATTATCTCATCCATTTAAAGCAATTACAGTTGCTACTACATTTATGGAAACAATTCAAAAGCTACATGGATACCCAAAGATTATTGTAAGTGACAAAGATCCAATTTTTCAGGAAATTTTTGGATGAAATTATTTTCTTTTTTGGGTACTAAATTAGCTCATAGCTTATCTTATCATCCTCAATCTGATGGTCAAACTGAGATACTGAATAAATTTTTGGAAGGATATCTTCATTTTTTTGTATCTGATAAGCAAACACAATGGGTCAAGTGGTTACCTCTCATTGAATCATGGTATAACACTTCCTTCCATATTGCAGCAAAAATGACCCCATTTATGGCACTTTATGGATATCATCCACCGTCCATCACATCTTATTTAAGAGAAAATTCTAAGGTTCAAGCAGTGTAATATCACATCGACCATCAAGAAGAAGTTCTCCAACTCTTAAACGATAACCTAAATTTGGCATAAAATCGAATGAAACAATAGGTAGATCAACATCACAGTGAGAGAAATTTTGATGTAGGAGACTGGGTATTTTTACGACTCCAACCATACAAACAAATGTCCCTCAAGTAAGCTAAGAAGGATAATAAATTATCACCAAAGTACTATGGTCCTTACAAGGTGTTGCAAAAGATTGGTACTATGGCATACAAATTGAAGCTTCCTGCTTCTTCGCGAGTGCATCTAGTTTTCCATGTTTCAAGTTTAACGAAGGTTATAGGGGAGAAACTTCCAATTCAAACAATATTGTGAGAACTTGATGAGGAGGGAAAAATCATATTCAAACCTAAAGCAGTCATGGAAACAAGAACTCGACAGCTACGAAATCGATCAATTTCAGAGTATCTCATCAAATGGAAGAACTTACCCACTAAATATTCTACATGGGAGGATGAGAATTTTATACAGAAGCATCTGGATCTACTCAAGCGTTGAGGACAACACTTTTTTGAAGGAGAGGGGCATGTTAGGTCCCTATATTACTAGTATAGTCCGTTATTGTTGTTAGTGTAACCCCCTTATTGTTATTGTTGTACCCCTGTAACCCCAATATTGTTATTATTGTGCCCTTACATTATTATTGTTAGGTTGGCTAGGATTTTATTGTGACCCCATGGACTCCTATATATAGAAGGAGGTTTTGGTCATTTGTATCATCTAAGAATTTTTTATTTATGTAATGTACTGGAGGTTTCCCCGTCGAAGTAGTTAATTTCTAAGGTGTTGATCTCTCTTTCTTCTATTTTTGGAGCTGGTTTCATAACAACTTTGGAGTCCAAGGACCTAGCCTTCCTGGATTTAGAGAGGGATCTCTCTGTTTTGTGATGAGAATGATTTATCTTTATGCTTATGTTTTCTGATTTTAGGCTAGTTATTAAGATCTCGGGTTGTTTGTTTTGTTTTGTTTTATTGTTTGATTAATTTATTGAGTGTTTTAGTTGAGTAGATATATTATGGGAAGCGTTAATCCATTGGGTTGTGGAGTCATAAAAGGTTTTAATTGTACATCAACATTGTAAGGGTTTTCATAGGGAAAGCTAACTATATCAAGTGGATATTTTAGATTAGATGAAATATGAAATGACAACAAGTTATGAAATCAGTAAAACTAAAGGGAAATTAAGAATCCTTTAACTATAATTCAACAAGAAAATCCTTTAAGATAAATGTTTAAGAGGAACTAAAGAGTAGGGAAAACCATATATTTTTTTAGCTAAACTCTACTAAGTAAATATCTAAGATAACAATCCAACAATCCTAAAGATGAGGACACCCCTAAAACTAAAGAGAAAGACACCCCTGAATTCTTTAATCAAACTTCAGAAAAGGCCTTTAAAGCAACAGTTTAAGAAAAACCAAAGAGCAGGAAAAACCATAAATTCCTTTGGCTAGACTCTACTAAGTAAACTTCAAGGCAACAAGCTAGGTGGAACTAAAGAGCAGGACACCCCTGAATTCTTTAATCAGACCTTGTAGAAGAAAACATTAAGATGAAATAAGCAGACAAAATTAAGGTGCCAAGACATCATATCTTGATCTAAAATTTATGTTCTTTTATAAGAGAAATGATGGAAAATATGGAAAACATAAGAGAAAAAATGACAAACAAGGATAACATCACCATTAAAATAGCTCAAGAATCCTATGAACCTGCTTTTATTATTGATGTCCAAAATAGTTACAATACTCCAGTGCAACAATCTTTGCATCTCATATTCTGATCGAAATCCAACCTAGCAACTCATCCTCCAATCAAGTAACCAACCAACCAACAATAATAGTGAACAATACATGCAATATTTATCTGCAAATGAGGAGATGATGCTATTCTAGGGCTTCAGACTGTATTTATTACAGAGTAAATGATCCTTGACAATTGAGACCAAACAAGGCCCAATGCAAGAATAACTGTGACTGACTCATTGTAATAATAACTTCTAACTTAACTGCTGAGATAAATTTAGGATAATTTTGAATTTTTGGCTCTAATATTAACTCTTTCAATAAATTTTGAGTAGCTGAGAAATATCTCTGATTGGAGCATTAAGTGAGGTAGCTGCCTTTAGCAAAAATAGGCTATAGGTGGCCAAATAAGGTTTGGAAGAAGTAATTATTGTTTTTCTTTGTCATTTGGATATGACTTCTTTGCTAATTTGATTTTGATTTGTCTTTAAAATTTGATTTGGTCCTTAACTTGGATTATGTCTCCTCCTTAACTCTGCTTTCTCTATTTAATTCCTTTAATCTGACTTTATCTCTGATCTCCCTTTTAACCTTCTTTCATCTGTGCTTTGTCTTCAACTCTGCCTTCTAATCTTTCTTTCATATTCAACCTCTAATTAAACCTTTAATCCATTTTTCTTTCACTGTGACAGTGAACTCTTTGACTATGAATGTCCCTTTAACTGTGTTTTTATCTTCCCTTTACCTTTTCATAGCCGCTATAAACATTCTCCTCTTTTCTTTTATCTTGTTATTTGTCCTTTAATTGAAAAATTGATGTCTCTAATTGATCCAACACTCCTGATCCTTTAATGAGTAAATATTTGTAGATCGTCACCCAGAGAAACCTCATTTGATAATTCATGGGTGTTGGAAACACAATTTATGCATTTTCTTATTTATTACCTGCTGCAAAATTAAAACAAATTATTAATAAAACCTGCGATGTGGACAAAGTATGAGAAATGAAGGCTTGCAGGTAGTAGTGTCATTTGTGGATAAAGTCCAGAAAACTAAAGGATTTTTTGCCTTATACATTTGTTTATGGCTTGTAGGGTATTTTGGACGCGTTACAGGGGTTTAACACAGAGGATCAAGGCTTATTGCTCCTAGGGCTCAAACATGTTTGAATGAGTTGGCGGTTTTGTGGTAGGTGGGAAGGTGGTTTCGGGGTTTATCGCATTATTTGTGGGAGGTAAATGGTATCGAGCAAAGGGTGTGTGATACCATAGAGGGAGTACTATGTGGAGGGGAGGAAAGGTAGTGAAACCACCCATATTGTAAAGTCGAAGGGTTTTTAACCTTCACGTTTTTGGAAGTACGATACAGTGCGTGGATCGCTGGATTGGAGGGGCGAGATCTAACGGTGGTCAGGTGAGAAAGGGTTACGGGTTAGTTAAAAGGTGGGGCCCGAGACTTTTGAATATGATGGCAGGTTAAATAGTTAGCGTGGGGCTTTTATGAAGTGGGGGTAAAGTAACAGAGCAGGGTATTTGTACTGCGGGGCCTGAGGTAGGTTAAGGTGGGGACGCTTAACATATAGTGGTGGGTCATGGTTATATGGGGGCGTGGAAAAAAAGGTTTAGACTGGGGGCTTTAGAAATAGGGGCCAGGGTGTTTTGAATATAGCGGGGTCGGGTATTTAAAACAAACCAAGTTTCTTTTAAATAGTGGGGCCCGAATGAAATAAATTTTTAGTTTAAAACAATGTAAAAATCGGTTTTTACATTGTTTTAATGGAAGAAGGGGAAATGGATGGAGGGGAGGGTTTTCGTGGGCTTTTTAGTAATGGGAATGGGTTTTTAGGTAGGGGAAAAGGAAAAAATGAGGGATGAAGGTCAAACATGAAATTTTTCAGAGTGAAAGAGTGATCTGAATAGGTAATGTGAGAGATAGTGAAAATAAGTTAAATGAAGATAATGAAGGCAGTGAGATTTTTGAAAATAAAATGATAGTCAGGAATGCTTATTTTCAGCAGACTGTAGAAAATCCTTAGTCATCTAGTGATATTGTTAATACAAGAGACTAACAAAACTTTTGTTAAAACCACCATCAAGTTTATTCCTTTCCACCTTGTTTTCGGCAAGGAGGCAGTTTTACCGATCTAGTATGAAATCCCTTCCCTTCACCTAGCTGTCGAAATTCTCCCTGACACCCAACCTTTAGAAAAAATACTTATCATGTTTGAGAGTGATTTTGAAGACTTTTTTTATGCATTTCAAACCATTGAAGTGACTAAGAAGCGCACCAAATATCATTATGACCGAAACATCCATCCTTATACCTTTCACAAAGGCGACCTTGTTCTAGTGTATGACCAAGCTCAGATTTCCTTGGTCATGGGAAGTTTAACTCATTATGGCTAGGACCTTACATCATTAGTAAGGATTTGGGAAATGGGGCATATCTTTTAGAGGATTTCGAAGGCCAACTCCATCCTAATCCTCACAATGCTCTCCACCTTAAGAAAATTTACCCATAAAATCTCCCATCAACATGCATGTATTTATTTATATCACGCATTTAGATAGCTTTGCATTTTCCACCCTCATATCATTTTTTGTCTTGTGGTATCTTTCATAAGGATCCATCATCCACACCTTATATCGGCCCTGCTGATGGTGCAAGTCGCTTTTACCAGAATCTCTCCTTGACAACCTGGGCCATTTTTATCCCTTTGCATTCATTATTCCTCTCCAACGGTGTATGCATTGGACCTGACACCAATAAACAGGACGAATATATGTTGTGATATGTTTTTTAGTCAATTCCCTTTATCATCACATCCTTCATCTTCATGTTTGTTTATATTCCTTGTTACTTCTCATGCAAATGAATGGATTTTATCATGTGCATAACCATATCCTCTTTAGAATGTATCTACGAGTGAAGATTTTAGTGCGTGAAATTCAATCAATTACATTCAATCATGTTCCTAGAGCCAATAATCACTATGTATATACCATTTCAAATAATATTATAGATTTTCATTTATCAAATTCATTTAACACAAGAAAATAATCAAAACAAATGGTAAACCACAATCATCATATATAAAAAGACGTATATCCATATTGTGTATCATCAATATCAAAAGTGTTTTGAGTCCACTACTCCAAATACATCTGACATGCCCATAGCATGTTACAAAAAAAAAAGGGGGGGAACAACATGCCCCTATCCCTAATCACTATCTGGAGGCTCCTGAGCCAATGGCTTTGCTCCACCAGCTCACAAATCACGAAAAGCCTATCTAGCCATCACTATGCCCCGCGTGATCCCTCGCCACTCTGAGGGTATCCCTATACACTCATCTATATGCCTGTCTTCTAGATCATGCCATCCACACCCTGATACACCGGTCAAAACGACATCACATCTCCGATGGAGATCCTTAAGAAGAGCCTCATAGTGAGGTCCTTGGTGTGATGCCAATCCACTTTGTCCTGCGACCCCAGGTGCTACGAATTGTCTTGCATTTCCTGTCAGCTTGACCATTGCTATATATGCATACCAAAAGTTAAGAATCAATACAACATGCATATTCTAAAAAATTTAAATGCACCTCAACATATATCAACTTTCACTTACCATCTGATCTCCATACTCGGTTGGGCAGAGGTGGTACGTCAAGACCCCCTTGATATTTCATACCATTGTATGGATATTTGTTTATGTATAGCAGCATATAATCCCAATGTGTGAATAAATCTGGTTGGAACACATGTCTAACTCCCCCTCCCCTTCCTCTATGCAGTAGCTGCCCCCAGTGGTGCATCTTGGGCTCCTGTGGGCCCCCATCACTAATATGTACATGAGGTTGGACAGTCAAGATATTCTCAAAGAAGAAAGAGAACATCATTGTACCAAAAGTACAATCATGGTTCACCTATATTCTGCATATAAATAGTTTTTGTTTGACCGACGACAACATCATCTGGTCCCACCCATATTAGGTCCCACTCAAAAAAATCTCCACTGACATCAACTTCCCTCCAGTGATGTAATGGAATGCCTGGTTCCCCAAGGTTTGTAGCACTGCTACGGTGACAACCCATGTCTCTAACCTCTCTAGATCACTGATCAGGATGGTCATGCCCTTAGCATGAGAAATTGGTCTACAATGGTGCTCAATGAACTATGTTATGTTCCTCCCACAAGGTAATACCAGATGTATGTCCCCCACCACCCCTAGTGGGGGGAGTCTTGTCAATAAATAGATTTCCTAGATTGTGAGCTCAATATTGTTCCCCCACACCATGAAAGCGCCCTGGTCTGGATCCCAGTATCTCACTATCCTAGATAATAAGGGCTCACCTGTCCTCATCAATGGGTTCTCTACCAACTTGAGAACCCCATACCGAGAAAGCACTCCTCTCACTAGTTGATATTTAACTCTTCCATACCTACAAAATATCATCATGTCAGGTCAGTTCAGAGCTAAGACAACTGCAGCACACACTTTCTACCCTTAGTCCTCAGTAGACCAACTGAAAAAACCTTGTTTCAACTTGAACTCGCACTGTTCTGCCCAAAAACTGTGACCTCACATTTTTCCCACTATTTCCTACAATCCAGAGCATATTTCAGGGTAAAATTAGTGTGACCCAACTATGAACATGGGCAAGAGTCTCCTACTAAGATGTGGGGACCTTATCTAAAAAACTAATCTCCTAAAAATGAATATTAAGGTTAGGGAACCTACCTCCAACTGACAGATCCTAACTACAACGGTATGTTTTTTCACTATGATCATCGCAAGATTTAGGGCCTTCTCCTACTCTCGAAAATCACTGTAGCGCACTTAGAACTTGAATTAAATTGGAGGGAAAACACCCTTTTAAAGGAAAACCCCAAAAATTTTCATTGCTAATTGCGACCAAGCCGTATCTCTGTTTGATGAACCCTCATCACCATTGGAAATCTCTCACTCGGCACTATAATGGGTAATATTTTGTTTTAGTTGATCTAAAATTTCACTCAGAAGCCATTTTTTCCATTAAGTGACACTTTCCCGCAATTAAGACTGAATTTATTCATATGATCCATTCTACTTTGGCACCACTTTTCCTTTGTACTTTTCATCTCAAGTGTCAATTTTTTTTTCATGGGAAACCATTATTTGTTTATGTTTTTATGGTCCTTTTTGGGCCTATCCTGTGTGGAAACATCATCGATTCACCCTTGTTCATAGAATTTGTGTTGACTCATCATCGCATTCATGGAGTCTGTCTCGAGCCCCTTCATCTCCTGTTACCATATTCCATCCACATTTGCGTTACATTCATCACATGTTTCCCATTTTGGCATCCAGTCATATTGTCCGTCATCCCCTCTTGAGTCAAGTCAATCGCTGTTAGGCCAACCATGCTTTTTATGATCTAACAATGGAGGTTGTTCGTACACTAATCAATACCCCCTTATTCCATTATCATCCCCAGTGTCATTCAATCAGTCATTTTACTATGATCCCTCATGCCTTAGTTGAGGATTCATCATTGCCTCACCTATGGCGCCCCTTGTTTTGTCGACATCAACACATTTATTCCAGAAGAAAGGCTTAGAGGGCAGTGTACCTTGGTTCGAGCTTCCATTCTTGTTTTGTGCCTCAAATCAAGAAAAGGAAATAATCATTGTGCTTTTACTTGGTTGTTTCTCATGTGCTCGACCTCAGCTCATTATCGCATGATTGAGATTTGTATACTTGATGGTTTGGTGATCCAACAGATTGTACCAGTGATTCCAAAGTGTTTGTGAGATGCTTCAGACCTCATAAGGGGGTGGCCTTTCAGGTAGCTCCCCACATGTGCAGATGACCTCATATTATGCTACCGCCTCAGTTGCAGCTCTGCATATTTGATGGGTTTGGCTTCAGCCGTTTGCAATGCTAATAACATGCATGTCTCATTCAGATGATCCATTCAAATTTCAAGAGACCTTTCTTATTCAGTAGAGATTCTTTGGTTTTTATACCCACCCCCCCTCCCACATTGATGGAGGGGCATCATGTCTCATGTACTGAGATATTATTGTATTCAATCCTGGCCCATGTTTTTTCTAGGCACAGTGTGTATGTGGGGTTGATTTTATTATTGTCTATCCCATTGATGCCAGTCTATCACATACCATTTATCATGTACTTTATTTCTTAGTTTCATATTGTTGATCCAATTATCATTCTTTTTACTTTGTTATCTCAGCGAGCATAGGTATGCCTCCCCCACCTCATTGAGAGCAGGTACTCCAACATAAAAGGAGTCTTATATCACTTTGTAGGTCTCACCCCCTTAGTTATTTTCCTCTCTTGCTTCGCTTAATCTATTTCTCTCTCTCTCTCTGACTCCCCTTTGGTGTCTAGAGATTAAGTTCTTACAACATACTTCAGACATACAATTTTCTCCTAACACTCTACGTTGGGGGAAAATCCATTATCACCAAAAAATGGTCATCTAAACATTTCTAATTAGATGGATTGAACTAGACAATCTGAAACCAATTTTACCATAGTAAAATTTCTTTCAGTATAAGAAATAATTTAATAAACCATATTTTCTTAAGTTATTTATGGTTAAAACAAAAAACCCCATGGGGAATAATTAAATAAATCCTTATTTATTTGATTTTTCTCCAGGAATAATTAATTAAACCATTATTTAAATAATATTCCTCTTCATACTTAGCCTAATTATGAGAAATAATTAGATAAATCGGTATTTATCTTATTTTTCTCTAGGAATAATTAATTAAATCATTATTTAGTTATTATTCCTTATTAAATTTGACTAAAACAACTAGGAATAATTAAACAAATCATTTTACTTTATTATTCCTTAACCACATTCTTGAAACAATAAATAAATCATTTATTTATTTATTATTTCTAAATAAAGGTATTTAACCAATTTAAATACATTTCCCCTCCAAAAAAATATAATAAAATATTGCAAGCAGTTAGATCTGGATTTTGGTTAATAATATTTTATTATTCTCCATTATTGAGGATAACTAAATATTTTGTTATAAATAGGAGGATTTTTCCATTCATTCTTCACTTTGATCATTCTCATTGTCGTTATTATTTCCTTTTCCCATTTGAGCTCCCACTTGAGTTCAACACATACTTTGGTTTCTACACCATTGAGAGAGAGAAACTCGCAAAGTTGAAGCATTGAGGACAACCAAGAACCCATCCCATTGAGGGGGACTGGTACCATTTACTTGTTTCCTTCACCAAGTGTTACATAATAAAAATCCATTATTTAATATTTTCTTATATGTTCGCTACTTGGAGTTAATTTTGCATGAGTCCTTATTTATTTTTGTTTTTTAACTAATTTTACTCAATAGATATGGGTTTTTGCGGGATTTTTTCTAATTGTCTATTTTAGATCTAAAGAGTTGGACAACCATTTCTGTTGTTAGGGATATTTGTCACTTGTATCTAAAGTAGGATATTTTTGGACACTTGCAATAATGTTTTACACTAACAAGTACCATTATGCATTCTAGAATAGAGGAAGATCACACTCCGGAATTAAGTCGTAGATAAATTTAAAGTGCAGTGGAAACACTTTAGACCTGAGGAGGCTACATCAGAAATAGGAGATCAAATCCAGGAAGTATATCCATCCTTGTTCATGAATAAATTAAATGTGGAAATCAATGTAAAGAATGTATAAAGTTATAAACTCCATGATTTTACATATGTATATTTTATTGTATATAGGCATCAAACACCGAGGATGGTGTTCCCCTCAAGGGGGATTGGTTGTAATGACACCTTTAATGAGATCATTTCGCATTGTACAGAATGAAAATTAGGAACATGGCTAATACTACTTCTTAACTACCCTTGTATACATTACCCCTCTTAATAATAAATAAGGTCTCATGGGTCAAGGCCTTGACCAATGAAAGAACGCCCATTTACTAACATAATTTTTTCTATAAGGAGATCACATAAATAGATAAAATGCACTAATACATGGGAGTTAATATTTGAGAAGGGACCTTAAAAACCATGAACATAAGTCTTGGAAAATTATTGAAGGAAATGAGGAAAAAAAAATTGGAATGCACTTGATAAGTTGGCAATTCTCAAATTGAATTTAGAAGTGATGACCCAACAAAAAAACTAGGAACATGGAAAATTTTGGGAAAGAAAAAAGGACCTTGTAGATAAGTGAGTAGGGAGGCAGTAAGGTATTCAGGGAGGAAATGAGATATTTATAGAATTTACCACATGGAGGAGAAGAATTTTTTCCCCCTCACCTCGTTGGTCCTAGAACAAGCCTAGGAAGATAGAAAATGGTAGGTGAAGGGAAAAAAGGGACACCAACTAGAAGAGAATGGAATGGTAGATGAGAAATAACTACCCAGGCCATGTGGAGGGAAAAAAATATAAAAAGGAAGAAGGGGAACCAAGAAGGACATGGAGAAAACACAATAATACATGATAGTGGAAGGAAATACATGATAAGTTAGTTGATTAAACAACACCTATATAATGCTAGTGAGGAAGAGTGAAATGAGTAAGGAGTGACAGAAGTCTCAAGTAGTTTGGTTAGCAACTCGAGGGCAACAGGGGGACCTGCAACACATGAGGTTAGTCATATTGACTCAAAAATGGCTTGTGTATTAGCTTCTTATAGCTATTGTACATTTTAGTATTCTTATGAGAGAATTTAATAGATATTGCATTGTTATGGTGTGCCAATCAAAATGCATAATGGTGATATTAAGCCCACTAGGTTAATTTTTCTATTGCACCACCACAAACCAGTCATATCAAACCCAAAGTTAGAATTGAGATAGATATGTGAGGTTAAACAGTTTAGTGAAGGAAATTTTAATAGTTTATAACATGACTAGATACAATTTTGAAGAATCCTTAACATCTAATGTCAAAACAATAGGAGAAAACTCAACCTCAAGGAATTCATTGTAGGTAACAGATTTGAAATCTCAAATTTTGTTACACCTTTAGCACTGCGAAAGAAAACGATGACCATAATGGTCAAGGCACACAAATGTATAATTATTCACTACTACAGTATTGAGTAGTTATAATTTTGGTTTTGTTCATCTTTTTTTTCACCAATGGCTAACCATAATGGTTCAAATGAGCAACTCTAGAACCCTTCATCACACGTTCTATTTACTAAAATATTTAGTGGACATTGTGTTGTAAATTAGATAGTCTCATCCTCGGCTCTACTTTTTTTTGTTATAAGTCTAGTGGTTGACCCTTCACCATATAATTATTAGAGAGTAATTACTAGGACTTAATTGATATTCCTTATATGTGTGTACATTATGGCTATCTTGGTGGACAAGCTTCCTCCAACATGGCATCTCGACTGAGAGAGTGTCCATTGACTGCATGCATGTATTTCTACATATATTGCTACATAATTATGACCATGTAACTATACTTTTCCAAGGACATTCCCACTGTAGTATTGAGGGTTTAATTTCAAGCATTAAATGTAAATAATTTACCTGAACTACGGGCTAATATTGTAGGGGTAGTTGAATGGAATTAGAATTGTGGAGACTATATCTCTAGAATCCCTGATGTCATAAGTGTGGAGATCTTTATCTTTAGATCCACTTTTTGATCAAAGGGTGGAGCCATTTATCTCCGTAAACCCTTTCTTATCAATGGGTGGGTATACACATCTCTAGATTTTATAACTAACTAGCGGGTGGAGATATACATCCTTGGAATCCCTTAAATGGTTGATATATTTATCTCTTGAACTCCTTTTTTATCAAAGCGTGGATACATTGATCTCTAGAGGCCCTTTATGATTAATGGGCTTACACATCTCTAGAATCCATAACTAACAAGTGGGTGGGGTTACATATCTCTAAAGTCCCTAACTAAAAAGTGGGTGGGGATATGCATCCCTTGAATCCATTACCAACTGGTGGGTGGAGATTCACATCTCTGTAGTCCCACATAGACTAGAGGATGGAGGAAACCTTACCTCTGGAATCCCTGCATTGTTAGCACAGTGGAGGTGGGGAAATATCTAGGGAAATCTATGGAATCGGTACCCTAAATATTTGGATTGTTTTCCAGCTATGGGGTGACATCTGCACAATAAGTAGTTATAAATTTTTGAAAGGTAATCAGGAAACATATCCGTGTGGCCATTCGGAGGAAATTAAACAAAAATGATGTGAATGAGTTAGGATACAAAATTGCAAGTGTTATTAAAATGGCATGATACATCTTGTGATATGTGTAGCCCATACATGTTGACTATAGCCATGAACAATGAACAATAATGTACAATGGTTATGAACTTCTCAAAACTAGGTTGTGTATTGTTCCTCTTGTCCATCCATTACAATGTTTGATGGTTATGGGTGTTGTGGTGTGCCACAATAATAATTTTTTAAAGATACATGAAAATCATAAGGACACCATGTCTATTACTATACATGAATGGATGTGCCCTTATTCGTATGAGGCCGTCATATTAAATGTACTTCAATACTTATGAATGGATACGAGGTAAGGTAGGGCCAATCCATGAGGTATGAAAATATGGAAGTTGAATGTTACTAACAACTAATCCATGATGGTATTATTTACAAATTCATATCACTAGATTATATGACTATTGCTTATACACACCTTCAACCCTCATGATTTTTAGCAGACCCTCTAATTTTGAAGCAACCACTCAATGGGATTTTGTGCATCAACTTAAGGTCCACCCACACACAAGTTGGGCTTATTATCTCTCCTCCTAGGGAGTTTTCCAATGAGTATCCTATTCCCACACTCCCAACATAGACTCCTTAATGCATTCTCCAAGAAAATGTGGCATCCTTCTCTATTTTCCTTTCATATAAGCAATTATACACATTGCACCTCATCTTGATTTGCATAATAATGAAAATAAATATGCTAAGTAGTAATTGGACAAAATTCTGAGGTTAACAAATTAAAAATATCTATATTAGGACCTACAGTGTGCCATGTCAGAACTCCTTTATCATTTCCTAGGTGTATTTTTATCATTGTGTGAAGTACTTAATAACATAACAACTTGAATGTCTGTAGCGTCGCCTATGTTTTTTTTCTAGCACTATTGGCATGGGGTTGTGGCTTGAAACTTGGTGCATTTCAAAGTTGTTAATTATTTTTTTTACAACAATTGTGCTCATTTGTGATGTTGAAAATGTCTCAAAACAAACTGATGCAAAGGAAAAACTAATGATATTATAAATTATGCCAAGGACATGTTCTCTATATGCATGGTTTCCCTCCTTTCATGTCACTCTCATGATGTTAATGATAATTGTATGAATAATACTACTTGAAGGTTACATTGAAACTCATTACTCCATTGGTAATGCACAGATTTTACTTGCTACTATTATAAAATCCATCCTTAAGAAAAATGATGAAACAATGAAGTAATGTTTTGGTTTTGAGGTAGGACATCAAATTGGTTATAGATTTTTTCTATAGATTGAATGTTGTTCCCCTCACAGAATTAATGAGATTATCATAATTGTTTTTTATGCATGGTCAAAACGCCTAATACTTATGGATATGCTACATTGTGACCATGTGACAAATTATTTGAATAATACCTGCTATTGTTTGAGTATAATACAATACATCTCGTTCTTATATTCCATTCCTTTAGACAATGATATAACCCTGAATGCAGGGTCACAATTTCCAAATAACATTTTTGGTGTATTTCTCAGTACTATGTTTTTTTTATTTGGGCACAAGGTTTATCTAGTGAAAATATTTGGAATTACTCATTGCTAATGATATGGATTTCCCATTTGAATTATTTTTATACATAAATCCAATGTTGTTCATAAAAATTGTTTTTCATACAAATTTTATTCTATAACTCTACTCTAAAATAGTGAAATTCATTTTGTGGTTCATAGAGTTTGAAAGTATACTATGACAAAGGTGTATAAATGTGTTTCTAATATGTTAACTCAAACATTATTTCCCTTCCACCACAAATATTTTAAAGGCTTAGGTTGAGTTGATGATATGATTTTATATTGGTCACTAATTACTCTTTGATTGATAATGTTCTTGTGCCTTTAGTACTAGAATGTTCAAGCTTTCCAGATGACAATGCTTCATTAAAATTACAAGTCTGTTTTCCTAAATGCATTGTATTTTCTATTGAATAGTATCATTTTATGATGTTTGGCATATAATATCTATAATGTTGAATACATACATATGATCCTATATTTATGAATGTGATGTTGTGTGCATTATATATATATATATATATATATATATATATATATATATATATATATATATATATATATATATATATATATATATATATATATATATATATATATATATATATATAATGTAAAAGGGTATGTTACAAATGGTATCATAGCCCTAGTTGCAACAATGGGCCTTGGGGTAGTAATGATATCGAATGAAACAATATTGCTAGAATATGATGATATTGGTAGTGTATGGGTGATGTAATATGACAATTTTTTGCCACATTACCTGATGTAACTAATAAATGCATGCATATATGATCATATATCACATGTACCATAAGGAAAATTAGGTACCATTAAGAAAAGGGGATGGGCCACAAGATGGCCGAGTACAAATTTGGCATATCCCAGCATGGGCCAAATGAAATATCCTCGAATGGGAGAGGTCAACCTAGCATCATGGAATAGGGTACTCCCCAAACATGGCTGACACATTGAGGAGTCTCAAAGCCAAGCTAAGAAGTTACAAGGTAGACAGTGTCAGGGCCCAAGAAAGGCTCACAAAACTTAATGCTTCCATTTTATAGATCCTTTCAGAATTACAGAGAAAAGGAAAAAGTGGACCAGGAGTTAGTCCTAGAAATAAAGTAAGACTAAAAGAAGTAAAAGAAGTGACAAATGGAGCATATTGGAGTTAATATAGGAAGAGACATACATTGGGAAGTGATGATCTAATAAAACAGGGTACTTTTTTAAGTACCCCCAACTGGGGAACTAGTATACATATGCAGCATTCTGAATCCCATCCTAGGAAACATTAATAAACATTAGACCATAAAGGGAGAAAATTACATGCCCAAATAATTAAACAAGGAAAAAACCCCTACCTTTGATGGAGAAATGAGGAAGCATCAAGAGGAAGAATTCTTTTTGTTGGGAATGAGGAAGTCCTTTAAGATTCGTAACTACCCTTAGAACATGAAGACAAAGGTAGTCACATTCATATTAAAGGAAAACGTGGATATATGGTGGGAAGATGTGACAAAATGTGAGGAATAGAGGGCAATTTGAATTGGTGTGATTTAGAAGAGTTATTTTGAAATAAATACATGTCAGAGAGGTACTTTGACAGTAAAGCAAAGGGGTTATATGAACTCAAGATGGGACAAATGATGGACGATGAGTATGTCACCAAATTTCTAGAACTACTGTGGTATGTACCTTACCTAAAGGATGAGAAGGTGAAGGTTGAGATGTTTGTTAGTGGGCTACCCCATTATTTTAAGGATCACATTGAATTTGATGAAACCTAAACATTATAGGATTCCAATAGGAATTTAAAGAATTTCTATGAGAAGTCAAGATGTAGGCTACAAATTAAGGGTATTTGGAGGCCAAAATATAAAAGGAGGAATAAGGAAATATGGCAAATGAAGGGAAGGAAAACACCAACCACTGGTAAAAAGAAAGTTACACCCTCAACCAACAAGTACCAACCTCAACAAAAGTTCAAGAAAATTTAAAAAGGGTACATCCATCAACCTACAAGATTAAGATAGATTTCCCACAATGGAGTTACTTCATGCAAAAAAACTACAACATTCAGGAATCATTTACTATGGGGGAGGTAGAAAATTATACCTAGGATATATTCTGCCATAGACAATAGGTAGATTGAACATGAGGCCTCCATCATAGAAATGGAAGGCAAAATTTGGAAATACATTATCTCCATTTTAATTTATCGTGGCTCCAATTATAGTTACATAACTCCTCAACTTGTATAACACCATCAACTAGCAAAATATAATCATGTAGAAGCATGGCTAGTCCAGCTTATGTGCATTTAAACTTAATGGAATGACAGCCATATCAAACCTTAATTTGCTTCCCCTAGGTGCATATAGTATGATACTTGACATGGATTGGATGTATTCTCATCAAACATAAGTATATTTTTACTTAAACACCATTGAATTCCTAGATGAAATGAGGGAAAATAGAATGTTACACGGAAAAAGAAAAATTACCTCCATAAGAATAATCATAGCTAATGAAGCTAAGTGTAGCCAAAAGAAAGGATGTACTATATATACTTTACACATCTCGAGTAACAAAGAAGCAAGTAGTAATGTAGGAGAAGAAGACAATAAGGTATTAGATAAATATGATCCTACAATAATATCAGGATGTGTTCCCTCCACACATCCCTAGTTTCCCCAATGATAGATAGGTTGATTTATCCATAGAACTGATGGCAAGGGAAACACTGACATCCAAAGCACCCTATTGGATAAGAATTCCTAACCTAGTAGAGCTAAATCTATAGCTAAATGAGATGCTTGATAAGGGATATATAAGAACAATGGTGTCCCCATGGGGAGCACCAATTCTATATGTAAAGAAAAAGGATAGCACACCTAGATTATGCATTTATTATATGAAATTAAAGAAGGTGACCATCAAAAACAGATACCCCTTGCTACAGATAGATGACTTATTTGATCATTTGAGAGGAGAAATAATATTCTCAAAAATTGATTTGATGTCAAGATATCACCAAGTGTGTATCAAGGAGGACGATATTCACAAGAAAACCTTCCTAACAAAACATGAGCATTATGAGTTTGTGGTGGTAGACTTCAGACTTACGAATGCCTCTCCCGATTTTATGTGCCTAATGAACAATGTTTTGCGCCCTTATTTGGATAGATTTGTGATCATATTTTTTGATGACATTGTTATATTCAAGAACCAAGGAGGAACATTAAAAACACTTAGAAACAATACTACAACTACTAAGGGAACATAATATCTATGAAAAACTAAGAAAATGTGATTTCTTTCAACCCTTAATCCATTATCTAGGACACATAGCCTCCAAGGAAGAGATAACAGTGGACCCAGAAAATATTAAAGTTGTAATGGAGTGACCAACACCCAAGAATGTAACATAATAATATTATTCATGGGTTTATATGGTTACTATATGCGGTAGTGTTTTTGGTGCATGAGTGTACCAAAATGCATCTCTTTAGAAAGCTGGCTGCTACCTGCACAAGATCGTAGAGTAAAATTATTGTTTACAGTTAGTGGAATAGATTTAACATCATGTAAACTAAGTTCAAAGGGAAAACTAATCATGCAAAACTGAGAAAAAAAACAAAATATGAAAAATATGAAACACTCGATGGAGAAAACAACCTAATAACACAAACATATAATTCTTCCTTTATTAGGTGTTGGTAGTGCAAAAAGATACAATGTTAAAATATTGAAGTGGGTCCTTTGAGATATGGAGCTTAAATACCCAAAATAAGAGGGGTTCCTTCCCTCAAGTTCCTACAAGCACCTTCTCCCTCTCTCAAAAGGATGGATGATCAAGATGAAATGGTGAACCTCTCTCTTGGATTGAGATGTTGGGTGGCCAACATATGAGTCCTTCCAATCCCTCTGCTACTGGACTTTGTAAGCTGGTTTTCTATGAAGCAATTTGTCTAACATAACAATGTGTCTCCATTTCTTCTTCCCATGGCCAATTTTTATAGAGATTTTTGAAGTTCTCCTCCCTCTCTTGGCCCAAGATTGATTGTGACCCAAGAGTGGGGAGGAGATTCCTTTGTGGGATGCTCTCCTTCTCAAGGTGGCTTGAAGTCGACTGTACTTGACTGCATTGGATAAAAAACCATCCTAGCCAAGTGTGTCAAGTGATCTCGGATGGTGAAATTTCACCATCCTCAAGAAATTTCAACTATCAACGGAATAGGCATGCTATGTGCAAAAATCCTTTCTAGCTAGTGTGATGTCCACAAATTTCCAACTGAAACTTAGGAATTATTAAAATTTTCCTTTCCTAATGTATTTATTCTCTAAAAATCTTTAATTGTACTGTTGGATCCCTGTAATCAGCAAGATTGACAAAAGTTCGACCGCAGGGGCAACATCATTTCAACCACTTTGGGATTCTAGGATCTAGCCCTCCTGAATCTGGAGAGGGATCTCTCCAATAAGTGCAAAGATGGATTTGTCTTTGAAGTTTTGGGGTAATGATATTAGGCTAGTTATGAAGGCCAAGGGTTTGTTTTGTTTTTGGATGGTTGAGCATGATTACTATTTGAGGTGAAAAGTCCCAAATGTAAAAAGTCTCAAAGCTGAGAAGTTGCAAGCATCCAGACTAGGCTTTGGCCAAGATGAAAGATAATTGCAGTTTTAGTCCATTGGGCTATGGAGTCATAACATGGTTTAATTGGAACAATCAGGTTCAAGAGTGGTCTATGGGGCAAGTCATCTATGCCTAAGGATCTCTTTAAGGTTTGATTTATGGAATGAAATGATACATCAAGAAGGGGAAATGAACAGATGAAGAACAAAGAGCAGCCTGGGATCTAGTAAGTACTTTGAAACTAGCCAACCTTTGATACACTTCCAATAGAAAAAATATAAAAAACAAAAGGGAAACTTGAAGGCAACTATTGGAGTAGAAACTAGCGGGCTGGGCTCACCACAAATCCTCTCCTAGCTCTGCTCTACTTGGTTACTTTCAAGACAATCACAAAGATAACACAGAATGGCCTAAGATCTGGTAAGTACTTCGAAACTAGCCAACTTTTGACACATTCTAAGGGAAACATTCAGACAGTTGTGGAAATAAAACTGGGACCAGGGCACACCATATCTTCCTCAGTTCATCTTCACATAACATATGCTGAAAGTAACATTCAAGAATAATATTCAGCTAAGGCAATAAGAAGAGGGAACACCAACATTCCTATGCTTAAACTAAATTAAATCATTCCTAAATAACACAGTTTGGAAGAAAACATTTAGATAAATATTTTTCAGTCAGAGAAGGTTACTGATATATAGTAGGTCCTAACTCTATGCGTGCTATTCTTTATAAGAGAATATGAAATAGAGTGAAAACAGAAACAAAATAACAAGTCACAATGAGAAAAAAAATCACCGTCAACATAGACCAGGATCCCATAAATCAACTTGTATTGAAGCTCCAAACTAGTTACAATCTTCAAGTCCAGTGTTTTAGTTCATCTTTCTTACACAACCTAACTTATCTATTACAAGAAGAGCTCCAAGAGCTAGTGAATACTATCTACAATCAGAAGTTTTCAACTCAATTACATTACAATGTTCAACAATTACATCAATAACCAACCCCTCACTCATCTTCTACTGAAGTATTTATAGAAGAGTGAGGAGGTGAGATCTGATAAAAGATCTCATAAACTAATTAATACAGACTTAATGTCTTCTTGGCCTTTGGGGGGCTCAATGAAGAAGTGTACATGTATTTCACTGTATTAAGTGATTTACATTTATGGATTAAGCTTGGTGGGAGATTTTGTTGACCTTTGAGGCTCTGTGTGATGACGGGGTTACTCTGCAGATATTTTTTTCATTAAGTTTCCTTGCAGAAGTAACTTTCTGGCTGCGTTGAGGTGAATATCTTCATTTGATCAATAACTTCGGCCTCTGATTGAGTACTTTGAGGAACAGGTGGCACTGTGGTAGCTGAGGAATCAATTTGACTTAGATGTGGCAATGGAGGCTTTTTATCTGATGAAACACTTAAGATTTTCTTCTTTAACTGTGTTTTTAATCGGGGATTAGGCTTTTGATAAAAATTCTTAGCCATGATCCCTGTTAAACTGTCTCTTATCCTCTGTTATGATACATTTTGGTCTTCGGCATTGATACTCTTTGACTGTGCCCGATTCCTGGTGTTCTTGCTGGTGGGCAGGGCTGTGTAGGGTTCATAAGGAATCTGTGCTCGATAAAACACGATGAACGGTGAATTTGAAATCTGCGAATGATTTTCTTTGATAGATCAGAGGCAGGAGGATCGTCACCCTCCATTTCTGAAATTTCTCCAGTTACAGTGGAAAAAATCATTAAATCCTGCAAAATATGAACAAATGTTAGAAAATCTTGCATATATAGGTTTCACTACTTCAGAAGGCATGTGGAAGAAAGCATGGCCACTGGATGGCATCATCCAATGGTTAGGATTAATAATATGGAGTCAAAGGGAAGGTGGAAGGAGGAATTTAATCAGAGTTGTCGATCGCACAAAGATCGACGGTTGGGAGCGACGTTTCAAAGTCAAAACGGAGAAATAGAGCGAATGGAATTTGGGTTGTCGATCTAAAGATCAGATCGATGGAAAAAATTGATTGACTGTCGCGTCGTAGCCCGTTTAAACATCGAGCATCTTCGGCGAGCGATAGCCATCGGATGGCTTGCTCCAGATCAGACGGTGGACGTGAATATCGCTACGCGTCTATGTCCGAACGTTAACATGCAATGGAGAGAGGTTTTCGGAATAGTGGCCAAGCCATGTGGCAGCGAGTGTATGGAATCGCTGGCGATCGGGAAAAAACCACCCTTTGCTCAAACCATGTGGTTTTGGGCAATGGCACATGGTTGGCTGGGACCACTGGCTGAGATAGATTCTGCACCGTCAATCTGCAGATCATATCGACAGTGGAGGGGGCTTGAGAACTCAGACCGGTGGAAACTTTATAAAATCACAAGAACCCAAAGTTTTTAAAATACATAAGGTTTTAATGTTTTTTTGGGGGCGGAATATATATGTGATAAGGTTAGGTGCCTGTCTGCGGGGCCGCAGGGCACATGTAGAATTATATGACCGAGGATGAAAGGAAGGGGGTTAATCGCGTATGGGTAATGCGATAAGCGCCAGAGAGACTGGCGCTTGGTTCCAGCACTGGGGCATATGAAGAAAAGAGTTAAAGACTTTAGCCGAGGGGCTTAAGTCCAAAATATATGAAAAATGTGATTTTTTGTGATTTTTCAAGGTTTTTCAAAGGTTTTGGTGGGTTCCGATAAGGTTAAGAAGGGGTCTTAGATCCTTATCAAGGGTTTTTATGAAGTGGAAAGGGGAGAAACATGAAAATGAGTGATTTTCATGGGAAATGGGGGAAAAGAAAATGAGGTTAGTTTTGGAAGAAGAGGAAGGGGAAAATAGTGCCTCCAACAGTACTCTGTTTTGGGAATCAACAGGATTTCAGAGTCTTTTAGGATGTAAACAACAGTGTAGGATTGGACAGAGCCATGAGGCCTTCAAGAGTCTTCAAGAGTCAACAGTTTTTAGTAAAAAAAATTGTTCCTTGAAGGCTCAAAACAGATTTAGCCACCTTTTGGTATAATCAAATTTTACAGGTGGCTAACAGTGGCTCCACTTGGGGATGGTGCCTTCTTGAAGGCATCAAGAATTCAAGCTTGGATTCTCTAGGAGGCTGACTTGTGCCACATCCATTGTTTTCTCTGGGATGCTGACCTATGCCTCATCCATTGGGTTGCTCTTCCTTTACTGGATGATCTGGCTTTGCTCTAAAAAATAATAGCAGTCATGAAAATAATGGACTTCATCAATACAACTTTCTACCTACCCAATCCTACTGATCTAAAAATTTTTCTTCATCAGAGTGCACTTGGATTGGCAAACTCTTTTCACAACATTTTATTCTTTTGAAAGCATAAAACTAATCTAATTCTACTTCTTATTTCTCCCTGAACTCGGATTAAACAATTGAGCGTAGATGCTTCTCTACCTACTCTACTGTCTGTTGGGATTAAACTGTCCAATAGATTTTCATTCTCTAAATTCTACAACAGAAATTCAAAAATAGTCAAGTCAAGATTAAGCTGTTTGAATTGCTGTAATCTATGGCATAAAAACAAGCTGCACATAGACATTATTTTAAAGGAAATTGAATCAAAATGGAAGGCTTAAGATCTGAAAGTTTCTCATTATGGCCTTCTCTTTTCTTTACAGCTCTGTTTTGAATTTGTTTGAGATGTTTCTTTCTTTGTTCTCTGGTTCAGATTTTAAATGTGTTAGAACCTTTAATTTCTATCCTAATATATCTATTGATAAGCCAAGATTAAACAGTTTGGCAAATCGAATTCACTATCCTATCAGCAGAAAAATTTAAAAGCTAATTAGTCAAGATTAAACAGTTTGACTAACTAGAAGTGTGTTTTTGAGGAGTGGCATTTGAGCTTTCAAACTTTCAAATTTGTTTCTCTTTTTGGCATGGGGCTATACCTTTCTTGTTTTCATAGTCCACCCTCTTTTCTTTCTTTCCTTTGTTTTTGAAATTTTTGATTTTTCATAACTTCGAATGCAAAGGTGGATGAAATATTCATAATGGAAAAAGATAAAAAGGCTTCAAAACATAATATGGATTAAGAGAAGAAATTCTTAAGCATCCTGTCATTGACAGGACCCCCAAACAATTCTACTCCATTCAACTCCTGCAAGAAGTATGCATTATTACCAGCAGCTGAATGAACAGAGTAAGGGCCAAGCCATAGATTGTCAAATTTTCCATGCTTGCCCTTGTCTTCCCTCCTTGAGTCCCACTTTAAAACTTTGTCCCCAATATTGAAATTGTTGGCCTTTGTTCTTTTATCAAAAATCTTTTTAATGTTGTCATGTTTCTGCAATGCTTTGTTATAAACTTCCTCTCTAGTTTGCTGAAGATGAATGGTCTGATTTATTCTTTTGGTCATGTCATTTTCTTCAGTCTGCAACTCTTGAATCAACTTCATAACTGGTACACCAAGGCTGTTTGGAAAAATTTCATCGGTACCATACACCAGCTGGAAGGGTGACATGGCAATAGATTTCTTCAAAGTTAATCTGTCAGCCCACAGTGCATGAACCAGCTTTGTGTGCCAAGACTTTTTGTTGTCTTCCAACAGTTTCTTGATTATGTTCACTAAGCTTTTGTTTGAGGATTCTGCAAGTCCATTACCTTGAGGGTAATAGGCCGTGGAATGCCCCAATGTTATTTGATATCTGTGGCAGAATTCAACCATCTTCTTTGATCCAAATGCTGCTGCATTATCTGTGATGATCTTGGTAGGACAACCAAATCTGGAGAGAATGTTAGTCTCCATGAATTTTGTAATAACCGAATCACTGGCCTGCCTACAAGGTATGGCTTCTATCCACTTAGTGAAATAGTCTGTGGCAGTGAGAATCCATCTATGCTGGGCAGAAGATGGGGGGGTCCCCACTATTGAAAAGGGGCTTCAATAGTGATTGGATGCAGGGGCAGGGGTAGCAGTTTTCTCTTGCCCTTGAACAATTGGCACTTATGGCAAGCAATGATCATCTTGTGTGTATCATGAAAAAGAGTAGGCCAATAGAAACCAACCCTCAGAATTTTGTTGGTTGTTGACTTCCAGTACAAATGACCTCCACACTCTCCTTCGTGGAACTCCTGCTTAACCTTCTTTGCATCAAACTCAGGAAACCATTTAAGCAATATACCACTTGCATTTTTCCAATAAAGACATCTATCTATAATACAATAATTTACTACTTTTAGCTTCAAAAACCTTGCCTTTGTTTTTTTCAAACCAGGAGGTTTATTCAAATTAAGAAAAACATAAACAATATCAGCGTACCAAGGAGAATTCATAAAATGGTTTTCAACAATAGGATTTGAGAATTCTTCTTGGTCATCCAAAGCACTAATCATATTAATGTCAAGAACTTCACAATTTGATTCAGCCATTAATCTAGCTAGACCTTGGCCTTTGATGAGTTTAGTGGGTTTTATCTCTAAATCATATTCGAGAATAACAACAATCCACTTACCTCTCTTACCGTCTGGGTCCTGTGTTAGAATGTATTTAACAACTGAGTTTGTAACAAAGGCAATAATGTGTGAGTAAAGTATGTATACCCTGAAGTCTTTCAAAGCTTTAACCAAAGAAAAAGCCTGCTTCTCCATAATATTATACTTCAGAGGGGCATCCCTCAATGCCTTGCTAAAAAATGCAATAGGCTGCTCTTGTCCTTATGGATTTTTCTGTAGAAGGACAACAACAATGGTATGCTCTGATGAAAACGAAAAAATATAAAAATCCTTAGAAAAATTAGGAATTATCAGAACCGGTGTTTTGGTTAATTCTTGTTTCACCAGTTCAAAGGATTCCTTTGCTTCCAATGTCCATTTTACCCCTTGCTCCTTCTTCAACATGTTTGTTATATTCCTAAGGAGCTCGGCCAAGTTGGGGATGAACCTTCTCAAAAAGTTAATCTTTCCAATGAAAGATTGCAACTCCTTGATGTTTCGAGGATGAGAGATTTGCAATATGGCCTCAATCCTCTTTGGATCTATCTTTATACCTTCTTCTGAAATAATGTGCCCAAGAAGTTTTCCTTCTTGGAGACCAAATAGTGTTTTCTTAGGGTTTAAAGATATCCCAAACTTTCTGCATTTCTCGAAAACCTTTCTTAAATGTTCTAGGTGCTCTTCATCTTTCTTTGAAAACACAGTGACATCGTCAAGGTATATAATGATGAAGTAGCCCAGTTCTTCTGAGAATGTTATGTCCATGGCTCTCTGAAAAGTGGCTCCAGCATTCATTAGACCAAAGGGCATTTTCACATACATGAAAGTGCCCCATGGTGTAGTAAAAGCTATCTTTAATTGATCAGCAAGGTGAACTAATATCTGATTATACCCCGAATAGCCATCAAGCAAAGAAATTCTTTTAGACCTACCACCCTTTGTAAAATATGATCCATCTTGGGTAAAGGATAGTTGTCTTTTAATGAAGCTTTGTTTAAGTCTCTAATGTCTATGCAAAGCCTGATTTCTCCAGTTTTCTTCCTAACAGACACCAGATTAGATACCCATTCAGAATATCTAATAGGGGCGATAATACCAGCATCATACATTTTTCTAATCTCCTTCTCAACCAAAGGTAGCTGAACAGGGTTTATTATGCACAGTTTCTGCTTGAATAGTTTTTGGTTTTCTTTAAGAGGGATTTTATGTTGTATTATTTCAGTGTCATAGGACTTAAGATCTTCGTAACTCCACGCAAAAACATCAGAAAACTCTTTGAAAAGCTCTATGTATTTGAGTTTAATGTGAGCTGGCAAAGTTTTGGACAGTTTAATCATTTTCAGTTTTTCCTCACTACCTAAATTGCATTCCTCCACTTCAATCTCTATAGGTTCCAGTTTAGGCTTCTTGGCCACATCATTAAAATCAAACAACTCTTCCAAAGGTGTTACACCACTTGGAAAAATTTCATCTTTAGAGTGCAGAGTTTCTAACTCCTCTATATTAAATTCTATTTTTTTCATAAGTTTTCCAGTTAAAAGATTGATATCAACAAGTTCAGGGTACGGTTCTTCTTCACCAAGAAAGTTTTCTTCACTGCAGTCAGTATCATAGTCCGAGTCCAAACTAGGTAGTTCGAATTCATTTCTAAATTGCATGAAGTCTTCTATTTGTTTGTCCTCGTCAAACACTTGCCAATATTTTTTGTTATCAGGAATGGTTGGTCTGAATTTTATCTGAGTTGTGCAGTCTTTTGTTTCGTATGGCGTTAAGCATTTCCTAGATGCAAAGGCTAAATTGTGGGCAACAATATTTCTTTTCCTTGGGACGAAAAATATTTTGGGCTCCTTGAATGTTTTCAAAAGGTCCATGACATCATTTTGGTAGGCTGTAAGTCTGGGATGATTTGCATTATATTCCCCATTGACTTGCCTAATGACTAACTCTGAATCCCCATAGACATTGATCCTTCTGGCTCCTAAATTTTTCAACAAATGCAAACCTAAGAGCAAGGATTCGTATTCCGCTATGTTATTGGAACACTGAAAGTTTAATTTGTGGGAAATGGTTTATGTATGATTGTTTTCAGTGTTACAGATCCAGACACCTACACCAGCATTAGTTCTAGTGCATGACCCGTCAAAATACATACTCCATAAAGGACTATTTTCAATTTTATCTTGGTTAGTGTCCTCTTCAACTATCGTGCTTTGTGATTGTTGTTGAATAACAGCACACTATTGAACTTATTTTAATTCCTCCGATTTTTCATTAGATTGAGGACTACTTTCCTGAATCTCAATGTTTACAAGCAAAGGACACGCGATTTGTAGAACAAGACCTTGATTTGGTTTGCTAACGTTTTCAAATACAACAAACTATTTAGACACTTCTGAGTTGTCTTCCTCTTCCTCCCTTTTGGCCATTAATCCCGTTAAAGTGACTTGTTCACTAAATGTTTCATCGTTAAACATAATAAAAGAATCAAGGCCTGTACTTACAGAATACAGAGGGGAATTTTGAGGTCTGTCTTGATTTGTGACTGTGTATTGCATATGAGACTCCCTGTAAAGTCTTCTATTCTGATTGAAAACAGGGATGGTCGCATATTTCATGTCCATCTGCATAGCCCCTTGCAACTTAGCCCCCCAAGATCTTGATAATAGCATTTCGTACTTTGGGGGAACATCAGCCACCACAATGTCCATGACTAAGCATTTGGATGGAATTTGGGTTAAGTTAACACAAAGGTCTTTGATTAATCCTAAACATTTTACTTTGCTTTAGTCAAAGGAGTATAGGTCCTTGTACGGTCTGGTAATTTCTAAACCCAGGCTCACCATTATAGCTTTTGGCATTAAATTATGAGAAGCCCCTGAGTCATGCATAGCATTGTGCAAAATCTTGTCATGAACGTTTAGACTTACATAGAAGGGAGGAATAGGTCCCTCTTGATACTTACCTTAAATCTTAGGACCAAAAATCAGCTCTAGTTGGTCATCATTAAGATTGAGAGTATCCTCATTCTCTTCTATTTTTAAAGCCTTGAAAATTTGGGTCCTATATACATGTTGGGCAGCTAACTTAGTCAAGGGAACAAAGATTTTGATTTTGAAAATTTCCTGCTCCAGGCTGAAAAGAATTTGACTCTTTGAAGAACTTGTCTCAGCCTTACTAGCTACCACTCTATCAGCAATATCAGTTTGCTGATTTGTTTTATTTATATTTGATAAAACGGTTTTGACAGGAGTACTAACTGAAGTATTAGTACTGCTAGTGTCAGCACTCTATTTTTCATTGTTTTGAGTGCCTTTCTCTTTACCTTTATTAGAATTTACAGCCATTATTTTGTCTTTTGATTTGACCTTTTTAGGCTTGGTTGTAGTGCTATTTTGTGAATATTTGTCAGAGGTTTTGGTGTCGGGGGTTTGTTGACTAGTTTTTCTTCTAAGGTCATATTCTCTTTGAGTTTCTATGATGACATTTTCCAAATCTTCATAGCAACTTTCATTATCATCTCTTTTTTCATCATAAGGTATGTATAGACCTTGTTTTCTATCGTAATGAATCTCAAATTCATCATTATCTACCCCTAGCATGTTGATATAATCATCCTCTATTATTTCATCTATTTCCTCAACCTCACTTACATAGTTTTGATGAAAAGGAGGAGTGATCTATTGATCATCTTCCCTGGGTCTGTTTGGAGGTTGGTTCCTTCTAAAATTCTAATTCTGATTTCTGTTTTGGGGAGCACTTTGATTTTGGCTTGCTTGTGCTCTCTTAATTATACTCATATCTTTCATCATTTCTTCCATCATTCTCTCCATTTTTTAGTTGGAAGTAGAACGTGTATTGTCCTCTATGAAAGATACTCTCTTTTCATTTTTCATTCTTTCTCTCTTCTCCATTAAATTGACTTCCATAGAAAGAGCACCTCTTTGCATGTCTTCAAGAGTTGCAAAATCTCTTTCCATCAGCTGATATGCCATCTCAGGGTCAAACCCTTCAGGAAACTTGTTTAAAGATGAGCCTTGTGGAGGTTTTAGTTCCGGGGAAAGTGCATTATACACACTGTTAAATCTGGTACAATAAGCTTGTACACTTTCCCCAGAGTTTCTATGGAGGTTCTTGTAATCAGAAAGGACTTGGAGAGGGTTTTTCTTTACTTCCCATTTATTTAAGAATGTTTGATGAAAGGTTTGAAGATCATTGATACTATGGGGTGTTAAGCCTTTAAACCATTTTCTTACTTCTCCCCCCAGACTTTGAAAAAATAGTCTGAGCTTGACAGAATCATCATCAATTTCATTTCTGTCAAAGTAGTCATTCATCTCATCCACATGTTGCGATGCTATTATAGCATTGCTAGCATCATATAACGAAATTTTGGACTGATAATCTTGTGGAAGATTGACTAATGGTACAGGAAGGACTAAGGGAGCATATCATGCTACCATGATATGCGGTGGAGGTGGATTTACAGGTGGGTTGACAAAAGGTAAAGTGGGCTGAAGTGGAGTGGTTTGGATAGTGAATGAAGGATGAAGGGATGTGGATGGAACAACAGTAGATAGCTGAGCTGATCTTGGATGAGAGACACCTAAGGTATGGAGGAAGTGTAAATCAGGTGGTGTTGTCTCTCTACTACTAGGATGTTCACTTGTTTCTGGATATGAAAGTGAAGACTCGGAATCTAACTGATCTAAATCACCAAATGACCTAGTTCTAAATGGATTTACTAAGTTGACTTGTGATTGGTGTAGAGCTAAAAGGTTTTCAGGAACTGAATTATCTCTTAAGGGTGACCTAAAAATAGTTGAAGGTTATATCTTAGGAGAGTTCCTAAGAATACTTTCTGGGTTATCAACTATCTCGGGTGGATTAGGGTCAGGATAGGCTCTAGTGTGAATCTTTCTAGGAGCCACTATGTTGTGCTTTTTAGACCCAAATAAACAGGAAAAGTTCAACCAGGTATGACAGTCTTTCAAAGGTTAACTAATCTGTTTTTACAAATTTTAATCCTACAGTCCTCTAACTGAGTTTTAGAATAATATGGCGTGATAAGGGTTCTTTCCAGTGGAGTCTTAAGGTCTGTTCAGGATTGTGGAGTCGCCAGGTGGAAGGTTTAGGGTGTTTCTAGGAGGTACACTATCCACCACAGTGCTTGTGAGATATCCCTTTCAAGGATATATTGAAACACAACAAACTCTAACCAGAGATTGACTGGGAGGGCATTTACCAGATATTTCATCTCTAAAAGAGGATGAGATCCAGAAGCTACCTGGCCCTTTCCATACTCTGTCTAAGAGTATAGGTAAAACACAACAAAAGGTAAGTGAAATGTAAGAGTAAGCGTTTTACTGCCAATCTGAAATATTTTTGGAATTTTCTAAGTTCTTTTTTAGTTGTGTGGTTTCTAAGAATATCCTAGATATGTTTCACAACTTAGCTACAGTTATGAGACAAAGATAGTCTATTCTTATGGCTAAGCCAGCTGATTTTCCAAGGTTAGATAAAATCTTATGAGAATCCTAGGTTTTTCCTAGTTTGTCACTGATTCAAACAAGTTTATCATGATTACCATTCCTTGGTAGTGCTTGAAAAGGTTGATTTTTACTCTCAATTTTAAAATGAAAATGATTCTGGGTTAGATTCCCCTGCGAAGTCGCCATAAATGTTAGATCCCTGTAATCAGCAAGATTGGAAAAAGTCCGACCGTAGGGGCAACATCATTTCAACCACTTTGGGATTCTAGGATCTAGCCCTCCTGAATCCGGAGATGGATCTCTCCAATAAGTGCAAAGATGGATTTGTCTTTGAAGTTTTGGGGTAATGATATTAGGTTAGTTATGAAGGCCAAGGGTTTGTTTTGTTTTTGGATGGTTGAGCATTATTACTGTTTGAGGTGAAAAGTCCCAAATGAAAAAAGTTTCAAAGCTGAGAAGTTGCAAGCATCCAGAGTAGGCTTTGGCCAAGATGAAAGATAATTGCAGTTTTAGTCCATTGGGCTATGGAGTCATAATAGGATTTAATTGGAACAATCAGGTTCAAGAGTGGTCTATGGGGAAAGTCATCTATGCCTAAGGATCTCTTTAAGGTTTGATTTATGGAATGAAATGATACATCAAGAAGGGGAAATGAACAGATGAAGAAAAAATTGCAGCCCAGGATCTGGTAAGTACTTTGAAACTAGCCAGCCTTTGACCAAGTGCTTGAGAAAGACATGAAAGCAAAATAGGATCTGGTAAGTACTTTGAAACTAGCCATCCTTTGATACACTTCCAATAGAAAACATATAAAAAACAAAAGGGAAACTTCAAGGCAACTATTGGAGTAGAAACTAGCGGGCCGGGCTCACCACAAATCCTCTCCTAGCTCTGCTCTACTTGGTTACTTTCAAGACAATCACAAAGATAACATAGAATGGCCTAAGATCTGGTAAGTACTTCGAAACTGGACAGATTTTGACACATTCTAAGGGAAACATTCAAACATTTGTGGAAATAAAACTGGGACCAGGGCACACAATATCTTCCTCAGTTCATCTTCACATAACATATGCTGAAAGTAACATTCAAGAATAATATTCAGCTAAGACAATAAGATGAGGGAATGCCAGCATTCCTATGCTTAAGCTGAATTAAATCATTCCTAAATAACACAGTTTGGAAGAAAACATTTAGATAAAGATTTTTCAGTCAGAGAAGGTTACTGATATACAGTAGGTCCTAACTCTATGCGTGTTGTTATTTATAAGAGAATATGAAACAGAGTGAAAAAAGAAACAAAATAGCAAGTCACAATGAGAAAAAAATCACCATCAACATAGACCAAGATCCCATAAATCAACTTGTATTGATCCTCCAAACCAGTTAAAATCTTCAAGTCCAGTGTTTTAGTTCGTCTTTCTTACACAACCTAACTTATGTGTTACAAGCAGAGCTCCAAGAGCCAGTGAATACTATCTACAATCAGAAGTTTTCAGCTCAATTACATTACAATGTTTAGCAATTACATCAACAACCAACCCCTCACTCATCTTCTACTGAAGTATTTATAGAAGAATGATGAGGTGAGATCTGATAAAAGATGTCAGAAACTAATTAATATAGACTTAATGTCTTCTTGGCCTTTGGGGGGCTCAATGAAGAAGTGTACAAGTGTTTCACTGTATTAAGTGATTTACATTTATGGATTAAGATCGGTGGGAGCTTTTGTTGACCTTTGAGGCTCTGTGTGATGTTGGGGTTACTCTGCAGATATTTTTTGCATTAATTTTCCTTGCAGAAGTAACTTTCTGGCTGCGTTGAGGCGAATATCTTCATTTGATAAATAACTTCAGCCTCTGATTGAGTACTTTGAGGAATAGGTGGCACTGTGGTAGCTGAGGAATCAATTTTCCTCAGATGTGGTGGTGGAGGCTTTCTGTTTGATGAAAGACTTAAGATTTTCTTCTTTAATTGTGTTTTTAATCAGGGATTAGGCTTTTGATAAACCGTCTTAGCCGTGATCCCCGTAAAACTGTCTCTTATCCTCTGTTCTGATACATTTTGGTCTTTGGCACTGATACTCTTTGACTGTGCCCGATTCCTGGCATTCTTGCTGGTGGGCGGGGATGCGTAGGGTTCATAAGGCATATGTACTCGATAAAACACGATGAAACATGAATTTGAAATCTGCGAACGATTTTCTCTGATAGATCAGAGGCCGGAGGATCGTCACCCTCCGTTTCTGAAATTTCTCTAGTTACAGTGGAAAAAATCATTAAATCCTACAAAATACGAACAAATGTTAGAAAATCCTACATATATAGGTTTTTCTGCTTCAGAAGGCACATGGAAGAAAGCATGGGCTCTGGATGGCATCATCCAACGGTTGGGATTAATCAGATGGAGTCAAAGGGAAGGCGGAAGGAGGAATTTAATCAGAGCCATCGATCGTGCAGAGATCGACAGTTGGGAGTGCCATTTGAAAGTCAAAACGGAGAAATAGGGCAAATGGAATGTGGGCCGTCGATCTGCAGATCAGATCGACGGTGGAAATTGATTGACTGCCGCATCGTAGCCCATTTAAACATCGAGCATCTTTGGCAAGCAATAGCCGTCGGATGGCTCGCTCTAGATCGGATGATGGACGTGAATGTCGTTGCGCGTCTACGTCCGAACGTTAATGTGCAATGGAGAGTGGTTTTTGGAATAGTGGCCAAGCCACATGGAGGTAAGTGTATGGAATCCTTGGCGATCGGGAAAAAACTGCCCTCCGCTCAAATGTGGTGCGATGAAAACCATGCGGTTTTGGGCAATGGCGCACGGCTGGCGGGGACCACTGGTTGAGATAGATTCTGCACCGTCGATCTGTAGATCAAATCGACGGTGGAGGGGGCTTGAGAACTCAGACCGGTGGAAACTTTAGAAAATCACAAAAACCCAAATTTTTTAAAATACATAAGGTTTTAATGTTTTTTCATGGGCGGAATATATATGTGATAAGGTTAGGAGCCCGTCTGCAGGGCCGCAGGGCGCATGTAGAATTATATGACTGAGGATGAAAGGAAGGGGGTTAATCGCGTATGGGTAATGCGATAAGTGCCAAAGAGACTGGCGCTTGGTTCCAGCACCGGGGCATATGAAGAAAAGAGTTAAAGACTTTAGCCGAGGGGCTTAAGTCCAAGATATATGAAAAATGTGATTTGTTGTGATTTTTCAAGGTTTTTCAAAGGTTTTGGTGGGTTTCGATAAGGTTAAGAAGGGGTCTTAGATCCTCATCAAGGGTTTTTATGAAGTGGAAAGGGGAGAAACATGAAAATGAGGGATTTTCATGGGAAATGGGGGAAAAGAAAATGAGGTTAGTTTTGGAAGAAGAGGAAGGGGAAAATAGTGCCTACAACAGTACTCTGTTTTGGGAATCAGCGGGATTTCAGAGTCTTTTAGGATGTAAACAGCAGTGTAGGATTGGACAGAGCCATGAGGCCTCCAAGAGTCTTCAAGAGCCAATATTTTTTAGTAAGAAAAATTGTTCCTTGAAGGCTCAAAACAGATTTAGCCACCTTTTGGTATAATCAAATTTTACAGATGGCTAGCATGTACCTTCTTCTTGATAGTTTTCTAATGTCTTTTTCCATATGATTTTCTAGTGTTAACAATTTCCCCATGATGTATGAGGTCTAGGAAGAACTTTATAGCCGAGATACATTACGTTTTATTTTCTATGAGATCCTTTTGAGAGAGAGGGAGAGAGTATTGCTTTGGAACTGAGTAGGGATGCCCCTTGTCTTAAGTAAAAGGACACCATGCTTTGTAAGAAACCTCCAAGAGATAGAATGAAAAATATTTCTACGAGTCGGGTATGTCCCATGCTTCTAATAATGACTAGTTAACAAAATCTGGAAGATATTGGTTTTTTCAATGTCAGATTGTGGTGAGTGACCTGCTACTAGTTGATGATGACGATTGGTGACACCCTTAAGGGTGTTTTTCTATGCATATAAATTTTGAATGTGGCACCCCCATGCATTGATTAGGTAAGGCATTTCTAAAGGAAATTTTCAGTAATAGCATGGGTCTTTGACTATTAGGGACCTCCCTGTGCAACCATTGCTAAAAGAGATGCTTACTGATTATGGGTCTTCGACTAAATCTGAGACAGTGCAATGGATATTAAGTATGATACCATCTTGACATGAAAACTTTTCTAATATAAAATATCAAAAGTATCGATGACATCTATTAACACTGGAAAATTGTACAACAGAAGTTGACATTAATTAATGTCAAGCCAAAGGATGTACAGGGCAGGAAGACATTATGGAATCAAAAAAGTATTTAAAATCTCTAAGGTTTTGAGAAAATAAGATTTCAACTAGTCTTAAAATGCTAATTCACGCTTTAGCCTTCGAGAAGAGTGCCTTTTGCGTTCCTTTTTTTCCGAGAAGTGCGCATTCCTGAAAGTGGTAAAATGTCGCTTTCTGGGACGACACAAAGAAAAGGATAGTTACTCCTTACATGAAGCCACCTAAGGACAACCACCAGTGTCTCCTTAGACACTATGTGAGCACACAAAGGAATATTTGGAGCACACAATGGAATCATACCTCTCCCTTGGGTCACCATCCACCATGTACCAAGGGAGGGAAGGAGGATTTGAAATTCCCCATATAAAGCCACCAAGAGATGAAGAATGGGTGATCACATTGTTATGTTGGCCAGAATTTCCCAAGTAATACCAGCAGTGTGTGACCCAGAGCCAGAGATAGAGGGGACTCAATTTTTGGCCACCCAAAAATCCTAGTCCATCACAGCGGAGAGAGACGGGGACTTCATGAAATGTAGAGCTTGGAAAAACAACATCCTTGCATCAGGACCTAGAACCATTGTCTAGGGGCCCTTTCGAAAGTGGGTAAAATTTCTTCCCCATATCAAAAATTTAATAACAAGAGGCCTAGAGCCATCATTTGCATTATTATCATTTTGACTCTCTTCAATAGCTTCTGTATATTTGTGTTTTAGTTTTTAGTTTAATTTGAACAAACATTTGCATACTTTTTCCTCTAGATTGTATGATTTTGAGCTCCACCACTTTCTGCCTATTACCAATAGTTTATAAGGCATGCCACACCCCTTAAACTGGTTCAATTTTGTACACCCATGCATGAAATCCACCACAATAGGACTGGCGACTCCACTAACATTTTACAAGCTTATGTGGTTGTGCCATCTCTTGCATGAGACCTTTGTCTATGCTGGAGAGGGGAGTTGACCTCTGATCCATATTACAATACCTAGATTCACTTTGAGTGATAGACTGAAGAAGGTAGCTCCTAATATTTTTACTTGCAAGAATTTTCACCCAGTTGTTTCTCACAGACGTGCAGTGTGCACGTTCAAGGCTGACCCGCACGCAGGAAAGCGCACGTGTCAGGGCCTTTTACGCACAATTTACAGAATGAGATTTTTCTCCCTATACTCTACATTTTTATACTTGTAGTGTGCTAGGCAACCCCTTATGTATCTGCCAGCACTTGTGTTGATACCCTACAGCTTGTGAGAACTCACTTTTAGCTCATTCTATAGGCTTAGAGTTAGTTTTGCCTCAAGTTGGTTTTTGCAAAAATATTCACATAGTTTAAGTCGGGGGAAAATTAACCATTGCATTTTGAACAATTTATGTTTTTCAAACTATATTATTCATGCTTAGATAAATAGCCCAAGTAAGTGGCCCAAGACCACGCATGCATAGCAAGTTTTATTCTTTCTAGTGTAGAAATTGTTTAGTTTAGTTAAATTTTTGCATTAGAGATTGCGGGACTAGGATTGAATTGTTGATTAGAGCAAGTAATCTCTGCTAAATTTTCACCCTCTAGTGATCCTAGGTAAGCATATGAATTCTCTATATTTACAATTCATCATCTCCCTTTAGTTAGTCACATAGATTAACTAGGAAAATTTGAAAGTAGCCCATTATCTGCACATGTTTTCCATTTCAGCTAGGAACAATGTAACATAGTTTAACAAGGGGATTTTTGTAAAGGATCACCGATATCCAAATGTTAAAACTATGATATTTTTAACCTTATTCTCACACACACTCACCCACTAAGAAAAGAAAGACACCTCAATCTGACTTAACCAAACTCACTAAATTCTCCCCACAGGGACCACAAAAGAATTTATAGTTTAAGTTAGGGTCAAGGGGGTAGGCATACAATAAGCCAACTTGATCATAATTCATATTGAAACATAGAATTTTTGTATTTAGGGAGCTTCAAAATCCACCTATCTGTAATGTTCCTTTTCAGAAATTTCTAAAATAGGGTCCTCAAGGACGCTGTATAAGGAAGGTAGTGTAAAAATAAGCTAAAAGGGGGCTTGGATCCCATTTTTAACTCACTAAAAACTTCTCTTCCAGAATTTGAGCTCAAAGAAAGAAGCCTAGAGGGATTATACAGATCTCCCCAAACTAGATCTCTCAGAAAATGCTCAGTGAGAGATCTTACAGCAATACATGAACATAACCGTGAAACTCTGCAAATATGTACACATAAATAAATGAAATATAATACAGCCATCATGTATATTAATACATGAGCTAAAATATACAGAAATATCTTGAGGGACAAGCCACTCAAGCTATGAGAACCAATCTCCAATGATCAAGCAATGAAATACAAGAGATGCAGCAACTGTGAAAAATGCCGGAAAGCAGTGAATGCGCTGTCTCTAGGAGAGTAGCTACTTCTGTAGATGTAAATATATGAAATATGGCTGATACATACAATAAATTCCCAGAAATAGAAGGATGGGCTCAAATACAAGGTTTCTAGCCAATCTAGGAGAGATTGCTAGAAATTCCGAAAAATGTACAATGTGATAAATAACTTGTCACTACAACTAAATAAAAACGAGAATGAGGCTATGGCAGATATGAAATACTCATTCCCTCCTCTGATAATTTTCTCAAGCAAAGGGCTGATCCCTTTCAATCAAAAACACTCCCCCTGCTAAGCATAGATGGCTCTCCTAGCTACTGCCTCTGAAAATAACATAGTTTCTGCCCTTGACTGTGCTGTGAGAGATAGTGAGTTTTTGGCCTGATGCAAAAGATTTGGAAATAAGCTCGAGAGTCCTCCTCAATGATCCTCCAATGAAAAGCTAATCCCTTCACTGGAAAACAAGCCAAAGAATGACTCAATGAGTTCGTCTGTTGCTGCTCCCAGCAACACAACGTTAATCTGCTGTAGAAATAACATTGTAGCTATAAAGATAAGCTTGACCAAATGCAAGAATGAGGAAATTAAGTCAAAAAGCTCTCCTTCCTTGAGGATGAGGTAGGGATTCCTAACTGGGAACACCCTTTGGTGAAGAACACTACAACCCTGCTAAACAGCCCGGGGATGCAAGTCTTTCTAGACCCTCTAAAAATAATAAACTAATCCATAATGAAAATGGGCTGCCATCTCCTCCTTATAAAGCAAATGAAATCATCTCACCATGGGTCCCATTCACACTTGCTTCTAGCTCAAGCAAGTGGAGCCTCCACTAAAACTGCACTGTCCAGGTAGGTGCAATGTATATAGACAGTTTTAGTCGACTTGGTCAAAATAACTAGATCAAGCTTGATCTAATCCTATTCACACCATGTGGTGCTCAATTTAGCTGCATTATTATTCCTCCTTTCACACAAGGAGTGTTATTTCTCCATCAAAAGGGGTTAAGGTGTCTCCTTACCCATTTTATTCAACAAAATAAAAATATGCTAACTATAATGTTCCTTTTAGCTTGAGGCTAAAAATTGGGAACATTACAGTCCTCCCCTCCCACATGTTGCTTGTCCTCAAGTGACTGCAGAGAGAGAAAAATTTCCTCCCCCTCTTCTTGTGGCCTCCTCATCAATAGACCCCACCATAGCTCATAAAGGTATGTAATAAATTTGTCTTCCATGTATCCCTCCAAGTGTGTAAAACCAAAGTATACATCATGAGATAATAGAAGTTGCAAGTGGAAATCTCCTTGTGGTTCAATGGCCTCCTCAAGCTAGGAGTGATGAAAAAAATGGGAAGTCTTATTCCCAATGAGTGACTCCTTCACCCATGCAATCATCCAAATGAAATGAGCCAACCTAAGTAGCTCAACAAAGTAGTTCTCAACCCCAGATCTATCCAACATGTTGGGGCTGAATGGAGAGTTTAGATTTTTCCATCCAAGTAGTTTCTCCCTCCATTTACGATAATTATGAGGAGTTTGTTGATATTGGGTTGAAATGTCATGGCATTTACAATTGGCCCAAGCCTCCCTACAAAATAAATCAACCATGAAGTGCCTCCTACAATAATGCATTCTCTCCCAATAGCTCCTCCTACATGGAGAGAAAAGTAGTGACATGGAAATCATGGTATCCCCATGGTTTCTCCTAAAACATAAAACATGTGAAAAATGGAGAATCATAATCCTAGTGGGCATCTCCAACTCTAGGCCCACTCTCCAATCAAAGCCTCCCATGAGTAGATGAACATCAACAACATATGGAAGCAATATACAATGAAAACAAGCTGCCACATGGCAACCAGAGAGTGAATCATAGTTCCACATGAGGAACCAGTGCAGTGCACCTTTGGCTTGCATCAAATTAGAAATCAACAAGTGCTTTCTCAGCCACTTGTTTGCTGCATGGAATAGTTTCTCCATGAGACTAGAAAATCTAGTCAAGAAGATCCTGCTGTAACAATATATGAACATATCATCCACCATGTATCTATCATCTCCCTCTTGTTCATCAATAATCATGCATGAACCAAGATCCTCGGAATACTCAACCAAAAGCTGAGTCCTCCAACCTGGATCCATCCCCCTCCTAAATAGTGCTGGTGATATACAATGTGACGCTACCCTCATGTTGTTGCCTGCTACCTTGACATCCCCCATGCCAAATTCATTCTAAAAAATGCTTCCATGCCCATCATGCAGCTGCTCATGCTCAAATAGTAATGGTGATCCTAGAAGCTAGCCTCCCTTGAGAATTTGTCATCCAAAAGGAATCTCTCGATCCTGGTCAATGTAAGCATGAGTAACCCCATCTACTCTCATATGTGAAAGAGTCCTTCCTCAAAGGAATTATCCTCCTCCTCATCAAATATGTGGAGCAGTCATCCTTCATCATGAAGATGAAATCCTCCATCCCTGCAGCAAACTCTGTCAGCGCAGTATAACTGATGAGAGTGGGTGATACTGAAAATGAGAGAGTGTCTCCCTTGTCCTTGGGTTTATCCCAAAATCTCTGCACTATGCTGGACTCCTCCAAAGTCATCACCTCTCCGAAATCCAAGAGTGGTGAACTATATGACAAGATGCCCCTCATCAATGCTAGGTCAGGTGGCCTTCCAGGTGGAATGCCTCCATATAGTGAGACATCAAGATCAGAAGTGGACTGTATGTATAAGAGGACTGATTTGTCCCTATCTTCACTACGTTGTACAGTCTCTCTCCCATGTGCAAAGACCATCTGGAATAGATAAAGGTGTATCAACCCTTGATGTTGATCCTCCTCTTCTTCCTTCTCCATCTCACAATCCCCAATATCTGCTACATATGACTCTGGAATTGTGCTATGGCTCCCACATGTTAAAATAATTGGAAATCCTTGTAAAGATACAGGGGCTCCTCCAATAGAAGAAAAGGCTCCCTTTTCACCTCCATGTGGTGATGGATATCCTCCCAACATGACAGCGCTGTTGGTTCTCTTGTGCTCATCCTCCCCATCAATAAATGAGATTACCTCATCATCAAGGAGTGACCCTAGATCTTTGTCATCTCTTGAAGGAAGTACCTCCATGACTTCACCAATGGAAGAGGGCCCTTCACACAATGGGGATCTTTCCTTTAGCAAGCCATCATCCATGTTTTCATCCCCTTCAAAATTATGGAATAGATTGTGTTTCATGGTTCCCTACCATGCATGCAAAGAGTTTGATGTTTTGTTACAAAGAGATTCATGGTGATTTTCATCAAATTCTCTCACCAGCCCTTTAGTGAACCCATCATGTGATTCTAAATTTGCATGATAGCATGAAATATAATTTTCAAACCATAAACCATGAGCCATAACTTTGAGTTGCAGTGCTGCTCCTCCAATGGCCTCATCTCCTTTCTCCATCCTTCCAGCAGTGAAAGTGGGAAATGGACTGCACTGTGGATCTGCATGTGTGGCTGAATGCTCACACCAATCATAAAAATATATAGGGATTTCTTCATCCACAAACCCTCTCAGAAAATCTCCCCAACTTTCCCTTTCTTTCTCCTCAAGGTCTTCAATGATACCCTCCAGGGTCTGGAAAAGAAGAAGGGAAACCTCCTCTTCCATCATTCATCTTTTTTTGTTCTTTCTATACATATCCTCTTCCAAATGAGGATCTTATCATTCTAATGGAATTTTATCTTGGGCTACACAGCTGTAAAGTTCCCTTCTCAAGAATATCAAAATTCTATTCCAAAGATTGACTACAGGGGCATTTACTGGATATGTCACCTTTGAAAAAAGGATGTGATCCAAAGGCTACCTGTCCATCTACAAACTCTTTCTATAGATATTGAAATATTCCCCCTTCATGTATTCAACACTTTTACTTGAAGCCACAGGCTGAGCCAAAGATCATGCTCTGATAGCACTGTAATGTTCCTTTTTGGGAATTTCTGAAATAGGGTCGTCAAGGACACTGTATAAGGAAGGTAGTGAAAAAATAAGCTGAAAGGGGGCTTGTATCCCCTTTTTAACTGACTAAGAACTTCTCTTCCAGAAGTTGAGCTCAAATATAGAAGCCTAGAGGGCTTATATAGATCTCCCCAAACTAGATCTCTCAGAAAATGCTCAATGAGAGAGCTTACAGCAATACATGAACATAACCATGAAAATATGCAAATATGTACACATAAATAAATGGAATATAATACAGCCATCATGTCTATTAATACATGAGCTAAAATATACAAAATATCTTGAGGGACAAGCCACTCAAGCTATGAGAACCAATCTCCAATGATCAAGCAATGAAATACAAGAGATGCAGCAATTGTGCAAAATGTTGGAAAGCAGTGACTGCGCTGTCTCTAGGAGAGTATCTACTACTGTAGATGTAAATATATGAAATATGGTTGATACATATAAGAAATTACCAGAAATAGAAGGATGGGCTCAAATACAAGGTTTCTAGCCAATCTAGGAGAGATTTCTAGAAATGCCAGAAAATGTACAATGTGACAAATAACTTGTCACTGCAACTGAATCAAAATGAGAATGAGGCTATGGCGGATCGAAAATACTCATGCCCTCCTCTGATAATGTTCTCAAGCAAAGGGCTGATCGCTTTCACTCCAAAACACTCCTCCTGCTAAGCACAAATGGCTCTCCCAGCTACTGCCTCTGAAAATAACGCAGTTTCTGCCCTTGATTGCACTGTGAGAGATGGTGATTGTTTGGCATGATGCTAAAGATCTGAAAATAAGCCTAGGATTCCTCCTCACTGATCCTCCAATGAATAGCTAAGCCCTCCACTGGAAAACAAGCGAAAGAATGACTCAATGAGTTTCTTTGTTGCTGTTCCCAGCAACACAATGTTAATCTGCTATAGAAATAACACTGTAGCTGCAAAGATAAGCTTGGCCAAATGATGGAATGAGGAAATGAAGTCCAAAGCCTCTCCTTCCTTGAGGATGAGGTAGGGATTCCTGACCGGGAACACCCTTGGGTGAAGAACACTACAACCCTGCTAAACAGCCCAAGGATGCAAGTCTTTGCAAACCCTCTGAAAATAATAAGCTAATCCATAATGAAAATGGGTTGCCATCTCCTCCTTATAAAGAAAATGAACTCATATCACCATGGGTCCCATTCATACTTGCTTCTAGCTCAAGCAAGTGGAGTCTCCACTAAAACTGCACTGTCCAAGTAGGTGCAATGTATCTAGATAGTTTTAGTTGACTTGGTCAAAATAACTAGATTAAACTTGATCTAATCCTATTCACACCATGTGGTGCTCAATTCAGCTGCATTATTATTCCTCCTTTCACACAAGGAGTGTTATTTCTTCATAAAAATGGGTTAAGGTGTCTCCTTACCCATTTTATTTAACAAAATAAAAATATGCTAACTATAATGTTCCTCTTAGCTTGAGGCTAAAAATTGGGAACATTTGACTATCAGCCCATGGCAAAGAAAACCCGAGCATGACAAAGAATCGATTCAGAGGGGGTTAGGCTTAGGTGCAGTGCATGAGGTATCAGTTGGGGCTACCTAACCCCACTGATACTCGATACTATTAGCTGACTACCAAGAAGCCCAAGACTCACATGCTTACATGGGACAGTGGTTCTTAGTGGCGAAAAAATAGGGCATCCTTTACCCTATATGTGATGGTGCAGGCAAGCGCCAGATCCTTTACCCTTACCTTGGTGGATTCTATTCGGCTGACTGGGGGCATCGCCAACTCTTACGGGACGTTTTTCCAGCACTCGCAAGAAATATTCTCAAGGCCCAGGTACTTTTGAGTGTGTGAGGATGCATTGGTCTTCTAGGATTTTGAGTATCATGCGCAAACAAAAAAAACCATATTTTTTTCTTGATTGATCACATAGATTAAGTTAAAGGGAAAATTTGTTTATTTTCACTTTGTTTTATGTATGTGGTCATAAATTCACTTTGATCATAGACTCTATCCTCTCAAAGTTTTCCAAAACTGAACCTGGTCGACACCCGAACGGCCCCAACGGAACCTCATCGATCAGGCGTATTTTGGACCTCCCCCCATTACAGGGAGGGGTTCCAAGTATTTTTCCATTCAGGAATCAAAGACAAAACACTACCACCATCATTGGTTCATCCTTTATAGGAGAAACCATAGTTGGGAACCCTAGCTATTCTCCCAACACCACACTGCATACCACTCCTCCCTCGACCCCTAGGGGGTAGAGGAGTGTGTCCCATTCGGGAAACCAAATGAACACACATCAGGGTATGTCACAGAATAACCCTCATTCTATCTAGAAAATCGTGTCTTCACACGTTTCCATGGCATCAACCTCCCAATCACCTTTCTTGGCTTCATTGAATGTAATGTTCCAAAATTTTCATGAAGAAAATTGGAACATTAATTTTTTCTTATTTCATCTAGGAGGTGAATAAAATGGATAAAAGGCCCATAAGTAGGAATAAGATCCTTCATAATTTGAAAAGAATCATTTGAGCAGCTTATTTTTCACCTTCCAGTGTGAAAAGGGGATTTGCATGAGGACAAGGTCAAGTTTGACCAAGTCAACAATGTTGTCTAAGAGGTGTAGCTTGCATGAGAAGACATCACAGTTTTGGAGGGAGAAATATTCCTTTTGAATGAAACCCTAATGAGTGGGGTCCATGGAAAAGAGGCATTCACTTGTATAAGAAGAGGAGGGGGTAGCCATAGTGAGACATCTTGGATCATTTGATTATTTGTCTATTCAGACAAATTGCACACTCCGGCTGTTCAGCAGAATTGCAGTGCTGCTTAGCACAAGGGAATTCCTATTTAGGATTTCCTCTCCTTCTTGAGAGGTCTCTTGGAGGATTTCACTTCATATTCTTCACATCTTGGCTCAAGGCCAAATCCATTCTTTAGATATTGCATTATTTCTGCTCAAGTATAACGCAGTGTTGTTGGGGCATTGCAATGGAGGGTTCCACAACACTTCTCTTTGGCTTATCTTTCATAGGAGGGAGTTTCTCTTGCTCCAGGAGGTCAGTGAAAGGGATTTCAGAGCTATTTTTCACATCCTGGCACTAAGGCAAACATCTCCCATCATAGACAGTGCAGTCCAGTGCCTTTACTGCACTATTCTAGAGTGCATCTACAGTGAGAGGTTGCACCGGCATTTTGGAAGGCAATATTTCCAATATTAGGATCAGCCTTGTACTTGGGAAATCTATTGGAGGAGTTTTGATGCATATTGGACATCTTATTCAGCCATCTCCATATTGTATTAGTTTGAGTTGGAGCTTCTACCCAACAACTCTAGCATTTCTGCAGAATTGCTATTTGTACATGTATTGCAGCCAATCCTTCTAAGGATTGTGTATTGGCATTGTATTAGTATTTTCAAGGGTTGAGAGATTGCTCCCCCTCTTATTTGAGATGATATTGATATATCATTGTATTTACATTTTGTATGTTGTAGTCTCCATTCATAACTGCGCAGTCATAGCTAGGGCATAACTACATAGTAGTGTTTTGTCACATTTCATGTACTTGTCTTTTTGAGGCTTTCATTTCCAAGCTTGAGTGATTGAATCCTCAAAGAATTGTACACACTTACCACTATATTATTCATTGGTAAGCTATTTAATTCTTCATGTTCCATGGCTCAGTAAAATAATGCTATCTTTCCATTTGTATGTTCATACATCATTGCAGCCCCATTATTGGGCAATTCCTATAGGAGGAATATTACAAGATCTATAGAGAGAGTCTGTAGAGGGCCAGGCAACCTTTGGATCTCATCCTTTATATAAGGTGACATATCTAGTAAATGCCCCTATAGTCAATCTCTGGAATAGATTGTGATATTTTAGAAAAAAGGAATATTACAGTGGTATCAGATCTGCTTTATTGACTCAGCCTGTGAGTCTAAGCCCAAGAAGATCAGAATATTGGAAGGATGGGATTTATATCATCATATTTTAGATCCATGAAGAACCTCCCCAAGGAGGATAAGCAAAAAGAAGAGGAATAACCCTGCACTTCCTACTCTCATCAAGGAGACAAAGAAGTAAGCAGGAAATAGACTCCATCTTTTGGAGAAGAAAAAGGGGATAATCTTACAAAGCTTCTTCCTAAATTTGTACATATGATTCATGAAGAGTTCGAGGAGATCATGAGGAAGTATGAAGAATATCCTAGAGGGTTTGGTTCAAAAACAAACTCTAGATTGGAGGAGTGTGAGAAAGCAGCTACACATCCTAATACTCAACGCAGTCACATGCTCAGGATTGCCAGACTTGAGATGGAAAGAAGAGAAGAAGTTTCTAGGAGGGAAACCCTTAGTGATTTCTTGAAATATTATGAGTCTCAAACTTATAAATTCAGAGATCATCTCAGTTTTTCAGAGTTTTGCAAGATGAGGGTGAATGGGAAAGAGTGGCATGATATATTTCTTCTATCTACCTTTGAGGGTTCACCTACATGCTCAGCCAAATCTTGGGTGGGAGAGTTATAGGCCTTCTTGTAGCAGCACCAAATATCGGAGGATGAAGCCATCAAAGTTGCAGCGCTGCATTTGAGAGGTGAGGATTATGCCTGGTGGATCTTTGAATCTTTTTCTTTGAGAAATGTAAACATTGCATCTTATGAAAATTTCACTAAGGCATTAGTGAAAAGATTTGATAGGAAGATTCATGAGACTCACATGGTAGCAGTAAAAAATAAAACTCAAGAAAAACCCTTGTATGAAAACTTGCACCATACTTTGTCGGAGGTGAAATCTTCTTCTCACACTTTGGAGCAAGAGAGCATGGAGGTCTCTTTTTCAGAAAGGGATCCAATCATTAGAGAGTTTCCCACTCATGTTGTAGAGGTTGAGGGAAACAACGCTATCATGTCTAGAGATTATGTAGTGCCTCATGCAGAGGAAGGAGGAGCTCTTGCTCCAGGTAGAGGGATTCTTGCATCTTTGCAAGGAAGTCCCCAGGATCTCATGTGTGGAGATCAAGGCACAACCCATGTCCTACATGTGCCATTGTTGAGGAGGTGTGGAACCTTGGAGAAACAAGGAGAAGATAGGGAGAAGATCCAACATCATGAGATAAGGAGTACAAATCCCTATTCATTTCTGGAGTTTGATGCACCAAAGGAGGTGATTGGATTGCGCAGTGGAAGCATGGAGGGTTCTCTCCATTCATATAAGCAGACACTTCTTGATGATGATGTCTCATTGCATGGAGCCATTTTTCTGGGGAGACCACTGGATCAGCAGATAATGGGAGATGCTTCACATGTTGAGGCACCATTCATTGATTTCATAAGAGTGGAGACCTTGGGAGATAACTTCACAGCGCTGAGAGTCTTGGGTAGACTCAAGGAGGAGAGATCCATTCTCTCAACATCATTTCCACCCACTCTCATTTCAGATTCTGCGTTGTGGCAGAAGCAGCAGGGGAAGAATAGCAGCCTTCCAACTTGCATCTTTGGCATGGGGAATGTCAAAGAAATACATGACCATATGACATATGTCCTTCATGAGGGATCATCAGCACTGTCACTATGGAGGATAGATCCATGTTGGAGCTATGGGTTGTTGGTGGAGTATTCCAAGGATCTTTTTACTTTCATGATCTTCGATGACTAGTTGCATGAGGAGGCATATTTAGCCAAAGATGGGGTCATATTTTATCATGGTATGATATTCTTTCCTAGAGCTTCTAAGCTCAAGGATATGTTGCTACAAGAAGCTCAGGAAGATTTCATTTTCAGCCCCACTTGTTCTATGACAGCATACCACATCATCATGGAGGGGTATTTTTGGATGGGATTTGAGGAGGAGATATATCAGCATATGAGTAGATGCATGGACTAGATGGAGATGAGGGAGATACATAACTCTTTTCTGGAGTTAGCACAACCACCTCTTTTCCCCTTGAGGATGAGAGGAGACTCACTCATGAGCCACTCCATTGGTATGAGCAAAAAATATGGTAAGGGTATTCATTGTTGTTCACATGGTTATTTATATGATATATGTATATGTCCCTTAACCATACATGTGTAGGATGATGCTTCAAGGAGGAGCATTATTTTTTCTAGACCATATGGTTTATATGAGGCCATAAGCATGATCAATGGCCATTCCCTAGAAGGACTTGGGGAAGAAATACATTATGGAGGACATGTTCATTGTACACCTTACATCATTCACTTCCTCCATACTTATGAGGAGATTGGAACAACAGGAAAGTGGTTGAAAAGCCACTCATTTTATCAGTCTCTATTGCAGCTGAGGGTCAAGCTACGTTGGTTGCATCTGAGGGACCATTGTCCTTCACATTTGTTGCATATGGTAGCAAGCATGATTATCATCTTTTCTCCTATGGTTCTATTGTTTCTATCTTTATGAGGATCATGCTTGGGAGAGAGACACATTGTGTGGATGTGTCCTTTGAGGGATAAATTCCTCACACTTTTTGCACTACATTTTCTAAGGGAACATGGGACATGATATGGTTACTTTGACTACACATTTGTTTCCTTATGAGGTGAGCCATATGATGGAGATGATTCCATATGATGATGACTTCAAACTCATCATATATGGGGATAGTTGGGCCAACATGATTTGTAGCGTTGGAGGAGAGATCTTTCGAGATCTAGTCTTCATCTTGCCACATGAGGGCAAGTATTTTGCAGCCAGGATCAACACTTTCTCTACACTTATCATAACTGGAGAGATGGAAAGTGTGGGGTAGGCTACATTACTTACCATGTGAAAATTTTCATCCCACCTACTTTGCTGAAGCCAAAGGTGGAGGATGACAGCTTTCAGGAGTTGCCTAGTTGGAAGGTGACTCATTTTGCATGGCTCATAGCTTGGAGATGGAGGATCCATATGGGAAAGATAGTTCCCATTCTATTTCAGATCCCATTCTTCAAGGGGTATTTCCCATTCTATTTCAGATCCCATTCTTCAACGGGACCTCTAGACATCACTTTTTTATCCTCTTGAGTATTTCACTTTCACATGATGATAGCTTGATAGCTGACTTACATGCTGAGGAGGAGCATTGTGGAGATTTGATTGATGATATAGAATCAAATTCCTTGGAGGAGATCATCATACAAGGATGCTACAAGGACAGGAGGAGAAAATAACTCAATCTATCCTTGCACTTGCTCGAGGACATGAAATCTTTGAGAGGGAAGGACTGTAATGTTCCAAAATTTTCATGAAGAAAATTGGAACATTAATTCTTTCTTATTTCATCTAAAAGGTGAATAAAATGGGTAAAAGACCCATAAGTAGGAATAATATCCTTCATAATGTGAAAAGGATCATTGGAGCAGCTTATTTTGCACCTTCCAGTGTGAAAAGGGGCAATTTTCATGAGGACAAGGTCAAGTTTGACCAAGTCAACAACGCTGCCTAAGAGGTGTAGCTGCATGAGAAGACATTGCATTTTTGGAGGGAGAAAGATTCCTTGTGGATGAAACTCTAATGAGTGGGGTCCATGGCAAATATGCATTCACTTGTATAAGAAGAGGAGGAGGTAGCCATAGTGAGAGATCTTGGATCATTTGATTATTTTTCTATTCAGACAAATTGCACACTCTGGTTGTTCAGCAGAGTTGCAGTGCTGCTTAGCACGAGGGAATTCCTGTTTAGGATTTCCTCTCCTTCTTGAGAGGCCTCTTGGAGGATTTCACTTCATCTTCTCCACATATTGGCTCAAGGCCAAAGCCATTCTTCAGATATTTCATTATTTCTGCTCAAGTATAACGCAGTGTTGCTGGGACATTGTAGTGGAGGGTTCCACAACACTTCTCTTTGGCTTATCTTTCAGAGGAGGGAGTTTCTCTTGCTCCAGGAGGTCAGTGAAAGGGATTTCAGAGCTATTTTTCACATCTTGGCACCAAGGCCAACATCTCCCATCATAGACAGCGCAATCCAGTGCCTTGACCGCGTTATTCTAGAGTGCATCTGCAGTGAGAGGTTGCACCAGCATTTTGGAAGGAAATATTTCTAGTAATAGGATCAGCCTTGTACTTGGGAAATATATTGGAGGTTTGCTGCATTATAGAAATATTATTTAGCCATCTCCATATTGTATTAGTTTGAGTTGCAGCTACTATCCAGCAACTCCGAAATTTCTGCAGAATTTCCATTTGTACATGTATTGCAGCCAAGCCTTCTAAGGATTGTGTATTGGCATTGTATTTGTATTTTCAGGGTTGAGATCTTGCCCCCCCTCTTATTTGAGCTGATATTGATATATCATTGTATTTACATTTTGTATGTTGCACTCTCCATTCATAACTGTGTAGTCATACCTAGGGCATAACTACATAGCAATGTTTTGTCACATTTCATGTACTTGTCTTGTTGAGGCTTTCATTGCCAAGCTTGAGTGATTGAATCCTCAAAGCATTGTACGCACTTACCGCTATATTATTTATTGGTCAGCTATTTACTTCTTCATGTGCCATGTCTCAGTAAAATAATGCTATCTTTCCATTTGTATGTTCATACATCATTACAACCCCATTCTTGGGCAACTCCTGTAGGAGGAATATTACAAGATCTATAGACAGAGTCTTTAGAGGGCTAGGTAGCCTTTGGATCTCATCCTTTCTATAAGGTGACATATCCAGTAAATGCCCCTATAGTCAATCTCTGGAATAGATTGTGATATTTTAGAAAAAGGAATATTACATTGAATCTACCCGATTTAACCAAGCTAACAAATGACCCCAATGCACACGATCCGTCATGGCCTCCCATGTCCACAAAGCTCCCTTCGGATATACCAAAACTCGAAGGCAAGCAAGAGGAAGACCTAGGTAATCATGTAATGACCTTTCGCCTATGGTTCTCTTCGAATAGTATCATTAAAAACACTATTCGATTGAGGCTATTTCAACGCACTCTTACAGGAGTACCCGCAAAGTGGTATGTGGAGCAACCTCCTGCTTCACATGGAACCTTTAGTGCTCTCCCTATCGCTTTCCTCACATATTTTTAGTTACCCATTCACCATGATTCAGGAATGGAGTTACTGACTCATTTTAGACAAACGTCCACCATCCATATCTCAGACCATCTCCATGAATGGAGGCGATGTCGCAGTTTATGTAAAGCTAAACTCGACGATCGAGTCCTCTTAGATTTATTATTGAAAACTCTGAGGGCAGAGATTTCAAAGGATGTGGCATAGAAAAACCCCACATCTGAAGAGGATGCAATCAGTAAAGCCCAGAATATTGAACTAATTTATACATAGTAAGGATACATTTACAACATCCTACCTAACGCCCCGCGCCTGTAAACTTATCAAGAATTTCCAGGCGCATCAAAATCTGTAGAAATATTAATAGAGTCATTGACCCAAGGTTACCTAGGCAGTTGTAGTCAGAATCTCAGTTACGCATATAGTTCTACCCAGAACATGTCTCAACCCAGATTTCAAAGTCATCATGTGGCTCAACAAAATTTGACTAATAGGGTGCAAGTGTATCACCAAGGAGGACCCTATCCTCTGGCTGAGGGGACCTAGTACACAGAAAGAAACTCTGACAAAAGAGCTCCCCTCCAAAACTCAGGTGCAAACAAAGGACAACGTTATGCTCTGTCCCTAGCACATGACCCACCTATGCAAACCAATGTATAGGTGAAATTTGTGTAGCTGTCCCAAAATCAGCCACACCAGTATAACTAGGAGAACTACCCTCCTAACGTGGTTAAGAAAAAGTCAAAAAACGAGCCAAAAGGGAACCATGGATAGGGGGGCAACAACCAACACCAACCACCACGATCCTAGGCTGGAGGTAGCTCCAAAAGGAATCAGAACCAGGATCCAAGCAATTCCCAATGGCAAGGAAAAAGGCCACGTCTGCGAACAAACCATTCTTGTTCAATATGTGGTGAGTATAGGCACTATACTCACCAATGTCCCAATATCCCTGAGCTAAAAAAGCTTAAGAGTAACCGAGGACAAGTAGGATCTTCCCAGCAACCCGCTGTGATGCAAGAACCTTTCCCCCACCAAGGGATGGTAAGCACTCACCAGCAAAACCCAGATGATTCCGGGAAAATAAACCATGAAGTCTACATGACTGGGGAAGAGATTTTTTTCCAAACATGGAACCGCAGCTACAACACCCCACCAGACACCACTACGTCAAGGGCTAGTACTAGTGCACCGACTACACCTTTGACCATTTCAAAGATGCCTATAAAACATTGCCAAATATGCAAAAGGGACCTAATAGGCAAGTAGGTAACCACTCAAAAGCGGCCCATAATTATAGCATTGTGGATGATTTAGCTCAATCTCCCGCTACTATACCAACTCTGGAAGTACTGTAGTTGTGCCCAAAGCAGCGAAAATCCCTACTTTCTGCATTAGGCGCTATCTACCCTACCGATATGCGCATAATGGCTTTTGACTTAGACAAAGCCACCCCTAGGCTTTCTTATATGGTCACCTTCCAGATACCAGTGTTGGTCGAGAATATCAATATTCACCGATGTGTCATAGATGAGGGTGCATCGACATGCATCATGTCAAAAACAAATTGGCAGAAGTTAGGATCTCCCTAACTAAAACCATCAATCATAACGCTTCGAGCGTACGACGGTCATCCCTCGACCCTTGCCGGCCTCTACCAAAATGTCCTGGTCTGCCTATCTAGAAAGATGGTCCACATAGACATTGAAGTCTTGGACGCTGACTTAGATTACATTATACTCGGGTAGAGTTATATGTACGCCATGTCCGCCATAGTCTCCTCCATTTTCCACATTATGATTTCCCCCCACGAGGACCACATCATTACTGTAGACCAACTGACACACAATGACAAGCGCCCTCTAACCAACACGGATGTCATTCTACCCTATGTAGATACAGCCTCGGATGGTCTTTCATGGTACCAAGAATATGGCCTTGGCCAGTTCAAACCGTCGTCCGTTCTAGGGTCATTCCTAGGAGATCCTCCCATTATCCCTAAGGCATCACCGGATGTCACAGGAGCTCTGGTGTGCATGATGTCCACATCAAGTGCCAAGGCTAGTCAGGACACAGACTCAAGTAGTAACGACACCGAGGCATTGGCCACGATAGCCTCTCTAGCATACGCCACCCCCCAAACCCCTTTCCTCTACCCCCCGCTGGCTTCATCTCCTAGCAGGTTTTGGCAACACTGGTATTACCCAATATATCATTGGCGTTCCCAATTTGGTACCTCATTCCCCCTTTTAGAACAGGAGCCACCAATGTTACTACCACAGGGTTAAAGCCCCTCAGTCCTGAGGAGCCCCCACCTACCCAAGAAATGGTCGAGACTACCCCCTCAAAGGAAGTTCCCATTGTGAAACCGGTGATCATGGCCAAGAAAACCACAAATAGAGGAAAGAATATCGTGACCCCCACCTTTCAAAGCGATTCACCAGTCTGCGCCATATGTGACATTATAGGCCATCCTACCCATACATGTTTAAATATGGATGAATTAAAACCATTCCTTGTCTCCGAAATAGACATATTGACGTTGTGTTCCCGTAAAAAGGAACCTACCACCAAAGGTAAAGGAAAAGTGTTGCATAAAAATCCTGCATGCACTATCTGCAACATCTATGGGAACTATACCTATCATTGCCCAGAGATCCCGCAATATAGGGACGCCTTACTTGCCATCAAGTGATCCTACTAAGAGGATCCCACCGAACAATCTATCAGAGATGAACCTCATGTCATCATGTACATGTAGGAGGAATGACACTCACTAGAAAGACAACCATTTTTCTCTCCTGCCCCCAAGCCACCATACACCAACTAGGGAAAATGGAACCTCGTTGCCTCATCCTCTTGAGTTATCAGTCACATCGATTATTGTAGATGGCTTGGTCGAGTCTTTGACCCAAGGTCACCTAGGGAGCAGTAATTTGTATTTGGGGAGATTATGGATGAGGGGAAGTAACTAGCAATGCCCCCCCATGATCTTAGTCTTGGGGCAACTACTACTGAAATAAAAACTAGGAGCCAAGTAACAACCCCCAAGGGAAAAATGTAGCTTAGAGTATCTAATCACCAAACTAAAAGCAGCACTGTGATCAACACTCCATAACAAACAGAGGCGATGCCACACATTTTCACTCCTGAAAAAATAAATTTTTAGCGCTGGTAGGTATGCCCTCTCTCATCTTCCTTTGTAAAGCTCATTCCTTTCAATAAGACTTGATAAAGAAGATGATTTCACTTGAGGTAGTTGTTTTTGCAGGAAAATCTCGAAGAACCATTCACAACACCATATACTGAAATTCCCTGAGAAGGTATCATTCTACCCATAGCATGATAGAGTCCCAGTCAACTCTGCATATCTTGACATCATTTCTCCATCAGAAATAAACCATATGGTCCTCATATCCGACCGTGTTTATCATCACCTCACCCTGCACATGATAAACATTCGCATTGTTCGGTAGAGCCTCCCCTCCATGGTGCTCGTCACCCAAAGTAGACCATATATCACAGAAAAATTGATGCCATGGCCATACCAATTAAGTCCAAGAAACACCTCATGCCCATCCATTCATCATGCATAAGGTCAAGTTTACCATTCAAACTGAAACCCCCTTCCCGAACAACCAGGTTGTACAAGCAGATCGAAAGCGCATCCCCATGCATCGCATTTGGCCCACCATACCCCCACCTGCATAATCCCATCTGCAACATTTCTTCATCTGCTTCATTAACCCTGCACATGAGACCAACTAGTGGGACCCCCACCCCCCTCTAAAACATCATCCTCACACCTCTAGTGAGAAAACACTTTCATGTTTTGGGGTACCCATCTCTCTATTTTGTACAAACCAAACCTCATTATTTTATTCTTTTGGTAAGTGTACAAAGACCGCAAACGGTGCACTTCGCCCCTTCACCCTCATATTTCATATTTTCTCCCATGGCAACAGTCCCTCATTCCCCTTGGTCGGATTATTTCACCCACATGCACACACCATCATAACACTCATAGCCAGGTTCACACCCGCCTTGGATGTCCTATTGACTCTAGGGATTTTCCGTTTAGAAATAACTATTACTACCGCCAAGCTACTAAAGTATACTCCAACCTCAGGCCACTGAAACTCCATCATCAGTTTTCAGTCACCACTCACCAACATGCCTATATTAAACCTATCACATCTAGGTCCCTAACCCCTTAGGTCAGTAACCCATGGTTCGGTTAAGGCTTCCTTTTTGTTGACTTCAACACCTCTTTTCCAAAAAGGAAGTGGTACCTTGGATCACCCATCCCCATGCAAAGGGGTATCCTCAGGTGGCACTGTGGGAGACATCATTGTCCACAGATTTCATCGATCCTCCTGGCATTCGACTATGGAAAATGATTTTCATGTCAAGATGGTATCATACCTTACAACCATTGCACTTTGATCAGATCCATCGAAGACCCGTGTCTCCATAAGCATCTCTGTCAAACAATGCTTACACGGGAAGGTCCCAGATATTACCTATGCATACATTGCGCAACTATATGCCATACCGATTTCATGCATATGGGTACCACATTCCACCAATCGTTAAAAAAAAACACCCCTAAGGGTGTGAGCAGTCGTCGTCAACAATCGCCAGCATCACTACCACAGTATTAACGCAGAAAACACATGTATCTCTCAATTTTGTTTAACTACCCATAGCATCACAAGCATGGGACATTCCCACCTCGTTGAAATTTTGTATATATGTTGTATATTTTTTTTTTCTTTCAGGGGTCCCTTAGGCCATGGTCATCTCGGAAATGGTGCAGGGTGTTATCAATTCCAAGATTCACGCAGGTCTCTCTCTCTCTCCACGCATGATACGGAAAAGAAACTATAATGTATTTTGGCTATGCAGTCCTTCCTAGACCTCACACATTAGGGGGAAACTGTTAACATTGGAAAATCGTACAGCAGAAGATGACATTAATTAATGTCAAGCCAAAGGATTTACAGGGCAGGAAGACATTATGGAATCAAGAAAGTATTTTAAATCTCTAAGGTTTTGAGAAAATCAGATTTGAACTAGTATTAAAATGCTAATTGTGCACTTTATCCTTTGAAAAGAGCACCTTCTGCGTGCCTTTTTTCCCGATAAGCGTGCATTCCTAAAAGTGGAAAAATGTCACTTTTCGGGACCACACAAAGCAAAGGACAATTACTCCTTAAATGAAGCCGCCTAAGGACATCCACTAGCAAGTGGGTAAAATTTCTTCTCCATATCAAACATTTAATAAGAAGAGGCCTAGAGCCATCGTTTGCATTATTATCATTTTGACTCTCTTCAATAGCTTCTGTATATTTGTGTTTGAGTTTTTAGTTTAATTTGAGCATACATTTGCATACTTTTTCCTCTAGATTGTATGCTTTTGAGCCCCACCACTTTCTGCCTGTTACCAATAGTTTATAGGGGTAGACCACACCCCTTAAACTGGTGTGATTTCGTACACCCGTGCATAAAATCCACCACAACAACATCAGTGGGAGATCTTAATTCCCATTGTGCCACCCAAGGATGCCCCTTTTATGGTGGGGCTCATCCAAGATACTACATCCTTCCTGGATAATGGTTGTTGGATTAAACAATAAGGATGCGTAAAATGATTAAAAATAAGTATTGGTTCAAGGGACCAAGTTCTTTGATGAAAACAGGGCTTGATGTGACTGGTTAAAAAGGCATGATGGTAAGAGATGGTTGAAAAATGGTGAGGATGGTTATCTGGCCCAAGGTCAGAGCTGTAATGTGAGTGGCGACAGTCATAACATATCCTGATGAGAGGGTCCGTGGGGTCCGTAGGACATCCAGGGTGGTTGTATGTTCACTTGATTTACATGGTTGGGTGTGGTAAATAATGTGCAGCTACAACCAAGGTTAATTAGGCATTGTTTTTGGGTAAGAAATTTAAATGTATGGGTGGGGGTTTTTTCATAAAAAAATATTTGTACACTTGCCAAAAGAATATGAGAGTGTTTTGGATGTACAAGCACAGAGATGGGTTCCCCATTAACATGAATGATCCTGTACAGTGATGTGAGGAGTGTGTTTTGCTGTAGGTGGGGGGTCCATTGGTTGGTCTCAGTGTGAGGGTGACGAGGCAGATGAAATGTCACAAATGGGCTATGCTTACGAGGGTGTGATATGCCAAATGTGAAACATAGTGATGCATTTTTTTTTGATCCACTTGTAGTGAATGGTGGCCTAGGAATGAGGTTTTAACATGCAATGAGAAAAATTGACTTGATGTTTTTTGATGGATATACGAACATGAATTGGTTTTCAGGCCAGAGTTTATGGCCATGGCTTTAGATATTGACGTATGGTATACATGAGTGATGGATGCCATGGAAGATGGGGATCTATCGACCTGCAAGGGTGTTTATAATCTGCAAGGTGGGGTGATTATAAACATGGTCGAGTGAATGAAACTTGTGGTTTTATTCTTTTGAATAAATGATGTCAGGATATGCAAATATTTTTAGGTAAGGCTATCATGCCAAGGATAGAATGATACCTACTCTTATATCGTTGCTTCCTAGGGCATCTGTGGCCAATACCCCAAGTAAATGCATATCTTTTATACAAATATTTTGATATAAATTGAATTCAAAAGAAATAAGAGAGGGTGTACATGAACTGTAGTATGGCAGCTTTCCACCTTATGGGTGGAATTTGTTTAGGTAGATCCCATTGACGGGGTTAGCTAGGCATGTACCATTGGGCTCTGATATAATGTATGCTCCTTTGAGGAGAAATTTTTTTATAATGTAAGGACCCTTCCATAGTGTTAGTAAATTCTTAGATACTTAGGCTTATTTTTTAATATCATAGTGGAGGAGTAGTTCCCCCTTGGAAAATGTACAAGGGGTGATGTTGCAGTTGAATTATGCTTTCACTCTTTTATTATGGGCTTCATTGTGTTGGAGGGATTCTCGCCAAATTTCTTCAATGAGTTCTAATTGTACCAACCATTTCTTTAAAGGTTGAGTGTCAATGAGAAGCTCGATGGCTATGTGTAAGTTGGGGATTTCACATTCAATGTGAAGAAAAACCTCCACTCTATATACTAACTAGAAAGGTGTAAATCATATTGAGGATTTGACCGCAATGCGGTATTCCTATAAGGATAAAAAACACCATATGGTTCCAGTTGGTTTTATGATTATTTACCATGCACTGTAACGTTGTTTTGAGTACTTTTTTAACAACTTTCACTTGGCCATTGGCCTGGGGGTAGTATGGTGACACAAATTCATGCGTAAAATTGAGTTGTTGGGACATCTCCTATAATAGTTCTATTGGGGTCCTGTGATTTAGCAGATTGGCATACTAAATGACAAGGAAACATCAAAACCAGTCTTTAGAGCTATAGGACCTAACCTTCCTAGTCTCAGAGAGGGATCTCTCAATTGTTTGCAAAGATGTAAGCTTGTTTGCTTTTAAAGGTTGATTTTAGGCTATTTATGAAACATGAGTTTGTTTGACTGTTTGGTTGGACATGATGATCTAGGCAGCATAGATAGAAAAGGGAAATCTCTAAGTCATTGGGCAATGGAGTCAAGAAGAAGTTATAACAACCTCAATCAATAGATATGGGATATCAAAGGGCAAATCTAACTTGGCCAGTGGATCTTGGGTTTGGTGGATGAAATGAAATGGACATTAAGGATTTAGAGGGAGAAGTAGAACTAAGGGAAATTAAGAATCCTTAATTATATGTACTCCTAAAAAAAGGGACTTAAAACATTATCAGAACATGAAGAGTCATTCCATAGACAGGGCTAACCATAAATTCTAGAAACCACACTTTAGAAAATAACAATTTCAAGACAAACTTTTCAAATGAAATCTAGGAGTCGAGGAACACTCTATTTCATCCAAAGATTTCACATTGAAGGATAAGAAAACATTCAAGATTCACAAATAATTGCATTCATAGAAGAAGGAACTCCTAGACATCTAAGACTGCAATTATAAAGATCTTCAAAACAATTATCTCAACAAGAACAAAGGGTATGATCAAAACATACCTCTTTGGCAGACTGTAAACAATGGTACTTTAAAGGGAGACTTCAAAAATAGTTTTCAAGTGGCAGCAAGTAAGCAGAGAAAACCATAAATCATTCTTGGAACAAACTGTTTGAACTATTTCTGAAATAAACAAGCTTAAGGGTTGAAAAGTAGTCAAACTACTCAATAAAACCTTCAACAGATGAAAACATAAAGGCAGTGAAGAGTAAACAGGCCTAAGGTGCTTCTAGGAGACATTTCTTAGCCTAAGATTTTTACTCTACTACAAGCAAAGCATAGTGGAACAAAATGGAAAACAGGAAAAACATTAACAGATTAGAATACATCACCAGTAGCCATGCTCAGAGATCCAATGATAGATCCTTCTCATTAATAAAAACATGTCAAAACATCATCAATCTTCCAAAACTTCAATTTCTTCTTAATCTTCAACCAGAATATGTACAACTGCAAAGAGTTCGAATGCCAGAAACCAACCCTTACAAATGAGTTCCACAGTAGTATTTATACTGTAATTGAGGAGGTGGAACTATCTAGGGTTCCAAAATTTTATTAATGACAGAGTAAATATGTTCCTAACCTTGATAACCATGCAAGGCCTAAGGTAGGAACATCTATAGATACCTCTCTGTTTTAATAACTTTGTCTTAACTTTCTAAGGATAAAATAGGTGAAAATATTGACTTTAAGGCTTTATCCTTATCGTTACATTAACTATTCTGACAGTTTAAAATATATTATTTTGTGTAATAACTGTGCAAATGCCTTTGTGTCAAGGAAAGATGCTATAGGTGGCGGTTTGATCTTTTTGAGGAGTAACTGCTTCCATGTTGAATCCTTCGAGGCTTCCACTGGGTTATCTGCATTTGTTTTAATCACGAATCTATCTTTAGGCTCCTTAAACCTTGATTTTATCCTTGATACTCTGTTTTTCTGCCTTTATCTCTGTTTATATTTAACAACTGTTTTATTCATTAATCCTTAATGCCTTTGAACTGTTGACTTTCACCTTCAATCACTGTTTGAAGGCTCAATCATTTTAATTCATCTTTGATCTCAGATTAACCCTCAAAACGCTTTCTATTGTTCATGTCTTCATTGAGGCTTTGCTGTATTTGTCCTTTATGTGCAGGGAGGGTTTCTTTATGCGCTGGAGGTTTTATAATTAAATCAGTGGTCATGAGATACTGATAAAACCTTTAAACCAAGCTCTGAATCCATTTTCTACTTATCTGTTCTTAAATATCATCATCCTAAGACCTGTTATTGTAAAATTATGGCTATAAGAGGGTCTGCTAACTCGGATTGACATTAAACCTACACAAATAAGCAAAAATTTAATAAAATCCTGCATTTTTCGGATAAAACTGCTTCAGAGGCTCGGTGGAGGTGAAGGAGCTGTGTAGAGGGGAATGCATGCAGCGGAAGGAGATTCCATGGTCAAAACCATAAGAAATAGGGTTTAAACTTGGTTTATGGCATGAGAGTGGAAAGGCGGTTTTGCAAAAAACCGACAGTGGTTTTCGTGTGAGGTGAAGGCGGTAAGCGATTTGGGGTGGGGGGAATGCGATATGCATTAATGGCTGACACGTATGCTCTTGAAAACCGCCCATTTCACATGGAAATGGCATGATCAAATGGTTTTTTAAAATGAACGCGAAGTGAAATAGTGGCCATCTAATCCAGGGGAAATAGATCAGATCGATGGTTAAAAACAAATGCGAAGGGAAAAAGAAATACATGGGAGGAAGAGAGGTGGGTCCCAGTGGTGACGTAAGAAGAATTGGCGCGCAACGAAAGTTCTTTGTGCAGGGTAAAAATTGGTCTAGTGGAGGTAAAATGCAAGGATCAATAGGAGCCATTAGATTGGGGAAACAGATGGCTGAGATTAACTGCGGGGGGACTGGGGGTACGGAAGGATCTCGTCGATGTGTGCCTCCACAGTGAATGGGAGAATGTGGGCCATTGGATCGGGAAATGATCATCGGTGGAGATTAAACTACGGGGGGACTGGGGAGTATGGGCCACTTTGGTTGAGTGCCCACACAGTAAACTTGAACCATTGATCTGGGAGGAATGGACGGTCCAGATTAAATCTCAGAAATGACTTGGTAGGGGACAGACAAGAGGGAGGATGGTGATGTGAAAGAGCGCGAGCTGTCTAATCTAGGGAAATGGACGGCTGAGATTAACTTGGCGGATTAGCGATCAAAGGAGAAAAGGGTCCAGGAACAATGGAATTTGGAATTTGCAATTGACGATGGCCAATGGGAAAAAAAGTGCGATGGATGGAGGGACGTTCGATTAGGATCAAGATTGACGGTGGAGATGCGATCGGAGCTTTGCATATCGGCGGTCCAGGCAGGCGGAATTTTGGATTTGTGATGTGTCGATGCGATGGAGGGGAGCACAGACCATCTGATCTGAGAGAGATCAACGGTCAGGATCTTATCGGCGGGTATTTCATTGGAGGGGGAGATCATCGGAGGGAAATCACAATGTATCGATAGCCGTCAAATCTTGTGGAATGGACGGCTGCGATCTCATTGGAAGATCAGTCATTGGCGGAGTAAAGGGTCCGGGACAAAGGAAACAGGGACTGCCGATAGAGCGAGGACCATTGGATCAGAAATGAGATCGACGGCTTAGATTTGAAGCAGGAAAGCATATCGGCCTTTCAAAAATTGACGAAGAGAAAGGAAAGGTGACGAAGAATTTGAAAACGCCAAAGTGCGATGGCAATGGGGGCTTAAAACTTGGTTGCAGGACCGGGTCATATGAGAAGTAGGGGTGGAGGGCTTAAGCAAAAAGCGCTTAATGCCTTATTTTCAAAATGGAGCAGATTAGGCCCAAAGAAGGGTTTTTTAAGCCTTTTTTGAGGTTCTGATAGGCTAGAAAAAGCATTTTTAAACCAAATAAAAGGGTTCTATAAGGTTTAGAGGCTTTTTAGGGAAAATGAAGGAATTAATGAAGGGAAAATGAGTTTTGTAGAGGGAAAAGGGACTGATAGAAAATAGGGGTAGGAGTGATAAAATGGGGGAATGAAATGGAGGAAAAATGGTGAAAATGGCTTGAAACAAGCTTCCTTTTGAAACAACAGGGTGATCTTTTAGAAGGCATAGATGAAGTTTTTAGTGAACTGATAGACTTAGGATAATGAAGGCTGTGAGATTTCTAGAACTCACAATGTTTCTGCAATATTGTTTCTAGAAATCTGGGATTGTCAACTTAGTCATCTTTTGATAGGTTCAGAATTATGGATGACTAACAGTGGCTCCACTTGGGGAGGACAGCTGTCCTTTTAGGTGTCCAGAACCTTAGTTTATCAATCTATGGATTTTAGCAGACCAGTGCCTCATCCATTGGGCATAATTTCTTTGTTTTCTTACTAATTTTCTTTGCATTTTGACAATTTATTCAATGACATGCAGCATGAAAACTCTTTAAGACAACACCTCTACCTACCCAAAACTACTTTTCCTAGCATTTTTTTCTTCTCTTGAGTGCACTTGGACTGGCATCTCTTTTACAATTTATTTTTTAAAATAGAAAGATAAAACTATCTAAGGCTACCCTTATTTCTTCCAAGAGTCCAGATTAAACAGTTGGACTCTTAATTCTCTACTTAATCTACTATCTGTCAAGATTAGGCTTTTTGACAGATTTTATTCTCTATTTCTAAGACATGAAATTTAAACACAACCAAATCAGGATTAGACTGTCTGATTTGCTATGGTGTCTACGGCTGTATGTACAAGCTGCACATAGATTTTGCAAAAAATTGAAACAAAATTGTGAAGGCTTAAGATCTGAAAATAAGAGACATCCTTCTTTCTTCTTGGCTCAAGTTTTGATTTGTTTAGAGCCATCTTTTCTTTCTTTTCTTTGGTTCAGATTTTGAGCATGTTTGAACCATTATTTCTTCTATCCTAATCTATTCTACTAATAAGCCAAGATTAAATAGTTTGGAAAATCTTCTTCACTAACTTATCAACATTAAATTGAAATCTATCTAGTCATGATTAGGCTGTATGACTAAATAGCAGTGTTTTCTTTTAGTAGTGGCATTTAGGCTTGCACACTTTCAGACTCTCTTTTTTGCGTATGGGGATGTACCTTTTTTATTTTACTATTCTGCCCTCTTTTCTCTTTTTCTATTGTTTTTTGTATTTTCATTTTTTCAAAACATTCTAAGACTAAAAATATGCTCAAAGGCTGAGATTATTTGCTTACCTATCTAACCTAAGGAAAATTTATATATTTAGCTGATGAACTCTCTTTTCCAATACATCCAATCAATTAGATGATTCCATGATTGGTCTTTGCTCATCTCCTTGAGCATACTGGATAAACCAAAGGGCCACTCTCATCTCACTTGTTTCTTAGCAGCAGTGCTAAAAAAAATTCTTGCACTTGGCAATAAACTACTCTTAACAAATTTTACTCCCTCTTCAAATGTCTTCAAGAATTTAACAAAGGGATCTTGAAATAATACCTGGTTATGGGTATTTTTAGGATAGGTTTCAACCAGGATTACCTTTTCCTTTACTGGATCAAGATTAATATTCTTTTGAGAAAGAAACTCTTCCTCATCTCCGTTATCATCTGAACTAGAGGACTCATCATATATTGTAGTGGTGCCCTCTTGTAGTCCTGGTATGCTCTGATTCAGTGGAATGAACTCTGTGATGAGGTAATTATATTATTAAGTAGGGGTATCTTTGATTACTTCAACCTTTTCAGGAGAAGGCTCTTTATCAACCGGCTCAAGAAGTTCTTCATTGTTTTCCTCCTCAACTTTTGAGCTGAAATACTGTTGATTCCCAATCACATGGAAATTATTACTGATGGGCTGTAATGAGGTAGAGAAAATATTTAGAGATTATTTGCCTTCTTCTAAATTTTAAAAGCTTTCTTCATCAGTATCATAAATAGCCTGCTTTGGCTCATTACTTTCTCGAAGTTGGTAGAACTAATATTCCTCCCAAAAATATACTAATAATGGTCCTGCAAGATCAACTTCTGTTTGGAGAATATTATCATTAGATAGATAAAACTTAGGAAAACTATTAATGTAAGTAATATCACCAATCAAAAATACTAGATTATCAACAGGTCTTTCTTTATTCTGATCTACAAGGGAACTTTCTAAATTATTACAACAAAGTTCATTAGGTGAATGGGCAGGAGTGTTTGTTTTATAAAACATTTCAGAGGTTGGTTTTTTATTTCTAATCTAATCTATTTATTCTTCTATCAAAGAAATATATGTTTCTATGCTTCTTTGAGCAAAAGTACAACAATTCTCTATCTCTAGTGAAGACTAAATTTGAGGCTAGATGTCTTCTTGAGCCTTACTTAGAAGGGATGATGAATCATTATTTATGCTTGCAGAGATATCTTGAGGAATGTCTTTTATTCCTTGATTGACTTCTTCCTCAACTGATTCATTTAGGTTTTTGTGATAGTTAGGATTTATATGAAATTCTTGAATGGCTGTTAATAGATATTTAGGATGCATATTAACCAAATCCTCATCAATATCTAATAGGTATTGTATGATGTTCTGAGATTGATCATAACAATTTACAGTCCATGATAAAGATGAAGGGTTATCTCTATATTTTTCATAAAATACCTGGTGCATTTCTCTTAAAGAAAACAAGCTCCTAGGTTCTAACCATTCATACCAATCCCTTGTCTTTCCTTCTAATGTTAACATGAAAATTTTCATAAGGCAGTCTTCATGCCATTCAGTCTTTATCTTCCATATATGTATATGAAATTTGATGAGATGTAACCATGGGTCATCAAAATTTTCACCTTGAAAAACAGGAATGTTATCATCCCAAAACACCTGGGGCATCTTATGTGGGAACCCAGGGATACAATCTCTACTCATTGGGGCATATATTCGTTGTATCCTTGGAATCATGTTTGTGAATCAGAAAAGAGGTCACTGTGTCTATTCGACCAGTTCCGAGTCTTCTACCAGTGGAGTCATTTGGTCTTTTGGGAGTTTGTGGAGTCGCCAGGTGGAAGATTTGAACTTTTTTGTCTACCAACAGTATGATTGGGTTTGCTCAATGCATTCCCAAGAGAGTCTATAAGGACTAGTGAAGTAATAGGCCTACTAGAGGCTAGTGGAGTCGCTAGGTGGAAATTTTTAGCTCTTTTGGAGGTAAAATATTCTATGGTCCACCACCAATGTTATTATGAAACTAATATGAATTTTTTTTAGGTTTTTCTAAGTTTCTATAGTTGTTGAAGGACTAAAGAGTCTATAAGAGCTTTCTAGGCAACTATGAACTCAGATCTCCCACCGTGATCGCCAAAATTTTGGGGTCCTATGATTTAGCAGATTGGCATACTAAATGACAAGGCAACATCAAAACCAGTCTTTAGAGCTCTAGGACCTAGCCTTCCTAGTCTTAGAGAGGGATCTCTCAATTGTTTGCAAATATGTAAGCTTGTTTTCTTTTAATGGTTGATTTTAGGCTAGTTATGAAGCATGAGTTTGGACATTATGATCTATGCATCATAGATAGAAAAGGGAAATATCTAAGTCATTTGGAAATGGAGTCAAGAAGAAGTTATCACAAGCTTAATTAATGGATATGGGATATCAAAGGGAAAATCTAACTTGGCCAGTGGATCTTGGGTTTGGTGGATGAAATGAAATGGACATTAAGGATTTAGAGGCAGAAGTAGAACTAAGGGAAATTAAGAATCCTTAATTATATGTACTCCTCAACAAAGGGACTTAAAACATTATCAGAACATGAAGAGGCATTCCATAGACAGGGCTAACCATAAATTCTAGAGACCACACTTCAGCAAATAACAATTTCAAGACAAAATTTTCAAATGAAATCTAGGAGTTGAGGAACACTCTATTTCATCCAAAGATTTCACATTCAGGGATAAGAAAACATTCAAGATTCACAAATAACTGCATTCATAGAAGAGGGAACTCCTAGAAATCTAAGGCAGCAATTATAAAGACCTTAAAAACAATTATCTCAGCAAGAACAAAGGGTATGATCAAAACATACCTCTTTGGCAGACTGTAAATAATGGTACTTTAAAGGGAGACTTCAAAAACAGTTTTCAAGTGGCAGCAAGTAAGAAGGGAAAACGATAAATCATTCTTGGGACCAACTGTTTGAACTATTTCTGAAATAAACAAACTTAAGGGTTGAAAAGCAGTCAAACTACTCAATAAAACCTTCAGCAGATGAAAACATAAAGGAAGTGAAGAGTAAACAGGCCTAAGGTGCTTCTAGGAGACATTTCTTAGCCTAAGATTTTTACTCTACTGCAAGCAAACCATAGTGGAACAAAGTGGAAAATAGGAAAAACATTAACATATTAGAATACATCACCATTATCCATGCTCAGGGATCCAATGATAGAGCCTTCTCATTAATAAAGCATGTCAAAACATCATCAATCTTCCAAAACTTCAATTTCTTCTTAATCTTTAGCCAGACTATGTACAACTGCAAAGAGTCCGAATTCCAGCAACCAACCCTTACAAGTGAGTTCCACAACAGTATTTATAGTATAATTGAGGAGGTGGAACTATCTAGGGTTCCAAAATGTTATTAATGATAGAGTAAATACATTCCTGACCTTGATAACCATGCAAGGCATAAGGTAGGAACATCTGTAGATACCTCTCTGTTTTAATAACTTTGTCTTAACTTTCTAAGAATAAAATAGGTGAAAATATTGACTTTAAGGCTTTATCCTTATCTTTAAATTAATTGTTCTGACAATTTAAATATCTTCTTTTGTGTAATAACTACCCAAATGCCTTTGTGTCAAGGAAAGATGCTATAGGTGGTGGTTTGATCTTTTGGAGGAGTAACCGCTTCCTTTTTGAATCATTCGAGGCTGCCACTGGGTTATCTGCATTTTTTTTAATCACGAATCTATCTTTAGGCTCTTTAAACGTTGATTTTATCATTGATACTCTATTTTTCTGCCTTTATCTCTGTTTCTATTTAACAACTATTTTATTCATTAATCCTTAATGCCTTTGAACTGTTGACTTTCACCTTCAATCACTGTTTGAAGGCCTAATCCTTTTAATTCATCTTTGATCTTGGATTAACCCTCAAAATGCTTTCTCTTATTCATGTCTTCATGGAGGCTTTGTTGTATTTGTCCTTTATGTGCAGTGAGGGTTTCTTTATGTGCTGGAGGTTTTATAATCAAATCAGTGGTCATGAGATATTGATAAAACCTTTAAACCGAGCCCTGAATCCATTTTCTACTTATCTGGTCTTAAATATCGTCATCCTAAGACCTGTTATTGTATAATTTTGGTTGTAAGAGGGTCTGCTAACTCGGATTGACATTAAACCTACACAAATAAATAAAACTTTAACAAAATCGTATGTTTTTCAGATAAAACTACTTCAGAGGCTCGATGGAGGTGAAGGAGCTGTGTAGAGGGGAATGCATGCAACGGAAGGAGATTCCGTGGTCGAAACCATAAGAAACAGGGTTTAAAATTGGTTTATGGCGCGAGAGTGGAAAGGCATTTTTGCATAAAACTGGTAGCGATTTGGGGTGGGGCGAATGTGATACGTGTTAATGGCTGACACGTATGCTCCTAAAAACCGCCCATTTCACATGGAAATGGCACAATCAAATGGTTTTTTAGAATGAACGTGAAATGAAATGGTGGCCGTCTGATCCAGAGGCAATAGATCAGATCGACGGTTAAAAACAAATGCGAAGGGAAAAATAAATACATGGGAGGAAGAGAGGTGGGGCCCAATGGTGACGTAAGAATAATTGGTGCGCAGCGAAAAGTTCTTTGCGCAGGGTAAAAAATGGTCTAGTGGAGGTAAAATGTGATGATCAATAGGAGCCGTTAGATTGGGAAAACGGACAACTGAGATTAACTGCAGGGGGACTGGGGGTACGGAAGGATCTCGTTGGTGGGTGCCTCCGAAGTGAATGGGAGAATGTGGGCCATTGGATTGGGAAATGATCATCTGTGGAGATTAAACTGCGAGGGGACTGGGGAGTATGGGCCACTTTGGTTAGGTGCCCCCACAGTAAACCTGAACCATTGATCTGGGAGGAATGGACGATCTAGATTAAATCGCGGAAATGACTTGGTAGGGGACAGACAGGAGGGAGGATGGCAATGAAAAAGAGCATGAACCGCCTGATCTAGGGAAATGGACAGCTGAGATTAACTTGGTGGATCAGTGATTGGAGGAGAAGAGGGTCCGAGAACAAAGGAATTTTGAATTTGCGATGGCCAATGGCCGATGGGAAAATGAAGTCCGATGGATGGAGGGTCGTCCGATCAGAATCGAGATTGATGGTGGAGATGAAATCAGAGCTTCGCATATCAGTGGTCCGGGCAGGCGGGATATTGGATTTGCGATGTGAAAATGCAATGGAGGGGAGCGCAGAATGTTCGATCTAAGAGATATCAACAGTCAGATCTTATTGGTGGTGGACTCCATTGGAGGGGGAGATCATCGGAGAGAAATCGTGATGTGCAAATACACGTCGGATCTTATGGAATGGACGGCTATGATCTCATTGGAAGATCGGCCATCGACAGAGTAAAGGGTTCGGGACAAAGGAAATGGGGACCGCCAATAGAGCGAGGACCATCAGATCGGAAGTGAGATCGACGGCTCAAATTTGAAGCGGGAAATTGTATCGGCCTTTCACAAATCGGCGAAGAGAAAGGAAAGGTGATGAAGAATTTGAAAACGTCGAAGTGCGGCTACAATGGGGGCTTAATACTTGGTCGCAGGACCGAGTCATATGAGAAGTAGGGCGGAGGGCTTAAGAAAAAAGTGCTTAAGGCCTTATTTTCAAAATGGAGTGGATTAGGCCCAAAGAAGGTTTTTTAAGCCTTTTTTGAGGTTTCGGTAGGCTAGAAAAAGCATTTTTAAACCAAATAAAAGGGTTCTATAAGGTTTAGATGCTTTTTAGGGAAAATGAAGGAATTAATGAAGGGAAAATGAGTTTTGTAGAGGGATAAGGGACTAATAAAAAATAGGGGCAGGAGTGATAAAATGGGGGAATGAAATGGAGGAAAAATGGTGAAAATGGCTTGAAACAAGCTTCCTTTTGAAACATCAGGGTGATCTTTTAGAAGGCATAGATGAAGTTTTTAGTGAACTGATAGACTTAGGATAATGAAGGTTGTGAGATTTCTAGAACTCATAATGTTTCTGCAATATTTTTTCTAGAAATATGGGATTGTCAACTTAGTCATCTTTGGATAGGATCAAAAATATGGATGACTAACAAGTTCATTCTCGAAATGATTTCCATGGTTAGATACTAACCCCTTGGGTACATCGAACTATGGGATGACATGGTTGAATAAAAATTGTGATGTATTTTATGTGGTATTATTGTATGTGGGCATGGCTTCTGCCCATTTGGTGAAATAGTCGACGACTACTATGATGTATTTGTGGTTTCCTGATGACATGGGGTTACAAGTGACGACTTTGATTCCCCATTTGCATAAGGGGCCTGATACAAAGATAGGGTTCAAGAGAGCTATCAAGGCTCTTGCCTTCTGAGCATAGCGATAGCATTGATCACGCCTTTTGACTGATTGTATGTAGTTGAGGAACATGGTGGGCTAGAAAGAACCAGCCCACAAGGCTTTTTGGGTGGTGCCCATCCCGGAGAGATGTTCGTCACAAGCCCCACTATGGAAGTAATTTAGAGCTTGCTCAACTTGGTTGTGAGTAAGGAAACATTGTAAAATGGTTTTGATATCTCATCAATAAAGGACGTCCTCCATTAGAAGTATCAGGGGGCCTGAGGGAATATGCACCTTTGGTCATCACCAGTAAGTTGGTGTTTGAAATTTTGGGTTCGTGGAAAAATAAGGATGTCTTCATACTAGGGGTCCTCCATTTTAACCAAGAACAAATTTTCGTGAAGAAACAAGTCATTAATGGGGGATCCCTGGGTCTAATTTGGGAGATCGGTGATGAACTCGGTCAGGATGAGTGATTTTTTCCTCTTGGGAGAGCTGAACTAGAGGTCAAATTCTTGTAGTATAACTATCCATCAGGTGTACTTATGGTTCATCATACAGCAAGTTAGAAAGTGTCGCATGGGGTTGATAGTTGCTATAACCATTGTGGTCTTGAGGATGATGTAATGCCAAAGCTTTTGTAATACATGTACTAGGGCTAGGGTTATTTTTTCTTTTGGCTAAAACCTCAATGAAAGCCTAGCTAGTTTCTTTATAGCGTAATATATATTGTGTTTTTTTTTGTCTAGTATGTCCTAGACTAACACCCCAGTGATGGTTGTATCTGACATGGATAAGTATAAGGTGTAATATTTATCGCAATTTGGAGGGCTGATCAAGGGGGATAACGACAAGGTGTCTTTTAGTGCCTCAAATAACTTTTTAGCCTAATCATCCCATTCGAAAGGAATGTCTTGATGGAGAATATGCAAGAAGCCCTGCACGGAAGTGGCATGGTCAAGGACAAAGCGCCATAAGAAGTTGGCCTTACCATGCAGACTTTGAAGTTGTTTTAATGTTTTGGGTTGTGGTACCTCTTTGATTGCTTGGACCTTAAGGGGGTCTACTTTGATTCTTGGTTGGGATACTATGAATCCTAATAGTCTTCCTACATTGACATAGAAGACACACTTGAGAGGGTTCAAGCATAGGACATTTTATTACTGACATCATTCAAATACCAAACATGAATCTTCCAAATGGCTAGCTCTCTTCTTGGATCGTACCGTGAGGTCATCCAAATATGCTAGATGAGATGAGATAGATCATGGAAGATGTAGTTCATGGCCCAGTGAAAGGTGGCTCCAATGTTTTTAAGACCAAATTACATAACTTGGTATGAAAATGTTCCCCAAGGGGTAGTGAATGCGGTCTTGGACCAATCCATATGTAGAATATGAATTTGATTATACCCCAAGAATCCATCCATTAAGGACAACGCTTCATTACCAGCGCAAGCATCAATGACTTGGTTGATGAATGAAGTGGGGTAGTTGTCTTTGGGACAAGCTTTGTTTAGGTCTTCAAAATCGGTATAGACTCAAATGTTGCCCTGTTTCTTCATTACGGGTACATGGTTAGAAACCCAAGACGTGTAAGTGACTAGATAGATGAATCCCACTCTATGAAGCTTGTATATCTCTTGTTTGATCACTTCAACTTTAGATGGGTGTAGCTGACATTGTTTATGGTAGAAAGGTAATACGTCAAGCCATGTGTCAATGTGGTGCTCCACGATGGTGGGGCTTAGCCCTGGAATTTCCGAATAATCCCATGAGAAGATGTCCCTATACTCTTGTAATAGGTTTGTGTATGCGACTACTTCTTCTAGAGAGCATCATTGGGGGAATTTTGAGGTCTAAAATGGGCCTCCTAAGAAAAATGTACAACCAAAATAAACTTTATAAGAACCAATATGGTTCAAGATGATGATGTCAACCATGGGGGATGAATCACCATTTTTTAAGTAAAAAGGTTAGAAGATTAAAAATATAATAGAATAATAAAAATACTTTTTCAACTCGCATTTTCAACTTATCTCCCAAAAATTTTACGCAAATTTCAAGCATGAGTACTTGTTGGATGAAAAATTTAATTCCTCATCCAATGAGTACCGATGTTCCATACTTTTGATGGACCCTACTACAAGAAAAATGAGAAATACATGAAAAAATGTGATTGCAATCACATTTTCCATGTATTTCTCATTTTTTCATGTAGAAGGATCCATCTAAAGTATGCAACATGGGTACTCCCTAGATGAGGAATTAAATTTTGCATCCAACGAGTACTCCCACTCAAAATTTGAGTAAAAAATTTGGGAGTGTTGGGAAAAATACTGAGAGGGCGGGAGGTGAATCAGTATTTAGTGCAGACTGAAAACTTTTTACTTTTTCTTTCTCTAAAACCCATACGCTACTTTACTGAACCCAAGTCGTGTATACACGCGGATATCCTTAATGAAACTCGCGTATTACCAGAGATCTCATTATGCAGATAATTCTTTACTTAGATCATTGCATCATTCATTCATTAGATGTTTAGTAAGCAGTAAACATGTGCAGTAAGAACAAAATAAATCATCACACATAAGAAACACACATGAACACCAGCATTTATGGTGGAAACCCAATTCGGGAGAAAACCACCGCTGCCGTCGTCTCGGTCTTCAATATTTATTATAAATAAAACATCTTACAACATTGTGCTGACGCAAACTCGTACCAGCACGCAGGCACCCACCTGCAGAAGGCTACAACCTTCTCTCGTTTACCAGCCTCTCTTGGAAGGGAGAAACTACCCCCTGCTCTTGTTTACCAGCCTCTCCTGGAAGGGAGCTACTACCCCCTGCTCTCGTTTACCAGCTACCACTGGAAGGGAGTTGCAACCCCCTCACTGAAGGCTTCGACCCTCAGCACCACTGCAGACCACGTTTCATCAATTTTCAAACTTGATCAAACAACTTTAACATAACCCTTCACTTATCAACAAACATACTTTGCCCAATACTTCAAACAGAACAGTGAGACCACTGTAACCAAAATATCAGAGATAACCCAGACTTCAAAATAGATATGCAGATGTAAGCTCAACCCTGAACATTCATTAATTCAAATACCATACGTTGTTTTCCTTTATGTAACCCGCGTATATACGCGCCTTTATTCACTCCAACCTGCGTATTCTTTAGTGTATAGTAAATTTGTATACGCGACTTTTCTTCACCATTTCCGCGTATGCATGCGCTTTCCTTTTCACCAACTAGCGTATTCTTCTGTGTATGCTTTCTTTCAAAATTAGTTCAGACTCTTATTTAGATCTGAAATCAGATTTTTGTTCAGAAAATCTATCAACCATACAAAACTGTTTATACAGTCATTCTTCCTTCATCAATTTATTCATTGAATAATCAACCAACAACTTGATCTTTAATCAAAATAATCAGCAAAATAATCAATATTTAAACAACCCAGATATGTATGAATACATCTTTGACAGATAGCAGTAAAACATCAAAACAGATCAGACATTTCATTCCACATACTTCAGCAAAACCCTAGATTCCATACGCACTTTTATTTCACTGAACCTACATATATACGCGCTTTCACAGAGACGAACCTGCGTATACTTCAGTGCATTTTATTTTTAGAAACCCTGACTGCCATACGCGCTTTTCTTTAAGCGGACCCACGTATACACACGCTTTTCATGGAACGAACCTACGTATAGATCTATAAAAGATAAACTTTGCAGACCAGACCAGATCTATAAACTTACCCAGATTTCTTCAATTTCTTCATCAGACTTGCGCCAGGTCTTCATCATTTATTTTCAGATCATCCTAGAGATTCATCATTTCTAGATCTAGAGATCTTGAACCTTCATCATATCCATAGGTGCATCATAGATTCAGATCTATCAATTAAGAACAGAGTTCCACCATGCAGATATACTTCAGAGTGAAGTATTTATTAAAAGCCAGACACTTCCACACACTTGCACAATGATCTTCTTCTCCTTATATAGATTTAGCCTTTATCAATACCATGAGTCAAAACCACACCACTTCGGATGGTTATGTCCCCTAGAATTATAAAATTAGAGCGCAAATTAGCATACGCGACTTGGCACGTACTTTTCCGCGTGCATACGCTACTTCGCCTTTACAAACCCGCGTATGCTTTGTGACATATCATATTTATCATTTCTCTGGCCCTTACAGGAATTCCTTTCTCCATTACATCTGAACTGCTTTGTAGATACATCAAATTTACATCATTAACAAACTCATCAAGTCAGTTTTCATCAAGGACAACTTTATCAAGTAGGTTTCCATCAAGGACAACACTCTGCATCATATTGCCAACAGGGAGATAGGTTGAAAATACAAGTTGAAAAAGTAGTTTTTTTCTTTTTTTCCCTCTAAAATTTGATGATGTAATCAAATATTATGTTAATATGTTCACTATTATTTTATAATTTCCATAGGAGGCCCATTTTAGACCTCAAAATTCCCCTAATGGTTGCCCCCAACGATATTTCCTCGATTTTTCCTGGAATTTTTTTTAAATATTTACCTTAATGGTAGGTGAAGTGTTCGACATATTTCCTTCTTCAAATGCATTGGACACTGGGATAGGGTTCTTGAACCAATCTACTTTCTAGGATGGTAGGAAGTATCTTGATTCAATGGTGTAAATATCCTCATTTTTTTGCTGCTAGGCACGAATGTTTTTTCTGGAAGAAAAAATGAGCGGTGATGCATAGCATCCCATGGAAAATTTGGTTCTGTCATGGCCTCTAATATATCCTCATCAAAGTGAAACAAGATGTCTAAGGGGGAATTGTTTTGTGTGAGGCCATGAGGAATGGGTTTGGGCCTAGCAGTGTTGGTTGACAAACATCAATGTGATTCTATGGTTGATTTCGTAGAACCATATCAGGTTGACAAGGTGTAGACGATTTGGGTGTTCACCGTCGAGGGTACTACTATCGTTGTGGTAGTTGCAGTGGTCTCTACACCATGAAATTATAAGCATACAACACGATTCATGGTTCCCACAGATGAGGATATGAATCATATATGGTGTTGTGTGTCATCAACATTAGATGGCAGAAAAATTTCCACGATTTTTGTTTTGATTTTAGCTAGAGGAGAGTCATGCTCTCTTGGCAGTGTACTAGGGGTACACACATCTTCCATTACTTGAAGATTTCATTGAATGCAGAGGTTTCAAAATTTTTGCAACATAGGGCATATATTTGTGTCATGGTTATGGCTCATGCAGATGTTGCATGGAGTAAAGGTACTTAATGAGTCAATGGTATGAGATCTAGTACTACTCTCCATGCTAGACGTTGGTGTTTGAGGATGGTTTTTCATTGGGGAATTTTTGCACTTCTTCCACCTCCGAGGCTTCGGTCTTAGATGATATGCCTCCTTTGGGGAGCCTTGAATCAACAATTCTCTAGCTTCTTTTAACCTTGACAAGTACTGACAATTCATTATGTGGTGAAATTATGAGCATATTCAGTAGTAGCAGTGCATGAACTTCTCTTGATTAGAGATATGTAAGGTATTGGTGTAACCATGCGAAAACTATTAGTTAAATTATTGAGATCCTAAAATTTATTGACCATGTGGTCATTTTTATCACATAGGGCACATGAGATGTTTGGTTAGCTTCTTACCTTGCTAGGGCGAGGGGTTGCCTTCGTAGTTCTAGGTTTTTGGTGACAATGGGGAGAAGGAATCATTGCTCCTCATTGCCTATGTTTGGTAACTCGAAACTGACTACATCAATATTATTGGTGACGAATGACCACATTATGTATAACATAAGTCAAAATCGGGGAACGTAGGGACAACGCCGAGCGTGGTGGTTATCTTGGAAAGTTATACAATATTGACACTCTTGTATTTTCCAATCCCTTTGGACCACTGAGTTGATTAGGTACCATTTTCAAAATGATACTAAGTCTAGGGAAAATTTTAAGGATGGAAGTTTATCTTAAAGTTTAGAAACCTTTCCGAATCTTACTAGTCCCCATTATCTAAATTGTAAAAATTTTGATGACATTTTTGTAAAAATATTTAGGTTTCTAATTATTTATATTAGTATATATAATATTTATTTTTATTTTTAGGATAAAATAATTTTATACTATACGATTTGGGCAAATTAATTTTCGAAAAAAAATGGAAATTGGCGAATCTTTTTTTGGAAAAAGCGTGGAAAATTAGCCCACCTGTGAATATTAGCCCCTAAAATTTTCCCTGAGTCTAAATTTGAGCACTGAGTGATCAAATGATCACGTTCCTTACACAATATTTAGGCTGAGACTAGATGTGTAGGAGGTTTTTGGGTGGGAAGTGGCCCTTTTGGCAGATGCCTAAGTTCTGATACACAGAGGATGAACCTAGTCACCTCATTCTCCTGGGTTGTGGAAATTTCTATGGACTCTGAATCCGATCTATCCAAGTTAGTGAGATTGGATGTGGCCAAGTGTAGAGAATATAATTCTAACAGGAATTGGGGAACGTAGGGATAATGATGAAGTTGCTAGTTATCTTGACACACTCGACAATAATATTGATCAAGTCACTCTGGTATGAGGTACATTGGGTTGACCGAGTACCATATTTGAAACAACTCTAGAGTTTCACACTCAACAATGAAATGATTATGTTCATCACATAGTGCACATATCTAGTCTTGTGACTGAGGATGGTTATGGGGGAGAGATGATCATTAAAGGGACCATATCTCCTCCAACATATATAATATGGTCCTCATTGCTTCAGTCACTTGATTTGTCATGCTTTCCTTGGATTATTTGTCTAAGTTGACTAAGTAAAGGTTTTCGGAAGTAAAACATCGCATGAAATATAAAATAGATTGTAAATGATAGATGTGGGGAAAATGACACTCTTTGTGTTTGCTTCAATAGATTTTACATGTATGTATTTTGTGTCAAGACAAGTTTCTTTGGGAAACATGTGGGATTGGATACCAATGGTTAAATGCCCTTAACTCGGGGCATTATACGATTAAGTGATCAGGCTCATTGAACAACGTGAAAACTAGGAAATGGGGTGTGACCTCATTTTTTTGTCTGTGAGCCGTTGGGTTAGCTGAGTACGAGAAATATGTAGGATCCTCTCTTATGTACAATATGGTTTTGGACCCGCCCACTTCCATTTTCATGGATATGGCAAAAGGGCCCTCCTGATAGGATTTTTCCAGGGCTTTCAAGGCATCCCTATATCTCAATGTCTCCAAGCAATGATGGTTGTAATTCGTGTATTGTTTGCATATGGCATACGCATGATTGGTGCGTAATGCTTTCCCTTGGTTTTTCATGACCTGTTCCTTTTTATGGGTATTTTAGGTCACAACATTTCTTCTGGTATGTAGAAGAGGTTTTAATTATTCTAATTCTAGGAAAATATTAGCAGGATGGCTTACCTTATCACACAATGTAGAAGGTTGCAATTCCCTAGGTAACTTGGGGGTTTCAACCTTTTTCCCTTTGTTTTTATTCCTCATGGTAGCGTCGGATGATGCTACTACATGGGTTTATTTAGCCACTATTACCTCTTGGGGGGTAATAGGACACTACAAGGAAAAAATACATTGGTGAGGGGTGAAAAATGTCACCATAATCTCATTGGTGATGGTCAAAAGAGTCTTCATCACCAAAAATTGAATGACACCAAAGGTGGCGTCGCCAAAAGTATCATTTTTGTGGTAACATTCAAGGTCCATCACCAATAATTATTTATAATGACGGATAATGACCATCACCCTTTCATATGAGCAATGGTGATAGATAATAGCCTCCATCACCAAAAAATTGAATGTCATCAAAGGTGGTGTCGCCGAAAGTATGTGTTGTGGTGACATTCAAGGTTTGTTATGAATTTTGATCGTAATGATGGATAGTGACCATCACCATTTCATATGAACAAAAACGGTTTTTTGTGATGGAACTTTCATGACCGTCACTATTGGTGCATATATATGGTGACGTTTGTTGACCTTCACCATTTCATATTTGACGAGGGTCAAAAAATGTCACCATAAGCTCATTGGCAAGGGTCAAAAAATGTCACCATAAGCTCATTGGCAAGGGTCAAAAAATGTCACCATAAGCTCATTGGCGAGGGTTGAAAAATGTCACCATAAGCTCATTGGTGATGGTCAAAAGAGCCTTTGTCACCATTCCATATGAATATCAGGGCACAATGGAATTAAACCACCAACCTCCTGCTTATAAATTAGGTGCTCTTCCATTCAGCTAACACCCTTTAAAGAACTAGAATTTAAAAAATTAAACCTTGAAACTTTATAAATTTTAAATAGTACACCTTTCAAAAAATTATAAAACATTGTAAATTCTTGGAAAATCTTTTACTAAAAAAGAAAAATAGCATCTAAGTTGCAAGTCCCAACCTAATGATTATGGAAATTATGAAAATCTGATGGAGGTGTAAATGAAGTTTTGGGAAGTACCAAACATACAAGTAGAGTACATTTATTCCATTCTATAAGAAATATTAGAACAAGTTTGAGATTGTAATCTATATGAACTAAGTTAACTTTTTTGTGTAAAATATGCATGTGCTCTAATGAATAAATCAAGACTGCCAAATGTATATTTGTGCTATGAAGATTTGTATCTTGCACCGATATGGAATAGGTAGTGTTATCAAACTACAAAGTAATGTAAATTTCAAATACAAAATCAAAAAGAGGAAGTTATTTCTATGACTTTTGGGGCACACTTGCTACACTACCTATCTTTGAATGTCCCTCGTGTAAATATATTATTGTCTTTAAAGATATAGCATATTATAGGACCAGAAGAATACTTCTCTATTTAATGCAAAGCTTTTCCTCCATAGGTAGAGAAGATACCCTATCATCTGTAATTAAATATTTTGAGTGATAGATTTGCAGTTTATAGTTATGTTGACCACTAAAAGAACCCTTTTATTTTGAGACAATTTATAAAATTTTGGGAACATATTATGTAAGAATATAGATTGAATTTAGAAACCTGATATTACAAAGTGGCACAACTTTGAACACTTTCATAAATTTAATGACCATTGTCATGGTGATTTAAAACAAAAAATGACAGCACACCATTTCCCTAATGCAAAAAACCATCATGCTTTTGTAGGAGATTAAAAAAACTTAGCATCTTAGTGAATTAAGTTGTCTAGGTGATTAACTAATTTATTCCCATACTCAATCCCTGTCTTTAGGGGGTTTTGTATAGCCTTGAAATGTAGCGATACTACTCATTGTTTTCTTGATCCTTGTAGGCACTAAAAATAGTCTAGGAAACAAAAAAAACCATAATTTGAGCTGCTTAGGTCATAAATGATCTAGTTTCCATAGTGAGACACTTTCAGAATTTGACTTTATATTGTATAAGTGAATGCGACAACCAACAAAAAATTGAATCGATGACCATATGTGCATGTAAAATATAGATATGTGGAATATATATCTCCTAGTTCTCTGACTCTAGTACACCTTTTCTTGTTATGGGGATTGAAAAACATTTGCATGGATGGTTCCACCGGGTTTAAGATTGTGTCAACCTTACCAAGAGCACACACAAGAAGTGAAAAGAGAGAAAAGGGTTGAAAAGAAGAACACATACATGCACAGATCCAAAGACAAGTTGAATGGGGTTTGGTTGGTTGGTAAAACAAGGGTTTTTTAATTCCCCAACCAAGGTTCAAATTCCCCTAAACATGTTTCTTTATAGTGAGCTATTTCAACTGGGTAGTTGCAAGTCCTATACAATTTTTTCTAAATAGATATTCTCAGTTTCCTTAGTAGGTTCGTCCCTAGTGGGCCTTCTCAATTGGGTAGCTACAATTCTTAGGAAATTTTTTATGAATAGATAGTCATAATCACCCTAGTAAGATGTCCCATGGGTAGGTTCTAGTTACTTTTATTAGATTATCCTCCGAATTATCAACCTAGGCATGGATGGGTGGTGAAACAAGGGTGTTTTTGTTCCTCAGCCAGAGTCCCATGGGTACATGCAAGTCTTGGTAAATTTTAGCTGAGTAGATGTTCTTGACTACCACTAGTGGGCTAGCTCACATGGGTAGGTGCAAGTATTTGGAAAATTTAGTTGAGTAGATATTCTTAATTGCTCCTACTAGACTATCTGACGTTGTAAGGTGAAATTCCCTAGGAAAATTTTGTTGAATATATATTCTTACTTAATCGATCCTTAGTGGGCTTTCTCATCTAGGTAGGTGTGAGTCTTATGGAAAATTTGGCTCAATAGATACTCTTAATTGTCTCTGGTGTATTGTCTCACTTGGGTAAGTGAGTGTCTGGGGTAAATTTTGTTGAATACATATTCTTAATAATCCCCTAGGGGGTTGTGGGTTATCTCACCTAGGGAAGTGCCAGAGTTGGAAAATTTTGGCTTAATAGATACTCTTAATCAAAGTTGTCATAAAATATTTGAAAATGTAAAACAAGCATTAAGTGGTGGTCCGCTACATAAGCTATATGACATCCTCTATCTTTTTTAGTAGTTATAATTGGTAATAGTCATGGGATTATGGTGCACAATAGTAGTGATTCATACTCCATACTCTTCTTCTATTATCATTTATAATTAGTGTAGTTGTGATAGGTTCATACAATGTGTCCATTTGACTACCAATGAAGAATCCCAAAGAACAAGATACAAAAGATGATGATTAAAATAAAAATGTGAGAAATACCAGTGAGTTTAGTGTAAACCATAAGGAGGATCGTGTCAAAACTTATTAAATTTTGGAAAAAGAATGTGAGAAGGAATTGAATGCCAACAATCATTACTTTTAAATAAACTATCACGTTCGTAGAGGATCATGGTAGTTTCAATTCATTCGAGTGGGTGCATTAGTAAAAAATTAGGATAATGTGTAATAATGCTTAAAGCTAGAAACAAGTTGCACTACAAAGCTCAAGCTCATGATGGCGGTGTTCTGATAGAACTAGCAACAATAACAATCATTTAACAATATCGTGTAAGAGAGTTACGATTTCTAATAAAACACTCTAGGGTTCTCTACATTATACTCATGAGAGATGTCGAGAAAACACAAAAGGATAGGAATTTTGTTGGGTCATTTTCAATACTTTTCATCATACGTCATAATCAAAGAACAGAGCTCAGTTAAGTATACTTAGAGTAGGAAAGTTTCAATACTAAATTTCACAGACATAGCCCTAATTTAAATGGCAAGTGTAGCCTCGTGGTTTCAAAGAATCACATATTATACACCGAATAGCATATTAGGTTATGTGGGCGATGTGTCAATTCTTCAATTTCCAATGTCCTTTCACAAACAAAAGATCGAGTGTGGTGATAACATTTAGCATCACAACAACATGGGAAATGTTTCCCTGGCAGGCAAGCTGCCACCTGCGGACAAAATTTTCATCATGTGATCTCTCAAATACTACAGTGTTGCTTAGTTCATTTAACATTGCATTAATTCCAGTAGACCGAAATCAACCTTTCAAATAATGTGCATTTCTAAGGCATTTCTGAACCTCTTCTTGAAAGAATTGATAAAATTTCCAGTTCAAGGTGTACCAAAGAAATATGGTAGCATGCTTATTGCGACTTCCCATTATTGTCACATCCTTAGAAGCTAAATACTCCACATCCCTTGAAAGGGAACTTATGTGCTCGATCCTTGTTATTTTCACACCGCATGGCATGGAACATCCAACAAAATTATTCCCAGACATATTCAAAATTCCTATTGGCTTCTTAAAACTCACCTTTAGTGCCTGCTTCACAAAGGGCATCATTAAGCCAAATAAAACCCCATCACAATGGATATAAAATTGTTGGAAAGGTAGAGAGAAGAAACACAAAAAAATTCACACAAACCATATGAGTTGTGACTCTTCTATTAATCTTCAATCTCTCTCAATCACAATGAATACAATGAACCTGGTGAAGGGTATTTATCCTAAATTTCTTGACATGCACACACTTAGCAAACTCGACTTGACCAGCACTCACTTAGCTGACTCTCTAACTCACTTACCAAATTCATCTATCACACAACTTGACTTGCTTACTTAACTAAATATCTAACTCTTCATGCGAGAGTAATTACCTTAATTTAACACTCCCACTTAATTACGACCGTATGACTCAACATAACTCAAACAAGAATTAACTATGCCTTCTAGGCTTATAATAAAAGAATGACTCAAATATCACTCAAACATGCCTACTGGTCTATGTCTCTACTAGGATTACAATGAATCAAAACTTTTACAATTTTTCATTTTCTTTTTCTCTACTTCCAAATTCTATATCCTCTAAATTGCTTCATTCTCTGTTGTGTTTTCTTGTTGTAGGCTTTCTTCACTTGTTGCTGTTGTAATTTTTCTTTGACTTGTCTTGAATTTGTGCTGAAAAACAATTAGATCTTTTATTCTACACCTTCCTCTTCAAATATGTGTCCAAACATGGACTGCTACCACAACATTACATCTTCAAATTTTCTTCTTAGCTCTTCTTCTCGTGCTTCATATTCCTGAATTTATTTCTACCATATTTCTTGATTGAAGAATGTTATATCTTCTTGACTCCATTATAGAAAAATGGTTTTACTGCATTCTTCCTCGTTTTCAGAAACTTCCATATAATTATCTTCACATTCATCATCAGGTATTGTTGCTTTCTTCCTATAATCCACACTCTCAAGATCATTATTCACAGTTTCATTCAATTCTTCTATTCTAGCTGCTACTTTAAGACTCACATCAATTTGTTCAATTGGCTTCTGAATCCATTCTTCAGTGAACTTCAAATCTGCATGAAATTTATTAACAACTTTATTTTCAACTTCTTCTCCCATGTTATTTTGAGTACCTACATATTCAAAAATGATGTTAATTTTTTTTTTATTATGCTCTTCAGTGAGAGCTTCTTGCTCTTCCTATTCCTTCTCTTCCTTCTTTTAAACTATTTTAAAAACCTCTGCTACTGCAAACATGTTGTCTTCCACTTGGATTCCAAACACAAGTGGGTTTCTCTCACCAAATAGCAACATATCAATATATTATTTTTGCTTCATCATGTGCAACGAATCATCACCAGTTCATGCTTCTTCATCAAATTTAACTTCAAAAATTCCAATTGTTGGATCCACCAAACAAATTTATTCTCTATTGATAGCTTTATCTAAGCCAAACTCAGCTGATGATTGTTCACACACTACTTCATGAGAAGTTCCACCTGCTTCATATATTGCTGCTACAAAGGCATCTTTAACCTTTAATGTTTCATCACACATGGCGATTACCATATTACCATAATCTTTCTTTGTTTCAAAAAAGAAACCACACATATCATCAACATAATGTTCATCCACCCTATGGTGGGATATCCGAGCATGCATGTGCTCATTGTCAATTTCATTGACCATTTCGGCTTTACCAAATTCACCAGCTCCAACTAGATTGACCAATGCACATCTAACTTTGCAGTCATCATCCACATGTGTTTCATCCCAGTGGGATTCATAATATTCGGCACCATCCACGTTACGGTGGAGTGCTTGAGCATTGATAAGATTATGCTCTGTTTCACATACAGTGGCTTCGACTTCTCTCTTTGCAATCTATGTTGCATCTTCTTCATCCATATGCATGCTTACATAATGGATTTCACCATCATCTGCACAATCCATATTATAGTGGAGTGCCTGAGCATTGATATGCTCTTGCTCTATTTCACATACTGATGTTTCAACTTCCCTCTTTGCAATCTTTGTTGCATCTTCTTCATACATATGCATGCTTGCATAATGGGTTTTGTTATCACCAAATTGAGTCCTGTTGGGTTGCTTCAATGGTCAAATTGGAGTAACTATTTCAAACCACTTGTAACTGGAAATTATCCTTTCCAGTCTAAGAGGGCTCTCTCAAATTGATAAAGGATATTCAATGAACAACTTGAAAGTAGATAGCTAACTCTGAATTGGATTGAATGTGCTTTTGTGTAGGTGAAAGATGCATAAGGTTTACTACCATTGGGCTTATGGAGTCAATATGAAAAATAAGTCACAAGTCAAAATATCTCATGGAAGCTGAGGCAATTATTTTCTTATAAAACCACACATGAAGGATAGAACATCAAGCTATATTCATACAAGAAATTGGAGCATGTCACCATGAATGCCAAGTGATTATACATAAGCAAAACATATAAAACATGACAAAACAAAAGACTAGGTGTATAAAGGAAGTTGGAGCATGTAATCATGAGTTCCAAGGGATTATAAAACTAGAAAACTGGAGAGAAAGTAGAAGACTAATATAAGAAACATACATAAGAAAACATAGAAGAATCTCAAGTCTGAAATAGGCTACTACAACTGTATATTATTGATAGCCAAAGATTACAAGAGTAGTGCCTTCATAACATCTCCCAACCCTTTCTAACTCTAAAACTATCTCATCTATAGAATGAGGACTCATAAAAATGATATTCCACCTTTCTTGCTTCGAATTCCCACCTTAGAGACCTATTTCAAACATGATTCCATCACTTGAAGAATTCCTTATAGGGATATTTCTGTTTTGTAGAGTTTGAATACAAAAAGGACTCTTCTTTCATTAATAGTTCAACAAATCAATTTAATAACCCTTATCAACTGCAACCAACTAATTTTATGAGTGTAATAGAGTACTGATGTGTCATTATTCAACATGGATGCTGAGTTGGACCTCCTCCAAGTCGAGTTTTTACAATTTTTTCACAAATCTGGTTAGTGAAAATTCTGAAAAATAGGCTTCAAAGATGAGTGTATAATTTCCAAACACTGATGAGTTTGCCGAAAATGAGAGAAGGTTTTATAGATGGACCTATGTTGAAGAAAAACCTCTTTCATATTTCCAAAATACGTTTTAATTTAGTCTGAAATCAAACTTGAATTTGATTGCTAAAACAGTGATGTACAGAAATTTTCGTAGCGTAGTTTAGTAGCGAGTTTGTTTTTGTCCTTTGTCTTTTCCTTCTGCCACCTCTGCTAGTCAAAAAAAATTTGTCTAGTCAAAATGAATGAATATCATCAAAATTCCTCATATCTTCAAAAAATTGTTTTTATAGGCAAAAAATCATCTTCAGAAATTTTGTAGCATTTTTTGGCCTTCAAGCCTGGAGCACACTACGAACCTACCTGATAATGGAGAAAATTCCAAAATCTTCATTTTTATTCCAAAATTCATTTGTAGGTCTGAAAAGTGATATAATGAAATATGATCATGAAAAATTTCCTCTTACCCGCTTCAAAAAGCATCATTTTCACCTTTAGCAAGTTTATTGATCACTAAAATGACTATTTTTCCTTAAAACATAAGGTTCAAAGATGAGCTGCTATCTCCCTATACTTTATATATATTTCAAAACTGAAGGATTTTTTTTTAGGTCAGAATGTATTGAAGAAAAAACTCTCTTGGGTTTTTGAAACCATCTCCAGCTGTCCAGAATCTGCATTCTAAAAACATGTATAAAACAGGAAAATTCTGCATTCTGAAAAGAGAGTCGAAAGACATCTCCGAATCTCCCAATTTCTAGTGCCTTTGAGAAAAGTGAAAGAGGTTAATGTTATTTGATATGTTATTGACAATAATATCTCGTAGTTTCTTAAAATACTTCTCTTTTTTCCTAGAAACAACCCTTGAAGTTGACTGCTCAAAAGTTAAAAAACAAAGAAATAATCATATTCGCTACGAAATGATTAACTAGTTTCGTAGCAAAATCTGCCTATTTTGCATTGAATTCGCTACGAAAATGTGAAAAACTAGCTACTGGCTCTTTTTTAGAAATTTTATGACTAAGCAAGTGAACCCAAGGTGGATTTTTGTGGATATGAGCTTAATGACAAGACTAATGAAGTGTCTATGACTTATAATAAACATGATTAAGTGAATTTCTCATCAAATGAATGATCTACCCTGATGAGACAAGGTGAAGCTTATGATGAACCTATCCATCAAAAATTAAAAATAAATGTGTGATAACATTGGCTCCACTTGGGATGGTGTGCCCTTGTGGTACAACAAAGAACTAGTAGTTCCAATGCCACCTCCATTGGGCTACTCCCATATTCAAAATGGAAACTTGCAACCTGCTCTGACCCGTAACTTTCGCGTTGAAAAACCAAAAGCTGCTAAAGAAATAAAAGTACACATGTTGAATTTAAAACTGAAACTAAAAAAATGATTTATCTTCAATCCTATTTATATACGAATGATCCTACTCTACTTTCTCAGCATAAAAAATGAATCTAATGATCTCACACTTCCAATGTAGCCAATCAAGAAGTTGATTACTAGATTGGAACGGACATTCCACTTCTCTGATCGTAAAGCCATTCTTGAGAGATGAAAGGTTTTTCCACCATCTGAACTTTTATACATAACAGAAAATCATATTGAAATTAATTCCTATAGAATATTCCAACAGAGCTGCCAAAGGATCTTTGAGAGCATGAACGAATAATTATTGTTGATCAACAAGGAAATGTGATTAGATACGATCCTTTGATGGTGATCCTTGTTCAGATTCTTCATTATAACCCTTGTGACCTTTCTCAAATAAAAAAGGGAAAAATATGTTGATCATTATTTTCATTTGAGAGGAAGAAATACTTGGATAACTCTTGGACACTTTCAAAAGGAATTGCCTCAGGATGTACCACAAAAATTTATAAAGGTAATTCTTCATATGATTCAACAAGCATACCCATTTGATTGAATAAACTTTGTTTTTCAAAATTTTCTTCATTTGATGTAGGTTGATGCAAGTAATGACATGAAGAATAAAATTCTTCCTTTACCTGAGGATGGTAGCAATTATCTTCCAGTATTTCAGCTTGTTGTTTGAAATGATTCGTATATTCCTCATGATCAAAATACTGACAAGTCTGCTGCAAATTTTCATCAAACTCAGAGGATGTAACATGATTTTCATAAATAAACTCCTACTAGGTTGTATTTTCATCCAAAAGAGAGGTTATCCTTTCTTATTGGCGATGAAAGGGATTGTCATGAAGGGCCTCTAAAATTTCCTCATCCATGAACTCGTCATCTTCATAATAATTCTCCAAATATTCAATAAAACTCATACAATGTTTACATCAGTATTTGACCAACAATAAGGAGGAATGAAATTCTTTATACATCTCATAAAATGCAACATGGAAATCAGCAAGAGAATATAAGGAACCATTTGGCATGCTTTCATACCAAGACCATGCTTTTCCTTCTAAAGTGACCATAAACATCTTCATGAGACAATCCTTAGGGAACTAAAACTCAAGTCTGTGTACATGCATATGGAATATAACCAAATGAAGAGTAGCATTTTATTTCTTTTCATTTTTAAATATGGGAAGATCAGTTAACCAATCGACCTTTGGCATAGGATTTGGAAAACCAGGGATGTGAGACCAATTCATAGGGGCATACCTGGAATTTATTCTTGCAATGGAGCTCATCTTGGAACTTCATCAATCTACTGATCCTCAAGAATTGGAGTCACCTTCAAATTGATTATTTTATGTGTGGAGTCACTAGAGCAGAAATACAGCCAATATGTGTCTAAGTGTCTGATGCTCTTATACCTTAGAACTGAAACTTTGTCATTCTTCCTAGGGAAAATTTACACCTTTGGTCCCTAGCAAGGGCGCCAAAATGTTATCACAAAATTGCACTTGATTGGCTGCTAATCAGACAACTCTATGTAACTGTTTCAAACCATCTTTTGACTGAAGCTTAACCTCTTCAGTTTGAGAGGTCTCTCTCAAAGGGATTTATGATATTAGATAATGATAGGATTAGATGGCTAACTCTATTTAAAAAGTAACTTCATTATGTTGTATGTACGTTGAAGGGAGTATAGGTCTGCAACCGTTGGGCTTATGGAGTCAACAAATCAATAGATTGATTGGCAAAGTTTCTTGACATGGAAGATGAGGCAGATAAGAGTTTTTAACAAAGGTAAATGACACATAAAACATAGGGCAACACAGTTATTTCACCAATAAAGGAAGTCAGAGCATAAAAATATGAATTTTGAGTATTAAATATGAAATCTACTGCAAATGGTACACACAAATATATAGATCAGAAAGACATTAAAAACTCCATGAGAATCCTAGGTCTGTCAAGAAAATGTCCTCTGTATTACTGATATAAGAAAAATTACATAAAGCAGCAATAGTGAAAAAAATCTCCAACCCTTTACAACTTTGATAATCATCCTTTAAATATATCTTCTTACATCAGAGATGATCTTCCTCTTGGCTAGATTCATCGAACTCTTCTAATGACACCTTACATAATAGAAAAACACATATTTTAATCAGAAAATGACAACTATACTCTAAAACAGACCTTTTCCTAATAGGGCTCAAACCCCTATTTATGACATCAAACTACCTTATCTTTTGAAACATTTACACATCTCACAACTAAGCCTCACATGTTTGAATAATCTATGACATAACTCATCACTACTTGACATCTTAAATATCCTCCTCAACATCTGGAAACAAACCCTATTTTTTAGGAAAATAAGACCCTATCTTCAATGAAGGCTTCCACTGATGAGATGTATCCATTCCATGGTCTTCAAGTCATGGATGTTTGCTGGAAAGTCCCTTGACCTATTGGATGTGTCCACCTATCCAAAAATTCTCTTAAACTACTCAGAAACCTTAAAAGATAGCTCGCTACGAAAATATGGCAGTTTCATAGCATCCAAAAAATGACCTTTTCATTCAGAATTTCTGCTTCTTTTCTCGTGCATGGTATCCATCATGACATGACACTTCATCATCACCATTCGCCCCTCTTGAAAACTGCAAAAAGTGGTTTTAAAGGAAAAATGACAGCTACAGAAATTTTTGTAGCGTTTTCCTAGCTTCAAGCCTAGGAAATGCTACGAAACTGTGGAAAACTGTGAAATTTCCAGATTCTGACCTTGTCTCAAAAATGTGACCTCCAGCTGTAGAAACTTGGTTTTCAACATGCCATTAGCCTCTTAAAACGTAATCAAACTTAACTTAGGATCCTTGAGGATTTTCTTCTTCATTAATGATGAGTTGAGCTATGTGTTCCTCAACTACAGTCATCTTTAAGCCCTTCTTCTCCAACTCCTCATGGATCAATTCTAACTTCTCTTGGAGGTCTATAACTTGGTCCTTCAATTTTCTATTCCTAGATTTCAAGTGCAGGTTCATTCTTATGAGATGCTTCACCTCTCCTCTCAATGGCTAAGTCCATTTTATTAGTTGTTGTGTGTTATCTAAGGTCTTTGACACACTACTAACCTGCTCTTCCCAAACTTCTTTAATTTTCTCAAACTGCACCTTATAAACATTATGTTTCCTTGCCTCTTTCTTCAATACTACTATTTCATGATTTTCTAACTTCAACTACTCCTCAAGGGCCTCAATCTCTATTTTTTAAATGATTTTCTCCTTTCCTTTCTTTTTCTTGATGACTGGATCTTCTTTTGCAGGTGATGATAGATCAATGATACTTGGTGGTGGTTGGATAGTTTCAGTGGCCTTCTGAGCTTCCTCAATGTTTTCCAAGGCTTTCTTGATATGCCTTGTCATGGGTTTCCTAGCCTGAAACATGAAACCTACATCCTCACCTTAAAACTCTAATTTATTTGCTGATTTGGCTTTCTTGAGCTTCTTTCCTCCCTCATCTATATCCTCAGCTTGGACTATTGGAGTATCTTCAATATCAATAGCATGAAAAATGTCTTCTAAATTTCCCTTTCCCACTGTTTGGCTTCTTGTAATCCTTTTGCTGCCCTTTTTACTCATAGTTGGCTCTTGTTTTACAGGTTTGCTCACAGTTGGCTTTTGTTTTGCAGATGAAACAACAGGTGTATCAAGTTTATGCAAATGCTCTGTTTCCATGATTACTGGTTCACTTTGTTCTAACACTAAAAGTTCACTTTTTTCTACCACTGAAGGTGATGGTATACCTCTAGGTTTAGGAGTTCTTTTAGGGGTAATGGCATTCACTTCAAAACTATTGAAAAAGAGAGAAGAAGACGAGTCTCTACCTAATATTTTTAACTCCTCTAAAGCCAACAACCTGATTAATGCATGATGAAAGAGTGAGGTTTCACTTCCTTCAAATTTAGCTTGAACTTTATCTGCCATTTTTTCTAAGCTTCTGTATAAATAAAAAGGTAGATCAAGAGATTTCATACCAAAAAAAATGTAGCAGAAGCCTAAAGTGGTAAGAATAAACCTTATGATACCTCCCTTCACAAGTGAAGTACTTCTGAATGATAAGCAGTAGCTTTGAGAAATTTTATTCCATGTAGCTCCTTGGAATGACATTTGTAAGGTCAACCTCACTATGTTCTGGCTTTATAAATTCTTTACATTCTTGCATGTTGAATTTGAAACCTTTGAACCATTGTTCTTCTCCTGTTGGAATTTCAGTTGCTGATGCAATGGTCTCTGGAGTTATAGTGAGGCTCAACATTCCCACTTTTGCAGTTGTCCCATTGAAATTTATGGAAAACTCCTTAGAAACTTGCACATGACATCCTTGCAATCTCTGGAAAAACTGCAAACACCCTATTCTTCTAAAAACTTCTGAGGCTGTTGGGTCTTCATTTATCAAGTTCATGTCTGATGGCTCATATCTGAGATGGTGGCCACCTTTTTTGGTCTTCCTCTTCGCAACCATGGTACTTTTATGTATTCTCTGCCCCGCTTTACCAGTGATACCTGCAAAATTTTGAAGATTCCATCCACAGCTTGGGCTTAGTGAAATAGATCTCCAGGGCTTAGTAACATGCAAAGAGGGAGTGAAGAATGAAAAATGACTCAATTAGGCAAGATTTTAAATTTTATATGATAACTCATGGCATAATTATGACTCATACATGCTTAAAATGGTAATAATGACTTTAGCCATGACCATTGTACCTTGATTTAACCCTAATTGACTCAAATAGCATCTACCTTAACCATTTAAATCATTTACTCACACATAACACCTGTTTTGAAAATAAATATAGGAATACCTCCTTTCGTAGCGTAGTTAGTGTATTTCTGAGCAGTTTCGCTATGAAAGTATTAGCAGTTTCATAGCGAAAAGTGTGTTTTTTCTGTGTAATTCCCTAGGAAAGTAGGAATTCTTGGATAAAATGACCTTTACGGAGTTGTAAGCTTGGGAAATGAAATATTTCATCAAATAATGAATGATGTGACATGAAAATACTTGAATGGGGGTAGGTTTAGACCTTAGGATAGGCTAATTAGAAAAATTTAAAATTTTCCTCTAGCAAGTAATGAAAAATGAATTCTATGACCATACCTTTGACACATGAACCTCTAAGACAATGTCAAATGATGTTTCATTTTTTTCTGAGTCATAAAAGTGGCTCCACTTGGGATGGTGTGACCCTGTGGTACACCAAAGAACATGTAGTTCCAGTGCTATCTATATTCTTGAAAGCAAAAACTCTGAAATTTTCCAAGCTTTCCAGCAAACTCTAATGGCCTTCACCTCAAGCACAAGCTTGATGATCAACTTATCTTTATTAGCAGAAAAAGATATAAAAATGGAATATATAGAATGGAATGAAAGATCAACAAAGCTTAAGAGTAATAATGCTTCAAAAACCCACCATTGACAGACCCTCCAACACAAGGTTGTCCATCCATATCCTGCAGAATGTAAGTATTGTTTCCATGGAATGCATCTACTTTGAATGGAACTTTCCAATTATTCTCAAACTTACTATGTTTCCCCTTTTCTTCAATCCTGGCCTCCCATTTCAAAACCACATCTTAGATTTGAAAGTTTTCCTCCTTGACCTTCCTATCAAATGTCTTCTTGATTCTGTTTTGAGGTTATTGATTACTGTTATAGACTTCCTCCCTTTTATCCTTCAAGGCTATCAACTGATTTATTCTCCTCTAAATTGCATTTGGCTCCTCCTCCAATCCTTGCAGCAGTTTCATGATAGGCACTCCCGAGGATGTGGGAAATATGGCTTCAGCTCCATATACCAACTCATAAGGTGAAGTTCCATTTGATCTCTATCACTTAGAAAAAAATGAAACATCATTTGACATTGTCTTAGAGGTTCATGTGTCAAAGGTATGGTCATAGAATTCATTTTTCATTACTTGGTAAAGGAAAATTTAAAAATTTTCTTATTAGCCTATCCTAAGGTATAAACCTACCCCCATTCAAGTCTTTTCATGTCACATCAATAATTATTTCCTGACATATTTCATTTCCCAAGAATACAACTCCGAAAAGGTCATTTTAGCCAATAATTCCTACTTTCGTAGCGAATTACACAAAAAAATGCACTTTTCGCTACGAAACTACTAATACTTTCACAGCGAAATTGCTAAAAAATACACTAAGTACACTACGAAAGGAGGTATTCCTATCTGTCATTCCAGAATAGGTACTAGGTGTCAGTAAATGATTGGAAGGGTTAGGGTAGATGCTATTCGAGTTAGTTAGGATTAGATCAAGGTACAATGGTCATGGCTAAAGTCATTATTACCATTTTAAGCATGTATGAGTCATGATTATGCCATGAGTTGTCATTGAAAATTTAAAATATTTCACAATTGAGTCATTTTTCATTCTCCACTCCCTCTTTACATGTTGCTGAGCTCTGGAGAGCTATTTCACTAAGCCCAAGTTGTGGCTGGAATTTTCAAAAGTTTGCAGGTATTACTAACCAAGCAAGACAAAGAAGATATAAAAGTAACATGGATGTAAAGAGGAAGACCAAAAAAGGTGGCCACTATCGCAGATATGAGCCATTAGACATGAACTTGATAAATGAAGACCCAACAGCCTCAGAAGTTTTCAGAAGAACAGGGTGTTTGCAGTTTTTCTAGAGATGGAAAGGATGTCATGTGCAGGTTTCTAAGGATTTTGTCATCAATTTCAATGGGACAGCTGCAAAAGTGGGAATTTTGAACCTCACTATAACTCCAGAGACCATTACAGCAGCAACATGAATTCCAAGAGGAGAAGAACAATGGTTTAAAGGTTTCAAATTCAACATGCAGGAATGTAAATAATTTATCAAGCCATAACATAGTGAGGTTGACCTTATAAATGCCATTCCAAGGAGCTACATGAAAGACAATTTCTCAAAGCTAATGCTTATCATTCAGAAGTACTTCACTTGTGAAGGGAGGTATCATAAGTTTTATTCTTACCACTAAGCTTCTACTACATTTTGTTGGTAAGAAATCTCTTGATCTACCTTTTTATTTATACAAAATCTTAGCAAAAATGGCAGATAAAGTTCCAGCTAAATTTGAAGGAAGTGAAACCTCACTCTTTCATCAAGCTTCAATCAAGTTGTTTATTTTAGAGGAGTTAAAAAGATTAGGTAGAGACTGGTCTTCTTTTCTATTTGTTAGTGGTTTTGAAGTGGATACCATTACCCCTAAAAGAACTCCTAAACCTAGAGGTATACCATCACATTTAGTGGCAGAACAAAGTGAACCAATAATCATGGAAACAGAGAAATTTCAGAAACTTGATATACCTATTGTTTCACCTGCAAAACAAAAGCCAACTGTGAGCTATCTTGCAAAACAAGAGCCAACAGTGAGTAAACAGGGTAGCAAAAGGATTACAAAAATCCAAATAGTGGCTAAGGGAAATTTAGAAGACATTTTGCATGCTATTGATATTGAAGAGACTCCCATAGTCCAAGATGGTGATATAGATGAGGGAGGAAAGAAGCTCAAGAAATCCAAATTAGAAAAGAATTTAGAGTTTCAAGGTGAGAATGTAGATTTCATGTTTTAGGCTAGGAAACCCATGATAAGGCATGCCAGGAAGGCCTTGGAAAATAATAAGAAATCTTAGAAGGCCACTGAAACTGTCCAACCAATACCAAGTATCATTGATCTATCATCACCTACAAAAGGATATCCAGTCATCAAGAAAAATAAAGGAAAGGAGAAATCCATTGAAAAAACAGAGATTGAGGCCCTTGAGGAGTAGTTGAAGTTAGAAAATCATGAAATAGTAGATTTGAAGAAAGAGGCAAGGAAACATAATGTTCATAAGGTGTAGTTTGAGAAAATGAAAGAATTTTGGGAAGAGCAGGTTAATAGTGTGTCAAAGACCTTAGATAACACACATCAACTAATCAAATGGACTCAACCATTGAGAGGAGAGGCGAAGCATCTTAGAAGAATGAACCTGCACTTGAAATATAGGAATAGAAAATTGAAGGACCAAGCTATAGACCTCCAAGAGAAGTTATAATTGATCCATGAGGAGCTCAAGAAGAAGGTCTTAAAGATTAATTTAGTTGAGGAACCCATATCTCAACTCATCATTAATGAAGAAGAAACTCTTCAAGGCTCTTAAGTTCAGTTTGATTATGTTTTAAGAGGTTAATGGCATGTTTAAAACCAATTTTCTACAACTAGAGGTTACATTTTTTAGATGGGGTCAAAATCTGGAAATTTCACATTTTTCCACAGTTTCGTAGCGTTCTCTAGGCTTGAAGCCAGGAAAACGCTACGAAAATTTCTGTAGCTGTATTTTTTCCTTTAAAACCACCTTTTGCAGTTTTCAAGAGGCGATAATGTTGATGATGAGGTGTCATGTCATGATGGACACGATGCAAGAGCAAAGAAGATTTTTTTTTGAATGGAAAGGTCATTTTTTGGACGCTATGAAAACACACTACGAAACTGCACTGTTTTCATAGAAAGCTATATTTGAAGGTTTCTAAGCAGTAAAATATGTTTTGGACAAGTGGACACATCTGATAGGTCAAGGGACATTTCTAGCAAACATCCATGCCTTCAAGACCATGCAATGGAGAAAACTCATTAGTGGAAGCCTTCATTGAAGATAGGGTCCTCTTTTCGTAAAAAATAGGGTTTGTTTCCAGATGTTGAGGAGGATATTTAAGATGTGAAGTAGTGATGAGCTATGTCATAGCCTATTCGAACATGTGAGGCTTAGTTGTCAGATATGTAACTGTTTCAAAAGATAAGGTAGTTTGATGTAACAAATAGGAGTTTGTGTCCTATTAGGAAAAGGTCTATTTTAGAGTGTAGATGTCATTTTCTGATTAAAAGACATGTTTTTTTATTATGTAAGGTGTCATTAGAAGAGTTTGATGAATCTAGCCAAGAGGTAACTCATCTCTGATGTAAGAAGATCTATTTAAAGGGAGATTATCAAAGTTGTAAAGGGTTGGAGATTTTTTGCACTACTGCTGCTTTATGTAATTTGTCTTATATTAGTAATACAAAGGACTTCTTCTTGATAGACCTAAGATTCTCATGGAGTTTTTAATGTATTTTTGATCTATATCTTTGTGTGTACCATTTGTATTAGATTTCATCTTTAATACTTAGAATTCATATGTTTATGCTATGACTTCCTTTATTGGTGAAATGATTGTGTTTCCCTATGTTTTATGAGTGATTTACCTTTGCTAAAAACTCTTATCTTCCTCAGCTTCCATGTAAAAAAACCTTGCTACTGAATCTACTTATTTGTTGAATGCATAAGCACAATGGTTGCAGACCTATACTCTTTTCAACCTACATACATCATAATCAAGTTACTTTTCAAATAGAGTTAGCCATCTAATCCTATCATTATCTAATATCATAAGCCCCTTTGAGAGAGCCCTCTCAGACTGAAGAGGCTAAGCTTTAGTCTAAAGTTGGTTTGAAAAAGTTACATAGAGTTGTCTAATTAGCAGCCAATCAAGTGCAATTTTTGATAACAGGTTTCACCAAGATCCGTTTTCCTCCCAGAGTCTTGCTCATCTACTCTCAAATCTACATATGACATATTTGCATGTGACATATCTTGTTGTTGCATGTCACTCCCCCTTGCACCAAATTCAACTTCCAAGATCTTCCATAATTATTTGGAAGTTGAATATTTTTCTACCTTGCACATAGCCATTTCATCCATTGCATGTTGAATGAAAATCAAAGCTAGGGAATCTTTTTCTTATGCCAGACATCTCAGTTCCTCGTGTTAGTGTGAATTCTAATCACAAGAATACAAAAAAAGCTCACTTTAGGTGTGCATAACAAACATCCCTAACATCAAAGATGGTTGTCAATTTCCTTAGATCTACAATTAGGGATCAGAATAAATTATACATAAATCTAGATTTATGTAGTTAAAGACATTAAACAAAAAATAATAAGCAAGATTTGCTCCATGCATCCAATGAACAAGACAAGAATTTAAAAAAAAGATTGTATTATGACACATGGGCGGGGAATATAAAAATATGTTACTAGTCCCCCTCAATGGGATGGGTTCTTGTATTTCCTCAGTGCTTCAAATCTAAGATATCTCTCTCTTGATGGTGCAAAAAACCCAGACAAAAATGGAACTCAAAGGGAGCTCACAAGCAAAAAGTACGAAAATATGACAATGATGGAGGATCAAAGTTAGACCAAAAGTATAGATCCAGAGTGATATTTAGGCAACAAAAGGAAGTGAATGAATGGAAAACCCCTTGTATTTATAACAAAATAATGAGTTAGTCTAGATATTGGTGCATAATTAAAATATTATTAACCAAATCTAGACCCAACTTTTATGGAATATTTTATTATTTTTGTTGGTGGGAAAAATAATTTCAATTTGGTAAAATCCCTTTATTTGTAAATAATAAATAAATAAATGTTTTATTTATTATTTCAAGGATGTGGTTGAGTAATAATTAAATAAATAGTGATTTATTCAATTATTTATAGATGATTTAGTCAAATTTAACAAGGAATATTATTTAAATAATGTTTTAAATAATTATTCCTAGAAAATAATAAGATAAGTAATGATTTATCTAATTAATTTTCTTGTTTTGGGTTAAATATGACCAGGAATATTAATTAAACATTGGTTTAATTAATTATCCCTTGAGGAAAACCAAACAGATAAGGATTTGTTCAATTATTTCTTATGGGGTTTCCTGTTTAGACCATAAACAACTTAATAAATTATGGATTACTAAGTTTTTTTCATAGTGAAAGCAATTTTACTATGGTAAAATTGGTCTTACATGGTGTACTTTAGTCCATGTAATAGTGACAGGTTAGATTACCAAACATTTGTGGAACACCTCGGCTATGGCCTGAACCTCTTTAAACACAGAAAAAATGTTTGCCTCTTTGTTTTTATCTTTTTTTTTACTCTTCTTCAGCCATGCTTTGTGACCCATGACTAATGTCATAAATTCTTGCATGCTTGCATGAGGTTATATTCCATATCGCCCCCGAAAAAAATATGATTTTTAATATGAACCCCCGTAAGGCACAATCTTCACCCATAAACCTATCATGCTTGAAAAAACACCAAATTTTTTTTCAATATTGACGAAATTTGCAAATACCTAAAACTTTCTTTGCATTTCAATAAAACCCTTCAAAGAATATTCTTTATACCTTGCAAATTTTTCAAAATTTTCAAATATTTAAATCTCTTAAAGCCTTCTATTTTATTAAATACCATGCACCTTTGGTAAATATACCTTTAACCAAAAATCATCTTTATAATATTCAACCATTTAATAAAACTTCATTTCCACTTTAATATTTCCCATCCAAAACAATCCTTTTGAATAACTTTTCAAAACCTCTTTTTGAAGACCTTTAAAACACTCCTTTTATAATCACGTGAGCTTTTAATTTAAAAAATATCAAACCTTTTCAAATAAAAAGGTTACATGTTAACTAAACAATGTATTAATCCAAATATTTTGTTCTGTGCAAAACTTGTATTGACTTTTCCATGCTACCAGTTGTGGAAAGTACTACAGGAGCATGTAACGCTAGTCACGTTAAATATCACCGCATTAGTTTTCTAACGCATCGGAAACTAGAGGAACTTGCATGCTGCTGAAGCGACGTAATTCAACCACTCTTAATGCGGCTATTCACTGAGACTTTCAGCATTATAATGCCCTGTATACCACTACAAGGAGTGTTATAGCTCAAATTAAGAGAAAAATAATTCTCTTCTTCTCAGTCACGGATTCCTGCTAATCTTTTTTTTCTCTTAGATCTTCTTACTCCCAGATTACTGCTAATCTATCCTCTCTCCTAGATCTTTCAATCAAATTTCATACCAATTTGTTAAAAAGGTAGAGAGAAGAAACACAAAACAATTCACACAAACCATATGAGGTGCAGCTCTTCTATTAATCTTCAATCTCTCTCAATCACAATGAATACAATGAACCCATTGAAGGGTATTTATCCTAGCTTGCTTGACATGCACACACTTAGCAAACTCGACTTTACCACCACTCACTGAACTGACTCTCTAACTCACTTACCAAATTCATCTATCACACAACTCGACTTTCTTACTTAACTAATTGTCTAACTCTTCATGCGAGAGTAATTACCTTACTTTAACAAAAATCGGTCTTTCATAAAGCCTGTTTCTTCAAGAGTCTAAACCACCATATCCAAATTATCTATAACACCCTTAACCATAGTTCCAATATTAAAATTGACAATAGCAGGCGTATCCTTGTTTTTAAGTAGCCTCTATCTGAAATCCGCACAGTTAATCTTACCATAAATTAGTGTATCCACCTTTTCTAATTTCATTTTGTACATCCTTTCCTATTTGAAAATTGAGTAATGAGTCTCTCGTGATGCGTGCAAAACTCCATCTGGAAAAAACTCTCTCCCGCCTAAAAAAACCATGCATATTTCCTTTTGTATCACAATTTGTGATGTAATCCCAATACTCATGTTTCTCCAGTTCCCAAAGGAAGGAAAACCTGTCCAAGAATCCAACCTCAAACTGCCTCGAGTGTACTCTGTAGTTGCTCTCAATAAAAGGGTCACCAAGATTATTAATGGAAAAATGTTGCAGCTGTTCTAGTGCACCATAATCAAAATCCATATTGTAAAGATAACACATATGATGATTCATTCTTTCCATGAGACTTTGCCAGTACTTGGCCAGAACACTAGCCATGTATCCCTCTCTTTCACTTGTAATCTCATCATTGACGTTCAGCTCGGTGATCGCAAGGTAGCTCATATGAATATTCTTGCTGAGCACAATTTCTTTCTTTTCTCCATTTCCAAAACCTTGGCCATTACCAGAATGATTTCTAACACTGCCATTTTCGTCCACATCAGTCTCGGCCAAGGGAGTTCATATCTCAACCAGATCAAATTCCTAAGGGAGAGCTCAACCCCATGACCTCCCAAAGCCTTAGGGTTAGCATTTGTGCTTTGGTTAGGAACTTGTAGAATGAAAAACATGGATATTCTGATATCTGTCACTTTAGGAATATGCCAATGATTTGCTGAGATCGTTTCCTGCTAAACCCAGAGAGGCCAATAATATGCCTTGCAAGTTGTTTCTCTATGCAGTGAATATGCTTCGATTGTTTTCGCGCTCGCTAGACATGGCATTTAACGAAAATATCTCAGGAAACTAGCATGTCCCGATCCGATGAAACTACACCATCTGAGACTTGCATGTGTTAAGCTAAGTATTTTTTAATTTTAATACAGAGGATTCATAATTGATGAAACACACACCTTGGATTCTATGTCAATTTTATATTGAAAAGACGAATTCAAAATTTATATGTTTTTCATTATCACTATATTTTTGAGATTACTACATTACTATCATTATTGGAGTATATTTTGCTTACCTGTGGATCAAAATAAGAAATAATACCCAATGCACTAAGATATCATCAAGTGAAATTGTACGATTCCATATATAGTCAAAACATATCCAATTTTGAATAGTGAGATACACACAAAACAATAGTCAGTCAAAGATGCCGAGAACGTTGCTGATTGCATATGTGAAAAAACATAAGGGAAATCGACCATTATTTAAGTGAGATCAAGAGAAAAAGTAGTATAACTTGTAGCCAAGGTGTAATATGAGCTTAGAGAAAGAGTTATGCAGAAAGTTGTAGCCAAGAGAGTCTTGTAGGCAGAGGTTGCGACTATAGGTACCAAGAGAGGATAAGAGATGTGCGCTAAAACCTGAGTAGAGACCTTGTGCCATTCATCAGAGTGAAGACCAAAAATATAAGAGAAATGTCCCATATATCAACTTGGTGGCCTATTTATATTTGATGCCATGGGTGAAGGGTCACAACTCATTGGCGCCACTGGCCTACAAAGACTTTGAAATTTTGGGGGGAAATTTAGTAATTTTAAATTCTAATAATTTATTTTCATAATTATTTTCTCCAATAATAAATATTTTAAATATTTTTTGGGTGGTACATTTTTGGGTATTTTCTATAGTCGTTAGGTGCATAAATCCACCTTTTGGAATCTTTCCTACCACTAAGCATTTTAAATCTTGCTAGTCGTTGAGGATGTCAAATTGAGTATTTCTTGTCATTGGGCATCTCATTTTTTTCCTTCAAGAACTAATTTTATGCATTAATCGATGTATTTAATTTCCATGTTATTTTCTTATAGTTGGGAATATCTACTTATCTAAAAATTAACAATAACTTTAACATGAATAAAAGATAAGCACCCACATTAAAGATAACAATGTAAATAGCAGGGATAATTTTAGGGGCGAATTTTAGCCCAAAGGCGAATTTTAAGGGATTTTCAATTTTAATAGGGCTAATTTTTTACATAAAACCCATTTTCTATAGTTTAAAAAGATAGTCCAATAAATATTTTAAAAATAATTAATTATTAAGAATTAGCCCACCAAAAAAAAAGGGCGCATAACACTGGAAAAATGAAATTCGCCACGATTTTTTTCTTATGGAGCAAATTTCCATGGCATTCGCCTGGATTTATAGGGTCCAAATGAGGAGTTACAGTGATTCGCCCCAATTTTTTCAATGGTTAGGAGAGGTGGCTGGCCGCTGGACACCGATCTTCTCGCTGGCTGAGCCAGGCCGACCCTCTCTAGTCCGTTCGTTGTTAGGGCCCTTCCATAGTTGGTATATAGCAGAGATATACAGTTCGAAAGATATGGTATTGGTGTTCACTATTGTGGGAGATAACACTCGCCAGAGCCGACGCGCTCGACCTCAAGCGCACGCCACATTTACAAGCTCGCTCGACGCTCTCAGAGTCCAGACTCCAACGCCGCTTTTCGCCAGTCTGTTCAAGGGTAAAAAATCATTTTTTTACATCTCCTTCAAGTGTTTGCATGAATAATATCATAATGAAGTTGTCGGTGAAGTCTTGGAATGTGCTGACATTTTCCTCAATGGTACCTTTTTCCCTGCCACTAAACCTGGGTAAAAAATTCAAGTAATTCTCGGGCATGTCATGTAATACCGAGGAAGAGCCAATGGGGCATATCATGTTCTTACCCAAGCCAATGGTTGATTAGGTTGGTTGGGTTGATTATGGGGTTGATCTTGTCCTTCCATGATGTGCTGCAAGATCACGTCCCTAGAAGAAAATGATATTGGAGTTATATTTCCTGTCGTAGTATTTAGATTCATCCTTTTAGATTTATGTCAGGGAATTATTGACTCAAAGTGTTCAAATTTTTTTTGTGAAGGTATGGTGTTCTTCTGAATTGCCTTAAAAAAGATAACTGAGAAATTACTGTTGAAAATGATGGAGATTGAATGTTGGTAATTTTACTTCCTCGGTTGTGTAACAAGGTATATAAACATCAAGGTATTAGCTTTCAACTTGATTTGCACATGACCATCGTCTTGAACACAGTGCTCCCTATCCTTGCCTAAAACCACTGTATTGACCTGGGTTATCTCCCACACTGAACAAATTAGTGATTTTTGTTAGTCTCATGTTTAGATGCTTTGAAATAAAAAAGTTGATCATCTGTCGACTTACCCCACTTCTATAGTGCTATAAAAGCATAATACTAGGCTTCTCCACATTCAAAAACGTTTTCTTGTTTCTCCTTGATCTGTTCTTGGTTGTGTTGGTTATCCCAAAACCACTTCCTGTAATTATTCCTCATATGCTCATATTTACCACCGTAAAAAATTTCAAATCCTTAAATAATTTATGTAGACCTGAAAGTTGCTTCTGCTGCTTTTTCTTTCTTTTTCCTTTAAATTTGGTTGCAAAGGCACTCTTGGATGCTCCACTATTGGCTGCAAAGGCACTCTTGGATGCTCCACTATCACTGCCACTTCCACATTTCTCTTTCCACTTATCACAAATCAGATTATATTGAGAAGGACATGTTTTTTATTTCCATGACCAAGCACAAATTTTAAGATTGATGTTAATTTTTTCGAAAGGACACTAGGCACCTCTGTCAGTAACACAATTTTGGAAGAAGCAAAAAGGGAACATGATCCTGAACCAACGATGTCAAAGGAACCCTATCTGGCAACAATCTTGTTCATGACAGAGACCTATTGTGATAGACGGTTTTGTGGCTAAGATCTTTGAGCTTGTGTCAGTGGGACATACATCTTATATTGGCAGTAACATTAAGAAATAGTGATTATGTTGACAAAACTTATGACAGTGACCCTCAAATGTGTTTGATGAGGCAGTAACCTTCAAAAATAGCAAATAAATGGTATGCCCTGACTTGACTTATGCATAGATAGTAACAATTGCCTTTTTGTTACATGGATTTTGTGATTTTATTTATGACATAAATATACCATATCGTTGTCCATGGTCTGAGACAAAAATCTAACGCAATGCCCACACTCTATATAGTGACCTTCCAGCCTCCGAGAACTATGTCTGCAGTCTCCTTTTTCTACTGTCCTCTCTGTAGCCAACTGTGAAGTCTACTCTCACTTTCATACAAGTTGTAATGTTTAAGATGATAATGGTGTAATGTAAGGTTTGTGTTGAATTATGGGTTGATAAATTGTTTGTAGTGAAGGATTAGTTAATTCCATAAAAAATGTTATAATTATGTAGAAATTACATAAGTCCTACATCTCAGGCCATGAATTGCAGTTTTGGCAGTTCAAATGTAAACAAGAGATTGAAATATATGTTGGGAACCCTGCACCAGTATAACATAATTTCTCTGTGCACCGTCAATTGAGGCATGTGAGGGTTGTTTGGAAAGTATATCAGAGATCAACGCAGAGGAAGCTTAGACCATGAACTGTAGTTTTAAATGTAAAATATAGAGAAGTAGTGGAAATATAGGTTGAGTATGTTGCACCACCAATGGCATAACATGAGCTTTCCATACACTTTCAATTGAGGCGTGTGAGGGTTGTTTGGGAAGTATAGCAGAAATCAGAGCACACAAAGGCGATAGTATCCCAGGTACCTTGGAAATAACCAAGGATGACCGCATTTTGAAATCCATGGTCAAACTTGTGCAAAATCTAAAGTCAACATAAGAACAAGGGGCATAGTTCCAGTCACAGGTGGAGTTAAAGCTAAAGAACCGAAGTCCAATACCAACAAGTCCTGAGTAAAAGCATGTAGAGGATGAACGTAGATAGTATTGATAATTTCCATCAACCTAAAGGGGAAGGATTGATCTGCAATTACAATGTAGCCATATAGGCATTGAGGCCATGATGACAAAACTATTAGGGAGATAACCAACCTGTGATACACATACTTTATCATATCTATACATGTATTTATTAGGTTAGTACTGATAGGTCAACCTTTAGATGATGTTACTTATAAAATATCTGTGCTATTACTTATGCCGAGTGTAATAAGAATGAGACAAGCAAGTGATTAGGTAAACAAGCATGGTTAGAAAGAGTCATGTGTAACTACTGTGTTCTAATTCCATAGCTTGTCATAAGCTTAGATAAGGTACAAAGGTGACAAGCTAATCAATATACAACATGATATCCCGGGGTTCTAGCTCTTAGTCATTCCTATTATATAAATACCTTTTTTCTTATTGGTATATAGAGTACCGTTCTCTCCATAATTAATACATATGGATAGACTATAATCACTGTATACGCATATCCTAATGTAACAAGCTTTGTTTCCTCATTACTTTGATTTCCATGGTTCTACTTATGGCACTGATTCAACCATTAGTAATGATTACACTCTACTCTATAGGGTAAGTACATATTGAATAGACCTGCTTATTACCTGTATTCCCTAATCTTTAACAGGTATAAGGAGAATGACGTAAGTCATACATGTTTACATACCTCATTGGTTTAGCTGTATAAAGCTATTGAAAGTAATGGTGATCATTATGGTTACTAATGTGTATCATATTGCTAGGGTCCTATAGCTTGAACTTGGTATTAGTAATCACAGTATTCAGTGGAAGCTAATAGTACTAATTCCATGGATCTACTTAAGCTGTGTGATTGGTATTAAGCTGTAACCTATAATATTACTTATAGCTAATAGCTTACCTTGTAGCTTGATGATTTGAACCCAACTTGAATGGTAATCATTAGACGTACACTAGTCAGAGCTTTCTGTACAAAGAGCTGTATTACTCATAAGGTACCAATAGATATGGAAAGTACAGTAATCATGCTTAAGCTCACTCTGTTCAATATGGATAGTTATGGTAATAAGCCTAATCATTAGTGTAAAGGTGAAACTAAGCACATATGACAGAATACAGGTTCTATTCCAGTCATATCAGTGATTGCTACTCGTATTAAAAATACATTAAGTGATTAACTATACAGGTTCTGGTCATTAACAAGTCAGTGATTGTTACTAAAAGCATGTAGAGGATGAACGTAGATAGTATTGATAATTTCCATCAACCTAAAGGGGAAGGATTGATCTGCACTTACAATGTAGCCATATATGCATTGAGGCCATGATGACAAAATGAGTTATGGGAAGATTACATTTATGAAGGAAACAAGAATTATGAAGGAGAATGTTGGATGTTTCCAGATTTAGTAATAATGCGAACAAAGACATTCCCCGAATACATTAGCTGACAGCTACTTGATATAAATTTAGAATATAAAACTCAATTTCTAAAGTGTTTTTTCATTTTAAAATTTCTTAAATATAAAGTGATATCACCTTAGAATATAGACCTTGGGTTTGAAATTTTATTTTATTAACTTTAAATTTATACTTTCAAGTAAAAAAAAAAGAAGAAGACAATTTCACTTACACCTAAAACTTTCTCCAAAGAGCATAATTTTGAAGCTCCATCTAAATAACAATTTTAAAATTTCTTCTAAATTTTTTTCATAATTCAGTACTCTAGACTTTACTCTAGACTTTTAGCAATGTTCAGTACTCTCGATTTTACTCTAGAATTTTGAACCTCCATCTAAATAACAATTTTAAAATTTCTTCTAAATTTTTTTCATAATCACAGAGACCTATTGTGATAGACAGTTTTGTGGCTAAGAGACCTATTGTGATAGACAGTTTTGTGGCTAAGATCTTTGAGCTTGTGTCAGTGGGACATACATCTTATATTGGCATTAACCTTAAGAAATAGTGATTATGTTGACAAAACTTATGACAGTGACCCTCAAATGTGTTTGATGAGGCAGTAACCTTCAAAACTAGCAAATAAATGGTATGCCCTGACTTGACTTATGCATAGATAGTAACAATTGCCATTTTGTTACATGGATTTTGTGATTTTATTTATGAATTAAATATACCATATCGTTGTCCATGGTCTGAGACAAAAATCTAACACAATACCCACACTCTATAGAGTGACCTTCCAGCCTCCGAGAACTATGTCTGCAGTCTCCTTTTCCACTGTCCTCTCTGTAGCCAACTGTGAAGTCTACTCTCACTTTCATACAAGTTGTAATGTTTAAGATGATAATGGTGTAATGTAAGGTTTGTGTTGAATTATAGGTTGATAAATTGTTTCTAGTGAAGGATTAGTTAATTCCATAAAAAATGTTATAATTATGTAGAAATTACATAAGTCTTACATCTCAGGCCATGAATTGCAGTTTTGGCAGTTCAAATGTAAACAAGAGATTGAAATATATGTTGGGCACCCTGCACCAGCGTAACATAAGTTCTATGTGCACCGTCAATTGAGGCATGTGAGGGTTTTTTGGGAAGTATATCAGAGATCAACGCAGAGGAAGCTCAGACCATGAACTATAGTTTTACATGTAAAATATAAAGTAGTGGAAATATAGGTTGAGTATGTTGCACCACCAATGGCATAACATGAGCTTTCCATACATGTTCAATTGAGGCGTGTGAGGGTTGTTTGGGAAGTATAGCAGGAATCAGAGCACACGAAGACGATGGTATCCCAGGTACCTTGGCAATAACCAAGGATGACCGCATTTGGAAATCCATGGTCAAACTTGTGCAAAATCTAAAGTCAACATAAGAGCAAGGGGCAGAGTTCCAGTCACAGGTGGAGTTAAAGCTAAAGAACCAAAGTCCAATACCAACAAGTCCCGAGTAACAATCACTGATATGACTGGAATAAAACCTATAGTCTGTCAATGACATGACTATTCCAGTCATACAACTTCTGGTCATTAACAAGTCAGTGATTGTTCACTCGTATTAACTATCACTGACTTGTTAATGAGTACCGTTCTCTCCATAACCATTACATATGGATAGACTGTAATCACTGTATACGCATATCCTAATGTAACAAGCTCTGTTTCCTCATTACTTTGATTTCCATGGTTCTACTTATGGCACTGATTCAACCATTAGTAATGATTACACTCTACTCTATAAGGTAAGTACATATTGAATAGACCTGCTTATGACCTGTATTCCCTAATCTTTAATAGGTATAAGGAGAATGACGTAATTCATACATGTTTACATACCTCATTGGTTTAGCTGTATAAAGCTGTTGAAAGTAATGGTGATCATTATGGTTACTAATGTGTATCATATTACTAGGGGCCTATAGCTTGAACTTGGTATCAGTAATCACAGTATTCAGTGGAAGCTAATAGTACTAATTCCATGGATCTACTTAAGCTGTGTGATTGGTATTAAGCTGTAACCTATGATATTACTTACCTATGATATTACTTATAGCTAATAACTTACCTTGTAGCTTGATGATTTGAACCCAGCTTGAATGGTAATCATTAGACATACACTAGTCAGAGCTTTCTGTACAAAGAGCTGTATTACTCATAAGGTACCAATAGATATGGAAAGTACAGTAATCATGCTTAAACTCACTCTGTTCAATATGGATAGTTATGGTAATAAGCCTAATCATTAGTGTAAAGGTGAAACTAAGCACATATGACAGACTACAGGTTCTATTATAGTCATATCAGTGATTGTTACTCATATTAACTATACATTCAGTGACTAACTATACAGGTTATGGTCATTAACAAGTCAGTGATTGTTACTAAAAGCATGTAGAGGATGAACGTAGATAGTATTGATAATTTCCATCAACCTAAAGGGGAAGGATTGATCTGCAATTACAATGTAGCCATATAGGCATTGAGGCCATGATGACAAAATGAGTTATGGGAAGATTACATTTATGAAGGAAACAAGAATTATGAAGGAGAATGTTGGATGTTTCCAGATTTAGTAATAATGAGAACAAAGACATTCCCCGAATACATCAACTGACAGCTACTTGATATAAATTTAGAATATAAAACTCAATTTCTAAAGTGTTAGTTCATTTTAAAATTTCCTAAATATAAAGTGATATCACCTTAGAATATAGACCTTGGGTTTGAAATTTTATTTTATTAACTTTAAATTTATACTTTCAAGTAAAAAAAAGAAGAAGAAGACAATTGCACTTACACCTAAAACTTTCTCCAAAGAGCATAATTTTGAAGCTCCATCTAAATAACAATCTTAAAATTTCTTCTAAATTTTTTTCATAATTCAGTACTCTATACTTTTAGCAATGTTCAGTACTCTCGATTTTACTCTAGAATTTTGAACCTCCATCTAAATAACAATTTTAAAATTTCTTCTAAATTTTTTTCATAATCACAGAGACCTATTGTGATAGACAGTTTTGTGGCTAAGATATTTGAGCTTGTGTCAGTGGGACATACATCTTATATTGGAAATAACCTTAAGAAATAGTGATTATGTTGAAAAAACTTATGACAATGACCCTGAAATGTGTTTGATGAGGCAGTAACCTTCAAAACTAGCAAATAAATGGTATGCCCTGACTTGACTTATGCTTAGATAGTAACAATTCTCATTTTGTTACATGGATTTTGTGATTTTATTTATGACGTAAATATACCATACTGTTGTCCATGGTCTGAGACAAAAATCTAACACAATTCCCACACTCTATAGAGTGACCTTCCAACCTCCGAGAACTATGTCTGCAGTCTCCTTTTTCTACTGTCCTCTTTGTAGCCAACTGTGAAGTCTACATCACTTTCATACTTTGCAAATGGAGTCTCCTTTTTCTATTGTCCTCTTTGTAGCCAACTGTGAAGTCTACTCTCACTTTCATACTTTGCAAACAGAGTCTCCTTTTTCTACTGTCCTCTCTGCAGCCAACTGTGAGAATGGATTAGATTTTTCATGGTTATTTCTGTGTTCAGTAGATAAAATGTTTTGGAAAATTTTATTGGATGAATCGATGATTTGAAGCATGTAAATTATTATTATTAATATCCAATTTTAAGATCACGACTAAGCCAGACACCAAATTGGTGTATGAGACTTCTTTGTTTGTGGGACAAGAGACCCACATCTACATAGCGATTTGACTGCTAAGTCTACAAAGGCGTACATACTCTACCCCCCTCTGGTTTTGAACCTGTGACCTCATAGGAGGAAACACATGCTCTTATCCATTAGGCCCACTCAAGCTGTCAAACTAATAGTGTCAGGAAGAAGGATCACAGTTTGTCAAAATGGTCAACAATTGGTCTTCCTGATTTTCTATGAGGACCTCAATTCTTTGATTTATGTGCCAAATTCTTCTATGGATTTGATTGTACACTCATTGCCTACAATGTTGTCATAATTTGCTTTGATACAGAATATCTTGGAATGACAGTAGCCCTATGAAATGAAAATTTAATCTACAAAATTGAGGTGTTTTTCATCTTCAGTTTATTTTGAAGTTGGAAAGATTTTGTGCAGCATTCTAACCTCGCTTACAAGACTTCAAGGTGGACGGTATATACACCTAGTCCTAACTTAATTTCTTCCAGGAATTTAGTTGATACTTCAAAGGAAATTCAAGGTCAATTGCATCACTCTATAGTGGCAGGTCTGCATGAGGTCAGGCTAATAAGGCTCAAGTGTCAACTATAAATGGAAATGGAGGTGGCTTCTTGGGGTTTGGACCAGTTAAGCATACCTTGGAAAGGTGGTTCTATTGATATTTCCAAAGTCGATACGAGAATTCATTTTGATCCTGTTAAATTGTTGTTGCATCCATGTATAATTCAAAGGATGATTTATTTAGTCAGCTACGTTCATATAGTCTTGCTCTCTCCAAGACTACGTGACAATCAACACATCCTCAGGTCGATAATCAGAGAAAGGTTGCATACTTATGAAGATGCAGTTAAAATTAGTAACAATGCCTTTCTTGGATGATGATTAAGCAGATTACCTTCAATAGTACACATGCCTTTCTTGGATGATGATTAGGCATATTACCTTCAATAGTACAATGTGTGTAGGAGCTTTATATCAACAATTAAGGAGAAACAAATATCTTTCACTCAAGTATGTTCTGGGACAAACGTGTGCAAGCTTGTAAGGTGTCTATTGCAAATGAGTTTCCACCATTGAAAAGAGTTCTTGGGTATCTGATTTAGTCTGGAATACTGAAAATTTACAGGATTAAGGACAGGACAAACAATGCAGCGAGGTTTTGCAACCTAAATGCAGTATTGAAAATCAAGGAAATAACAGTAACGTTATATGCACTAGTAACTTCGTTGAGGAAAGGCTTAAATTCCAGCTGTGGTTGCTCATTGAATGTGGTGTTACCTTGAGAGTTAACCTCTTGTTACTAATTTCCTGTTATATGGTGAATTCTCTGTTCCAGAAAGAACAATGACAGGGCTCTTAGGTGTACAATGTGCCATACTCATTTACTAAATTTTTATCTTGTGAATATCTATTGTTATTAACTGTATATTATATAGGGCATGATAAAGACCTCTGAATTCGGTTAGTGCACCGAGAATTGAGGATGCGCTTAAATAAAGACATCATTGTAGAATATGAATAGTGTGCCTGCAATATGCTAACTGCAAGTATGAATGAATGGAGGATAGGTCATATGTGATAGCAGTTCTTGCAAGATCCGACTATAATTGAATGCACTGAGGATAGTGCACAAATAAGGGGGGAGGATGTAACACCCCCTATTCGACCCTTGTGTGTTGTAATCGCCATGTACATGTGCAGTAAGTTGGTGAGCCTAAAACTAATTGAGGTTGGCTAAAATCATGATGATGTGGCCTATGACATTATGAGTGAGGGTAGTGGAGAAATTTGAGTGCAATCGATAATTGAGTGCGGATGAGCGCCAAATTTGAGAACAAGTAGGGCTTAAAACAACAAAAAAATTGGGAAAAGAAAGGCCAAACTTTACAGGGCCATATCTTTTCTCCCGTGAGTCAAAATTCAGCCCGTGAATAGTCAAAAGAAAGTAATTTCGAGCAAAACACAACTATCAAACCATAATTTTGAATTGAGGATGAAATTCTGCTTAAATTCTAGAGAGAAGTTATAGATGACCAGAAGGGAAAAATGTGGCTTAATAGGCTGAGCTTGCTGAGATAGTGACTTTTAGCTCAAACTTCAAAATTGGATGAGTGAGCAGTCAAAATAAAGTTGTTTCCAAATAGAATACAACTACCAACCCATAATTTTGCTTGGAGGAAAAAATTCCACTAAATCCATAGAGAAAGCTATAAGAAAACATGAGTGAATTTTGCTTACCAATCTTAACTTCCAGAAGGCATGATTTTTAGCCCAAGTATTGGAATTTGATAAATGGATAGTGAATAGAAAGCTATTGATGGACAAAACACACTAGTGAACCCAGAATTTTAAGCTTGGTAGGAATTTTGAAGAAATATTTTCCTGGAAGCTACAAGGTTTAGAGGCTTAAAGTGACTGTTGATTGAGGGAAGATTAGTGAAATTTGGGACAAATCCCTTGAATTCTAATTCTGAGTCGTATCCAAAGGAGATGATACTGATTTTTCCCTAGAGGACATTAACACTATACAACAATAGATCAAAAAACTAAGTCAAAATGAGCTACAAGCAATTTCCAAAGCTTAAAAAAATGAAAACTTAAAAAACCCATTAAAGTAACAATGCTTTACCATGAAACAACAGTACTCAGAATATCTACTCTGCAGAACTTGAATGGCAAGGAATACATTTCCTTTGATTGCAGATTAAACTTTTCCTCTATATTTGAAAGGAACGACAAGTTAAAGTGAAATGCAATTTTTCCAGTATGAATTCCTATGTTTCCAAGAATAATCGAACTGAGATACTTTCGAAGAAGTTGAGAAGTGATAACATAGCCTATTGGGGGTAGTTTGAAGAAATACTCAGACATCTGATTATTTTCTTTAAAGCGTATGTTAGGATTACAAGGTGAATCTTATTTTTAAAACCAGGAAACTCTTACTTTTATTCTGTTTCTTTTTACAGAGTCCCCTCATTTAAAAATAAGTTTGGATCTTGAACACTATCTTCATAGACTAGTTAAATTTTCTGCATGTTCTTATTTCTCAAACTAGCTCGTAAATATCTCAAATCTTGCAACTATACTTATCAGAGTCATAAACCTATAACTTGACCGTTCACAACCCTGACTTATTCTTAGTACATTATTAAGGTCATTCTTTGATTCCTTTTAAGTAAATGCATTTGCCTTGGCCCTGCTCTGAACTCTAGCTTGTTCTTTTGTCATGAAGAAAAAATCAATCCTACTCTGAGACCAAAAATGCTATCTGAGACTGAAAAAAAAGCTAGTTTTCTACATACTTAACTTTAATGGAGTAAGAAGGGCTTGCAAGACTCTAGGTTTTCAGATCTTGCAATGGTATAGAGCCTGAAAGCCATTTCAGACATATGAATTAGATTTTTAAGATAAATATGCTAAGCAGTTCATTATGTAATCAAAATTTAAAAATTCCCCATACTAACAGAATATGAGCTTGGCAATGTAGATAGTGCATCAAAATTATTGTTTCACATAAGAAAATTAAACGATCCAGTATGCTTAGAATGGTATAATTAGCATTGGAAGAGAAAAGTTTATTGAATCTGTCAAAAGATGAATTGTCCAATGCAACATCCAAAAATGTAAATTAGCTTTATCCTTTGAATACGTGCTGGTTCCAATAGCCTTATCCTGCAGTCATGACTGAGTCTAGAAGGCTTGAGGCCAAAAGATAAATGAATTCCATAATACCCATAAATAAGCCTTGGTTGAGTAATTGATGAAGTTGAACCGATTGTCCTTTACAAGTAAAATTACTCCCCTATTGCTTAATGTACGGTCCAATTCTGTGCAAGCCTACCAATACTAATTTCTTATTCACATTGCTAACTACAATTTTAGACCATTCTAATATTTTTCACTTCTACGCTGCTTGCCTCCATACGCTTCAATAATATGTATATGAAAGATGGGTATGTTTAAGAACAAGTCCGTTAGTGGAAATTGAATTTGGTCTAAGTACTGGTTTCAAAATTGAAACTGCAATAGACATAATTTGATAGTACTTTAGGTCCATGTCTCTTTTTAATAGTGGCAAGATTATTAACAAGTAGAGTACACAGTGCTGGTTAGTTATCCATTTGTGTTCATTTTGAGATCCCATGGACACTGATATACTTTAAAAGAGGTGTGATCTACATTAAGTGAGATTTTTAGTATTTTTGACCTGTCTTTTGACCAGTATAACTTGGAAACTATTTCTATATTTGAGATACCTTTGGATGTTGGAAACTGTTTTTGGAATGTTTTTTTGTTCTCTATTCCTAGCCAATGTAAGATGGTGCTTGTATAAGTAAATGGTATTGCCTGTAAGAAACTAGGCTTTTATGACTAATGAGTAACATATATGTGTCTATTGTATTGTGGTCTAACGACAATCTGGAGTGGCTACAGTGGGAATGACCTAGGTTCAAAGTTCCTCTTGCTTGCTCCCCCTTGTGTGGTGGATGACATGTGTGGCTTTTAGTGGCCTAGCCACTGATGATATTTCTAGTATGTGTGATGTTAATGACCAGCTTTTGGTCATTGATGTATCTGCAATTTGTTGCAATGAATAAGCCTTTGAGTTGTCCAAATATGACTTTTTTCTATGGTGTAGTGTAACTAGATATTTTTGTTTCATTGTTGGAATTCAACAATATAATTTTTGATAAGATTATGAATTTTAGTTGTTTAAAATATGATTTTGAACATATAAATGAATTTACAAATGAATAATTCTTGAAGCACTCAAATTTTGTAAATTAGACAGGTAAGCCGTATGATTCCAAGACTTTTCTGAGGTATTTTAGATAAAATTAACCAGAAAATATACCAAAGAGAAACAAAAACATTTTTAATCAATTCTCATATAAACCTAAATGATTGTTTGAGTTGTCACTCTTTGGAAGATGCAATGTATATGACTGAACATGAATATATGCAGGAATGGTTGCAAGGAACGTGGGGGAAGAGATACAAAACTCTAAGCTGAGAAACAAAATAATTCTGTAGCATTGTAATGTCATTACATGTTAGTATATTCCAACATATTATAGAGAAGATTCGGATAAGAAGCAGACCCCCAACTGACAACACCCATTTTTTTTAAAGTCAAATATGAGTATTCATGCTTGCGATATAAGTCTTTTAACTCTTTTTTCCGCCAGTGGAAAATTTCCAAAGCTGTCGTATTAAATGAATGATTGAAGATTTACTTATCATGGAAGTCCACTTAAGTCCCTAGGAAGGCTGGGAACGCAGAGGAAGTGTCACTGTGAAACATGGTAGATATATTGCATTATCACACAATCGTATTCAATGTACATATTAGAACTTTGGTAGATTTTCATGCCCCTATGAGTCTCCAAAAAACTAAGTCAAAATGAGCTACAAAAATCCAACTTCCAAAATAATTAAAACCACTAACCCATATCTCCAAAATAAAAATGGACAAAACCTATGACCAATAGTAGAATGGACATCACAGAGAACACCAAAAAATGAAACCACTAAATTACTAAGGAAGCCAAATAGCCACATTTCTAGATATTTAAATGGTAAAAATCATTCCTCTAGGAAAATTTGGAAGGTTGTATGTTTTGTATTCGAGGAAAAAAGGATTTGAATGGTAAAAATCATTCCTAGAGTGAAATTTGGATGGATGGACATTCTGTAATCTAGAAGAAATGAATATCATAAAGATTAAAGTGAAGAGATAGATACATAGATCTGAATGACATGTCACATGCCATAAAGAATGACATGTTGGATGTTAAGTCATATACCATGTAAGTGAAGAGTAGTCAGGTGAGAGAAATTTTGGATATATGGATGGCTTAGAGATAGGATGCTAATATCTATGATCTATAATATGAGTAGAGGAACACTAAATCTAGATATCCCAGATTTGGGTTCCATATAGGATGACTCATGTTAGATAACACACATTATTAATGATGATACATCTAACACAACATAATTTCACATTTGTGATGCCACATAACCTAACATGCAAAAACTTATGATAACCTAAGTGATATGTTAGAAATATCATAGGCCACATGTGATGTCAGATGCAAGTGGACAAGTGGGTGAGTTGGAACTGAGTAGAATGATTCAGATATCCCAATAATTAAGGCAAAACATTATAGCAAGGAAAACTCATAACTTAGAAAATTTGAATGTGGGTCTTTCTTTAAAATCTAGATATTTGAATATTTGGATTTTAAAGAAAGGTCCAGATTTTGGATATCATTATGATAGTGAAAATAACACAGTATGCATATTTCATATTTCAAGAGTGCGCGACAGTTGAAATGTTGGTGTTAAGTGGATAGAGAAAAAATTGGGATCTAGATGTTGAGTGGTAGGTAAAACATTATGGATTCCAGGTGGTAGGATATGTTTGGGCCACATAAAATGGATTTTCAAGCTGCTCAAAATGCAAATGACAGAGATTCCTTACATTTGGAGGTAGATTCCTTTAGAAAATATCTTTCAGAAAAGTAAATATCAATGAAAGCCTCCTCATGATTTCATCCTGACTTGAAACACCAGTTTGATACTACCATAGAGAAGTTAATAACTTACATTGAGGAATTCATTTAATATTATACTTTGGAAATTGTTCCTTGCATGGAGAGATTGTATTATCTTGATACAAGCCTCCTTTTTCTTATTAAAAAATAGAATGTAGTTAATTCTCATAAGTGAACCTGGTTCATAGATGTTTTTTTAAGCTTGATTCTGATTATGGAAATTCGTTGGAAAAATAAGCTATAATTTCTTTGGGCATGTTCCTCAGAGAAATATTCAATTACGAAGAAAAGGAAGTAGACCTTATAAATGAAAAGTAAATGTGATGAATTCAAATAAAACCTCAAAATGAAGAATAAATTAGGGAATTGAAGGACCTTTTAAGTAAATTTTATGAGAATTTTAAATAAATGAGAATGGATAACAGAAAAATAAGAACTAATATTGAGCAGACAGAAAGCAAATTGTTGTCAGTTAGAGAAAATTTGATATTTAAGACATCTGATATTTTTGTTTCTTGTATCATGATGATTGTTTTATTTTCCTTTTTAATTCGATCTTTGAGATATCTCTTCTTAATCTAGTTCCTTGACATTTTGTAAATGGCATGTATACGCTGGCAATGATGGCAGTTATACAATTGTCGTTCATATTCTTCATTTCTCAAAAGTAAAAAGCATTTGTTTGATGCACTTAGTTTCTTTTTTGCAGAAACAGAGTTTATTTCTCCTACAACCTCTACTCTAGTTCTATCAATTTGTACTATATGAATAGGATAACTCTGCGGAGTTATGTTCAACTTAGCACAAACTTATTTTGGCATTATATTAGAGGAAGCCCCTAAGTCTATTAAACAATTATGAAAATTTTTATTATAGATCTCATAGGTTAAGAGAAATGGAGGAGTATGAGAGACGGATCGATCACCTATCATAATCAAATATTTAACATCTATTTCAGTTGAAGGAGAAGGTGGCTTACCCATTACATTAGTAGCTTGCACTACTACTGGAACAGGTAAGGCTGAAGCAGGAATGACATTTAAGTCTCTAAGTAAGATATTATGTTGCTTCTTTAATTTATTAAGCCCGTGAATTGAAATGTTGGCCCTGGTTTTCTTCATATCTTAAACTACATTATACTCAATAGTATATGAGACTACCATTGTCTTCGATGTAGGTGGAGTATTTGAAGTAACATGACTTGTTTGTGTAGCTTTTGAATTAGACTTTTTTTCTTACTTTTTTATCCTTATCAAGCATTGAATTATTTTGTTGTTGATTTGGTTGCGTTGCTTCAGTTGTATTTTTGCTCCTTGTACTCATAGGTAAAGCTTCATGTTGTTCTTCATTTGGTAGGATGAAATCCCACATTCCATTTAGTTCAACTTCTTCTTCTTCATCATCTTCTTCTTTCTTTGTTTTATCTTCCTCTGTATCTTGATCAGACTCAATGTTAGATATGATATTTGGTGGTTGAGTATTAGCAAACTGACCTTTCTTGGAGTTTCTGAAAGTCTTTTTTGAGCTAGAATTTTCAACAACTTGTTTCTTGATATCTACCATCTCATTTGTCATAGTATTTAAAAATTTCTGAAGACATTCTACATCAAAAGGGTCTTTAGATGGCTTCTTTTTAGAATCATTTTTGAAAGATACCTTCTTTGATTTTTTGTCTTCCTGATAATTATTTTTCTCAAGAGCGGTTACGTGTTTCTCTACAGATAGAGATTCTTTCATGTTTTCTGCAAGTGTTGGCAGTTTTTCTCTATCATCAAAAATGGCTAAATTGGATGGAAGTGATGAAATATACCACTCAATTTGAACATATTCCCTAGGAATTGTTGTAACAGGAATTTTATTGAGAAATTTATTAAATCCTGAATTAAAATCTTTTATTTTCTCCCCCGATTTAGCTTTTAGATTTGATAAATCAATGATAAGCATAGCAATAGTTCTGTCATCCCAAAACTTAGCTAGAAATTGTTCTTCAAACATATTCCATGTAGTTATAGAGCTGGCAGGAAGTGAAAATTACCAGGATCCTACAAATCCTGTGAGAGTGTATGGAAATAATCATACAACACAATCCTCTTGAACTACTCCCTTTAGATTGATAGCTAGCATATAATTATGAATGTTTTCTTCTGCCGGATGACCATCATCAAGATTAAACTTAGGTAACCATATTTTAGGTGCTTTTGGTAGTGCATGAAGAGGAGCAGGCATATTTACAGCCCCTGGATTATTCCATTTGGTGGAGGTACTTGGTCTCCCATTGGACCTTGGGTGGATGTGATGGATTGAGTTTGAGTTGAAGAAGAGGCAGGTTGAGTGCTAGAACTAGTTGAAGGGATAATAGTTTGAGTACTAGAACTAGTTAAATTAACACTAATTTTTGGAGTGGAAGTGGTGGAAATGAGTGGATGTAATGGAGGTGAACGAGATAAGATCTCGTTGGCGATTGAATCTAATTGAGTCCTCTTTATTCTCTTTCAATTACTATCGATGGGAAATTCAAAAGGAAAAATTCTTGTCTTTTTACTTTCTGACTGAGTTAATATTCTTCAAGGTTGTAAAGAAGACGAAATACTAATCTCAGATTTTTGAGAACTTTCAGTTTTTTCAGCAAAGATGGATATTGTCTCTAACTTTTCTATTAAATACTAAACTTCAGGGGAATTTTGATAAGACTCAGGAGACAGTATGGGATGACTATCACTAGGAGACTTAGGAGAAGGATGATCAACTTCACATTTTAAAGATGAGGAACTAGATAATTTTCTTGAAGTTGATGGGGATCTAGAGGGAGAGAGACTTTTAGATTGACCTTTCGATTGATCAGACATTATTTCCATTCACAAGGCCCTCCTTCTAGTGTCAAGAATGTTGAGGCCTTGAAATTCACTGCCACAACATGGGGGAAAGCCACCCGGTCTGGACCTTAAAGAAGCCCCTTTTCCGTTTGGTATAGTGGCTCCGACTGGGGGTAGTGGGACCAGTTTCCAAATAAGGAATGATTTTGGTGTGTTTTTTGATTAGACAACATGTAAATGGAAAATTATTCTAATCTATCACATGCATCTATTTAATACTATCTATTCTACTATATACCTAGGGTGTTTCTTCCTTTATTGAATTTAAAGAGACATCCCTCAACTATTAGTAATGTAGATTATTTGATAGTTTAAAGAGATGAAAATCATGAAATATGATTCTTGTAACAAAATAGTTTGATTAGAAGAATTATGAAAAATATATCGCATTCATATGTGTGATTACATATCAGATACAGAATCACAGACAAATATTAATACAAAAGTGCATTTAACATTCATCTATAATGACGTCTCAAATATATAATTCAATAAAGAGATGACTGTCAATCTAGAAAGTAAGACTTAATACAAGTGAATAGAAGTACCATATGTATGAATTTATACTCATGTAAACTGATAGTAGATATCTGCTCCTCTTCACTTTAAATAAATTTAAAGAGTACAATAGTGCAACATCAGTTAAACAACTTCAAATGTCAAAAGATAACAGATTGTTTTCCATTAATTCATCAAAGCATTCACAAACTTACAATAGTGCATTATTTGCAAATGTTTTTGAAAATTTTCTGGACCCTTCTCTAAATGCATGAGAGGGGTTTAAATACTAAACTAACTATGTTTTAAAAATAGATTATTACATAAAAATAGAGGAGGTTTCAAACAACCATCCTCATAAGATAAAATTTAACTACAATATAGGAAAATAAAGTAACAATATGACTTATGATTTCTTATCTTTCTTTTGGATTTGATCCCAAAGTCGACAAATATCTAGCATGGGCTTGAGCTAAGCTAGCCATGAAATCCTTGATCTGACCTATCCCTTAAATACCACATTTGAGAGTGCTAGATGTGATCTTTTTGTTGAATATGTTAAAGACTTCAGGGTCTGGTACTGATGATAAGGTTTGATCAGAAAATTCCAATAATTTTCTTGATCAAACATATTTACTTTTTTAATCATTTCATCCTACATTTCTGCCTTTTGTTTCCACTGTGTTTCCATCTGTTTGACTTCTAAGAGCACTTCAGATGTACACTCTTTGATAAGTTCTGCTTTCATAAGCTATTCAAACACAGATTCAGTAATTTCCTTTGATAATCTTGATGCTTTCGTTGCTGCTTTCTCTGCCTGCTTTATCTGTCCTTCCCAATATTTGAATAAGATCTCTTTGTGGGATTTGTCTATCTTGGGTAGATGAGATTCCTTGCCTGAGTCTGATGCTTGCCATTGAATGTGTTAATTGATTTTCTTCTCGATCTTCTCACATTCAATTTTTTTGATGGCTACTTGCTAGATCAATATTTCACTTGAGTCACCATAGGAGCTAGTGATAGAAACTTGTTGGCGACATGATTCTTATTGTTTCTTTAACTTAGCATTGACATATATAGCTTCCTTTATGAACTGATCTAACTGTGGTTCGATTTGTAATATGTTCATCGTTGCTTCCAATTGTGCTTGCTTCTGAGTGAGTTATACTTGATGCTACAAATTAATACTTTTGAAATCCTTTTGAAATTGGGACATCTTCAATTATATTTGCTCACTGGAGTTAGGTTTTTCTTGCTGTAACAACCTCTCCAATTATTTTATTCTATCTTCTTTCTGCTTTAGTAAAATTTTAACCTCAGTGGCTTTATCAATAGTGGCAATAGCATATGCCCCTACAAATTGTGATAATTTGGTTAAATGTTCAGTCGGATCAGCTAGAGGATCCTTTCGTAAAACATCAACTAATTCATTTGTAAGATCTGAGACTGTCTCATCAATTTTTCTCCTTTTTCTTATCTTTACTACAGATTTATGACTTGGGCTGTAGAAGACATCCAACGAAGGGATTTACTCAAATTGTAACACTATATTTTCTATAGGATAAGCCGGAATGATCTCTTGATCATGAGTTTCAGGAACTTGTTGTAGTGCAGTAACAATTTCCACTAACCTCTGAGAATGTTTTGCCGTCTGAAAACTAGTAGCTTGATCAGTATTGGGATTTGTTTGAGGAGTTTTTATTGCTTTAGAGAAATCATACCATTCACTATTAAAATTATTTGGTTGAGATTTACCTGACTAATCAAGTGTATCTTGATTGTGTTGAACTTCATGAGAAGTTGACTCTGTTCCATTACTTCCTGTTTTCTTCTGCATCTCAATCTCTTGGATTACTTGATCAATTATCTTTTCTGGGTTATCCTTTATATTTTTGGATTCATTTTCAGAATTTTCCGAATTCAGAGATTGATGCTCTGATTGTCCTGACTCATCTTCAGACATGTCTTTCCCTTCATTATCCAAGCTAATACTTGGAGTAGGTCTGTTGACATCTTCAATAGTCAATAAATACAGAGGAATATTTTCCAATCTCTTACTTTTATATTCTTGGAAGGCTTGAAAGTCATCTTGATTGATTTGATTGGATGCAAACTTAAGTACATCTGAAAACTTTTCAATGCCTTGAAAGAAATCATCAAATATATCTATCACTTTCACAAAAGGTTTTAATTTGAGCTCTGTGATGTAGTTTTTAATCACATCATTAGGATCATATGGTCGTCTTGGAATTATGGCCAAATTCAATAGATTAACCTTTGAAACTTCCTTGTAGGCATGACCAATATCAAAAAGTGGAAAAGTACCACATTGTGAAGGGAACTTAGACCAAACGGCCTTCTTAGCATCTTTAAGCTGTTTTGAAATACCATTTACAAAAGGTTGGTAGGTTATCTCTCGTGCAAGTAATTTTTCAGGAACATAATATGGAAAGAAGTGAGGAGAAGAATAACTCCCAAATACTCTGATATATGTGAAAATTTCCTCTGCAAACCATCTAGCAACAGGTAGAATGTATGTAGTGGCTTCTTTGGAAACCCTAGGGCTTTCTCATTAAATATGATTTGGTGCATAGGAAACATGACTCTATGGAAAATTTTGTAAAAATGAAAATGGTAGTCAGATTCCCAGAGGGCTCTGTGGTAAATGTGGATTGGAGTAGGGTCTTGGGTCATCCATTTCCATCCCATGGTTGGAAAACTAGAAGAAAATCAAATTGCGTCCATGACATAGGAACTCATATAAAAGGGGGTATTTCTCTAGATGAAACACTTCTTTTATTCCTATACTCCATGATGTGTTTGGATAAATTATCAGATATGATATTTTCCCAATTCTGAATTAAGGAATTGACGATTGCGTCAATTAATGGGACCCAATCTACAAAAAACCTAGTGGTGTCTGGTTTTGCATACAATCTAGACAACATAATAGTAGCATAACAATAAGGGGAAGGAATTTGTGCTATTGGGTACATACTGAGTTTATCTCATTTAAGTTTCCCTTGGTCTTCCTTCCATTCCTTTATGACTTTCATCAGGTCTTAATGTTTTTCTTTAAAGCTTTGAAGAAAATTTTTCTCATAGTTCTGTTGTGGGACGAGTAAGTGGTACATTATCCTTAAATCTTCTACCCTGAATGACCCAATATTATCTCCTTTTGAATCTTTGAATGTTATGTCTTCTATGTTCAAGTGGTAAATTACCCAATTAACCATATCTGTATAAGGAAGAATCTTTGGCCTTGTTGCTACCTTATGGATGAATGAGCATGCAATGTCGAAGTAGGTCGGGTCTGAAGAAACATACGTGCCTGCTGAAAAAAAATTGACTATTACCCTTGGCTTTTCATCCTCAAAAAGATTATACATTGCCTCCCATGAAGAAATTCCATAATCCTTGTTGCAGGTGGTGTTTGAGAATAGGGGAGACATATTTGAGTCTTCGGTAGATGGTGCTTGGGCGATTTCTTTGCCTTTCTTGCTCATTTATATTTCCCTCACTCTGTTAAGTGGTTTCCTGATTTCAAGCGAATAGAGAAAACATTAAAAACATAGAGAACAGAGAGGCGGATAGAATTAAAACAAATCTGGCGTTCAATCACTTCAACACATGCTCGAAGTAGATATGAATTTATCAAAACCTTACTTCTATTAAATGCAGTTAATCATCGATAATATTTTTAAATAAAATCTCTTACACCTTCACGTGAAATGTCTATCGATCAATTTAAGATGTTCGATCTCTTATTCGGTTTGATATGACATGAATCATTTCTCATGCTTGAGTAATTAACTATCATTTATCGCACATCGCAACTTTTATGCGGTAAACGAGTTTGCTTTTATTTATGTCCTGCGAAATGTGAAGTGCATATTTAAGAAGTCAAGCGACTGCGCTTTATTGGACTTTGGAACTTTATGTTTGTTTCTTTATTAGCTCATTGGGTCCGTGTAATCACAACTTTCACCAAATTTCATATAAGTTCGATCGTTTAAACGAGGCGCGATGCGATTTTGGTTTATAATGGTGATTAAAGTGTTTGTAATAAGATTTTGATATGACTTTGGAAAGAACTTAGCCCATATCGCAGCCCGCATGACTTAGTGGATTTTAAGTCATTTAAGTTTGTAAGCTATGCAAATTGCGATGCGTACTAAGGAATGAAAAGAAATGTAGTATACCTAGGGGGGATAATATAGGGTACAGAGGGAGGTACCCAAGGGAATAATATGATGTAATAATATAAGAATGATAAATAATTGGGCCATAGTTAATAAATAAAGTGGTTAACTCACATTATGTAAGGGACCACATGTAGCTAGGGAATAAAGTGATAAGCCCATTGTATTGGATGTATGGTATTGAGATACCCATGGTAACTACCCATGGTATTGCATCTATGAAACCTATATAGAGGCTAGAGTCTCTCCATTGAGAGATGTCAAGGATTATTGTATGGGCAAGCATATGGCTTGTGGAGTGATCTCCTTCCTTAAGGAGTGAATGTATGGTGTTGCCCTACCTTAAGGGTTTTGATATTAATGAAGATCTGAAGTTTTGTCTTCTATGGTGTTATTTCTTGGGCATATTTTTCATTTCTATACATTTTCTTATCAGATCTACTACAAGTGGTATCAGAGCACTTTCTTGGGCAGAGTTTGGAGATTTGTTTTTTCATTTTTTGCAGGAAATTTTTGGGCGGCGAGTTTGTAGAGCAGATCTGGAAAATTTGGTGAAAAATTTTCAAAAATAAATATCAGATCTGGATTCCTTATCGAAAAATACCCAATTTCAAAAAAAAAATCAGTCGAATCGGAGTCTGGATGAGGGTGATATCGCTGATTTAAATTCAGCTATGTTGCAGAAATGTTTCTGACGGCAATTTCTGTACGGCGGCTCTCCTGACGTTTTAGTAGATTCTGGTGCAAAATTTCAGACAGCCAATTACAGATCTGAGCTCTCCTTGAAAAATCACCCGATTTCAAAAAAAAAATCAATCGAATCGGAGTCCGGATGAGGGAGTTATCACTGATTTAAAATCAGCGATTTTTTCAGAAATTTTGTGACGCCGGGGCAGTTGCAGCACAAATCTGTGTTTCCAGAGTACCTGGATCGGGATTTCAGCAACATGTTTAGATGCAGAATGGCTATTCCATTTTCGAAAACATGTTATATTAAGGATTCTGAGTTATATTGACCGAGTAATGTCCATTTTAAATTTTTGCCAAAGTAAGTGATTTTCTTCAAAACCCTTACTTTATTTTATGGATTCTCACAAGATGAAGTTTACAGGAAAAGATGATGGCCCTACTATTGAAGATTTTTACAACATCTCAAGGCTCAATACCGAAGTTTTTGGATATGCTCCATAGGGCTTCATCTGAAAGATGAGGCAAATAAATGGTGGACCTCACTTGACAGCGCAGTGAGGAAACTTCCCGAGAAAAAACTTGAAAAAGTCATTTTGGACAAGTGGTCTAAAGCCGGAAAGAAGGACATTAAGAGACATAAAGACTTCTTTTCTACTAATATTTCCATATTACAAGTTAATGGAAGTATTCAGAAAGAGAACATCATTGTGTCTATCATTCCTAGTTGCAAGCATAATTGTATCAATGTTAATTTGGCTAAAAAATTGCAAGTTCCAACAAAACATATTGAAAACACACAGGTTGATAATGAAGATGTTCAAATTTATAAAGATTTGAAGATTTCTATGGATAAGTATGTGTTGCATTCTGATTTTTATGCTTCAGATATGGCTGTTGTGGATGTTGTTTTGGGACACCCTTGGATGGAATCCGTTGGTACTGTCAATTTTAATGTGCAAAAGAAATTCATGAAGCTCTGGTATAAAAAGAAGAAAATTACATTGCACGGTATTTGCATTAGGAACCATGGAGAGACTAGGGAGGAAGAAGTGCAAATCTCTAACGACATAGACACATCAGATGATGAGCCTTTGATGGTAGACAACCAAACACAGACATCAAAGCAAGTACCAACAAAAGAACCTGACACCACTCCATCACCAATAATGGAGGAATTAATGAAAGATGTTCCATCAGTTAAAGCTTCAACATATCACCACCCGCATCACCCAGCAAGACAACAACCAAGAAGGTGGAAACGAATTAGCAACAAGGACAACAACCCCTGGATGACACATAGAGAGGTGCGACGATCCACCCACAACACATCAACACAGAAGAACCACCAGAACCCACTTCCATCTCAAGCGAGCGAGACATCGACTAGATCGAGTGTTCACCTTTCTCTAGGATGGTTGGATGCACATGAATGGTACCATTGGAATACTCTTTTGAGTAGATCTTATTATTTGTGTTCTTCTTATGTTTCGGGGACGAAACATGTTTAAGGGGGGTGTAATGTAGTATACCTAGGGGGGATAATATAGGGTACAGAGGGAGGTACCCAAGGGAATAATATGATGTAATAATATAATAATGATAAATAATTGGGCCATAGTTAATAAATAAAGTGGTTAACCCACATTATGTAAGGGACCACATGTAGCTAGGGAATAAAATGATAAGCCCATTGTATTGGATGTATGGTATTGAGATACCCATGGTAACTACCCATGGTATTGCATGTATGAAACCTATATAGAGGCTAGAGACTCTCCATTGAGAGATGTCAAGGATTATTGTATGGGCAATCATATGGCTTGTGGAGTGATCTCCTTCCTTAAGGAGTGAATGTATGGTGTTACCCTACCTTAAGGATTTTGATATTAATGAAGATTTGAATTTTTATCTTCTATGGTGTTATTTCTTGGGCATATTTTTCATTTCTATACATTTTCTTGTCAGATCTATTACAGGAAAAGAAAAATAAACTTTGTTTCCTAAATTTTTTTGACTTAACGCTTAAATTTAAATAAAATAAATCTCTTATTCATTTCTAAAGGGTCCCCATTTAGTAAAACTGAATGGTGGGTGTTGTATAGCACAACAAGTTCCAAGAAGGTCCTTGTATAGTGTTGGACTTGTGGAAAAAACCATCTTCGAGGGAATTTTCCTCAGGAGAAACAGACTGAAACATTGTTGTATAATGTAAAAGAAGCAACCATAGTGAATGATGTGGCTTAGAACATACCCAGAATTTATGTTGAACTAGATAATAGGCAAGAAGGCCAACAAGTTGCAATAATCCAAATGGAAGGTATGGTCATTAAGGAACCTATTTCAATTTCAATTGACCGAAGTTATGATTTCAGTTATGTCAACTCAAATATTGTAGATAAATGTAAATTTGCAAAGAAATCTCATGAAGAATCATGAATAGTTCAACTGGCCATGGGAACGAAAGCGTGAGTAACAAACATAGTCGAGTCATGCCTTGTGGAGATTGGTGGCATGACCATCGAAAATGATCTTAATTTATTACCATTGGGAAGATTTGATGGTTTTATAAATATGGACTAGTTGGCATCCCACAAGACGAAGATAGATTATTATGGAAAAGCATTGGAATGCCTCAATGATGTTGGTGGGAAAATAATGTTACAGGGGATAAAGAGACCAATCTTTCTCATAGAATTAATTGTGCTTCAAGTGAAGTGATGTAGTAAAAAGGGTTGTGTATTGTATGATATCCATGTGAATAAGGAATTGGAAGGAAACATGGATCAATTTCGGAGTTACCATGTGTTAAAATAATTTGGTGATGTATTCCCAGAATAATTATTAGGATTACCACCTAGAAGTGATATCGATTTTACCATTGAATTAATTTCATGAACAGTGTTAAAAGCAAAGAATCCATACTGCATGATAATTCCTCAACTTATGGAATTGAGGATACAATTGAAGGAGATGCTAGATAAAGGATATATTCATCTCAATGTATCACCCTAAGGAGCCCCAACACTATGTGTTAGAAAGAAAGATGGCACATTAGGGCTATTGTAACCACCCCTTCCCACATTTGCCCAAATTCATAAGCTCACCCAGGTAAACATGAGATGAGTATCACTATGAATTGACTCAACCTCCTAGTTCCAGTTACGGAAGTATGGCTGACACACTGATGCTTACAAACATCCTATAGGGACTACAAATCACCCAGGGGCTGAAGAAATACTCCAAGTGGTCAATCCATGAGATAGATCTTGTTTCACTGACTTATAACTATAATAACACCCTTAACACTGCTTGTGTGGTTATGAGCCTCCAACCACACTCACAAGTCTGGTTACCAATAGTTATGACCTAAATTCCTTAGTTTAGTGCATGCGGTCCCAAGATTAGAGCCACTTTTCTAAGCTAGCCTCCAGACCACTATCCAAAACTTCCTGTAAATTTCTAGAATCATATTTCTCATAATGACAATGCTAATCATTAAAACTTGAAGCCAAAAATTGACCTATATTTCCATGAACACACTAGACATTTCGTCAAACACATGGAAAACATCTGAGCCACAGGTCATGAATTCATATATGATCATAAGAATATGGTATTTTTTATTGCCTAAATCTACCTCAGTGGGGAAGAGCGAGTTCAGGGTAACATCAAACCACGCTCAGTCTGGTAGCTAGCCCTACCAGAACAGGAGAGGGTTCTCTCCGGGTCAATCTCAGTGAAAAGTAATCAATGGGGCTTGAGATGACTGAAATAAAAACTAATTTTAGGCTAGGTATATAAATAAAGGATTTTGAATTTGATTTTGGGGGGTTTTTTTTGGATCAAAGGGAAAAGCAGTTTTGGGTGTGGGGATAAGGCCTAGTTTTTGTAGAGTTCTGATTGGGGCGAGGAAGGCAAGCATTTTGAAGCTTTAGATTGATTGAATGGGTGGATCAGATTGGTGAGGAGCTGAAGAAGGGAAAGAGGGTCTCAAGAGTCCTCCTCAAACAGATGAAAACATATAAAATTAAACAAAACTAAAGGCAGAGCAAAGCAAGCTACTGAATTCTACCTTTAACACTGATTTGCTTAATTTAAGAAGATCAGAGAAGGGAAAATGGTACACATAAACATCAGTGAACTTAAAAATACATGGAGAAAAACACCATCAAAACACAGAGCCACAAGGATCCCAAAGAGGGCTGCAAACCCTGGTCTATTCCTTTGCCAAAATTGCAGAATGAAATGTACAATGAAGTGCTAGCAATCCCAAATGTCCAACCCTGAAAATGACTGAGAAAATACATCATATAGATAAGCCTAACCCATTCCCATGCCTCTAGGGGTTGAGCTCATCATTCTAGGAGCTGTTTCAACCATATCTAAACTAGGAACTAGAAAATAGGCCATGAAACAACTTGCCTCTATATGCTAGGAAACTGATCCATTCACTCACATTTCACCTTTTAGTGAATGAATCTTCTAGAACAAGTAAAAAGTGCCAAAATTACATCATGGTTATGAAATTACATCAAGGTAGATCAAAATTTACATGAAAAAGTGAAACTGGCCAAAACTAGGCGAAATTTTGAGCTGTGGAGTGAAAAATAGGCCAAAATTCTCTATGCGTCGCGCCCAAAATCTCTATGCGTAGCACAACTTTGGAGCTGATTTTGAGGCACTTCCCGAAGTTCAAATTGAGCTCATGATAGCTAGTTGGAAATCCCTACCTGTCTACTTTCCAACCCAAGTGGAATTTCTAGATTTGGTGTCCATTTTCCCCTCCAAAAGTTCAATCTCCCAAGACTGGTTCCTGTGTGTGCAAAAAGTGCAGAAAGGCCATTTTCAAGGTGTTTTTGACCCTTCAGGCAACCCAGAACTTGATGAAATTATTAGGCCATTCCTGAGCATGCACAAATTTTCATAAAAAATATAGAAATGCAAATTTTTCCCCCTGAAGAGCTGCCAATCATAAGTGCGCGCCAAGTGGTGCTACGTGTCGGGCGGAAAAACCTGTTTTGTGACCAAAAAATTCAAAATTGACAATTTTTTTTCCAAATTTTTTGAAATTTGAGTTGTAGGTCCCTGATCAAATTCTATGCTCAGCCAAAGAAGCTTCGGCCAAGATTTGAAGCCTATCATGCCTTTTGCAACGTTTCAGTGTCCTCCTGGTGCATGCAGTGCAGTGGTGAAATCACTGTCTCGGTCATATGATGTGTCGGTGTCCGTCTCCATGGTGTTTCAAAGTCTATGCCAAGCATATGTTGATTTGTATGAGATGAAAACAAGAATTTGGTGCCTTTGTCTTGATTTCCAAATATGTGCCAAATAGGAAGGGACTGTGGGAAAAAGGGCAGTGAGGATAATGGGGTTTTGTCAAGTGATAATTTGTCTTTTTGAAAATTTAACAAACTTAGGGACAAGGGACAGCCACTGACTGTTTGGGAGACTTGGTTTGGGAATTTTTACAAGTGAAATGGGAAAATGAGAATGATAAGGAATGCAATGACTTTAGGGATAGGGATAGTGGGACTTAGGAATGAGTGACTTGGGATATGAGGGAACGGGGCTTTAGGAGTGAATGACTCTTAGATATGTAAGAGGATAGTGTATTGATGAAATAACAATGATGGGAGAGAAACAACAAGGGGGGGAATGGAATATGTGGCACAAAACTGTTTTAAAACACTAATTTCAAACCCTAAGAGAGCATTTCTTAACCAATGATAGAGTTTAAGTTTTTGGCATACAAACTCTTATATTCCCCTTTCAAACAACACCAAACATTGCTTAATCGTAATTACAAGATCATTTGAACTTACACAGAGCAAAAGAGACCGAGAAATTTGGCATTTTTTGGAGGCAATGACAAAAATATAGCTGTCTGCCCTGTGCACCGCGCAGTCAGCCTAGTGCGCCGCGCACCTTGTATGCGCCGCGCCAGTTGAAATTTTACACTGCGGCGGCCGACCCAATGCGCCGTGCCTACCCAGTGCGTCGCGTCGGCTGCCCAATGCGCCGCGCTCAATAAATCACACACAGTTTGCCCAGTTTTACCTCCAAACACTTGCGTTGCTCCTCCACTATTTGTCTTGGCTCAAAGCTATCTCTTGGCATGAAGATGGAGTGTTGGATCATGAAAATATCTTATTTATACCAAGGATTTTGATTTTTTTATCTGAAAAACCCGTTGTTTGAAAACTTTGGCACTTTTCACATAAACTATGTTTTTGTTTCCTTTTTGCTTTTTTAACTGAAAGATGAGATTTTGCACACTAAACCACCATAAATTCTGAGAAAAAATCTTCAATTGAAATGGAAAAACTCTTAACTTACTTGCACACCACATATTTGAGCACATTTGGAAATTTTGGAGAAGAATGGCAAAATTTTGATGTTTCAGCCCAATGCGCCGCGCAAGCAACCCAATGCGTAGCGCCTTTTTTCAGGAGGCTTTTGGAGGCTTTCCCGGTGTCCAAATTGGGCGCGGGATAGCTAGTTGGAAATATTATTGAGTCTAATTTCCAACCCAACTGGAATTTTTCAATTTGGAGTTCATTTTCCTTGTCAAAAATCAAATCTCCCAAGACTGGTCAAAATGAGCAGAATGAGGCTGCCTCAAGGCAGAGTACTGTTTCAGTCAACTTTTGAAAGTCTTCCCCAGCTCCAAATTGAGCTCATGATCACTCATTGGAAAGCTCTTTGTGTCTAGTTATCATTTGACTCATCAAGCAAGTCATTTTTCCAACCAAGCTAGGATAAATCTTGATTTTCCCAAGGTCACTTCAGAGGTGCATCAATTCTCCTGAGGCAACGGTATTTTTGACATTTCTCTAAAACCATGACACCTGTGTAAAAATTGAAGGATTTTTTTCTTCCTTAGCCTATTTTGGACAAAAACCTCTCTCAGTTTTCCCAAATTCATCTTTTATTTCTCAGAAAAATCATTGGAGTAAAACTTATCTCGATGTGTGGAACAAGGGATTTGTCGAAATGAAGCGAAATGAAGGGGATAAGGGGCTTCTAAATTCTTAAGAAAATTTTGGGAAGTAGGGGGGGATTTTAGGAAGCATGAGAAAGTGGAATTTCAGAGATTGAGTGAGGGGAAGGGGTCCAAAAGGGAAAAACACAGGCCTAGCAAGAAACTAGGGTTTGTGCGAAAATGAGGAATTCGAGGGATATCAGTGATGGGAAGTGTTTAATAAGGTATATTAAGGATAGGGGAAGGTATATGAACATCCGGATACAATTTTTACTGATGATTTGACCATCCAAGATCAATTACCTCCAAAACCCTAGGAGAGGGAAATGAACCTTACGTAGGCACAACTGAAGCATGAACAAGGTGTAAAATGACCCTTTGGAATCTGGCATGATGATGAAAACCCTCTGAATGATGGTACTCTCAGCTCAATGGTGACATGGACCAACATTTGGACAACTATGGAAGGAGTGAAAGCAAACCCTAGGCCTAATACTTAGTGACCAAATTTTTCTTGAAGGCTCACTGAAATGACAAAATTTGACCTTGACACCTCAAAATCACTTTGTAAGAGAATTTTTTATCACTGGAGGAAGGCTGCAAAGACTGACACTAACACAACTGACACCCTTGCTAATGCAGTAGCCCATTTTACTCCTTTGAGAGATGGTTATTCTATAGAAATAGTTTATAAATCTTTGTACTGAATAATGTAACTAATTTTAGGGCGTTTAATGATGATGAACAAATCTTGGAATTTATTATAAATTCAAACATGTTTAAAGATGTTTTTATTGATGAAGATGAACATTAACAATATTTAAAGGATGAAATGAAGATGCACAAAGGAAATATGATGTTAAAAGGAGTAATCATGTTGGAAAAGTTGTATGATTTGTAGAATCATTTTAAAGGGCCCCCAAACACCAAGACTCAAAGTTCTACATTAAGGCATGAATAAGTAAATCTTGGTATGGAGCAAGACCCCAAGTATGTATATTGGTACCAATTCCACTAGAGCGGAACGATAGAATTCATTCAATTATTTAAGAATTACCAAGATGTATTTGCCTGGACCTACAGTGATCTAAATGCATATGGTACTTGAATTATTCAACATATCATTCCCATCAAAGAGGGTATCAAGCCTTTCCAAAAAAAGTTGACCAAAGTGCATCCGACTCTAGAGCCTCTTATCCAAAGAGAGCTAAAGAAATTATTGGATGCACGGATCATCTTCAAGGTATGACATTGTATCTGGGTATCTAATCTGGTGTGTGTAAGAAATAATTCATGATAGCTTCGACTATGCATATATATTTTTAATTTGAATCAAGCCTCTAACAAGGATAATTATCCTATCCCACCTATGGAGAAAATTCTTAAAATAGTACCTAGGTCTAAAAAAATTTCTCTATTAAATGGTTTTTCAGGAGACAATCAAGTTTTGGTTTTTGAACTAAATCACTTGAAAACAACTTTAAAAGAAAAATGGGGTGCTTCCGCTTATAGGCACGTGCCTTTTGGATTGGTGAATGTTGGAGCTACTTTTCAACGTGTTATGGACATAGAATTCATAGGATTGGTCAGGAAAATCACAGTAGTATATCTTGATGATGTCACAATGTTTCCAAAAATCATTTGGACCACTTACACCATCATCAAGAAAAAAATTAACATTGTTGTAAATACAAAATATCACTAAACCCCAAGAAGAGCATCTTGGAAGTATCTTAATGAAATTTATTGGGGCATATTATTTCCAAAAAATGGAATCACTGTAGATCCTGAAAGAGTGAAGGATATTACACAAATTCCCTAGCCTAACGGTAGAAATTTTATGTAATCCTTCTTGGGAAAGATCAACTTCGTCAAGAAGTTTATATTAGATTTCACACAAAATTTAAAACCTTTACAAGATATTCAATCAAGAAGGATGTTGTGTTTATATAGAATCAGGAGGAAAAGGAAGATTTCACGAAAATCAAGGAAGCTACAAATGTCTCTCTCGCCTTGTAAAGCTCGGACTTCAATAAAGAATTCACATTGTATATGTTTGCTTCTTACTGCTCTCTTACATTCGTATTCACCCATAAGGATGAGCAAGGAAATAAACAACCATTATATTTTATGTTTACAAGGATGCAATGATATGAATTAAAATATCCATACATTGATAAAAAAAACTCGACATTATTTTCAAAGTGGTGAAACATTTCAAACCTTATATTCTAAAAATCCAAGTCAAGGTAATTGTTCCCCATCCTATGGCTCAAAACATTATTCATAAAAGGAGATTGGAGAATGAAGAGGGAACTCGATGACTTCACTGTAAGAATATGACCTTAAATTCAAACATGCACACACCATCAAAGGTCATGAGTTGTGTAAACTGATTGCATAAGCCTTGGATCCTAAAGAAGAAAACATCGAATACTAGGATAAAAAAAATTGAAATGTATAATTTAGACTCTTTGTATAGGTCTGTTGCAGAATCCTCTTGGTATTAATAATTGAGGCAATATTTGAAACATGGCACCTTTCCATCCTATTTATCAGCTAAGAAGAAACATGTGATCATAATTGAATCAACTCAATATCAATTTATAAACGGAATTATTTTTAAAATACATCATAATGTACTCTTATTGCGGTGATTATAATCACAATAAATATATAAAGTTTTAGTTGAACTTCATGATGGACCGGTTGGAGGTCATTTTTCCAGTGACACCATGACACATAAAGTCATTTGAGTCAGGTATTATTGGCCCACTCTATTCATGGATGTGAATTCTTATAACATAAAATGTCATATATGACAAAAGTGTGCTAGAAGAGAAATAATAGTAATTGCTCCACTACAATTGGTTAAAACTGAAGAACCCTTTAAGCAATGGGGTTTGGACATTATTGGTGATATTTTCCCACATTCTTCCAAACAACACCAATATATTCTCACTGCTACAAATTATTTCACACATTGGTTTGAAGTCATGTCGCTCAAGAAAATAAATGATCAAGTGTTAATGCAATTTATTGAACAACACGGTATTACCAAGTTTGGAGTTCCAATGTCTCTTGTTTTTCACAATGCTTCTAATTTCTCATCAATGAAACTATCTAAATTTTATTTAGATAAAAGTGTCATTTTATGAAATTATTATAATTATTATCCACAAGGAAATAGCTTACATAAGTCAAGCAACAAGAATTTAATCCAAATAATTAATAAAATTATAGTCGACGAATAATGCAACTGGCATAATGCTTTATCCAATGCTCTATGGGTCGATTGAGTGACCCCCAAATCTTCACTTGAAGCTTCACCATAATTCCCAGTATATGGGAAAGAATTGTTTCTCTCTCCAAATATTTATTTTCCTTCATTGAAATTTTCCCAAGATTCTCGTGGTCAGTCTTGTGCCATTATTCAAAGTCAAATCAAAACTCTTCTTAAGCTTGAGGAACAAAGAAAAAAGGCATATTCCAAATTTTCAACCCATCAACAGAGAATCAAGAGGTGGTTCAATAAGAATTTTTCAAGTGACAAATAATTCCTATTAGGTGACCATATTGAAATGGGATAAACCCCATGAAGACAAAGGAAAGCATACCAAGTTCCAATCCCTATGGCTCAATTCATTCTTCATACATGAGAAACTTAGCCTCAACACTTATCAATTACAAACCTTACACTGGGAGGTAGATTTCCTCCCTATCAATGGAAAAAATCTGAAAAATTGCTTTCAATGAAAATTCTTTGGGCTATATTACCTCATAAATATTCAAATTCATGCCTTTCTTTCTTTTATTTTCTTTTGGTGGATTATTCCTTTATTTTTCATTCAATTTGAAACCTTGTACATAAATAATTGGTTTTGTTAAAAAAAAATCTTGTGTGGTACATGGACCTCGAAGATAGGTGACTGCTACGTCCACAAAATATTTGTACTAGGTAGATCCACCAGAAGGGATCACTTCCTAGTGACTCAGCCATGGAGCCTAGCATCGAGAGTGTCGAGCGAATTGAACTTGTGACCTCTCAATAGAAAAGGTTCTTTAACAATGGGGACTCAGTCAATTGAGTTAATTGTTGGGGCTAACTGGTTTTGTACATAAATAAATCACCCAATAAATAACTAAAGGATGTTTTACTAATGTTGTGAATGGGTCTGTAGTAATTCTTATTCAGTTGTATAACATTTCATTTCCTTTTGATTGAGTTTTAAATATCAATATGAGCTTGCATGGTTCATATGGAAAATCGAAATTGAGTCTTATGGGGAACTCTACTAAGATGGTAAATCCTGAAATTTTAATAGAATCTTTGTAGCTTGATTGGTCTTGATAAATATATTATTTGAGAAAATGTGTCAACCCACTAGTTAGAGAAGGGTTGGGGAGAAAAGTACAATTGATATCAATCCTATTTCAAGAAATATTAAACTCTCTGGAAAATGAGTAACCCATCTATTTCATAAAGCTAAGTTGAGATTTTGCATCCACCCTGGAATAAAATGCCCAAAATAATAATGCAATTAATTTCATATAAAGAAAATCATGAAAGGGTAAAGTCATGAGAAAGGATTCTCACATAGAAGGGTGATGCAAGCAAGTTCATCAGAGTTATGGATGCTCACTACCAATGAAGTAATTCTTGTGTTCCTTGAGTGAATCCGTTGGGGCTATGGATGCTCGCTGCCAGTGAAGAAACACCAGATACTCATCTTAATTCTAAAAATTTTAAACTCACTTTCATAATATGCCCATTTCTCATCAAAGCTTTTGGTGTTTGTTTTTTGTTGAATTTGATGTGTTATGTTCCAAGACCAAGATAGTTTATAGAGAGACGAAAGATATTTAATTAGAATCAAACAGATACACAAGTGGTACCCATAGAGTCAATTCAATACTTCCCAAATCATGTTGACATTTATCATAACCAAAGGGCAAACAATATATGCTAAGATTCTACCATTTATTTTCTAATTGTTGTAGTGGCTACAACAACCCTAAAATTAATGACGGGAGAGCCAAATTTTAGGGTCCCCTCTTTCAAAATAATCAACATCTTGCAACTTAGACCATAAGACCTTATCACACCCTTGAACTCCAATAGATGGGAAGGTTTTTAAAATATAAAATTTGATAATTTTAATTGCACATCGCATCTTTACAATGCATTTCATCACAACCCTACAATATTGGTGCATCGCAACCCTATAGTTCAACGCATCATATCTTTGCAATTTAATTTTGTATCACAATTATTTTTGCGATGACACAATAAATGAACTCCCATGGTTGAAATGTTATATATATATATATATATATATATATATATATATATCCCATTTCATTTTCATTGTGCAGCTTATTGCAAGTCTCCTCTGCTTTCTTGTGTTGAACACTTTTCTAGCACATTGTTGTCGTCCATGATTGCATTGTGCCACCTGGAGTGTAACGGTCGCGCCACGTTGCAAGTCGGTATTGTGCACCTTACCCCAATAATCATTCTTTTGTCAGTAAATTAAGCATTTCATATTGTCACGCAACCATACCTACCCCTTTCATCTCCTGCATATATATACATATAAACATGAACTTTACCTGTCTCATCAAACACTTATCCATTTCCTTTAACATCCCCATTTATTGACACACTGTGACTTCATTGATCCAGGTGGATATTGGTGGCCACCCACCTATTCCACTTGGGGCCCCATTATTGTTTCCTTTAGTTTTTCAATTTCTTCAATTGTAGCATAGTTTACTATTTTTCGCAGCTTTTCGGGTCCTGAACTTCTGGAGCCGTTTTGAGGCCCTGAATGACATTTTTTGGGAAAACCGAGAGCAACATGGAAATTTCTTCAATGTTACTCACATCAAAAGTTGTAGTCCTTGGATATATATTTTTAATGAGGAATGTTTCACGTCAAACGGAGATCGTATGCCAAAGTTACGTCCCTGGGAATTTGACGTACCAATCTACCCAAACGGGGCCCATAGTTTTGGTGCTTCATATCCTAGGTTTAGGTTTTTGAATGTTTAGGGTTTTCCATTGTTTCTTAATAATAAATATGCCCTCAAGCCTTATTTTAACACAGTTCAGAGGCCTATAGCCAGCACATCTCTTCTCAGAGATAAGCTACCAGCGCCCTAGCTAGTTTATTTTCATTCTGTCTGTAAACAAATTTCAATTCATGAAATGAAGTATTATTTCTGCTGCATATTTGTATTTGTGGTTATATGTGTATTTTTTTGTGTTCCAGCATAAATCTAGATCATTCGTATCAGAGCAGTCTTCTCTTTCCCGATCCTTCTTTGCATGTCCCTAACGAGGTCAAGGTATAAGGAGTTATGGCTCGATCTGGTTGAACCTTTGCAAGATCAGCCTCACAAACACCAATGACCACCCATGGGGTATAAAAACAAATATGAGAGAGTAGGAGATCCTATCAAAATATTGCTCGAGGAGGCCCTCGAAAAATAAAGGAACGCGACGATGGATAACTTTTCCCAGATCCTTCAACGACTGCCCACCGGCGGTGCATCTGCATCCAACAGCCACTTAGGAGGCGCAAATCCTTTTAAGGTACAAGTAAACTTTGACATTCCCATATTTGAGGGCCAAATAGATGTAGACGTCATAGATATATGGTTGAATCTATTAGAAGGATATTTCTCGGTTCATGACTTTTTCAACTGGGAGAAGATTATTTTTTCACTCCTCAAAGCTACCCCCCATGTCAAGGACTGGTGGGAAACCTACTATGAGAAAAAGGATGAGGGGGAACCCTCTCTATTCTCAGGTGTACCCACTTGGAATTATTTCTGAGACGCCATCAAGGAACAATATTATCCTGTGGGGAGCTATGAGGACAAGTACATACAATGGACTACGTTGTGGCATCAAAGGGATCAAGATGTGCATGAGCTAACGAATATGTTCCATACCCTACGCATAAAGTTGGTTATCAAAGGTTCGGAGATACATTTGGTGCTAAAGTACCGCAGTTTTTTGCACATATACATTCAGGAGGAAATTGATTTCCTTGACATATCCTCGCTTGGTACGGCGGATATGTCAAAAATTCAAACAAAAGAAGCGGTACTTTGGATATGTGAATAAAAATCAAGGGAAAGGTGCCCCCAATCCGCAAAAAAATAGGACAAAGCCAAGGCATGGCGCCCCAGGACAACCTACCAAAGCAACAAGAAAAGAAAAACACCGCGAAGTCGAAGAAGGACATAGGAAAGTGGTGTGAGTTCCATAAGAGATCCACTCACAACACAAGTGAGTGTTAGGCAAAGCAGTCACTGGTGGCCGAGATGAGGGCTTTTGAATCATATGCATGCTCTGACTTTGAATCATAACCCAACAAGGGGAATGAAAAATGGAAGCATATTATTGATGTGGAGCCCAATGCCACCGTTTCCACTGCAAATATTCAGAAGGAGGAACCCGAAGATCCAGAGGAGGAGTAGCGTCTCTTCCACTCCCATATGTGGGTAAAGGGTTCCCCGCTACAGTTCATTGTAGACACTGGGAGCCAAAATAACATCACTTCAGCAGAGGTCGTGAAGTAGTTGGGCTTGCTGACCATAGCACACCCACAGTCGTACACCATCAAGTGGCTTCACCAAGGATGGGATCTTCGTGTCAACCAGTAGTGTCACCTTCCATATAGCATCAAGCCCTTTACGAATGAGGTATTATGTGACATTTCTCCTCTTGATGTTTGTGATGTATTATTAGGCCAACCATACTTGTGTAAGCGACATGCTATGTATGAGTCTCGGCCTCGCGTTGTTATTTTTACTTTGGGAAATAAGTTGTACAGGATACCAGAGTTACCACCGCCTGTCGCTATCTCTTTGGTTACTGCAAAACAATGCAGTAAGCTCATTTCCAAAACCAGGAAATTTATTTTCCTCGTGATCTACCCCCAAGGAAAGAAGAAGATTGTGTCCACGACCTCCAGATAGGGCTCCTCTGCACGACAACAACAAATGGACAAGGTCGTGGAGGAGTACATGGACATATTCACCTCTCCCATAGGGGTGCCTCTTCACTGTCAGGTCAAGAACCCCATATATTTGACCCCATGTGCGCATCTACCCAATGGACGAATCTATCAGCACTCTGTTCCAAAGAATGATGAAATCAAGAGGCAGATTTAGGAGCTACTGCAGAAAGTTCACATCCAGCCAAGTTCATCGCCCGTAGGAGCCCGATCATGTTGGCGCAAAAGAAGGATGGGACTTGGAGACTCTGTATTGACTATAGGGCACTGAAAAAGATCATTTTAGGGAATAAGTACCCAATCCCACGGATTAATGACCTTCTGGACCAACTCAAAGGGGTGAAATATTTCAGCAAGATCGACTTAAAGTCTGGGTATCACCAAGTACCAATCGAACCCTCTGATGTGTGGAAGATTTCCTTCAAAGCCAAGGAGGGCCTTTTCAAATGCCTGGTCATGCCTTTCAGGTTGACGAATGCTCCTGCAACCTTCATGAGGCTAATGGATGACATCTTGCAGCCATTCACCAACTTATTTGTAGTAATGTACTTGGATGACATCTTAATCTTTAGCTAGACTTGGGAAGAGAACCTCCACCACATCCAACGAGTCCTCCAAACACTGCGGCAACACAATTTGTGTGCCAATTTGGATAATTTCACTTTTGGCATGACCTAGGTTCAGTATTTGGGATACATTATTGCTGAAAAGGGGGTGAATGTGGATCCAACCAAGATCCAAGTCATTCGATATTGGCCAGCCCCAACCACTCTAACAAAGCTTCGTATCTTTTTGGGTCTTGCTAATTTCTACAACAAGTGGGATTATCTCATATCACTTGGCCCTTGAGTCAAGTCACCAAGGGAGTAGCTAAAGAAAAATTCTTTTCATCGGAATATCAAGAGAAGGCATTCGTAGAATTGAAACATCACCTCTGCTCTGCCTCAGTGCTGACATTACCAAAATTGCAACAACCATTTGAGATCGAGACATATGCCTCTGAATATGCTATTGGGGTAGTTCTTACTCAACAGGCGCATCCAGTGGCATATCACGTTGAGACACTATCTGACACAGTCTGCAAGTATCCCACTTATGGCAAAGAAATGTATTCCATTATGCAGGCTTGCCGACAATGGAAGCATTACATTTTGTGGAAGGAAACGATCATCTAGACATACCACCGACCCTTTCAGTTCATATAGACACAAGGGAAGTTGCAGAACAATTTCCATCAGAAGTGGTCCACATATCTCCAACAGTTTCATTTGAACATCAGGTACAAGAATGACGCCACCAATAATGTTTACGACCACTCGTTGGGGCCCTTGTTTTTTGTTTAGTTTTGAAATCTTGGCTAAGACATTTTGAATTTTGCCCTTTTTTTTTGAGTTGCGGTAGGAATACACATGGCAATCGTGACCACGCCGCAACTACCGTGAGTCGCGGAGCTATCAAGGTGGCGCGGGAAGCATGCGATAGCCGGAAATAGAACAGTGACAAGTGCGTATGAAGGAAACGCACACAGCAAAAAGACAGAAAGTGGAACACACAAATAACAGGAGAGAAGCCGGGAGAAGTCAAGGAAAGACACAGAGAAACCGATAGTCGCGAGAGCGGGTGAATAAACAACGAACACCCTGTACCGAGAAGAGGACGCTCGCTCGAAGAGGTTGCGAGGCTCGAGACGAGGAAAGACGCACAGAGCGACCGCGTGAGGAATCATGCATGTTCTCCCCTATGGTTCTTCCTCTTCTTTATTCTACCTTTATGTTCTCGAAGATCATCTCGTATCGTATTTGTAAGCTATCATTGAGAACGCCATGTAATCGTGTGTTGGGCCAAGAGATCAATACAATGGAAGGTTGTCGTCTCAATACGATGTTTATGTGCCCGTAATGTGTTTATGTCAAGCTTTAAAATTTTATTTGCAAATGTCCGAATGCTTATTAAGTGATCTTGCGTATATAACTTTCTCGTACATGTAATCGATGCACCGTCCTTCATGAGTTGCGGTGTTTGTTCCTTGCCATTGATCTCATCCCCTTCTTCATGTGGTTGCGGCACGCCTCGGTGAGACGCACCGCTCCTCCCGGAGCAGGTGAAAATGCCGCGTGTTCCTAGACTACACCGGACCCTCTGTTGGCCACAACTCTTGAACCCGGGTCTTGTCCGCGAGACCCCGACTTCTCGCCAACAAATGGTTCCGCCGTCGGGACCTCGCATGTTCCGAGGGGGATCTAGATCATGGTATCGAGGATTTTTGAAGGAGCGATACTGCGATGGTGGGATGATCATCTTGACCGAGCTCTATCGCTCGCCAAGCGTAGCCGACCAAGAAAAAAGAGGCGGCGATCAAGGAGCTTGTGCTTCTCTCCGACTCGACCGGTGATACGTACGAAATTTTCTGGGGAAGGTTCTTCGCTGACCTTTACAATTGGTTGCGGAGGTTACGAGCGACGATGCCCTGAAGAAGGCTCGCTGAAGATAAACCGCAGTGGGCGCACGAAGACCTAGTGGCACCGCACGGTAGACACTCGAACCAACTCCGCGCCAGCGATTTCCGTGCAAGGACCACGTTGGAAGGATACACCGTGGAGTTTGTCGCCGAGTGCTACCAATCCTTCTCGAAGGACGAGGTCAGTTTTCCACTCGGGGCTAAGAGGGAAGTCGTTGAAGGAGATTTCGATGTGGATCAAAGCTCGATGGTGGATGAAGGGTTGATTGAATTCCACAAACCGAGTATGGAAGCGTAAACCTCCCGTACCGGGGGGAAGGGGTTGAGGGGACCGATGGCTGTGTAGAATGTGAAAGGGGGGGGGGAGCGGGGAATGGATGTTGAGGCCGCATGCAGGGTTGTGGGAGCGTCGTGCGCATCTGGTAAGGCCGTATCGCCGATAGGTGGCGAAGAAGGGTAATGCGAGATTTGAAGAGAAGAGAGATCGAGAGGAAAAATCGAAGGAGGCGCCTCGTAGGACGAGAACTATGGGTTTGGATACCCGGAAGAAGACGGACAGTGCTGGAAGTGCAAGTGCATGGGAGCCCAAAGAATGCGAGAAAGAGAGATCGTGACTAGCGAGGATAATGGAAAGATGCGGCCCGAAGAGAGTTCCGATGATGAATGGCACTGCGTGATGCAACGGATGTTTCAAGATCGCACAAGATCCACCCCTCCAGTGCAGCCCTACTTCTCACCTTCTCGCATGGCCGTAGATCCCGACCTTCCCTCGGTACTCGTATCAACCTTAAGCAATATTTTTGTTCAGCTACAAGCATTGAGTCACCACACGCGTAGTTCATCGTCACTCACGTCCTCGTAGAAGGGGCTGCTGTTAGTAGCGGTATTTTTACTAGTGGGACCGTTACACAACCGAGACCCGGAGGATTTATACCGGTCAATTCTCCGCGAGTACACATGGCTCGGATCTTTCACCCCGCATCCGCAGTTCTCCGGCTCGGGCAATGATGATGTAGAGCAACACCGGTACTCGTGCGAAGCCATCCGGAGGGCTCGCCGCACGCCGTATGCAGCAAGTTAATAGAATCTCCAAACCACGCTCGGAGAGAGGGCTCGCGATGGTTTATCAAGTGGTTCGAGGCTCATCCTAACCCCGTAATTGTGGACGTGAAGCGGGATTTTGTCCGCGATCTCAAGCTTCCCCTGCACGTACCAGCGAGGCTCTCGTCGCAGCCGTGGGAAATTAGCGTAAGGAAGGTGAGACCGCGTGGGAGTTGATGCGGCGATTCAAGGACGCGATCGGGAAACTTATCTACCCGATCGATCCAAACCACCGCGAGGGACTGGTTCATCAAGGCTCGCTCCCCTCGACACGAACCCCTCTCACTCGGCGCAGAAGATTGATAATCCGACAGGACGCTCCCGGAGCAGCGGCCATGAAGATTGAAGCCATGGCGAGTTACCCCCGGAATATCGCGTGGGGACGGCCCCGCAAGATCCTTCTTTCGATAGGGTTGCAACACCGTATTTCCAGCCCGACCGAAAACTCAAGGAGCTTCGACCTGAGACCGAGCCGCGACCGAATGTTCGGTGTACCCATTGCTCGGTCGAGGGCCACACCGCAACCGAGTGTCCCCTGGCTGCGCGGCAGCAGAGCGGGACCCTCGGCCGCAGCCGATTCGTGGGGGTCCACCGCCCGGTGGCGGCACGGCGATGAACCCGCTAGTGAGCATACTAGCCGCAACGTACTTACGCGGGGTTCCCACCGCAACCGGGTCCTCCACCACAGTAGTACTAAGAGATTTGCAGACGCTCGGGGCATCCTCCCTCGATGTGCCCAATATTGCGTAAGTACTCCACGGTCCCCGAATAATGTGTACCGCGAATTTTGTGTGTCCACGACTCACAACACCGAGCAAAGGCGGGGCGCTCGACGCACTTGCGGACCGACGTGATCGTCCCTCCCTACAAGGTGAACGAGGCTCCGAGGGGAAGAGGCGGAGGCATGCGGGGAGGCCGCACGGCGGACGCGGTCCGGGTAAAATGTTACAACCGTGACCAGAGGGTCATGTGGCTCGAGAATGTCCCCTTCCGCGACGACCCCCGGTGTTCCTGGGAGCCGGGTCAACGCCCACGCTGCGAAGACCGTCCCGGGAGCTCATCGAAGAAGTGGGAAGAACGGCGCAGGCAGCAGGGGGAGCGAATCCGACAAACCCGTAGCCGCGAGGGGCCACCACCCCCCGACATGCAAAACGTCGCGATAGTGACGAGGGGCGAAAGAAGACCGGAGAGGATGCCCACGGGAAGGAGCCGGGACGACGCAGTGGTCTCGGCCGCATCCCCAGGCAGCTGATCGAGCCCGAGCCCGGGCAAGAAGTATTTCCGTGAGGCAGCTGGAGGCGTTCGCCCAGCTTGCGAACGAGGGAGGTTTGGAGGAGCCCGTGTCGCCGCATCCGGTGCGCGAACGTCGCAGTGATCGTGGTCGAGGATTGGCTCCGGCCATTCCTCGTGATTGCTGACAGCCGTTGTGCTCGCGCGCAGCCTCGACAGCATGCTTTGGAAGGAGCACCGCAACGGAGCACGTAACTTCGAGATCCGGCGAACGCCGGCCCTCAATACGTGCGACACGTGAAGCTGAACAAGCAACGAACGAGCAAAGAATTTCGGCTTAACACGCAGTGTCGCAGTGGTTCCAAATCAGCCGACACCATGTTGGACTTGGGGTCCAACGTCAACATTCTCGCCACGAAAGACATGGGAGGCTCTTGGAAGGCCACGTGCTAGCCTACTCACCAATCCAACTCGAGATGGCGAACCGCATCGCATTCTCGCCAACCGCCCGCCTCGAGGGGGTCGAGGTCGACGTTGCGGGGTGAAGACATACACCGATTTTGGAGGTTATTGATATCATGGGCGACAAGGATCCCTACCCCCGCCTCACTCGCGCATTGATTGGGCTTTTGAGAATTACGCTATCATCGACCTTAAGAAGGAGCCGATGATCTTTGAGGATGGGGGAGGTACGGGTCACCCGGCCTCTCGACCCGTATCAAGGCCCGCGATATACGGAAACAGTGGACACCGGGAGGATGCTCGATGATGGACCACCTTTATCGGGGATGACCGCAGAGGACACGGGATGACTATATCAACCCGACCGCCGACCGGCTCGTCGCGCTGGCGGAGGCAGTGCAGCTCGCATCTCGATCCGAACTCCCGCTTGGGAAGACCGGCAAGAAGGGGGGTATGAGACCACCACGCGGATATGTGCTTCCATTGCCCAAGTCCTGGGTAGGAACCGAGATCCGCGGATATCCCACCTTGTCGAACATGCGGGCAAATCAATACTTTCATTACTCAAGGTGGAAGACATGGTCCCGAAATGAAAGCCGGATGCCACTTTTGGATGTGGCTTTCATACTCAACGTCGGCACGGCGGTGGAAAAATCACCGCAACACTGCGTTGCGATGGGGAGTGCGTGGCGATGCTCAGCGGGCACGCTTTAAAGAGGACGAAGGGACCTTGCAAAGCACGCTTAAGTATCATGGAACTTCCGACCCGCGACACCATTTGCGGTGCCTGCGAGGAACAAGGGTACAGCAACCGGCACTTCGAGGAGTCGTGGGTCCACAAAAGTTTATCCACTCCCCGGGTACACTCCCCTGTGCCCGGTACCCGGAGGAAGAGCGGAAATGGGGGAACTTGCTCTCGCGGGTGCGACGCGGACAAGTTCGTGCGGTGCTTCCTGTTCGAAGGGGAGACGGCGCAGAGTCTCGTGCCCCTACGTGCAATCAAAAAGGTCTTTTTTTTCCGCCATCCCGAGCCCGATGGGGGCCCGGTGTGTCACGACCCGAGGTCGGGCGCGAGTTGGTTTGCCACCGGATCGACGGCGATCCTGATGACGACGTACCGGAGGACCTCGTACATCTTTACTTTGACGAAAGGGAAGGCGAGCGGAACATCGTTGAAGAGTCGACGACCGAAGGAGTCCATTTACGTACCACTAAAGACGAAGAAGCTAAACATTGGAAATCGTACGAGAAACCCAAGCTCGCAACGTGGAGACTAATGGGACGAGGAGACAACGAAAGAAATTTTCAGCCTCCTCCGGAATACGAAGACTTGTTCCCGTCGTCGGTTGCGGGACCCGAAGGGGATCAAGGGGGACCTAGGCGAAATGCGCATCACGCCGAAACCAGGGGCAGTGCCTAGTGAAGCACCGACCCCTACCGTTGAACCCACGTATCAAAGAGAAGGTCAAGATGGAGATTGACACAGGCCGGCCGCGAGTCTCATCTTTTCCGGTGAGAAGAAGCGAGTGGGTGAGTCCCATTGTCATCCAAAACAAGAAGGACAAAGCGGAGATTCGTGTCTCGTGTAGATTACTCGAGCCCTAAACAATGCCTCGCATCCACGACCCGTTTCCCACTCCTTTCAGCCGATGAAGTCCTAGACCATGTTGCGGGAAACGAAGCTTATTCATTCACCGATGGGTTTTCGGTTACCATCAGGGTGCGCATTGCCGAGGAAGACAAAGCAAAGACGACATTCACCACCGAGTGGGGATCATTCGCGATACCACGTTATGCCGTTTGGTCCGAAGAACGCACCGACCGTGTTTTCCCGGATTGTCATTGTCGCTTTCCGGGAGTACATTCACAAGTTCTCGGAGGTCTACATGGACGACCGGACCGTCTACACCGTTGAAGAAACATGCCTCCCCGTTGTGGATTATGTTTCGACCGATGTCGTCACCGCAGATTTCATTGAACTTGAATTAATGTATTTTTGCAGCTCCATTCGCAAGACACTCTGGGTCACGTGGTGTGCAAGCAAGGGGTCCGCGTCGATCCCGCCAAGGTCGCGGTCATCGTCCACATGGAAGCCCCCGAGACCGTGAAGCGGGCCTGCGAGCACCGCTCGGCACACAGGATATTAGCGTGGTTTATTCGCAACTACGCAAAAATTACGCCCCCTCCGGAGAAACCGCTGCGAAGTCGAAGTGTTTCGCGTGACGGCGGAGTGCGCAAGGCACTCGACACATCGAAGGAGAAGTTGGCGACGACACCCATACTTGTTCACCCCCTACTCGGGATAAGTAGTTCCATGTGCATATTGATGCGTCCTGGGTATTGCACTCTGGGGCTGTATCGGCGCAACCCCGGGAGACGATGCGCTGACCACCCCGTATACTTCGCCAGCCGTCGGCTATCGAATGCGGAGAAGAATTACACCACGACCGAGCGGGGAGGCGTTGGCGATGGTGTACTCCCTCCGTAAGTTCCGCCACTATCTTCCGGGCGGCAAATTCACATTCTTCACGTGACCATTCCTGCATTGAAGTATCTCGGTAAATAAGACCGTGTTGGAAGGAAGAATCTGTCGTTGGCTACTACTTTTCCAGTGAATTCACGTTTGAGGTGATTGTCAAGCCCGGCAGTCGAATGTTGGTCCCAATCATTTATCCAGTGTTGAGACGGGAGAGAATGAAGGATCGTTGGACGATCACCACGGATTCCCGACCTCTTCCGGTCGAAGCGCATTTCGCACTACCCGGGCCGACATTGCCACTTATCCGACCACGAGACAAAGGTTTCCCTCGTGATTACACCCCGCTTCGTAAACGCCACCTCGGTTGTCCGGCGCCGACTACCAATTGATCGCGGGCACTCGTACAACCGGGCTCTCGATGAGGTGTTGCGCGCATGCGTCTCGACCACGAACGGGAAGCGGTGATGTGGCAATGTCGCGCGTGGTGTTACGGAGGGCATGTGGGTGCGAAACCCACCGCAAGGAAGGTGCTCCAAGCCGGCCCTGTGGTGGCCGACTGTGCACATGCCGACCCGGAGGCCTATGTGAAGCGTTGCGATGTTTGCAGCGTGGATGGGAAGGCCTTTGCACCGAGACGACCTTCCGCTCACACCTAGTGCATGTGTTGCGCTGCTTTGAAAAGTGGGCCGTTGATTTCGTAGGTCCCATCGCCCCTGGCCGCCGCACACTCCAAGGCCCGTGACACCATTACCGCCACGGATCACCTCACCCGATGGGCCGAGGCGATGAGCGGCACGCAAATCGCTCGTAGAGACCGCCGCCCGGCTCATTTTTGAACACATCATCAGCCCGATTTGGTCTGCCCACCCCGAGCTTGACCGCGATCGTGTACGCATTTCATTAATGCCACTATCGAGTCACCATCGGACACATTTATGATTCAAAGCATCATAAAAGCAGCCCATACCACCCCGCAGCCAATGGTACCGTGGAAGCATTCAACAAGATTCTCGAAAAAGGCTTGACTAAAATCGCAATGCTCAGCCGCGACGACCGGGACGAGCGCTCCCGGCTGGCATTATGGGCCTACCGAACCACGTGTGAAACGTTTAACCAACCGTGACACTCATTCCAGCTGGTGTATGGTCGGAAGTCAGTGATTCCCGCCGAGTTCACTGTACCCGCCTTTTAATCGCAACGTCTCTTCAGCTCGAAGAGGAGTCACTTTGAACGCCTCCAGAGCCGCAGTGAGTCGGGACGAGGCCCCTATTCCCTCGGCGGAATTCCACCGGGTAAGGTTCGAAGGCCAGCAGCATGGCACGACCGCCACATCAAAACCAAAGCCTTCCAAGTTGGCGGCAAAGTTCTCTTATATGATAGCCGGTTCCAAAAGTTTCTGCAAGCTCCGGATGCACCGGTTGGGACCCTACTTTGTCATCAAGATCCGCGACTCAAGAGCCATCTCGGCTGGCACACCGGACGGTCGCACAGCTTCTCCCCGGGTGGGTGAATGGCGCACGCTCGAAACCCTACCAGGAGTAGGTACCTTTCACTTCTCACCAATAACTCTCGCAACCGAGAGAACCCGTAGAATAGTTTAGTCGAATAACTCTCCCGCAACCGGGATGAGCGTAGGGAGTCTTTTCCGTTCATAGGCGACACGTACAATCAGTCGGCCGCTGTGGTACCTCACCGCAACCGACCGTGGCCCGTGGTGGACCCGAGCCCACGGGTCACGCGCGCCGCCCCGGCCGTGTCGTCCGTGTAGGATCCATCCCCGTACCAAAGCTGCCGACCCGAGTCATTTCCGTCGCTCATTTTGTCGCCCCGTAGAATCGCTCGGGATTTGCTTCATAAATTACCATAAGTAGACGAAGAATCGTACCGTAATCATCCGCCATCATCCGCAGCTTCCTCACCGTCGCGTCCACCCATCTCCCCATGACGCCGTCAAGAATCGCGCTGAATACACACAGCATGCGATTGATCGCACAATTATCGCAGCTCAAAGGATAGCAAGAATTAATTGCCGTTATGGAGTCTCATCAACTCCGCTCGTGCCGTGGGAATGCCATAACTTGCATGGAGACCACTCGCCGAGAATGACTGACTGAGCTTCAATTTGGAAATTGCAAAGCGACTCCAGAGAAGTTGCAGCACTCGAAAGCGCACCGCACCCTGCAGGAAACTCCCGTAAAGAATCCTCCAAGTTTACCGTCGCGCGCCAAGATGCCGAGGGCTCTCTTATCCGTCCCCGAACCAAAGTGTTGGACGACCCTAATCCACCGCGTAGAGTCGCTAGTTGGCAAGTATGACAATGCAGCATGTATGGACGCCAACCTCGTCCGACCCGGTACCGAATCCCCCCACCTCCATTGGCGTACCTACATGGAGCATCATTACACGCCAGCAAACGAGCTCCAACGAACGGATGCGACCGTAATCTGTGGGTTTACACAGCTCGTCCCCGATGAATTTGAGGACTCTTCCGGTTTTGGAACTACGGGACCGGCCTCGCAATGCACCCGGTTTCTCCTCGCCGGATACGTAACGGGTCCCCCGTGGCTCAATGAGGAAATTCCAATTCATGCCGAAGACATTCATCGGCTTGCTGTGGCTATTCGAATGGCGCGGATGTCTCCGCCGCCGACTGCACATCCCTCCAAGTGGCACCCGAAAGCTCGGGTGACTCGCACTCAGACACCAAGTATGGCACTCGCCGGGGGCAAAGGTGCCAAAATTGATTTGATCAATAAACCGTAATCTCGGTTCGCTTGCTACCTTATCGCTAGCAAGACGATGCGGCACTATACGAAGGGAGAGTGCACCCGGATACAATCTCCATTGCGGAGCACCGCATCCGTGGCGCTAGGTTGAATTGGTGCTCTTTTGTGTCGAAAGAACTCTTCGCGGCTCGCGAAGAGAACTACAAGCGTACTCACCGCTTCATTTACGGTTACTTGATTTTAGCTTTCGCTATGTGGAAATGGCACCTTCCTCCCGTCCCGGGATGCCGGCGAAGACGACCGCGAGCCAGCCTCTCTGATGAAATACACCCCCCGTGCGTGTGTCCCTCGGGACCCCAAAGCACCAAACAGTGAACGCGGAAGCATTTCGGCGTGGTACGGGTTGATGACAGAGGTGGTGACTAACCAGCCAACGGGTGCCCAGCACTCGTTGGATGAGTATAGTGAGCAGTGTGGTTTGGGGTCGCCCACTGTGCACACTTACCTCCTGGGCCAACTTGCGTGCTCTGACACCATCTTCCACATGGCGCCCCTCGCATTCCGCTAAATGATGACACTTTCCACCGCGAGGTCTCTCGCGTGGCCGGGGTCACCAAGCACATCCGCGATGGGGATCACCCGATATAACTTTGAGCGGATGTCGCCGATGACATGGCTCGCGCGCGACCGGCAGCATGGGGTCCTCACAGAGTTGCGCGGAACCTCCACAGATGCACTCGAGACCGCACAGACTCCCTCCCCGAATCACTCGGTCCCCACTCATACAACACCTCAATGCCTGAGTACGACGACTTAACGTGGTAACCCAAGTTGCTTCAAGTGGTGCCCCCTTTATTTCCCTCCTTTTCTGAATTTCAGATCGTCGGTCTCGTGCTTCCTCCAATACCGCCCTCTCTCATTTCTCCCATCCCCACCAACCTCGTTCACCTCCCGCCACCCCTATCATCACACCGATGGGCGAAACGGGCCCGTAACCCGATTCATCCGACCCCCTCCATCCAAGAGGGCCCACATTGTCGCTCACCGATCCGGGCTGGTGGATCTTACCAACGATGATCCACCATCCACTCCACTCCCGGGAATGTTGATTCCGAAGGAACCCCCGATCGATCCGTCGTAGTTCCTCAACATTCGTCTCCCCCATACCTCTTTCACCCCATCCACCGCTCATCAACCGACCACCGATCATGGCACTAACCACCGTTCTCAACTCTTTTGGGAACAAGACTTTGGATTGGTCGCTTCTCTATAAGAGCGATCCAAAATTTGGCCACACGTACAAGACATTGTTGGAGGGTGTTCCATTTCCAAATTTTCACCTCCGGGATGCACTACTATGTCACTCGGAAAACCTTTGTGATCCTTCAAGTGAGCGTGCCAAGATGATTTAGGGAAGCGCACTACGATCGAGTCACCTGGGGAATTTTGGGGTCGAGAAAACAGTAGGGCATAATTGCAAAATTATTTCTATTAGCCAAACCTTTGACAAGATGTCGAAAGTACATCGGATCATGCAATGCTTGTGTCATTTCCAAACCGACCATCAAGAAGAAAGGCCTCTATAATCCGCTACCTACCCCTAGTTGACCTTAGGAATCCATATCAATGGATTACATGTCGAGCCTTCCTTCTACTAAGCATGGAAACGATCTGTGTTTTCGAGGTCATCAACAAATTCTCAAAGATGGCCATTATGGCGGCCTACAAGAAGAATATCATAGTAGAAGCCAAAGCTAATCTCTTCTTTGAACGAGTCCGGGTGCACTTTGCGATCCCACAATCTATCATCTCGGATCGGGACAACGAAGTTCCTCAAGACATTTTGGTCGAGCCTTTGGTTAATACTGGACACTAAGCTCACCAATTCCACAACTTTCCATCCCCAAACCGATGGCCGGACAGAGGTCGTCAACATGATGATTTTACACATTCCGCGCATGTACAATTCAAATCATCCATGAACATGGGATGAGATCCTTCCCCTATGTACAACACGCTTATAACTGGGCTCTCCACACTCAATCGGCCATAGCCCCTTTCATCCGGGCTTGGGATTCCAGCCACTATGTCCCATTAATGTAGCCATGTCATTTGCGGATACTCGGGCCAATTTGGCTCATGTCCAATCTGAAGCCGACAAAGAAAATAGCTTCATTGAGCTCATTTAGAAAATATTCCAATAAGTTCATGACATATTGGACAGATCCAATCCTAAGTACAAGCAACTACATGATTAACATTGGGTGCCACACAACTTCTAGGTAGGTGACAAACTGTGGCTACATTTGCAGAAGGAGCGCCTCATCGGACCCCCACCACAAGCTTCGCCCGCTCCGATATTGGGTTGTACACCATCACCAAGGCTATAGGGACCAATTCCTTTGAGCTCAATATTCCACCATTCCTTGGTTTGCACCCAATACTCAATTTGGACCGCCTTCAACCCCTACTTCCCACCTCTACTCGACACCTCCGACATTGCATAACAACTCACACCAACAGAGTTAAACCCAGACTACATGGAACAAGCCACCACATATTGTATCATGTACATGCAAATCAAGCACACTCGCCAGCGAGAAAAATCCAACTATATCGGGTTTTCAAAGCTAGCCAACTCGTGCACCAAGGCAAGTGGTTCACCGGGGACCAAGTTCGATAGAAGTTTCCTCATCTCATGGAGGAACTCAATGAAATAGGGATCATTTCTTCCTAAGGGGGGAGGAATGATCAAGGTGGATATTGGCGGCCACCCTCTCGATTCCACTTGGGGCCCCACCATTGTTTCTTTCGGTTTTTTAGTTTCCTTAATTGTAGCACAATTTACTATTTTTAGCGCTTTTTCGGGTCTTGAACTTTCGGAGTCGTTTTCATGCACTAAATGACGTTTTTTTGGGAAAACCGGGAGAAAACATGAAAGTTCCTTTGATGTTTCTCACATCAAAAGTTGTATCCCTCGGATATATCTTTCGAACGAGGTATGGTGCACGTCAAACGGAGATCGTATGCCAAAGTTACGTCCCCGGGAAGCTAATGTATCAATTTGCCCAAACGGGGCCCATAGTTTTGGTGCTTCATCTCCTAAGGTTATGTTTTTTGGATGTTTAGGGTTTTCCATTGTTTCTTAATAATAAATAGGCCCTCGAGCCACCACATCTCTTCTTAGAGATAAGCTACCGAGTGCCCTAGCTAGTTTATTTCCATTATGTCCGTAAACAAATTTTAGTTCTTTGATATTAATGAAATGAAGTGTTATTTCCGTTGCATCTTTATATTTTTTGGTTATATGTGTATTCTCGTTGCATTCCTACATAAATACGAGATCATTCATAGCACATTTGTTCTTTCTCATCGCATTGTTGTTTTACCCTTTTGCAACATGGACATTGCTTACATATTGAAATTTCACATCCCTTACCATTAAAGAGCAGATGTATTTACCACGCTAAGTTTCAATCTTGAGCTAAGGCACAAATACTTCTCGTGTCATAAAATAAGGTTTTTTTGATGCACTATGTAATAGTGTCGCAACTCATTTTGTGCCACGTGGCATACTTATTTTGTTATCCTAGACCTCAATGTTGTGTTATGGCACAATAGCCTTGTTTAGTGTGCGGTATCATTTTGTGATGTATTTCTAAGTCGCCCACCATCTCCACTATAGTGCATTATCAATCCATATTGCATCGCATCATCTCTCCCTAACCTAACTTCTTTCCCCTACGCCACAACACATTACACAACTTCATATTGCACTAACTTATTGCATTGTGCACCAAGTTATTCTTTTGTTTTATAGTTTTATCTATTCTAGTGAATGTCTTTCGATCTTCCGGGTCCAATTTGATTTGAAATATATGATCATATCCTCATATAAAGATATAGATCCTCCAAAAAAGAAGACCTATAAAATAACCCATAGAGGAAGGATTAGAATAAAGTCTCGTTGCTTCGATGCCTACATATGCTTTATTGACAAGTATATTTCCATCAATTGGTTTAAAATATATCACCTATTCGAAGGAGAGAATACCCTAATGGAGAATAAGATATTTCGTTTATATTAGAATGTTAGAAGATCATGGTTACACAAAGTAGCATCTCATTCGAAATGTTTACATGCAGGGGAAATTATTGAATAGATAATAAAATGCATTGATATCGTGGGACAATCATGGCAGTTGACATTGTTGACCTCACGTACCCTCGAATAGTTGAATATTATAAAACTACCTAAACATCAAGTGGTGGTTTCCCTATCTATATACACATTCCGGAAGATAAGAGAAATAAGTTGAATCCTACAAGCATGAAGGGAGTATTTGTTGGCTATAGTAACACTTAGAAGGCATATGGGATCTACATAAAAGGAATGGAATATAATAAAGTTGATATGTGATATTTGATGAAAGTATTACATTTGAGAAATCAAAGGACCTCCTAATTGAATTTGGTGATGAATAACTTCCAATATTTGAATAATTTTGTAGGGAGGAAGAAGATCCAAATCCCTAAGAAGAAGGTCCCATTGAACCCGTGCAACAAGTCATCATTCCCGAGAGTATAAAGAGACATAATTGGTTATTTTATACTCTTCTAGATGTAGAGGGACATGGAGCAGCCAAGGGTACGTTTAGGAAAAGTAAGAAGCCTAAAATATATTCAAGATATGAAGCCTATATGACAAATTTAATTAAAGCACAACCATCCACCTTTGAAAAAGGTTTTCAAATATCAAGAATTGAAATATTCCATGAATGAAGAATATCAATGAATAATTAAAAATGGATCCTGGGGATTCGTTCCTAGCCCTAAATAAAAATATGTGGTAACTTCCAAGTGGCTCTATAAGGTTAAACATGCAGAAGATGGAAGTATTGATAAATATAAGGAAATATTTATGGCTAGTGTTTTCTCCCAACCTGAAGGCATCAACTATGAAGAGACATTTTGCACCTACATAAATGTATACAACCATACGATCATTGGTCTCTTTGGCAAAGATCGATAGGATGGAACATCCATCAAGTGGATGTTAAGATGACATTCCTTAATGTTACTATCGATGAAGAAGTCTATATAGAAAAACCCTTGGGCATTTGAAGTGAATGATAGAGAGACTCACATTTGCAGGTCGGAGAATGCATTTTATGGCCTTAACCAAGCTCCAAGGGCTTGGTATGAAAGGATGGACACATATCTACAAATATTGGACTTCTTAAATAGTTATGTTAATATGAATCTCTATATCAAGGTCATGAAGGATGAGACCATAATAATTGTTGTATATGTGGATTATCTTGTCATGATAGGTGTGTAAGGTCATATTCAAGAGTGTAAAAAGCAAATTGGAAGCATAATTTGATATGAAGGATCTAGGTTTCATGCACTATTATTTAGGGTTGTAAGTTTTGGCAAGAACTTGATGAGATATGTCTAGGTCAAGGAAAAGATATGGTTCAGATGTTGAAAAGGCTTGACATGATGGATTTCAAACCTATGACAACCCCTATGATCAAAAAATTTGAAGAGGCTAAGAAGTCTTTATTCAAGCCCCGTGGATCCGATAAGGTATAGACAATTGGTTGGCTCTCTCTTGTATTTAGTAAATACTTGACCAAAAATTTTGCGATAGATATTCTTAGTCAACTCCGTGTAGATAAAAAATCATGACCATTGGATAGAATTCAAGCATATACGAAGATATATGCAAGGAACAATCCACTACTTCCCGAAGTATGATAGAAATAATGATGTCCACTTGATTTGATATACGATATTTTTGAATGGGGAGACAATGAGATGGATGGGCGAAGCACTACTAGAGGATGTTTTATTTTTGGATCCTCCATGATATACTAGATGAGTAGAAATCAAGAATAAATTTCTTTGGGTATTGTTGAGGCTAAATACATTGCAAACTTGTGAAGTAAGCATAAAAAGTTGTCTCGTTCGAGAAGTTTGTTGTCTAACTTGTTTGAAGGATCGATGGACCCTACTGGTGATAGATTGTGATAACACCAGTTGTATAAGGTTTGTCCAAAGACCCAAATGTCCCATGGAAAGAAAAAATAACATAAATAACAAGTATCATTACATATGAAAGTTGGTGCAATATGGAGTGTTGCAAAGCAATGTTATATCTCCACCGATGAGAAAGTAGTCGACATTTTGACAAAATGTCTTCCTAATAAGAAGCTTGTGTGTTTGAGAGACAAGCTTGGATTGGTTGATATATCCTCCCTAGTTTAGAGGGAGTGGATGTACACATCATTATTTCCTTCACTTAGTGAAGAAAGAATGGAGGATTTGGTAAGCATTTGGTTTCTAATACTCTTTGAAGATGAGGTAGGGCATCCAAGAGGTAAGAGTAATCGAAGAGTAAATTCCTTGAGGATGTGTTATTCCGAGATAGGAATTGTATTAAAAGGACATACCCTATGAACATTTGGGTTGGGTATGTGCCTTGAGAGACAATGATGATGGTGTCGATCCATCATTGTTCTCGCCGACATTGTGCTTTGATCTTGTGGAGAGATAGAGTTGTTATTCAAGGCATTGCTATGTGACAATGTTGGTTGGTATGATGCAAAGAGATAAGATGAAATGATAGCTTGTGAGATGGATTACCAATATGGCTCTTCTTATGAGATCCCTTTAGTTTGATAATGTCCATGTACCATTATGAATACCCTGCCTAGTTAAGAGTGAGAATTGAAATGTGTAATTAGGTTCGGTTTTCATAAGACATGAAATGTGCTTTTGATTCTTGTATAGTGTAAATTAAAAGAAAATTATTATTGTCATTTTTTGTAGCATGGGTTTCATGCTCAAGGTCATTTTATTTAGAGGTCGAGCACCCATTGAGTGCTTCTAGGGTTTTTCCTAGGGTCAAGAAGTCAATCGCTTCATTTTCATATGAATAAAACCCAATTGATCACTTTGTAACATGTAAAAAGAATTAATTTTGTATTTAAAAGTGTCAAAATATCATCCAAGACAAATTCTCCCTTGCAGCCTAAGAAGTCGGCCTCATTAGGGCATGTTGTCCTCCTTGGAAAACCGATATATAGGAGGGAAATCGACCTCCTATGGACACTCACTCACTTATGAACATCTAAGTGAAGGAGAAGTATAAGAAAGGCAAGAGAATAAGTAAGAAGGACAAAGGACGAATGTTTTGGGTTATTTATCTCTCTCTCCCTCTCTCTCTCTCTCTCTCTCTCTCACGTGCGAAGAAGGAAGGCTAGGGTTTTGATGTCGCAAGGTCGAAGTTGAGGAAATTTATAGAAAGAAGGTCAAAGAAAGGAATATTAGGTCACCTACAATCCCTCGGAAGAAGAAGCAACCCACGCGAAGGTCAAAGGAAAGCTTTGGAAGCCCTTAAATTTCTCGACATGTGTGCAAGGATTAATTGTTGAAGGGGTCGTCAATTTTAGCCTTGCAGTGTAGATGATATTATTTAGTCGGATTCAAGTTATGCAGCTAGAAGAGATTTGACTGGGTTTGACTTGGATAGAAGGAGAAAATCATCAAGATATCTCGGCTTCGCCTTGTAAGGGTATTAATCTTGTTCTAGAGGTCTTGGAATTTGTCATTTGAAGAATATATAAGAAGAGAAGAGATTTGTGGGTTTTCCTCTCAAGTGGAGAGGTTTTGGCCCTCAGCCATGTACTCTACATCTTGTGTTCTTGTGTAATTTTAATCCTATTGTTTTGGTAGTTTTTTTTATGATAAGAACAACATAATAATAAGATAATAATCTAAGAATTAAGAAAATGAAAAAAATGCATCACAGGAATTATCAACTCTAAGATAAATCATCCTAATTGCAAAGCACTATAGATTTCTCAACATGGATTCAAAGCTAAGGTTGGATAACAGCATGATGAATATCACTACATCCTTGAATAAATCATTGAAGTAGTTTTCTATGACGGAAATTCATCTCAAGAAATCTATCAAGGCATTGTAGAGTCTCTTATTGCACATCAAGAATAATATGACCAAGACTTCTAAAAAATAAAAAGGATTATTTGCAACACTTACAAGTACATTTGAAGATGAAAATATTTGGGTAATCAACATAGGAGAATCAAGACATATGACAGAGTGAGCATAAACAACTAAATACCTTATAAAGAGGAAAATATTCCTACTATGTTGAACTTGGTGACAAGAAGAGCTATCATGTAAGAGGAATTGGGATCAACTTCACTAGAGTTGGAGAATGGAGGAAACATTCATCTTGATAACATTTTGTTCGCAATAGGTTTGAAAAATAACTTAATTTCTATTTAATTTCTAGAAGATAAGGGATATAGAGTTGCTTTTATAGATGGAAATGTTGTGGTATCGAAAAAAGGGATCTAGTATCGACAATGAAAAATTCATTGGAATTCGTGAAGGAAGGCTTTATAGGTTGTTGACCCCTCTCTCTCAAGCTTTGGTTCACACTCGAAGTAAGTCCATGTGAAATTTGGCATAGAATTTTTTCGACACCATCACTACAAAATATTACCAACTCTAATTTCGATTGCAAATGGTATCCGTAAACTTAAGAAGGATCATGAAGGAGTTTTCAAGGGATGTGCATTAGGTAAAGATGTTAAGAACCAATTTGGAATTAGTTCTTCAAGTTCAAGAGAAATTATGGATCTCATTCACTATGATGTTTTTGGTCCTCGTGCCTTCAAATACTCTTATAGATCACCTATATTATGTAACATTCATTGATGACCACTCACTGAAAACTTGGATCCATTTGTTGAAGTCCAAGGATGAAGTATTCAAAAAAAATTCAAGAATTCAAAATTGTAGAGAATATTATAGAAAGGGGGGTAAAGGTACTAATATGTGAAAATAGAGGAGAATACACATCAAAGGAACTCGTAGCTTTCTATAAGGATGTTTGGATTAAGAGGGAGTTAATATTCCCATATAATACAAAGAAAATTTGAGTTTGTTGAACAAAATAATCAATTGATTGAGGAAAGTGTTAAAGCTACATTACATGATCAAGACATGCCTAAATTTTTTTAGGGTGAAGCAACAAAAACTATTGTGTACATTCAAAATTGAAGTCCTCACATATCACTAGACAACAAGACTCCTTAGGAAGAATTGACCAAAGAAATAAACCGAAGCGTATACCATCTCCTAATATTTGGTTTTCATGTCTATATACAAATTCCAAATGATAAGACAAAGAAGTTGGATCCTACAATCTTGAAGGAATTATTTGTTGGATATAGTAACACTCGAAAGGCATTGTTGGGGTTCCCATGTTTTGACAAGGTTGGAAATACAAAAATATGAGACAACATCAAACCACTTTCGTGACCTCAGGATCTAGCCCTCCCGGGTCCGAGAGGGATCTCTCTACGATATGTCAAGGGTATATAACCTTGAAGCTCAACGTTAAGATATTAGGCTAGTTATAGGCACAAGGTTTGTTTGTTTGATTGTTTGTTTGATTTGTTGGTTATCAGGAAAGAAGGGTTCAATGTAAGACAAGGATGAGCAAAGAAAAATTTAGGCAGAGGTGAAGTATTCCAGTGAGCATTCAAAACCATCGGGCAATGGATTCAGGAAAGGATTTGCTTGATAATCAATATCCGAAGGCTTTCAATTGGGCTAGTCATCTAAAACGTCGGATCTTAAAGATGATAGAGTGGTGTGGAATGGTAGGAGAGGAGGAAACAACTTAGATTAGAACACACAGTTAAAGACCAAAGCTGATCGCACAAGGATCCTAGTGGACAGGGCTAACTTCTAATCCCCAATGTTCCCAAATCTTCCAAACTAAATCCTAACAAGAACATCTAAGAACATACTCATTTAATTCATACATCGTAGAGCAGCAAATAACATCCACTTCATCGGTTAAATCAATCGAAATCAATTCTTAGATAACACATTTAGTAGAAAACATCAAAGGCAAGGAGAGCATAAACATAGGGTACCTAACAAGGGTAAATCCTATGCCAATATTCTCGATGCAAGCCAGTAGAAATGAAAATGAAATGAATATAAACACGGAGATAGGAAAACTCACCGCTACTTTAGATCGAGATCCAAAGAAATGTGCTCGTCTATATTAAATAGCAATACTAGATCAAGTACAACATTGCCAATAGTTGAATACTCGACGAAATCATATTCCTCAGCCTATCTTACAACTTTACACAGAGACTTTGTCTCAAAGAAACTACTTGCAATTTTCTCGATAACCGATCAACAACCTTTACAATGAGTTTCTTCATGAATTTATAGCTCCAAATGGAGCAAAGAAGGTAGGTGAAAAACTAAATGCAGCATTAAAAAAACTCGAAGAGGAAGAAGGCCGAAGCCCACTCAGTATAAATTTGTGTATTTATCTCCGGCATTCTTTTGGGTGAAAGAGTGGTCTTCTCAGAGCTTCCATTTACCCCGGTATGTCTCGATGTACTTTGGTCAGCAGTACTTTGTGGTACTTCGGTGAATTAAACAAAAACGTAAATAAATGACGCTAGGGTCTACCATGTTGTGCAACAAATGCTTCGATAGCATAAGACCGCCGTAGGGGGGGGAACTTCTCTTGGACGCAATGTATACTCGAACAATATGTGTACCGTGTCCGTGCTCGTGAAGAAACATTCTCGCTGATTTGAAATCATGATAGCATTGTTTTCCGCGCATCGGACCGTTCATGCAATCCATGATGTCTTTGAACCGGTACCTTGCCTTCTAAAATCCCCTCGAAAAAACTCAAAAAATCTTATATTTCTTGCCTTGAGCTCTCGTTTCTCCCTGTATCGTCTTTGTTTATGCAATTCGAGCTTTCATGGCGCCTAGAGGAGGTTTGCATGAGTTTGAACTTCTATCCTTTGATGCAATTCTACGTGCAGACACCCTTCCGGGACATTTTTTCTCGTAAAATCGGCTCGGATTTAGCTTCTCTCGTGCATTGTGCCATTCCAACAGTGCATATGAATAATGGCGGTTTTTACCGCTCGCTGTAACCCTCGCAAAACACGAAAACAAATTAAGGATACCGTGCATGGAGAGGGTGGTGTGGATGATCGTGGAGATGGCGACGTGACACAAATGGAAGACGATGCATGCGTAAGATACTATGGAGGAAAAAAATGTGTAATGGTGAAAAATGCAATCGGGCGGCGTTGAAATAGCAATTCCGATGAAAAAACATTAAACTTAGAACTTGGAATGAAATTATATAGGGGACATGACGGAAAAAAGACGAACACACGTGGACAAGATGATGTGGCAGACGAGGGTTACAACGAGGACTATCTTTAAATCAGGGATCGTTCGATCTCAGCGAGATCGACTTGTAGAAAAACATGTCGAAGGGCGATGAACGATGGGCCAGGGGTACGGATGACCTGAGTTAACTCGTGCGCAGCTTTCGCAACGCGATGACCGTTGGATGGTCGAACGCAGACGGACGATCGATATGCATATCGATCCATGTCCCGTACCGAACGATAATGCGTGATGAGCGGGCGATTTTCAAACAAACAGGCCGTTGCCACGCGTCACGCGATGAGTGGAATCGCCGGACACTGTAAAATACCGCCTACCTCCGAAAGGTGATAGCGATAGAAACCGATGGTTTATGAACAGGCGTGCGGGGACCACCGAGGCGGTAAAATACTGACCGTTGATCCGGCAGGGCAATGTACTGCTAAGATGCGATGGATGGACGGTGAAAGGGTTGGGCAACGGCGCTCGCGTGCTGTAGTGCGAAGACCATCCGATCTCGCAGAGATCGACGGTTTACAATGTGCCCGATATTCAACCGAGATAAGAGCCTGTACGCCCTCGGCGCCCGGGTCTCTGCGCTAGGTCATGTGGAGGGGAAAGGTGCGGGTGGGTTTGGCCGAAAGGGGCTAGGCCCTCGGATATGGAGAATATGGTTTTTGGGACATTTTTAACGCAATTTGAGGCTAGAGGAGGGAAACGATAAAAGAAAAAGGGGCTACTTAAATCAAACAAGGGGGTATCTGGAGGGTTTAAGAGAGAATTTGGGTTGATTTAGAGGGTTTAGGAAGAGATTTAGGAGGTTAAAACTGAGACTTTCGACGAATGGAAAAAAAGGTTGAAATGGGACATTCTGCAGGATACAAGGGGCAAATGAAGGCCTTTGGGAGCACAATCCTTCACAATAAAGAGGCTTCATAATGGGAATCAGCAGAGGGGATTTCATCAAAGGACAAAGGCACAAGGAGGCTTCAAGGGCTCGATGTGTTTCTCGTGGGAAATGCATTCCTTGAAGGCTCAAAAACATTTTAGCCCCCGTTTTCTTGTCAAAAAATTCATAGGGGGATAATAGATGGCTCCACATGGGGATGGCTTCTTCTTGAAGGAGACAAGAATTCAGAAAAATGATCTTTGGTGTAGGCCAGCTTGCTCTACCGTAGTACATCCCTTTCTTTTTCTTTAGATCAGCCTACACGAAATTGTGAAGATATTACATCAACGTAAAAACTTTCCTCAACAATCTACCCTACTCATCCTACAATCCTAGCATTTTTTTTTCTTCCTGGGGTGCATTTGGACTTCAGCATTCCTTTACATCATTTTATTTTTTTACAAAAAAGAAAATAAACCTATCCTATTTCTACCCTTATTACTCCATGAGACCAGTATTAAACTATAGGTCTCTATATGTTTCTCTACCTAATCTAATATTTGATGGGATTAAACCGTCCAGCGATTTCTTCTCTATATTCTACAACAAAAATTTAAAAACAATCAAACTAGGATTAGACTGTCTAGTTTGTTGTAGATCCAAGGCATAAAGACAATTGCACATGGATAGAAACTTGCAGAAAATTGAAAGCAAAATTTGAAGGCTTGAAATCCGGAGTTTGAAGCTTCCTTCTTTCCTTTGTGAATCAAGTTTTGAGCTTGTTAGAGTCACTTTCTTTTTCTTCATTTCACTCCCGATTTTTGGGCTTGTTAGAGTTGATTATTTTCCTTCTTTGTCTGGTCCAGGTTTTGAGCATGTTTGAACCATACTATCTTTGCTTTCTTTGGCTCGTTTTTGATCAAATTAGAGCCAATCCTTTGCACTTCGTGAGGTTCATGTTTTGAGCATGTTTGAACCTCTCCTTTTCCTCTCGTTGGTCTCTTCTTCTTCATATCTTTTTTTTTAAACAAAACACCGCAATGGTATATACAATGGAAATGAGAAACTCGGAAATTGGAAATCGATTGAAGTAGTGTTTGAGCATCCCGCCATCGACGTGACCTCCAAATAGCTCTCGTACCATCTAACCCCCTCGTAGAAAAAAGGCATTTGGACCCACGAGGCTCTGGATGATGTAGGGACCTTGCCACAAACTGTCGAACTTGTTGTGCTTTCCTTTGTCCTCTCTCCTTGAGTCCCACTTCGAACTTTATCTCCAATTTTGAAATCGTAGGCCTTAGTTCTTTTGTCAAATAACTTCTTGATATTTTCTCGAACCTTGATAGCTCGTTATAGACCTCTTCCCCGGTTTGTTGGAGATGAATTTTCCGGTTTATTCTCCTCACCATGTTGTCTTCTTCTGTTTGTGTCTCTTGAACAAGTTTGATCACCGGTATCCCAAGGCCGGTAGGAAACATCGTCTCGTTCCATAGACAAGATGGTATGGTGACATGCCAATGGATTTCTTTGTTGTAAGTCCTGTCGCCCCACAAAGCATGTACTAACTTGTTATGCCATGACCTTTTGTTCTCTTCCAGCAGCTTTTTGATGATGATCACTGTGCTCTTTCTTTGATGATTCAGCTAATCCATTACCTTGAGGGTAAGAGGCAGCTGAATGACCGAGTGCTATTTGATACCCGTGACAAAAATCAACCATTTTCTTGGATCCAGAAGCGCAGAGCATTATCGTTGATTATTTTCCTTGGGTAACCAAAACGAGAGAGGATATGACACTCTAGGAACTTAATGATGACTAAATCGTGGCATTCTTAATAGGTATGGCCTCTAATCCACTTGGTGAAGTAGTCTCCGTGGTCGTTAGGATCCATTTTTGTTCTCGTGTAATAGCTGTGGTGAATTTCCCCCTATGAAATCTAGGCCCCATTGCATAAAGGGTCCTTCAACGGTTGATGGGTTGCGAGAGGTAAGGGGAGGAGTTTTCTTTTGCCTTCAAAAATATGGCATTTGTGTAAGAAATTATCATCTTATGGATATCATTGAAGAGTGTGGGCCAATAGTGGCCAGCTACGAGCATTTTGTTTGCGACTGGCCTTCCAGCTCGGGTAGCCTCCACACTCTCCCTCCCGCATGGAATTCTTGTTTAGTCTTCTCCGCCTCATTTTCAGAACAAGCATTTAAGCAATAGGTCGTTTGGATTCTTCCAAGATAAGTAGTTATCCAATATGCGATAGCTTCCGGCTATTAGTTTTAAGAATCCGGCCTTGGTCTTTGATAGTTCGTGAGGGGCATTGAGGTGTGTAAGCACATATAGAATATCGAATACCAAGGAGAGCTCGAAACTTCTCCTCAATCAAAGGGATCGGGTAATCCCTCGCTACTCATCCAAGGCATCCACCATGTTTATGTCCGTAGCTTGTAGATTTTATTCGACCCATCAGTTATGCTAAGCCCCGGCCTTTAATTAGTTCGGTGGGTTTTATTTCAAGGTCATATTCTAACATCACAAGCAATCCATTTGCCCCTTTTCCCATCCGGGTCTTGGGACAATATGTCTTTAACCACTATATTTGGCACATAGGCTATGGTGGGAATGCGATATGTACACCCTAAAGTCTTTCAAGGCCTTAATCGTAGCGTAGGCCTATTTTTTCCATTATGTTGTATTTCAAGGGTGCATCCCCTGAGCGCTTTGCTCGAAGAAAGAAATGGGCTATTCCATTCCCTCTCGGATTCTTCTGGCAGATGAACCTGCAGTCTATTGTATGCTTGGTAGGCAAAATGAAAAAAATCGGGAAATCTTTGAGAAAACTGCGCCGATTAGGACAGAGCCTCGGTGAGTGCAAGTTTTACCGATTCAAAAGATTTCTTAGCTTCAACAGATTCACTTAACTCCTACACCTTTCTTCAAAGCATGTTAGTCATATTCCTAAGGTGTTCGCTTAAGTTGGGAATAAATCTCCTTAGGAAGTTGATTTTCCCAATGAAGGACTCAGTAACTATTTGATGTTTCTTGGGTGTGTGATTTGTAGTATTCCCTCAACTCTTTGTAGGGTCTATCCCTAATTCCTTCTCGTACATAATGTGGCCAAGAATTTTACCTTCCTGCAGTCCAAATACGTATTTTTTGGGATTTAATGATGATCAAACCTTCTACACTTTTCAAACACTTTCCTCAGGGTGTTTTAGGTGTTCTTCTTCGATCTTGGAGTAGACCCGTTATGTCATCCAGATAGATGACAATGACGTATCCTATTTCATCCGAAAAATCTATGTCCATTGTTTCTTTCGGAAGGTTGCACCAGTCATCATCGATCCAAAGGGAATCTTCACATACATAAAGGTACCCCATGGAGTGGTAAAGGTTGTATTGAGTTGATCTTCCCGGGGATTACTAAGACTTGGTTGTAACCCGAGAAACCGTTCTAAACGGAGAGATCCTTTTAGAGCCTACCACCCTCTGGGAGAATATGTTCCATTTTAGGCAAAGGGTAATTGTCTTTGAGTGAGGCTCTATTAAGATTCTTGAAATCTATACACAATTTGATCTCACATGTTTTCTTTCTCACAGACCCACTAGGTTTGATACCCTAATCGTAGAACCCTCACGGTGCACAATTATACTCGCCTCATACATCTTCTTAATCTCTTTTTTCCATTGCGTAGCAATTGTTTTGGGTTTATTCTGCGAAGTTTTTGTCCGAATGGGCTTACGATTTTCTTTCAAGGGTATTTTATGTTGTATGATGTTTGTGTCATAAGCCCTTAAGTCCTCATAACTCCAAGCAAACACATCGATGAATTCCTTGAATAGGTCAATGTATTTCTTTTTCATGTTTGCAGGGATGGGACTTAGCCAATTTTGATCATCTCGGGTTTATCTTCGATGCCTATGTTGCATTCCTCGACATCGCAGTCTCACATGCTCTATAGTGGGCTTTTTTTGCTTACATCATCGAAGTCGAAAAGATCTTCTAAAGGTGCCAGACCTCGGGGTATCCTTTTATCCATTTCCTGTAGCACCTCTATTTCCTCATTATCTGTGTTTTTACATTCTTCAGTTGGATTTCCAATCTGTTCATTTAAAGTGTTTATTTCTATGTTACAGGGTGGTTCTTCCTCGTCTGAGGGCTCTTCACTTAGACAGTTATCATTGGACTTAGAGTCTAAATCGAAAATTTCAAACTCATTCCTGCCTATCAAGAAATCCTCAATCTGCTTATCTCCCTCAAAAACCTGCCAATATTTCTCGTTATCAGGTACTGCAGGTTTGAACTTCGTCTGAATGATGATTTTTTGGTCACTGGGAGGCTTGTGATATGAACTAGCTATACATGCTAATCCATTTGCAATTACATTCCGACTCCTAGGAATAAACACTAGTTCATATTCCACAAAGGTCTTCAATAAATCCATAGCATCATTCCTGTACGCTCTCAGCCTAGGGTGTTTTGTTGTGTCTTCACCATTCACTTGTTTTATGATCAACTTAGAGTCTCCATGTACAGCTATCCTACGGGCTCCTAATTTTTTCAACAGATTCAAGCCTAGGATAAGAGCCTCATACTCCATGATATTATTTGCACATTTGAAGTTCAGGTTGAAGGCATGACTCTCTGCATAGTCACTCTCTATGTTATGTACCCACACTCCTGCTCCTCCATTTCTCCTAGTGCATGACCCATAGAAATTAATTTCCCATAAGGGTTCATTCTCGGGCTTATCACCATTTCCCTCCCTAATGCAGGTCTCACTGGTATGTTGTGTTATGGGGTCTGCATTGGACTGTGGATGGTTTCGTTCTTCGTGTGGTGTATGATTTTGTGAGGGGTGACTAGCCAATTGTTTACATCTTGTTTCTTGTTTACTCAGAGTTTCATTTTTGGCGCACTGTCCACAGGTCTCAGCCTCATTTTATTCTGAGTCTAAAGTGTCCATTATGTTGATATCTATGGGTGCTATCTCATTGTTCGTGCCTCTGTTTTCTAGTTCTGGCTCTTCTAAGGATTCATCATTGCAAAGGGTAAAGGAGACCAGATCTGTGTGTACAGAGTACATAGGTGAATTTTCAGGCTTCTCAGGGCTACTAACCAGGAACTTCATTTGTGCCTCTCTATACAGTCTCCTAATCTGGCTAAAGACAAGGATTGTGGCATATGCCCCATCCATCTGCATTGTACCTTGCAGCTTGGATCCCCATGACCTTGACAATAGCATATCATACTTAGGTGGCACATCTGCCACTACAACATCCATAACCATACATTTGGTTAGAATCTGGGTTAAGTTCACACATAGGTCTTTGATCAGGCCAAGACACTTTACCTTGCTAGAATCCAATGAATAGAGGTCTTTATAGGGATGGGTTATCTCAAGGCCTAACCTCTCCATAACTACCTTAGGCATTAAGTTGTGTGATGCCCTAGAGTCATGCATCGTGTTGTGTAGGATCTTGTCATGGATATTGAGACTGATATAAAAAGGAGGTACCACCCCTTCCTGAAACTTCCCCTCTATTTTTGGACCAAACAGAAGAGCTAGTTGATCATCACTCAGATTGACAGTGTCACTATTTTCCCCTAGATTTAAAGCTTTCAAAATTTGGCCTTTATATACATCCTGAGTAGCCAGCTCAGTGAGTGGGACAGAGATTTTAAGTTTTTCCATTTCATTCTCCAAACTGAAGAGGGATTGACTCTTTGTAATACTCAGCTCTATTTTGTTAGCCACTACTTTAGTGGCAGAATCAGTGTGTTGATTCTCACTATGTATAGGATTAGGAACTGTTTTATCAGGAGCACTAACTGTAGTGCTAGTGTTGCTGGTCAGTTGACCTTTTTTATCAATGTTTTGGTTGTCTTTTCATTTGTCCTCCCCAGAACTCTCAGCTATTGATTTGCTGCCTTCAACGGTCACTTTAGAAGTTTTCTCATGCCTTTTCTTGATGGTAACTTCAGAAGCCTTTGGTTTGGAAGTTTCTAGGCTCTTTTTGCTTCTAAGTTTATACTGTTCTCTGACCTGCATGATGGCATTTTCAAATCCAAGTCTGTAATCCTCAGATTCTAATATTTCCTCATCACAATATGAGGGTGAGGGTTGATCTTCTTCTGTGGAACAGTTGTGGACTGAGTCATCCGTCTCAAACATATTTATTATGTTTTCCTCAAAATCTTCTATAATCCCCTCATCCTCATCAAGGAATTTCTCTTGAAATGGGGGTATGACTTGCTGGTCTGAGTCCCTTTGCCTATTGGGAGCAGTATTATTTCTCCTAAATTTCTGGTTCTGGTTATGATTTTGGTTTATGTTCTGATTACTAAATGTGACAACCATTTTTTCCATCATTTGTTGTAGCTTTTCCATGTTTTTAGATAAACGGTCATAATTGGGGTTAGATGTGGAAGCTACGGTGTCATCTCTATATGTTACACTTTTCTCAGCCCTCATTCTAGATTTCTTCTCAATCAGGTTAGCCTCTACACTCACTGCTCCTTTTTGCATATCTTCCGGTGTGTTGTAATCTCTCTCCCTAAGCTGGTAGGCCATATCAGCACCAAAGCCTTCAGGATATTTCACTAGAGCCATATCTTGGGGAGGTTTCATGTGTGGAGGAAGAGCGTTATAAATGTTGTTAAACCTTGTAGAGTATTCATGGACACTCTCTCCTACATTTCTTTTCAGGTTCTTGTATTCTGCTAAGATTTGGAGAGGGTTGGCCTTAACTTCCCATTTATTTATGAAGGTCTGATATAAGGAGGGAATATCGTGGATGGTATTAGGAGGCAGGCCCTTGAACCATTTCTTCACATCACATCCTAAAATATGTGCAAAGATTCTCATCTTTACTATCTCATCATCTATTTCCATATAGTCAAACGAATCTTCCATCCTATCTACATGACGTTGCACTATTGTAGACTCCTTTATAGTGAAGTGTGGGATCTTTGATTGATAATCGTTGGGTAAAGGCACTAGAGGCTGAGGTAACACTAGAGGTGCATACCAGGTGGCCATAATGGTGTTCTGATGAGGTAAGGGGTTGGCTTGAGCAGATGGTATATGGATGACAGGGATACTAGGACTAGCAGAAGTCTGTTGAGCAGATTTAGGGTGGTTGAGCCCCAAGTTTTGAATGAAATGAATATCAGAATGAGTAGACAGGGGAGTCTCTCTATCCCTAATGTGCTGACCACTATGAGATGGTGAACCGAGAAAATCAAGGTCTGGCTGGTCTAGAACACTGAATGACCTAGTTCTTGGTAATCTTCTTGGTAGGTCTAGGTCAAGATGAATGTCTGATAGAGCTGTAAAGTCTCTTGGTGTAGAGTTAGCTCTATGGATATGTCTGGAAATAGTTTATCCTTTAGGTGTGGGATATTTCCTGAGTAGGATCTCGGGGTTGTCAACTATTTTAGGTGGGTTTGGGTTGGGATAAGCTCTTGTATGAATGTTTCTTGAAGCCAGAATGTTGTCTTCGAACAAAGCAGCTTAACCCTACTTGTTACTTCTGTTATGGCTGATGTTGTTATGGGCTCTGGTCTCCCAGTAGAGTCTTATGTGAACCAGGATAATCAGCAGGCCTACTGATCACCCGTGGAATCTTTAGTCGTTAGGGAACTATGGAGTCGCTAGCTGGAAGGTTTATAATGTTTCAAAAATGGTATACTGTCCACCACAGTGATTAACCACAAAACTAAGGCTGTTATGGTCTTCTTCGAGTCTGTGAAGTGTTTAAAGGTGTGTTTTACTTGAAGTAGTTCCCCAGCGGAGTCGCCATTATGTTGGGGTTCCCATGTTTTGGCAATTTTGGCAATACCAAAAGATGAGACAACATCAGAACCACTTTCAGACCTCAAGATCTAGCCCTCTTGGGTCCAGAGAGGGATCTCTCTATATAGGCAAAGGTTTTAGGTCTTTGAAGCTCGAAAGTTAAGATATTAGGCTAGTTATAAGCGTGGGTTTTGTTTGTTTGATTTTTTTTTGGTTGTTGGGAAACAGGAAAGAAGGTTTCAGTATAAGACAAGAATGAGCAACGAGGATTTTCGAAAAAGGAGATATAACTCAGAGAACACTTGAGACCATTGGGCAATGGAGTCAGGAAAGGGTTTACTTTCTATCCAATATGTAGGCTTTCAGTTGGGCTAGTCATCTAAAGAATTGGATCTTAAAGATGATTGTGTGGTGTCAAATGGCAAGAGAGAAGGTGAAAGAAAGGAAACCTCCAAGGTGACCCTTCAGGAATCAGATCCAGGGACAGGACATGCCATTGGACAACCTGTGATCCGAGACCCAAAAGGTTAACTCTTCAGACAAGGAAACATTAAAGATTTAAACAAGAAGGTGAAAACCTGAGATCAGAGAGAGACTTTGAACTCTCAATGCTTTGGCATCCAGCTTAAGGGAACTTAGAAAGGTTCAATTAATTGAAAAGGATCCTAGTGAGACAGAGACAGAGTTCTAAACTCCCAGTATCGCAATTCATTCAATTAAAGCCTAACAAGAACATCTAAGAACAGATTCATTAATTCATACATCAGCTAGCAGTAAATATTAGCCACTACACTAGTTAAATTAACTTGAATCAGTGCTCAGAGAACACATACAGTAGAAAACATTAAAGGCAAGGAGAGCAGAAGCTTAGGGTACCATGTGAGGGTATATCCTAAACCAGATTTCTGATGCATGCCAGAAGAAATGAAATATGATGAACTACAAGGAAAAAAAGGACAAAGATAGAACATCAATGTTTCTCTAAATCAGGATCCAAAGAAATGTGCTTGTCATATTAAAGAGAAACACTAGTCATGTAAAACATTACCAACAGCTTGATATTTAGTATGAAAACATCTTCCTTAGCCTATCTTACCACTTTACACAGAGAACTATGTCTCAAGAGAAACAACTTACAGTTCACAGATATCTGATCAACAACCTTTACAATGAGTTTCTTCATGAGTCTTATAGTTGAAAGAGGGGCGGAGGAGGTAGATGAAGTACTAAATGAAACATTGAAACAAAGTAGGAAGAGGGGCTCGAGGCCCATTCTATTTTAATGTCTATGCATCGAACTTTTGTACTCTTTGGGTGAAAGAGTGGTCTTCGACAGGCTGAAATTCATTCCAGGTATGTCTTTGATGTACTCTCGGTTGTAGTACTCTGCAGTACTCTAGTGAATAAACAAAGGGGAAAATAAATGACTTTGAGGTCTGCCATACTGAATAACAAATGTTCTGATAGCATTAGGACAACTTTTAGGGAGGAAATCTTCTCATGGACAGAATGTAGATTAAAACAGTATGAGTACTGTGCCATTTCTCGGGAGGAGACTTCTGCTGATGTGAAACCTTGATGATATTTTTTTCTGCGTGCTAGGCCCTCTGTGTGATTCATGAGGTCTTCAATCTGGTACCTTGCCTTTAAAACACTGAATTAAGGCTTAACATCTTCAATAATGTGCATTATAACTCCTTAACTATGTATTGATACTCTTTGCTGCTTCATGATTGTCTCTGTCAGTGAAATGTGAGCTTTGGTGACGCCGGAGAAGTTTTGCAGAGCTGAACTCTGTCCTTTAATTAATCTTCCACTCTAAGCACCTTCTCAGGCTCTTCTTTGTGATATCAGGCTCTAAACTCAGCTTTCTTTGTGCACTGTGCCCTATAACAGTGACTATGAACAATGACGGTTTCCACCACCTATAACCCTGCAAAAAATTCACAAACATGTTAAGAAACTCGTGCATGGGGTCGGATGCTATGGAGGACTGTGAAAATGGTAGCACAGCATGGTGAAAATGGTGGATGCGAATGGCACATGGTGGAATAATGCAGGATGATGGTGAAAAATGCAGCGAAACAGTGGGAAAGTGCTATGGTGAAAGTTCGGCGGAATGTAACAAACTTTAATGCAAACATTAAAATTTTACCTTTGAATGAAATACAAAGGGGATGGATGAAAACGCGATGAAAACATAGGAAATGGGTTGATACGGTGGGACCCGACCACGAGCGGACGACGATTAGATATGGGCCATTAGATCGAACAGAATGGACGGTTACGATTAAATCAGAGGGAGAGTGATAGGAGGGTCAAAATCTGATGAGCAATGGAGCAATTGGCCTATGACTGTTGGATTTTATGTGAGATCAACGGTGGAGATTGCGTCGGAGGATCGCAATCGCAAAGGGTGGAGGGTGGCACCCTTTGAAAATTGCGATTGTGATTGGAGCGAGTTTGCACGAGTCGTCAGATCTTAATAAGATCAACGACAGAAAACACTCCTGAGACCCATAGAACAAAAGCATCATCACATCAGATTTTTTGTTTTGACACAGGAATGTGCTTCCGTCCGCCTATCCGATTGCGATAAGTGCCTTATGCTTTGGCACCTGGTCTTGGAGTTGGGTTACGTGGGGAAGTGGTTTCGGGGCTGGGCTGAAGGGGTTGGCCTGTTTAAAGAGAAAAATGGGTTTTTTAGCGTTAGAGATAGAGTTTTAAGGCCCAAAGGAGGTTTTCGGTAGAGGGGGAAAAGGGGTCATTAAGCCAAACAAGGGGTGCTTTCAAGGTTTAAAGGGGATTGGAGATGATTTAGAGGGTTTAAGAAGGGATTCGGGCGTAAAAAGGGAGACTTTGAAAAAGGGGGAAAAGAGAGAGGCTAAAATGGGACATTCTGCAGGGATATAAGGGGAAAATGAAGGCCCTTTTTAGCACAATTTTTTACAATCAGTGGGGCTTTTTGGATGGAAACAGCAGTGAGGATATTTTCTTTTTAAAGGCAATGGACACACAGAGGCTTCAAGGATGAGATATTTTCATGGGAAATGTATCTCTTGAATGCTCATAAAACAATTTATGGATCACAGAAGCTTGCACTCTCAAAAATTTAGCCACCTGTTTGCTTGACAAAAATTTCATAGGTGTCTAACAGGTTAGATACCCAAGTGGTGTACTTAATGGGATAGATAAATCCAGCCTGCTTGAGCTTATCGATTTCGGCTTTGACAGCTTCTCTTTAGGAAGGGTTAATGGGTCTCATCTTTTGATAGACAGGATTGACATCAAGACATGTATCGATATGGTGTTCGATAATGGCAAGATCAAGTCCAGACATTTCTGAATAGGACCAGGCTAAAATATCATGGAATTATTTGAATATCTTGGTGTGAGCTTCAACTTCTTTCCGAGTTCAATTGGCACTCAAGGTGATATTTTTTTCTATCCCTGCTTTGTCAGAAATGTCAATTTTAATGGTAGGAGAGATATTGGCCATATTTCCTTCTTCAAAAGCGTCAGGTGTAGGGATGGTATATCTAAACCAATCGACCTCATCAAGAATGAAGTGTTTAGTTTCGACAACATATTGATCATGGGACTACTGTGGGAGTAAGTATGTGTGTGTTGCATATCTTCCCACTGAAAGTCAGGTACGGTCATAGCTTCCATAATTTCTTCATCAGTCTGAAAGATGGGATGACTAGAGGAAGAGAGACCTCCTGACGCAGTAGAACTGCCTAACTCATTATCATGTGAAGAGAGACTTGCATGTGCAACGTCATGGGGGATGACAGAAGAGTAAGCAGATAAAGGATCTATTGATATTGAGCCCAAGGTGGTCATCGAAGGGAGGTCAGGCGACACGTCAGGGGAAGCCTCTAAGGGGACTTCTACTGAGGGTCTCATGGATGATTATAGTGATTTGAAAATGAAAGTATTTGTTTTTTTTTTTCAATGTATTCATTTCCATTTTTAAGTGTGCAAAGTGTTTGAATACTCTTGCAAGTGAAACAAAGTGTTTTTGATAACTGTTTATGAATTTTGGTGTGAGGGAGTGTTGTTTTAATTTACTGTTTAACAACTTTAATCTAAATAACACAACAGAATAACTTCACCATAAACACACAGCAACATGATGAGGCAATTCACCCCTCCTGGGCTACATCTGCCAAGTCCAAGGCTCCCAATGGGCATGTCCTTGATATATTATGATGCTAAAATTAGTAATACAATGATAAAAATGCCTAAACATACCAAACCAGCTGTGAAAATGAATTCATAACATAGAAATAAGCTAAGAATGACTCTGATTTCACCTAAAACAATGAAGTGTAGTCTAATGCAGCTCCATTTCCCTCAAGGCCCTAATGGGTCCCCAAGATTATATAAAGTAAAAATGGCTAAAACATGCCTCTGTTGGCTCTGAAACCTATTCCTATGGCTCCAGAATTCTGAGAATACTTGAAATAAAAAAAAATTCGCTCCAAAAGGTTCAGTAAAATAGAATTTATGACCAAAAGAAGTTTTGTCCTGTTTGGCCTAAAAAAACTCCACCAACTTTGGAGTAACTGGAGTTAGCTCCACCAAAATAGTATTTACTGCCGGAATTGGGGGCTCTGCTCCAGTTTTAGCGTGTGGTTTATTAGGCAATAAATGTCAAGGGCTCCGGTGGTCACATGCTAACCGCAACCATCTAAGCATTTAACGTTAACTGTCTGCATTTTTATATCGTGGCATTAAACTTTACAAAACCTCTGCCGCAACACATGTGATTGCAACCACTTAACTGCAACTATTGAGGTTTATGGGACATGGTTCTGGGCCCATGGTCCCATGTATAGGGGGCTGGCCCCCTTTCCACTGCCAATAATACATTCATCAAACTTCATATATGCAATCTGATCCATGGATGGTAAGAACCACCACGAGCCCGGGCGGTCAGGCCTTGGGACTGCCACCTACTCGACCCGTGGTCGAATCCTGCCAACTCATAAATATTTTACAACTACAATTATTCATCAATCCTGGGGCCACATGGAGGCCTCCGGGCCTACCAAGTGGTAGATGTTGATTGGCTCTGAAACAAATAGTCAAACCAATATCCAATCCTCGAATGCCAAGTGTCGAACGGTGATAGGCTACCGATGGAATATTTCATGGAATGTTTTGTGGAATATTCCATAAATATTCTTTGGAATATTATTTTTTTTAATATTTTTTAAAATCAAAGTCAACCCTAGTCAAACTGGACATTTGAAGGAAATTGTGAATTTCAAACTTGAATAACTTTCACATAAATTGTCGTATTTGAGTGTTGTTCATGGTGCCAGGATCATATCGAAGAGGCCTATCTAGTCGTTCTAGTTTCAACCAATTCCAATTTTGAGCATTTTTTCAACTTAGGACATGATCACCTGATCACACCTCTCCATTGGAAGGCTTTTGGACCCTAAAAGCCTTCAATTACCTGTTAAGAAGATGAGGGTACAGGTCCCTCACCTTTTCCACCTCAATCCACTTTGCCTTACACGGTTTGCTGCCTTTAAGACCAACCCGAACATAATCAACATTTCCCCTCCTTGAAGTGCGTGTCCTTCTTTCAAGGATAGCATCCTCTTTCAACTCATCCAAAAATTCTAGCGAGAAATCCTCTATGGCTGGCAGCTGAATGTCTCTTTCATTATCAGCAATTAAAGGAGGTTCATACAAATGTAAATTTTCCACATTCACAACGGAATACATTTGCATATATGAAGGCAAATATAATTGAAAAGCATTATTTCCAACTTTTTTAAGGATCTTGAATGGACCATAACAAACAGGATTCAGCTTTTTACCTTCTCCTTGCATTCTTTCCTTACTAATGTGCAACCATATCTCATCCCCTGTAGAAATTTTCTGAATAAATCACTTATTCAATGGAGATTAACTTGATCACACACAATTCAAATTTATAAGCAACACATAATCTCTTCCACTCAGATCATCAAACATGCGGAAATAAAATCAAGCGATAACACATCAAATCATCATACACATTAACACAGTATGTATGGGAAAGCTTATAGTTGAAAACCCCACAGCTATTGTGTATATTATAATGGAGAAATCATGTAACAAACTCAGTACAATACTCCTCACAAGTACTCGGTACTTTCTCATGAAGTTACACACAAACTAGCTCAGTTTTGAACAGGTTACTGGTTCAAAACTCACCACTAATTGCCTTGCCTCTATTGCGCAATCCAGGCCTGTCTATATAGAGATCCAAGTTCGACCCCACCGGTCTAACCGGCGCAACTTTTCATTGGTAATTTCCCCCTCAAGTGTGGTGCAAATCTCATGCACAACTAATGTCGCAACCGATAGCTATTCAACCCTTTCATCTACCTCTTTCACTGGTCTTCACTGAACTGTCCATGCACTGCAGTCAACTGATGTGTTCTTTAGTTGAATAATGAGTTAATAATTAGTGAATTAAATAATATTTAATTCACCCCACTCATCTCTAGTGTATTAGCCAATTAAACTAAATACAACTAGTTCAACTAAGTTAAACCGAACACAACTCCACCAACTGTCTCATCAACTCCACCAAACTCCGCCACTTGAGTTCTAACTGAAGTCAACCATGCATTAGCTCAACTAACCCATAGGAAAAGTGTATTTCCTTCTGCCAGCTTCATGTGCCCGTAGCTCAAACTGAAGTGCTCCAAGAGGAAAAGATAATGTTTATAGTCTAAATATTATTAAGGGTTAATAATATTTCGATCGTTCTATTTTTAGCCCGCCAGTCTAAAAATAGACTACGACCTAAATGCTAAAAATAGAGATCCATCTATTTTTACCAACATTACCAATCCTCCAAGAATAGCATACTGCAGCTCCCAGCCCATGATCCATATGTCTAAAAATAGACATAGTCTAAAAATAGATTCTTTCGACAAAATCACATGTGTGGTCCCCACCTAGTTTAGGTGATTACTTTCCAACTAGGATCAAAGATGATGTTTCAGGAGGCCTCCTTCACTGTTTCTTGTTGCCATTTTCAACACTCCCTCTCAACAAGAAAGTACTGTCATTGCATGCGACATGCAACTCCATGCATTCACCTTGCAACCTCCACAAGCGCCATGCAACTCCATGCATCTACTCTGCAACTCCTCTGAAACTGAATAGGCTCCAAACAACTCAATCAGTCTTGATGTATCTAGAATCTATCATCAAATTCTTCAAATTTTTCTTGGCCAACTGCACATGCCATCAGGAACCACTGCATTGTTGAACTCTTGCACCCATGACTCTGCACTTGCTGTCAACTCTGATTCGCGCTCTAGTATCTGACACTATCACTTTGATCTGACTGCATCAATCCAACCGATCATGCTACTACTGCGCTCTTGGAACCTCTTAGCTAGGTTCAATTCATGAGATCCACACCATCTCATGAATCCTACCCAGAAATCTCCTCTTGGGATTATTCATGCATGGTGCCCCACCTCTCACCTGGTGGTATAGCTGCATGCACTCCCTCTGCCCATCTGGCACGAAATTTCTCCGCATGAGTGGTATCTTCCACTCCATGATCCTCTTGTGGCCGCTCCCACACTCCGAGGTTCACTTTCACCCGCATGCAAAACCTTCCTCTCAAGCTTCACTCCATGTCTTTTTCCCGCCCGCCTGCAACACTTGTTCTCAAGCTTCAATTTCATGTCTTCCTCGTACTTCCCAACAGTAGGAAGCTTCGTAGAAATCCCATATACTTCAAGCCTGTAGAGATTCTTAACTCAAATCCCAACCTTCTTGGCTTGCCCTGTTTCTTTGTGTCACACGAAAACTTTTCCTTCACTAAAGACAACATCATAGGCTCTATCCTCTAACATTGCGACTGAGATTAAATTCTATGTTGACTCGTACATGAAATACATCTTGTGAAATAATGAGTTTACCCTCGATCCTCCGAAAGGTTACGCACCAATGCCTGGCCACATTGTATCGTCCACCGTCGCCCAACTCAACATGCATTTGGAGACCTTTCTCCACCAAGTCACTGAAAAGATTTGCATCTCCCGTCATGTGAAAGGAAGCGCCACTATCAATATACCACCCCGATCCCAATGCACTAGAAAACATGCATGTGATCAATGAGAAGTCCAGCTCAAATTGCGAGGCAAGAGCCTCACCAGCTACAGCTCCAGTAGCCTACTTGTTCTTCTTCTTCTTTGGGAAATTCGTGGCGTAATGTCCATGATCGTGACAGTGAAAACACTTCACTTTGGACATGTCACGCTCTTTACCATCCACACCAGATTGAGAAGCCCTCTCCTTGCCCTTCCCCTTCCTTGCTTTGGCAGCCAAAGCGCAGTCTTCTTCATTAGATACCTTTGATGAAGATCCATCCCTGGTAGTCCTCCTGATCTCCTCTTGCATGAGATCCGACCAAAGTCGCTCCCATCCCGGCAACTTCTCCCGACCATTGACACTATCCTGATAGGAATGCCAAGCCTTCGGAAGACCAAGGAGAGCCAGGTCAACCAAGTCCTCATCATCGACAGTCACCCCCACACTTCCCAGCTCATCTCTGCACTGAGTGAACTTCGTGAGGTATTTTGCGATGTTGTCGCCTTTCTCCATCTTGATGTTCCTGAGTCTATCTTTGAGTGCCAGCTTCCTTTGGTCGCTCTTGCTTTGGTATAGATCTATCAAAGCTTTCCACATCAAATATGGAGAATCCTTTCCATGTAGGCTAGATACAATGTGATCCTTTACGCCCTCCAACAGGATCCTTCGACATTTTGCTTGTTTCTTTCGCCAGGCTTCCATAACAGCAGCATCATTAGAAGTAGGCTTTGGAATCTCTTTCTCCATGAAATCCAATAGCCCATTATCATCTAATATGTCATAGCAAAAGTCTCCATGCAAATATAATTCTGAACTTTCTGTGCAATTCGAGTCGCAAATCGTTAAAAGACATTTTACCAAAAGAACATAAATCACAAATTTTGAATTCACTATCTGTAAATTATAAACTTTACGTCATCACACCACTTGAATCAGTTATTCAAACTGAGATTGACTAATAAGTGGCATTTACCTTTCACTTTCCGAAGAAAGATGAATCCGAGGCTACTCGGCCCGTATGTGCTCGTCCGAGTGAAATAAGTTTGCAATCACCGTAATAGATCTCGAAATTAATATTCCTCCATACCATGTAGAAATTTGCTGAATAAATCACTTATTCAATGGAGATTAACTCGATCACACATCAATTTCGAATTGCATGCATAACACATAATCTCTTCTACAATTAATTGTCACATGCGGAAATAATAGAAGCGATAGCACATCAAATCATCACACACATTAACACAGTATGTATGGGGAAAGCTTATAGCTGAAAACCCCTCAGCTATTCTGTATATTATATGGAGAAATCATGTAACAAAATCAGTACAATACTCCTCACAAGTACTCAGTACTTTCTCATAAAGTTACACACAAACTAGCTTGGTTTTGAACAGGTTACTGGTTCAAAACTCACCACTAATTGCCTTGCCTCTATTGCGCAATCATGGCCTATCTAAATAGATATCCAAGTTTGAGAGAATCTCACTGCTCCAATCACAAGAATTGTCAGCAGTAATTTCCTCCAAGTGTGGTGCAAATCTCATGCACAACTAATGTCGCAACTGATAGCTAACTCAACCCTTTCATCTACCTCTTTCACTTGTCGCCACTGAACTGTCCATGCACTGAGTTAAACTGATGTGTTATTTAGTTGAATAATGAGTTAATATTTTGTGAATTAAATAATATTTAATTCACACCACTCATATCTAGTGTATTAGCCAGTTAAACTAAATACAACTAGTTCAACTAGTTAACCAGAACACAAGCTCCATTAACTGTCGCATCAACTCCACCGAACTCCACCACTTGAGCTCTAACTGAAGTCAACCATGCAATAGCTCAACTAACTCATAGGAAAAGCGTATTTCCTTCTGGCAGCTGCATGCCCCACATCCGTGAGTCAAACTGAAGTGCTCCAAGAGAGTAAATTGAAGTTTAGAGTCCGAATATTATTAAGGGTAAATAATATTCGAATGTTCTATTTTTAGCCCGCCAGTCTAAAAATAGACTTCGACCTAAATGCTAAAAATAGAGGTCCATCTATTTTTTACCAACTCGACCAATCATCCAAGAATAGCATACTGCAGCTCCCGGTCCATGATCCATATGTCTAAAAATAGACTTTGCGACAAAAATCACCTGTGTGGCCCCCACCTAGTTTTGGTGATCACTTTCCAACTAGGATCAGGAATGATGTTTCAGGATACCTCCTTCACTATTTCTTGTTGCAATATTCAACACTCCCTCTCAACAAGAAAGGACTGTCTTTGCATGCAACATGCAACTCCATGCATTCGCCTTGCAACCTTCACAAGCGCCATGCAACTCCATGCATCTGCTCTGCAACTCCTCTGAAACTGAATAGGCTCCAAAAAACTCAATCAGTCTTGATGCATCTAGCATCTATCATCAAAGTCTTCGACTTCTGCTTGGCCAACTGCACATGTCATCAGGAACCACTGCGCTGTTGAACTCTTTGCACCCATGCACTCTTGCACTTGCTGTCAACTCTGATCCGCGCTCCAGTATTCGACACTGTCACTTTGATCTGCCTGCATCACTCCAACTGATCTGCTACTGCTGCGCTGTGGGCACCTAGTAGCCAGGTTCAACTCATGAGATCCACACCATCTCATGAATCCTGCCCAGAAATATCCTCTTGGGATTATTCATGCATGTCGCCCCACCTCTCACCTGGTGGTATAGCTGCATGCACTCCCTCTGCCCATCTGGCATGAAATTTCTCTGCATGAGTGGTTTCTCCCACTCCATGATCCTCTTGTGGCTGCTCCACACCCCGAGGTTCACTTTCACCTACATGCAAAACTTGCTCCCTCTCAAGCTTCAATTGCATGTCTTTCTCGCCTGCATGCAACACTTGCTCCCTCTCAAGCTTCAGTTGCATGTCTTCCTTCCGCTTCCCAACAGTAGGAAGCTCCGTAGACATCCCATCTACTTCAAGTTTGTAGAGATTCTTTGCTCAAATCCCAACCTTCTTGACTTGTCCCGTTGCCTTGTGCCGAAGGAAAACTTTCCCTTCTCTAAAGACAACTTCATACCCTTTATCCTCTAACATTGCGACTGAGATCAGATTCTTTGTTAGACCTGGTACATGCAATACATCTTGTAAAAGAATGATTTTACCTGACTCCCTCTGAAAGGTTATGGTACCAATGTCGGTCGCATTGTATCGTCCACCGTCGCCCAACTCAACATGCATCTGGAGACCTTTCTCCACCAAGTCACTGAAAATATTTGCATCTCTCGTCATGTGAAAGGAAGCGCCACTATCAATATACCACCCCGATCCCAATGCACTAGACAACATGCATGCGATCAATGAGAAGTCCAGCTCAAATTGCGAGGCAAGAGCCTCACCAGCTGCAGCTCCAGCAGCCTGCTTGTTCTTCTTCTTCTTTGGGCAATTTGTGGCGTAATGTCCATGATCGTGACAGTGAAAACACTTCACTTTGGACATGTCATGCTCTTTACCTTCCACACCGGATTGAGAAGCCTTCTCCTTGCCCTTTCCCTTCCTTGCTTTGGCAGCCAAAGCACAGTCTTCTTCATCAGATACCTTTGATGAAGATCCATCCCTCGTAGTCCTCTTGATCTCCTCTTGCATGAGATCCGACCACAGTCACTCCCATCCCAGCAACTTCTCCCGACCATTGACACTATCCTGATAGGAATTCCAAGCCTTCGGAAGACCAAGGAGAGCCTGGTCCACCATGTCCTCATCTTCGACAGTCACCCCCACACTTCCCAGCTCATCTCTGCACTGAGTGAACTTCGTGAGGTATTTTGCGATGCTGTCGCCTTTCTCCATCTTGATGTTCCTGAGTCTATCTTTGAGCGCCAGCTTCCTTTGGTCGCTCTTGCTTTGGTATAGATCCATCAAATCTTTCCACATCAAATATGGAGAAGCCTTTCCATGCAGGCTGGATACAATGTGATCCTTTACGCCCTCCAACAGAATCCTTCGACATTTTGCTTGTTTCTTTCGCCAGGCTTCCACAACAGCAGCATCATTAGAAGTAGGCTTTGGAATCTCTTTCTCCACGAATTCCAACAGCCCATTATCATCTAATACAACCTCCATGCGGTCCTTCCATGCAACATAATTCGAACTTCCTTCCAAGGCATATTCGAGTCGCAAACCGTTGAAAGACATTTTCGCCGCGGCACCAAGAACACAAATCTGCAAATTCAAATTTCACCACCAGCTGATAACTCAATCGCTTCCGATCTACACTTGAGAACAAATTATTTCCAAATCAGAGATTGACTGCATGGGCTTTTACCAGACCTTTCACTTTCCAAAGAAAGATGAATCCGGAGGCTATCTGGCCCGTATGCAGGCTCTGTCCGAGGAAATAAGTTTGCAATCATCGTAATAGATCTCGACAATTAATATTGCTCCGATACCATGTAGAAATTTGCTGAATAAATCACTTATTCAATGGATATTAACCTGATCACACATCAATTTCGAATTGCATGCATAACACATAATCTCTTCTACAATTAATTGTCACATGTGGAAAGAATAGAAGCGATAGCACATCAAATCATCACACACATTAACACAGTATGTATGGGGAAAGCTTATAGCTGAAAACCCCTCAACTATTCTGTATATTAGATGGAGAGAACATGCAGCAAATACATAGTACAAACTCCTCACAAGTACTCAGTACTATCTCCCAAAGCTACACAAAAACTAGCTTGGTTTTGAACAAGTCACAAGTTCAAAACTCAACCACTAATTTCCCTGCCTCTATTGCGCAGTCAAGGCTGGTCTAAATAGAGATCCAAGTTCGAATCTCACTGGCTCCAACTGCGCAATTTTCATTGGTAATTTCCTCCAAGTGTGGTGCAAATCTCATGCACAACTGATAGCTAACTCAACCCTTTCATCTACCTCTTTCACTTATCGCCATTGAACTGTCCATGCACTGAGTTAAACTGATGTGTTATTTAGTTGAATAATGAGTTAATAATTTGTGAATTAAATAATATTTAATTCACACAACTCATCTCTAGTGTATTAGCCAGTTAAACTAAATACAACTAGTTCAACTAGTTAACCAGAACACCACCTCCATTAACTGTCGCATCAACTCCACCGAACTCCGCCACTTGAGCTCTAACTGAAGTCAACCATGCATTAGCTCAACTAACCCATAGGAAAAGCATAAATCCTTCTGGAAGCTGCATGCCCCACCTCCGGGGGTCAAACTGAAGTGCTCCAAGAGAGTAAACTGAAGTTTAGAGTCCAAATATTATTAAGGGTAAATAATATTCGACTGTTCTATTTTTAGCCCGCCAGTCTAAAAATAGACTTTGACCTAAATGCTAAAAATAGAGGTCCATCTATTTTTACCAACATGACCAATCCTCCAAGAATAGCATACTGCAGCTCCTGGTCCATGATCCATATGTCTAAAAATAGACTTTTCGACAAAAATCACATGTGTGGTCCCCACCTAGTTTAGGTGATCACTTTCCAACTAGGATCAGGAAAGATGTTTCAGGAGGCCTCCTTCACTGTTTCTTGTTTCCATTTTCAACACTCCCTCTCAACAAGAAAGGACTGTCTTTGCATGCGACATGCAACTCCATGCATTCGCCTTGCAACCTTCACAAGCGCCATGCAACTCCATGCATCTGCTCTGCAACTCCTCTGAAACTGAATAGGCTCCAAACAACTCAATCAGTCTGATGCATCTATCATCAAAGTCTTCGACTTCTGCTGGTACCAACTGCACATGTCATCAGGAACCACTGCGTTGTTGAACTCTTGCACCCATGCACTCTGCACTTGTTGTCAACTCTGATCCGCGCTCCAGTATCTGACACTGTCACTTTGATCTGCCTGCATCAATCCAACTGATCATGCTACTGTTGCACTGTGGGCACCTCATAGCCAGGTTCAATTCATGAGATCCACACCATCTCAATGAATCCTACCCAGAAATATCCTCTTGGGATTACTCATGCATGTCGCCCCACCTCTCACTTGGTGGTATAGCCGCATGCACTCCCTCTGCCCATCTGGCACGAAATTTCTCTGCATGAGTGGTTTCTCCCACTCCATGATCCTCATACGCTTCCACACTCCAAGGTTGACTTTCACCCGCATGCAAAACTTGCTTCCTCTCAAGCTTCAATTTCATGTCTTTCGCTCGCATGCAACACTTGGTCCTCTCGCTTCCGCTGCATGTCTTTCTTCCGTTTCCCACGCAGGAAGCTCTCGTAGACATCCCATATACTTCAAGTCCGTAGAGCATTCCTTGCTCGAATCCCAACCTTCTTGACTTGTCTCATTGCCTTGTGCCGAAGGAAAACTTTTCCTTCTCTAAAGACAACTTCATACCCTTTATCCTCTAACATTGCGACTGAGATCAGATTCTTTGTTAGACCTGGTACATGAAATACATCTTGTAAAAGAATGAGTTTACCTGAATCCCTCTGAAAGGTTATGGTACCAATGCCGGTCGCATTGTATCGTCCACCGTCGCCCAACTCAACATGCATTTGGAGACCTTTCTCCACCAAGTTACTGAAAAGATTTGCATCTCCCGTCATGTGAAAGGAAGCGCCACTATCAATATACCACCCCGATCCCAATGCAATAGACAACATGCATGCGATCAATGAGAAGTCTAGCTCAAATTTCGAGGCAAGAGCCTCACCAGCTGCAGTTCCAGCAGCCTGCTTGTTCTTCTTCTTCTTTGGGCAATTCGTAGCGTAATGTCCATGATCGTGACAGTGAAAACACTTCACTTTGGACACGTCACGCTCTTTACCATCCGCACCGGATTGAGAAGCCTTCTCCTTGCCCTTCCCCTTCCTTTCTTTGGCAGCCCAAAGTGCGCTTTCTTCATCGATACCTTCATGAAGATCCGTCTCGGTAGTCCTCCCCGATCTCCTTTCGCATGAGATCTAGTAAAACACGCCGCTCCCACCCGACCAACTTCTCCGAATTACTCGACATCGTCCTGACAGGAGTGCCAACTCCTTCGAAGACCAAGGAGAGCCAGGTCCACCATGTCCTCATCTTCGACAGTCACCCCCACACTTCCCAGCTCATCTCTGCATTGAGTGAACTTCGTGAGGTATTTTGCGATACTGTCGCCTTTCTCCATCTTGATGTTCCTGAGTCTATCTTTGAGCGTCAGCTTCCTTTGATCACTCTTGCTTTGGTATAGATCCGTCAAAGCTTTCCACATTAAATATGGAGAAGTCTTTCCATGCAGGCTGGATACAATGTGATCCTTTACGCCCTCCAACGGGATCCTTCGACATTTTGCTTGTTTCTTTCGCCAGACTTCCAAAACAGCAGCATCATTAGAAGTAGGCTTTGGAATCTCTTTCTCCACGAATTCCAACAGCCCATTATCATCTAATACAGCCTCCATGCGGTCCTTCCATGCAACATAATTCGAACTGCCTTCCAAGGCATATTCTAGTCGCAAACCGTTGAAAGACATTTTCGCCGCGGCACCAAGAACACAAATCTGCAAATTCGAATTTCACCACCAGCTGATAACTCAATCACTTCCGATCTACACTTGAGAACAAATTATTTCCAAATCAGATATTTACTGCATGGGCTTTTACCAGACCTTTCACTTTCCAAAGAAAGATGAATCCGGAGGCTATCTGGCCCGTATGCAGGCTTTGTCCGAGGAAATAAGTTTGCAATCACCGTAATAGATCTCGACAATTAATATCGCTCCGATACCATGTAGAAATTTGCTGAATAAATCACTTATTCAATGGAGATTAACCTGATCACACATCAATTTCGAATTGCATGCATAACACATAATATCTTCTACAATTAATTGTCACATGCGGAAAGAATAGAAGCGATAGCACATCAAATCATCACACACATTAACACAGTATGTATGGGGAAAGCTTATAGCTGAAAACCCCTCAGCTATTCTGTATATTAGATGGAGAGAACATGCAACAAATACATAGTACAAACTCCTCACAAGTACTCAGTACTATCTCCCAAAGCTACACAAAAACTAGCTTGGTTTTGAACAAGTCACAAGTTCAAAACTCAACCACTAATTTCCCTGCCTCTATTGCGCAGTCAAGGCTGGTCTAAATAGAGATCCAAGTTCGAATCTCACTGGCTCCAACTGCGCAATTTTCATTGGTAATTTCCTCCAAGTGTGGTGCAAATCTCATGCACAACTAATGTTGCAACTGATAGCTAACTCAACCCTTTCATCTACCTCTTTCACTTGTCGCCACTGAACTGTCCATGCACTGAGTTAAACTGATGTGTTCTTTAGTTGAATAATGAGTTAATATTTTGTGAATTAAATAAGATTTAATTCACACAACTCATCTCTAGTGTATTAGCCGGTTAAACTAAATACAACTAGTTCAACTAGTTAACCAGAACACAAGCTCCATTAACTGTCGCATCAACTCCACCGAACTCCGCCACTTGAGCTCTAACTGAAGTCAACCATGCATTAGCTCAACTAACCCATAGGAAAAGCGTAAATCCTTCTGGCAGCTGCATGCCCCACCTCCGGGGGTCAAACTAAAGTGCTCCAAGAGAGTAAACTGAAGTTTAGAGTCCAAATATTATTAAGGGTAAATAATATTTGACTGTTCTATTTTTAGCCCAGCAGTCTAAAAATAGACTTCGACCTAAATGCTAAAAAATAGAGGTCCATCTATTTTTACCAACATGACCAATCCTCCAAGAATAGCATACTGCAGCTCCCGGTCCATGATCCATATGTCTAAAAATAGACATAGTCTAAAAATAGACTTTTTCGACAAAAATCACATGTGTGGTCCCCACCTAGTTTAGGTGATCACTTTCCAACTAGGATCAGGAAAGATGTTTCAGGAGGCCTCCTTCACTGTTTCTTGTTGCAATTTTCAACATGTTGTTCATTGGCTCCGCTCGGACGTGGGCCACACATGGCATAGGATTTACCCTTGATAGTTACCCTATGTCTTTGCTCTCCTTGCCTTAAATGTTTTCTGCTGTATGTGTTATCTAAGGGTTGATTTCAGTTAATTTAACCAGTGTAGTGAATGTCATTGCCTGCTAGCTGATGTATGAATTAAATGAATATGTTATTAGATGTTCTTGTTGGGTTTAAGCTGGAACATTTGGGAACACCGGGGATTAGAGTTAGCCCTGTCCACTAGGATCCTTGTGTGACTAGCTAGCCTTTCTAATATCTCTTGCTGGTGTCAAAGCATTGAAGGTTCAAATTCCTTCTCTGATCTATAGACCCTGGCTCTGTTAAAATTATCTCTATTTTTCCTTGGAGCATGCTAAAGCTGACCTGGAGTTAAATGACCTCTAGTCCGATCTATAAGCTGCCCCTTTTTCCCTTCATTGAAAGTTGCCTTTGAGTATGTCCAAGCAGGTCTGGAGTTAAATGACCTCTGACCTGATCTATAGACAGAAATTGGGTGTCTTTCCTTCTTTCACCTTCTTTCCTTAATGTTCCATCCCACCATCTATCTAAAAATATCCTTTAGTGTAGATGACTTGCCCTTTGAAAGCCTTGGCTAGTTGTTTGCATGTAATTACCTTTCATGACTCCATAGCCCAATGGATGGCATTGTCTTGACTCATCCTCTTTTGCTGAAACGTCCTGCTATTTTGCTCCTTTCCTCATATTACCTTCTCAGACTACGATCTCATGACCAATCCAACAACCAACCAACCAAATAATTTTAAACCCCCTTCGTGCTTCATACCTAGCCTAACATCTCATTTGAGCTTCAAAGATATACCATTCTTTGTTTTATTGGAGAGATCCCTCTCCGGGTCCAGGAGGGCTAGATCCTAGGGCCCCAAAGTGGTTATGATGTTGTCTCATCTTTTGGTCTTGCCAATCTGGCCAAAAAATGGGAACTCAGTGGACCTAAGGTGTTGTCTTGGGCCACCATGCCTTGGCTTTGTCCTTTATTCATATGTTTGTTAGTGGCACCTTACCCTTGCTTTTGATTCACAGATCCAAAGTCTCGCCTTCCGTTTGAATTTCTACTCAATCTTGGCAACGTACGGTATGCCGTACCAAGTGAGGAGATGTCGAGGAACTCCATTTCCTCCCAAATGTATATGTGTAGACAACCACGATACTTTAGCACCAAATGTTTCCTCTCAATCTTTTATACCCAACTTTGTGCTAGGGTATGGTACGTATCTCGTTAGCTCATGCACATCTTCGATCCCTTTGTTGTCGCAGCGTGGTCCATTATATGTACTTGTCTCCTCATAGCTCCCCAATGGATAATATTGTTCCTTGATGGCATCGCTGAAATAATTCCAAGTGGGTACCAACAGAATAGAAAGGGTTCCCGTCTGCCCTTTTTTTTCTCACAGTAGGTTTCCCACTAGTCCTTGACATGGGGGGTAGCTTTGAGGAGTGCAAAAATAATCTTTTCCCGGTCTGAAAAGTCATGAACCGAGAAATATCCTTCTAACAGATTCAACCATCTATCTACGGCATCTGCGTCTATTTGACCCTCAAATATGGGATTGTCAAAGTTTAATTATACCCCTTCGGAGTTGTGCCTCCGCAGTGACCGCCGATGCATGCGCCACGCAAGGTCGTTTTCATGATCCGGGGAAAAGCTACCCATCATCAAATTCCTGCTGAGGGAGCCTCTAGAGAAATATTTTATAGATCTCCAGTTTCCTCTATATTTTTCGTCCCCATGGGTGTCCGCTGGGGTTTGCGATGATACGATCTTACAAAGGTTCCACTCGTGATCGAGCTCCAACCTTATACCTCCACCTCAAGTAGACATGCAAAGAAGGATTGGGAAAAAGCAAACCGCTCTGATACCACTGATCCGGATTTATGCAGGAATGCAACAAAATACATAAATAACCATAAACATAGAAATACAGCAGAAATAAGGCTTCATTTCATTAATATCAAATCACATAAATATGCTTACAAACATGATGGAAATAAAATAGCTAGGGTGATGGTAGTGAATCTATGAGAAGAGATGTGGCGACTACAGGCCTCTGAACTATGTTACAATGAGGCTCAAGGGCCTATTTATTATGGAGAAACAATGGAGAACTCTAAACGTCCAAAAACCTAACCCTAGGAGATGAAGCACCAAAAATATGGGCCCCGTTTGGGTAAATTGGTGTTTCAACTTCCCGGGGGTGTAACTTCGGCATCCTATCTCCGTTTGGGGCTCCAAATGGCTCCAGAAATCAGGACCCGAAAAACTGCTAAAAATAGTAAGTTGTGAAAAAAACTGAAAGAGACAATGGTGGGGCCCCAAGTGGAATAGGCAGGTGGCCACCAATATGCACTTGGATCATGTACGATCCTGGATAGAAAAAACCAGGAGCTAAAAGAGGCACTTCCAGCGAGACCAGGATTACCACATCCCTCTACAGTATATACCGAGAAAGTAGCGAAGAGGCAGAGAGAGATGTAGAGTAAAAGGACACACTCGACATGACATTCAAGGAAGCATACGACCTGTTGGAGAAACTACATGAGTGCTCAAACTCTCTAATAATGAAGGCACAACTGGTTTCAGATCAACTACAAAATATTGTCCTTGAAATCAGGGGGACCATAGATCTGGCCAACAAAACTCAACTGTATGACTAGGAAGACATATTTGAAACAAAAATCCAGGCCATTGAAGAACATTTAGCGACAAAAAATAAAATTCTTAGGGACATATGACAACCTGTGAATTAGAAGGCGGAGGAAATTCAGTGGCTGGCGGCTGAAGCCAAACCCAAAATCCAGAAGGTGTTCAAAAAAATAATGGAGGTAATGGATGCAACTCAGGCCGATAGAATCATCGATGAAACAAAGCCTGTGATTAAGGCATGGAATCAAGCCATAACTGAGTTCACCAAGCTAAGAACAGAAATGATGAGCAAGATTCCCTAGTTGGGGACTTTGTTGGAATAGGGCAAGCTAGAATAAGAAAAGACAGAGATGGAAGCAACATGAGAGACTAGGTTAGCTTCAGAAGCCGAAAGACCACCAGAAGCCACAACAGCAAGAAAATATTGACTCGGGACAAGTCAATAGCATGTGGTCGGGGCATTTTGGGGCCTTTTTTTTGGAAAAAATATTTTTGGAGTTGCGGAGAGCCAGAAGATAGGTGGCATAACGCAATTAAGGTAGGCAGCGAGCTGTCATAGTTGCAGAAAGCATGAAGAAAAGTGGTGATGCATAGAAAGATAATGACACAAATGGAAGAGATGGGAGGCAAGAAACAAATAGTGGAACTCCCAGTGATGAAGAAGAAATAGAAGATAATAGAGCGTAAAGGGACAGACAAGCGCAAAAGGAGAAAATACTAGCATTGTTAGTCAGCAGGAACAAATAGGTTGGAAAGAAGCGACTCTGGAGTTAGTTAGTTAGTTATTCAGTTAGAGAGAAAGGCTGATAGGAGAGTAGAGCCTAGGGAGAGCTCTGCAGAGTCTTTTGTATTGAACTGAACTGTAATAGACTTTGTGGAGTATGTTTATGTTGTGTTGAACCAAGTTAATGGAATAGGGCTGTTTTTGTGCTGTATATTATGAATTGGTCTATGCTTAATTTTTGATGGTGAATGTATGCCTATTTTAAATTTTAATTCGGTACTTTGAATATGTAGTGATGAATGATAGCTTACTTCTTAGAGTTGAGAGACATATATGTATTCTGTATGCTCATGAATATGACATTTGTTAGTAATCTTTCCTCGACGTCAATGATCTAGCCACTAATCTCAGTAAGGTCACGACACGCCTTGGGTGAGACTCCCTGCTCCCTCGAGCAAGGTGAAAATTTTGGGGTTGTCCTAGACTACTGCAGAAAGCTTGTTTGCCTCAAGCCTGAACCTCAGTCTTTCCCAGAGACCTCCTTTTTCGCCAACACCTACATCACACCAAATAATAAATCCTATGTCTTGGATCATATTATATTTCATGTTTTTTCCATAACAAATGTCTTGTCTTCAACCTTCAATAAATAATCTAAGCTTCTCACTCATGGTCCTATTTCCACATGTTCGTGTTACTGAATTCTCTTGAATGAAAATAGAATGTATCAAGTAACTCATGTCCTTCGTCCCCTATTCAGCTAACTAAGTGTGCATATAAAACTATCTCCGTGATTTATAACTAAGTCAAAGTTATGGTTATAACAAAACAACATAAAAACACAATTGAGTTTGAAAAATAAAAAAATTTCCATTTGTTCCTTTGAATGGCCTCTCAATTGTTGGTCTTATAATTATTATTTCCAACATGAAGATTTCCCAGTCTTAATAATATTTATATTCTATCCA